>OZ010798.1:142999183-143624183 GCA_963932465.1 Maratus speciosus | reverse complement strand
GCGCAGTCCGAGATTTCCTCGGGGATTCATTTTTTCCACTGACGACTATTTTTTAATTCAACTGGGATCACTTTTTAAGTACAAAAATTCCATATAGACTTTAACAACATCTACAAGATAACTGTACTACAAAATTGATTTTTTTTTACCATAGTGGTGCGAGACTATAAAAATAGTCTCCAGTGACAGCCCTGATTTCGCCTAATTTCTAATATCCTATCCCATCTAAGTTCCTCAACTCTTTTACAAAAAATTTTACACACTTAAACTCTAAGCTATATATAGATTTGAAACCTGTAATAAAAAAGGTGCAATTTTTGAACCTACTTTGATTAACAAAAAAAAAAAATACGCAGAAAGAGGGTTAAATATAATTAATATTATTCCTTAAGTTAATATCAGTTTTTGTTGCATTAAAATATCTCAATTTGTTGATTTTCTGTAAGCAAGTAAACCCTATTGGTTTACAATGGAAATCTATGGGAATTTGACAAAATATTAGAGATATCACCAAGTTGGTGTCACTTTTGGCGACAAACTTGGCAGTATTTGGCGACAGAAGAGGGTGCCCTATGGTAACCCCCTTATAGGTATGGGGATGCATTAAATGTTGTTCAATAACCAATGAGATGCGTTTCATTTGGGCGTTGCCATTAAACAATTAACAAATAATTGCGCTTTCTGTGCCACGTGCGATAGCGTAATATATATATGGAGAGATTTTCTCCGATAAAATGTGATAAAGAATTAGTTTATTATATATGTTTTTAATTATCGGAAGGGAAATGCTTTGCTTAATTAATTTCTTCTTTTTATGTTACGTGAACGATGTCACAGGTAACAGCTAGTAAAATATATGGGGTGGTCCACTGTGTATTTAAGTCCACCCTGCTCTCCCCTACTTATCAACACTGCCTTCTAGTCACTGGTGATCTGAAATTTTACATCCTGCTTTAATGAAATTACTTATTTTTTAATGTATAACCAATGCACAAACCTGTTACTATAAGAAATGCAATTAATTCAGATATATATTTAAGAAAAGAAGAGAAAATTTTCTTTTTTTTTTTTACTCAGGAAAAGTAAAAGTTTCACAAACAAAACAAAAACAGAATGTACAACCTATTGAAGGTATTTTTTGACTGTTTGGCTTAGATGTATTATAATCCCGCATCCGCCATTTTGGATTTTTTTCTTGCATGAAAACTCCTTTTTCGCCAAGTAGTAAATGTCGACAATGCTTAAATATTGTTGATCTATTAATATAACATATAAAAAACTATAATATAATAATTATAACTATTAATTAAAAATCAATTTTTAATTTACGGCAAGAAAAAAAATAAGGGATGGCGGATGCGGGATTATAATACATCTGTTCCTTTTTGAGCATGTACGTTGCATTCAATAAAACACTCACACTTTCCAACGGAGAGTGTTAATATAACAGACAGATCATTAGGCTTACCGAGTAGTATTTTTCTCAGACACAATAACAGGGTAGTTATTTCTAGTCCGACTTGGAGCCTGTCTTTCTATTTGGCGCCAAATAGCGCTCCGATAACCAAAAATTGTATGTAATTAATTAGTTCAAATCAAAATGAGTCTGTTTTTTGAATGATTAAAACTTACCGTTTCCCCAGTTCTAAACAACATCAACAAGTTTTTGACATATTTACTTTCCAAAAATCATAAAAATTCAAAGAAAACTGACTGTTAAACACAAAAAAAGGTTAAAGTATAATATGTAATTTAAAGAATTATAATCAAATAATATCCTTAAAATCCGTTGTTTATCACATGTGATAAGTAAATTACATTGAAAAATGAAAAGTTACGTAAAGAATCATTCATTATTCACGAATCATTCAGTATGCTACTTTATCTCACAATTTTACTCATCGATTAATCGAACTTTCATCCTTATATTTTGTTTTAAATGTAATTTTGGCGCCATCTATCGATAGTTAATTTAAGCGAGAATACATTGTATTGAATTGTAACTTTTTTAGGCATATTTTTCAAATAAGAAAAATTCAGAACGTATTTATTTCATTCGAGATATTGTAATTAAATAAGAAATAATAATTTTCAGTCATTTTAATCAAATTACTAGTTACAATTTACTGAAGGGATAAAGACTAATAAGAATTTCAAGATAAAAATTTATCAGTAGCCATTAAAAAAAAAATCAAGATTTAATTCGAGACAAACTTTAAAAGTTTCTGTTTTGTGAATTTGCATAAAATTAAATGAAATTAAAATTATTATTATTATTATTGTAAATTAATTTTTAACTGTGAAAAATTTAAATTGTGATTCTGTCACCAATTTTTAACAGTGTAACTTCTATTCATTTAAGTTTTTTTAATTTTGTGTACATTATAAATAAAATAAGTATTTTTACTCAATATAATTAAAACATAAAGAATACATAATACCATTTTCAAATATATTAATGTAGATAAAATTTTTATTTGTATTATTTGAACTCTGTGGTGAAAGAATGTTTAACTTAACAGTAGAAAATATGAAAAAAATAATTATTCTCAGTCATATTAATGCAACTGTGGTGATACAATCTTGCACATGCAGTAAAACGACTTTCTCGTAGAAAGCGACTGAGATAGCATTTTGTTCGGCATATAAATCTCACTTACTGTCCCTGGGTTCTCCAGCTCAATCTTTGTTTGTGCAAACATCTCCAGTATTGGTGATCTTGGACAATCAAACATGCACCTTCGCTAACATCATGATATCCTCTTGAGACAAACAGATGATTTAGGATGATGGCCGTACAGATAAAATATAAATTTTCTTCTAAGTTAATTGTGTAGGAATAATTAAAATTAGGTTTGAAAAAACAACAAGGTAGATTTTTGCATATGTAACGTAACATAAATTGTTTTCAACTAAGTTTTGTTAGGTTTTTTTTTTTTTTTTTGCAAAGTTTATACATCAATACAGTTAAACAAATTTGAACATCTATATTTATGGTAAAGGCAAAAAGAATAAATCATTTCAGCTAAATGTTATTATTTTTTTTAATTTTAATATGTGTTGAATATTTTTATTGATTATATGAAAAAAAATTATCAAAATTGCTTATATGGTAATAAAAGTTATTTTATTCAAATAATACAATATAGCACTTTTCAACCTTACCATTTCCATGAATTGGTATTATAGGTATAATTTTGCATATGACATTTTTAAAGAGAGAAGTAGCGTTTAATTATCAATATTACATGTTAATATTTTTACGTACAACACTGAACATGAAAAAAAAAAATCAAAAACATGAGAATGTATAAAATTTTGAATAAATTATTTTATTAATGCTATTTGAATTTTCCTACAAAGGTACACCTTTTAATAAAATAGAAAAAAAATCCCCAACATTTTTGGGTTATTTCAGAGCAATTTCACTTTCAACATAATCATGAAATTTTTCCTTTTAGATATTTTTTACCTTATCATGACAGTGAACTTAGTTATAATTTTCTATATAAACAACATATAAACATATATTTCTATAATAGCAAAAAAAAATATTTGAAATAGTTAAAAATATATATATTTTTATGCATATATTTTCAAAGCTGGATTCACCAATATAAAATGGCAAACCTTTTTTCCCTAATATAAAGAGATATTAAATAACAATGCATACTATGTCAAGCAGTGGCGTAGCCAGGATTTCGTTTCGGGGGGGGTCCAAAATTTTTTTCTTCAGGTTATATATATATAGTAAAACCTGTCAAGATGAAATCGTAAATATTGCTGGAAAATTTCGTTTTACACACGTTTTTGTGTTATTAGGTGTATTTGTATAGTATTCTTTTCCGTAGCACGGAATATTTCTGTTTAAGACAGAATTCCGTTATAGGCAGGTTCCATTTTTACGTTTTGTGTATTTATATAAATATACTTATTTATGTCATATGAACAGAATAAAACTTGTCAAAATAGTAATTGTCTATAACAGAATCCTGTCTTTAACGGAAGCGTTACATGGTCTTAATATGAATTGCGATACAATTAAATTTGCTGAAAACCTGTCTGAAAGGGGAGTTTCATTGTTCTTTAGTGAAACCTGTGAAAGTGGAATCTTTCTATAACGGAATTCTGTCTCAAACGGAGAGTTTCAGAATCCCTGCGAAACGAACAATAGATCTTATTGAGGTTGTGTATCTTAGAAGCATAATTAATTATACTTCTTTCTATGGAAGCCTGTCTAAAATGGAAATTTTTACCAGTCCCTTTGAATCTTGTCTTGACTGTGTATGTATAATAGAAGTATTTCGAGTAACTTTAAGAATTTAGGTATATTCTTATTTAATTTCTTAATTTAAAAAAAAGCATGGATAAAAAATGTAAGGCCAATCTCTATAACTGCAACTAATAATACATTGAAGTTACATTAATATTTACCAATGAAAAAGATTCACAATGATTTAAAAAGCTGAGAGCATACTGAAGAGTTAAATTTAATTAACCCATTCGCTGTCATCCACGAGTATATTCGCGGCTTTAATTTATTAATTACTTTGTCATCACTATTTTAGAATTAAAAATATTGCCTCATTTATTGGCAGAAATTTCGCTGTAATAGTAAAGCGAAATTTACCTTTCTGAATTTGTGGTAGCAAACGACTTTTAACAAAAAATTTGAAAATTATTACTTTATAGTTTTGGCAGCGAATGGGTTAAATCAAGTTTCATATTACATAACATTTGCCTACAATAAAGTTAGGATGAAGTGGTTAAATTTAAAACATCAATTTCCGTGTTTAATTTCTTGCCAGTGAATGAAGAACTTGTGCTGTTATAGATATTGGATAATGATTTCACATGACATAAGTGTCAATCACATGTGCCATTCATGCGATCTGCTGCGCTCCCCATGGGAGTTTTTGAGATAACCCAGATAGCATGAACATTAGCAGCAAGTTTATTTTTTCTGATATTATCTTGCCGTGACAAATTTGAATTGAGAAATTCGCAGCAAATCTCGCGCAAGGTATACCATCACCCACTTGCATGAGTAGTTTGTTGTGAAACTGATGCAAGACTGTCTTTAATTCACGAAAGTGACGAAAGCAAAAAATCCCTCTGTTGAGAGAATAGACAATCAGCACATACACAGAAATTGCAGAAATTTTATTCGGTAGGCACCGCTTTTTTTAAGCGCTATACTTATTAAATACCAAAAAATGCTCGAAATGTGTTGTACAAATATTACCTAAACTTGTTTGTGGTGATAAAACCGATGGATGCACCTTCTGACGGCGCTTTTGCATCAATAGACTTGATCAGGTCTATGGATCCCTGCAAAGGGGTTAAACTTTATAGTGTGACATGGAAAGATTACTACTTTGCAGTAAGTCTGCAGTATTTTTGATTACTTGTTTGCCGTTAGTTTGCAATAAATTTGATAGAGTATGAATTTAACTTGCACGACAAGTTAGCTGCAAGTTCAAAGTGTGGTGACTTCGGCGTTTGCGTTATCCTGCTGCAGTCTTGTTATGAACTTTCAGTCTTTTCATGCTGAGCTTACTGCAACTTTGCAGGTTTTCAAAGCAAAACTGTTGCAAATTTTCTGCAAACAAAAAAGGCAATGTGGGAAGGTTTTAACTTTAAGAAAAAGATCTTGCATTTTCAGCTACAGAAACTAGTAATGTAAGAAGCACACACATCAAATATAGTTCATGCTGGAAAAAGCAGTTTTGTTACAATTGTCTTATTCAGCCATAATTCTTTTGGGTTTCCATGTTTCATGTCTCGCCACTTTTGATACTATATTCGATCTAATAGATGCTTCCAATATCTGGTCGTCTTTAAGGAAGTTAAATTTTTGTAATAAGTTTATTTGTGATGGATTAGCACTATTTTGGAAGTATTAGAATGTGTAAAAAATGGTTCATGGTGGTTTCTGCTTTTCTACTTCCCAGCCAATTTATTTTAGATGGTTCAAAACAGTTTTAGAACATTCTCCAAGTTCAGCAGTAAGCTTCGGACGGGTCGGATTTATGAAGCTCTGGAAGAGATACTTAGGAGTTCCGTGGAAGGGGGTAGCGCCCTTCTAGAGCATTAATAATCATAAAATTTCGAATCTCCCGATTGCACCCTTAAACAACTTGACAGGAGAGTCAAGAATCTCATCTCTGTATATTTCAGCATTTCCAGTTGCACTGGTAAAAATGTGTCGGTCACTGCGGCCATTCAAAAGGATGTCCGACCATACCACGATTCCACGACCTTTGTATCGATGCCTTTCACGGATGTTTGCAGCCTTATTACATGTGATTTTCTCCCTCCATATACACTTCTGTAGTAACTCTCTCAACAAAATCGGATTCATCGATAAAGAGAACTCGGCTCCAGTCCGTGGTACTCCAATGACGATGATCTCTACACCACTTTAACCGGGCGCATTTCGCTACCGGAGTTAGTGGAACACAAGTCATAGGTTTCCTTGCATGCAGCCTGTCACTCACAGTAAACCAGTATAGTCGAGTTCTTGTTGCTGCAACAAATTCCCTGCAATCTGAACTGACGTCAATTGCCTATTTCTTTTAGCAATCGTTGGCAAATTACAGTCCTGAGAGCCTATTGTGGTGCGTTTTCTACCTTGACCTGGTTGTCTGTGAACATTATACCAGTGTCTTCAAAACGTTTACAGATTCTTGACATGACGCTTTTGGCTATTTATAAGTCTTTATAGACCCCTAAGAGTGTCTGTCCTGCTTCCATTCTCCCTATCGCACGCAATTTCTCAAAATCGGTCAAATGTCTTCTGGACGACATATTCCACCTATTAGAAGCAAAGTTTTACCTAATTACACGTACAATCCTTAAAATTAGACTTCAAATTACCCACGTGTGCTTCTTTTCACACGTGAACCGAAAGAACGGGCTGACGCTAAAAAATTTGCATATATTTCTGTAGCAAATGTTAATCCCATTGGACTACATGCTAATGTTGACACTGAGTTACCTTTCTAGAAGTTCCCTTAATATAATTAACATAAAGCACCTTTTTATGGTTGTTCCTTTAATTTTTCTTGCCAGTGTATTTTGAAAGTGGTAACAAATAACCAGTCCAAAAATAAAGTTACTTTTGTTAATTGCAGGCAGCAGATTTAAAGTAATTGTTAATATTGTCCGTTATAAAGTGAACAAAGATAAGGGTCACGAAACTCAACCAATATACCGTTATTGCGTTCGTATAAACTCGTTCTTTCCCATAAGTGTCGACAACAGAACCCCATCGAAGTTCAAGATAAAGAAGCTTTATGTTTAATCTAGTTACAGTAAATTTGTGTAAACGGAATAGCAGGTATACTTGTATAGTTATCCTTCCATCTCAGGAAATTAATTTTTTTTTTTTTTTTTTTTTTTTTTTTTAATGAGGGGATTTCATGTTTTCAGTAAACCTGCCAAAAGAAGGATTCACAATTGGAACAAGTTTCATTTCAGATAGGTTTCAAACGTTAGCAAGCACAAATATATAGTGTTGTTTTCGTCAAACCTTGAATTATTTTCATTTGAGATAGGTCATCTTCACAGATTTTGTTGTAATAGATTTATGCTCTTCAGAGGTGATGTTATAGCAGCGATTTCCAACCTGCGGTAGCGTACCCCTGGGAGTACGGGGCAGGTTTGCAGGGTATGTGAAAATAATATCGGTAATGGCGGAAGTCACAAAAATGTTAGGAATATCAATGTAATTTGCATCGATTTATTATATGGTTGTGATAAGAAGATTACTAATGGAAAAAAGCATGTTTACGTTATCTCCTTGAGTGAAGAGGGGTAAGGGGGACGTGTTTATGAGAAATGGGGTTACTCCAAAATGAAAAACCTAAGAAAGGAGTACGTGAAAGAAAAAAGTTTGGGAAGTGAGTACGTTTTAGCATTTTTAAGGGATACTGTGAAAACGGAAAGTGTTTATAACGGAAACCTGTCTAAAACGGAAAAGTTCATAGTCCCAAAAAAAGACATACCTGTGAATTATACCTTCTAAGACGAACACCTCTCTAAAGCGGAATTTTTTATAGATCCTTTGAGATTCTGTCTTAGCAGTTTTTACTGTTGTATTTGTATCCATGATTCAGTAAACCAGGTCTACTTTCGGGGGGGGTCCGGGCCCCCTGGACCCCCCCCTTGGCTACGCCACTGATGCCAAGACAGATACTCAACATCTCCCTATATTGAAAAAAAAAGCTTTGCTATTTTATAGTGTCGAATCCAGTGTTAACCAATATCGGCCGATCCGACATTGGCGGTCTGGCATTAACTCGATATTGCCCGGTCCAGTGCTCATCAGCCAGTCTGGCGTTCACCGATATCGGCAGGTATTGGATCCTGATATCGGTCGGCATTGGGTCCTATATTGGAAAATAAGTTTGTCATGCGATATCGGCTGATCTGGTGTTTACCAATATTGCTGTGCTATCTGGGTCGAAATGACCAAATATCTGAAAAAGATCTCCATTATGCTACCTCTTAACGTTCTCAGTAGAGAAGTACAAAGTATTTTATCCCACTAGCTATATATAATTTCCAAATCTTACAAAGGATGTTTCTGTTTTTGCGGGGATTGTTAAACTATATGGGTTTATTTCAAAAAGAATCTTCAGCAGAATTTTAAAGAAATGTAGTCTGAATAAAAAAAAAAAAAGAGATGATACAATGTCATTAATTTACTCTTTGAATTTGTGAATAAATTATGAACCTTTAAGATATGTTGGCACACTCTATGCACCATCAGTTTTGAAATATAAATGTAAGTAACAACTTTTAATGATAACAAGTTTTATTGATAACTAAATTAAATACTAAATAACAACTAATATACTAATAACAACTATTAATGACATCCTTGTTTAATGCAATTTCCAGTAGTAGTATAAAAGTAATAAATACGAGATTGTTAAAAAAAAATTAATTAGAATTAATATAACACAGACGGTTTGTGGTAACATAAAGGCATGATTGCATCAAGAAGATTTGTTGTTGTATTTTATGTCGGCCAATTATCAGCACGTGGGATATAGGCCGTAAGGGGGGGAGTGCCTTCCGTGGAGGTCTTTCTAAGGGAACCTAACCCGTATTAACGCTTGTAGAACCAAAGTTCGAAGAAAACCACGAAAACTCTGAACGATTAGGCCGACGGGCGCGATTGGGATCGAACCCAGCACCTCCCGTCTACCAGCTTCGAGAGCAGAACCTCTCGGCCACTGGTGGGGCTGCATCAAGAAGAATTAGTTTTTAATGTCATTGCATAGGAAAAGTCAATGCATTTATAAATAAAAGTTTCATTAAGAAAGAAAATAGAATACATTTTCTTTCAAAATATTGTACAACAATATTTTGACATATATACAGGCAGCACATTCAGTACTCCAGTGGTGACTTCTCAGGAAAAATAATGAAACAGAGCAGAAAAAAAAAATGCTAAATTTAAACATTGTTTGAACATTAAATGGAGTTTGAGAAGAGGGTAAATGAAGCACAGATGTTAATCATGTAATTATTTTAGAATTTGCAACTTTTTTTTTTTTACTGAGTTGTGCCCCCAGTACACCATTCGTGTCTTTAAATGTTAATGTGTTAATGATATTCTGGTAATGATATTCTGGCAGGTGATATTAAAAAACAATATCACCTGCATCTAAAACAAAAATTTCATGCATTTATCTTAATTGTTATTTTCATACATAAGTTGCAACATGTCCTTTTGTATGTGTTTATATATCTAAGGACTTGGCCGTTGGTTATTATTAATAGACGCGGCTGGTAGATAAAAAAACTGACTCTGGACCTTGTTCTTTGAACTAACAATTCCTTTATTTGAGAGGTGGAAGATACAAAGTAGTTGCAAGTCTTCCGGAGGCCCCGAGAAACCACATTTTTCTTGACTCACATGCTGTGACTATTAGAGCATGCTCAAATCTCCAAAAAAGTCTGAGCTCTTAGGCTAAGCACATGAGTTTTGTTATGAAGTTTGGATATTTTCCAGCAGAGGGTGAAAGTGTCAACTTGGGAGGAAACTTTAATTTAATTGGTTCAATGTTCTTTAATAGGTGTGGCTTTGTGATGGCAATAGGCTTGATTCAAGCCTGATTGCATCACCAATGGTAATTTCCACCTATGACACTAATGATTATTTATGTTTTAATCGATGTCAGCTAGAAGAACACTAATTACGATTTAGAACCTATCATATCCTTATTTTGACATTGATTATAATTGATATTATGATTTATTTATATTTTATAATTAAAGGTAATCATGAATCTAATAACTATCAAATTTGAGAAACAGTAATTAGAATTTATAGCCTAAATATAATCAACTGTCATATTTGGAAAAGTAAATCAGTATTTATGGTTTTAAGTATTTATTTATTGTTAATTTATACTCTAATTTGATTTTATGAGCCCAATAATTGTCATAATGCTAGTTTATTGTGATTTATGATTTTAAGTATTCATTACATTAATCAATGTCAAAGAAGTTAGAAATTTGTAATAGTTGAAAAAAGGGTTTGATTTTTATCCTTTTATATTTATTGGTTCAACTACATTTTTAATTATGGATTGATAGCCTCAATTTACAGTATTTGATCGTATTTTGCATAATGTTGTAGGCATTTTGTTCTGCGAAAGTTTATTTATGCTACTGTTTGAAGTTACAATGAAAATTGATTTACTTCATAGCTTTGAAAGTTGGTAACTACTTTTTTGTTGTTGTTTATTAGTTAATGTCTTTCAAGGCCCTTTTTATAGAAATAATTATTTTGAAGGAAATGCTTGGTTCCTCTTTTGCATTGGTTTGTGTTATTAGATTATACTTTATTATACTTAGCGAAAGAAATTTTAGTTTAGAATGAAATACCCAGATAGCATTTTTTGCTTTTTAAAGCCTTTTTACAACCATGCTACGTAAATGTTTGAATGCTTTTTAAAGGCTTCGCATGAAAAGTTTGTAAATGTTTTGTAAAGCATTGAAAAAGGTTGCTAGTTGACGCTATCTGAGGGAGTTTGTAAGTGTTTCATGATAAGCATGGAAAAGGAAGAAACGAAAGGGTAGTTAGAGGAGTTACAATCAAAGATTGATGAAAGGCTTTTATTACAAGCGTGTATAAAAAAACTGAAAATGAGGTTTTTATAAATCATAAAATCTTATTTGATAGAAAAATGAGATAAATAACTCAACTTAGAATTTTTCTGAGCTGAGCATATTTTTTTGTTGTTGTTTGTTTGTTCCTGTGGAAAATTAAATTTTAGTCAAATATTATCTATACATTGAAAAAAACTGGTTTTTATTAATCCACATGTTTATCAAATTGCTTATTTTAATTAATATGTTCATTTTTTACCTTGAAAGAAATTCTTACATCCCTGTCCTTTACTATGTATGTATAAAATATATGTTTAATTTTTATCAATTCGCTACATTATTAGATCCTATTTTAATAATAAAAAAAGCTTAATAATGTTAAGAGGATACTTCACTCGCACAGAAACACCTGATTGCTAATGTTAATCCGCTGAAAGATTTTTTTTTTAATATCTCGCTTGCTTTTTTTTTTTTTTTTTTTTTTGCATTGCATACCTGCAGTTTTGATACAAAGGCCATTTTTCGACTTTGTTTTACAAGGTTTTTTTGCTTATTAGGATATATTCAGAACTGCTTTCAAAAGCGAAAATACTCAAGTGAAAAAAAAAAAAAAAAACACATTGCAAACAAAACTGAAAACTTAAAAAAAAAAAAAAAAAAAAAAGGTGTTTGTACAGATTGACAAGTAACAAATAATAAAATTTACAATATTGAAATGCAAACGAGATATTTAGAAAAATTCTCCCATAGGATTAACATTAGCATGCAAGTGTCTACGCATGAGGGATGTGTAATCCCATTAAAAAAAATTTCTTAAGGAAAAACACTTTCATTTGAATAAAAACCATTCCAAGTAAAATTTTAATTAATTATCAGCAGTGAAATTATTGAAGATTAAATACGTGAAATTTTTTACATTGCTAACTCGGCGCAAATCAACAGTGCATTGGAGCACTATTTCAAAGATCAGAGTTCAACATTTTTCACTCTGTTTATTTACGCTTAGTTAGCAACTTGAAAAATTTCACGTATTTAATATTAAAAAATCATTCTTATACACATAGGTATAGAGTCTTGAAAATTATTGATAACTTAAAATTAAAAAAAGCAAAGGGATTTTTTTTTGTCATTTATCCTTTAACAAAAGAAAAAGGAGAAATTCAATAAAATAAAAAAACTAAAAGCTTTTTTATATTAGAGGGTAAGAAAAAGTATTTAAAATGTTACAGGGGCTTGAGAACATACAACTCTATGTCTATGCTTATACATAGTAAATTTAATTATACTTTCAGTTACTTACCTTTTGAATCCAGTTCACTATTCAGGATCAGATAATTTTTTATTGTATACATATATAATGAAATCTTGTGTTTACCTACAATAAATAGCACATCAAATATGTGGAATTCCAATATAGTGTACATTTAATGACTTTAGAAGATTGTATATTTTTTATATTACTACTTCATTAATTTTTTAATTCTTTCATTTATTAAACTTATTTCTTAGAATTTTCAATTATTATTTAGAGAATATTGTCAGATTTATAAAATAAATCCTCCATAGGATTCTGATTGATGACCACAGGAATATATTTAGTCTTTTCTCTGAAAATAGTTTAATGATGCAACATACAAAAGAATTTTTTTACAAATTCATTGATCTTTCCAGCATTTTTACATAAAAATAGTAATTTCTTGCTTGTTTAACAATGTAAATTACATATTACAATAAGACAAATTTTTAAAATCATCTGCCTTCCTCCCTTCTCCAATGTTTTTCTTTTACCAGAGAAATATTATCCTATGTACAACAGAGCAAATACTAAACTAACATTATTTTTTTTTAGTTTTTTAAAGTATAATTTAACTCACTTAAATTGTTCTTTTTCTGATTGTAATTATTTTTAATAACTTAAGACTGAAGCAATGAAAAATATTTCTCAGTATCAAGGAAATAGTCTTGAAAACAAATGAAACATCATTCAGTTTATAAAATTCTATTTATTTACATATAAAGAATTAATATAGTAATTTATTTACATATAAAGAATTGATATAATTAACAGGTACTTCATTAAAATTTTTTTCTTGATTCATTCTTTTCTCTCTAGAAAAAAATAAAAAATAAAATTATAAACACAAAAATCACATACGTATAGTAAAAGTAAATAAAGTACAGTGTGACCTCGAAAATCCAGCATCAAAGTCATCTCGCCGCTTTTTTTTTTTTTTTTTTACACTTCCACCTTATAGGAAAAAGAATAATAATAAATCGTTAAACAATTAAAAATTTCGAGATTGAAAGCAATGGATTGGCTGACTGTGAGATCGCAGATGCTATGCTAAATTGAATCCCTTCTGAGTACAGAAGAAAAGGTATCAGTGGAAAAATGCTTAAATTTGACTGGAAAACTAACATCTGCTTTAGATAAATAAGACTATATTTTCAATATTCTACATTTGTGTAAAATTAAAACTTGTTAAAAAGCTGTTCAAATAATTGAAGCAAATAAAATTGACATCGATGTTTAGGAAATTACACGAGAAGAAATGATATATACTAGATTTTTTTTTTGTAACACAGAAAATATGAATAGAAACTTTTAATTTTAATATTTTTTAAAATATTTAATTTTCTATTTTTCTCACATAACTATTACTTGGGTATGAATTAAATTACGAATAACGGCACCATTAAGACTATTAAAAGTATTTTTGAAGTCAGAAATTCGGCATCGTCATGGTCCTGACAATGCCGGATTTTCGAGGTTATACTGTACACAATAGAGAGTAGAGAGTGACACAGACAGAATCTTCATCTGGGATTGTTACTCATAAAATGAACGTTTTGATTTTGTGATACAAAAAAAAAAAAAAAAAAAAAAATCCCTACATAATGAAAAGCACAAATAACCATAATAAATCTAGCCTTTATGTGTTTAAAGGTTTCATAAAAGAGCATTTTCTTATATCTTCAGATGATGGGGGAAAAAAAAAAAAAAGATTATATTCTATCAGCAGCGGGAGTACTGAAGAGTGTATAGTGTACACTAAAGAGTAAACACTATAGCTACAAACAGGATGGTTCAGTGATATATATAAATGGATACATATCCAATATTTATTTTCAAAATATTGTGTATATTTTCAGTCGAGCAAGAGTAAATGGATTTTTCGACTTTGTCGTTCTGTAGATAAAGAACTTTTGCTCTGGCAATATGACAATTTCAGCCCCCCCCCCCCAAAAAAAACCCCCCAGTAAAGTACCAATTATATGTCTTTCAGGAAACCTTTCTAAAACGATGCATAACTGAGAAAGGTGTATAATCGAAATTTTAGTCGGCTAAGGTGCAAAATCTTTGACTGTAGAAATACAATGCTGCAATCGCACAAATTGAATTTTGATACCATTTTTGATTGTTTTAAATACATTATATATTGAAAAAAAGTTAGCCCTTTGCACTCGAGGACTCCGGAGCGGAGCCATTTAAAATTTGTCTTCAAACTTGAGGGCTCCACTACGGAGGCAATAAAAATAATTTTGTGATATCTGTCTAGAAAAGCCAAGATTACATATTGGCAATTGCTTCAAGAGGTATCACACTTTACGATTACAAAATGTAATAATTTTATAATTTTTAGTTTTTTTTTTATATATCATAAATTTGTATTCGTATTCATAAAGAATTTAAAAAATAATAAGATAACTAAAATCAGTTTGAGTTGCTGGTAATACAAATGAAAAAAACCTTTGAGTGCAAAGGGTTAAAATATTAAAAAAAATAATTAAATAATTTCTAAAATTGAAAAATAAAAGTTAGAATTATCAAACCTTTCATATCAGTTGCATACCTTGTTAATTAAACTAATTTTTAATCATCGTTTGACAAGCCGATTTACTTTAAAGACTTAAGCAAAGCATTATTTCAAGAATCAGAAGTAAATTTGCTTCATATACTTTTTATGCTTTCTGTATATTAGTAAAATATAGTAGTATAGGCTTGTTTACGCGTAGATGTAATAGTTTTTCTATTTATTAAACATCATACTGTAAACTAGACTAAAAGTAGAACTTTTGTTTATACAAGAAGTTTAACATAAAAGAAGGTAGAGGGAGGAATGGGACATGTTTAATTCTTTCTTTTTAATAAGATGAATGTAAACTGCTAACATGCAAATATTTTTAGAAGGTAATATATTAATTATAACATTATAAATATATTCATTTACTTCAAAACATAAATAAATTGAACTGATGATTTTTTTAATGCTATCTCTGATTGACAATCCTGAATTTTCCTTCCAGTGATGAAGTTACTGAAATTTGATATTGTAGCACAGACATCAACCTACAATCTTTGTTAGACTGTATATATAGCCAACAATAGACTATTTGCCCCTTATCATACATTGTTTTATAGCTGTCCCATACCTCCCTGTTAGTGGGAAGGTATGGGACACATTTTGAAATTTATAATTTCTTTATAAAATTGTTTCTGCAAATTATGTTTCTATATTGTTCAAGGACATTAGAGAGTGTTTCATTTTGTATTCTATATATCAAAATTTTGTTTATGTGTCAAATAAAGTTGATTTTCTTATTTTTGTAAAAAGCATCACATTCCTCCCCACTCTCCCCTCAAGGTCAAGTAAATAATAATTAATGTATAATTAAATATGCATAATAAAGATGAGATACATTTTCCAGGAATTATTCAATGGAACTTTCCTCATAAAGGTATCATATTAATTCACATCAAAGTCATAAAGTAAGGAAGTTTTATTTCAGGTTTAGCCAGTCTTAATAATAATAAAAGCTTGATTAATACATAAATATATTTGATAAAAAGATTGTGATTACCAATTATCAGCAATATCTTGATTTTTTTCAGAAATAAATTTATACTTTCTTCACGAAAAAACAATGAGTTGTCATATATCGAGAATTATATACAGTAGACTCCCTCAAATCCGCACAGCTTGGGACCAGTGGTTGTGCGGAATTTAGAATTTTGCACATTTCTGATCATTACTTTGTTTACATTTTTTAAACAGTAATTTGAATGTAATAATGCATTCAAAATTATACATAATGCTTGCAATATGGTAAAATATTAAAATAATTAAGTAAACTACAATGATAAAAAGTAAGATAATTTTGAAAATGATTAAAATATTGAAAGTAAAGGTCAAGTAAATGATCAATAATGTATAATTAAATATGCATAATAAAGGTAAGATACATTTTCCTTGAATTATTCAATGAAATTTTACTCATAAAGGTAACCTATTGATTCAAATCAAAATCATAAAGTAAAAAAGTTTTAATTAAAATCTTAAAGTAAAAAGTTTTCAAAAAAATGGGTTGCTCATGGAGGGAGTTCAAATGGGATGGTCTCTGAATGGAGGTAAAATTAGTATTGAGCCTATGGGAATAAATTTCGTTCCATGAAAAAATGATCGGTCAAGGAGGTGGTCGCACAGGGAGGTTTCACTATATATATGTGTGTGTGTGTGTGTGTAAATATATGTATATATTTAACACTGGCGTACAGTTACAGAAAAATACAAACTTTCATAGGAAAAAGAAAACATTATTCGTACCATTGAGCATGAACTCACAAAAACAAATTTTGTTAAAATATATAATAACCAACCTGTTAAATTAGAACAACTGTCTGTTCCTCTTCTTGCTGGGCAATTTTAGATTTTGTACCCTCTGTTAGGGCTTTGTTCCGACATCATCTGTAATTTTCTCAACATGCTAGCAACCATGACTTCAGCATCTTTACCAGATGATGTCATTAGTTCTTGAAACTAAAAAATAAAACATAAAATAATAACAATGAAGAAAAAACTTTTAAGGGTATGATCCATGTCAATTCAGGCAGCCAAAGAAAAAATCTTACCTTCATAGTCTCAGAAGTTTTTGAATTGAACATATGTTAAAATTCAATAAAAAATAAGATACTTGTATATTTTGGTTTTGCCCAAAAAAATTCCTGGCCCGAGATACTGGCCGCCAAAGATGGCATCCCGGGCACCATTTCCAATTCGCCATTTTCGATAAAAATTTTAAAGTGCTCTATCTCTAGAATGGTGCAAGATATTTTGTTGCGGTTTTTTTTATTTTAAAGATAATACTCTTCTGTTTAAAATGATATACCCAATTTTGAAAAACGTATTCAACTTTTCTTGTGGCAACCTTTTGAGAAAAAAAAATTTTTTTTTTGAAAATGCCAATCCCAAAAATTTTGATTTTTTTGCTGTTGATCAATACCATTGGGAACTATCTTCACTGTAAAGGAGAACTTCCACTTTTGAGTTTAACAAATTTTAGAAACATTTAAAAAATTCAGAGAATTTTACAGGAACTGTATACAGTTCCAGTAAAAATCACTGAATTTTTGCTTATTTGTATCATATTTGTAAGGATAAGCCTACTATATATCCTAAACAAGTTAGAAATTGCAATATCAAATGTGGCAAATGAGGTGCGTGCATAGTATTAACTAGTTTTATAAATATTCAGATCTTGGGGCAATAAGTGTTACACTCTTGGGCGAAAAGGCATGAATACAAAATTTACTATAATTCCATATATTAAATTCAGTAATACGGAAGTAATATGAATTCATCTTAAAAGGACTTAATTGCCATGGCAACCTAGAATCATTGCCTATCATGGTATATCATTGAATCAATTATGTATTATAAGATTTTTATATAGAATGAAGAAAACTTTTATTAATGTCTTTTATGTTTTAATTTGATTTTCATAGCATTTGAAGTGATACATACTTTATTGCAGAGGTTTACAAAAAATTACTTCCTGTGTCATAGAAAGTGCATAGTGTTTACAGGGACACACAAAAGATTTCGGATACTTTACCTTATTGGAAATACTGTACATTAGCGATGATTGCTAGAGGTGCATTTTTAGTTGCGATATGAGTTTTCAAGTTTAATTAAATATTTCCATATTACGTTGTGTGTATAAAGGCTGTAGATCATATACAGGGCTACACAAAAGAAATCGTAAGGGTATTGCTGGAAGTGCATTTTTAGTTGTGTTTGAGTTTTTAAGTTTAACTAAATTTTTCCATGTTACGTTGTGTGCATAAATGCTGTAGATCATATACAGGGCTACACAAAAGAAATCTTAAGGGTTTACTGAGTATGAATGAAAGTAGCTTAAAGGTGATTTTTAAATGAGTTATGCATTTTTACACTGAACTACATTTAGTATACTAAGATATGTTTGGAGAATATAGATAAAATGATATACAGGTCCATGCAAAGAATTAGATACATGGCCGTCTATGGATGATAATCTCTGGAAGTGTGATTTCACTGGTTTTAAGGATGTTTTAATCTTAATTAAATATTATCTAAATAGTGGCATGTATATAAAGATAGTAGGTAAAATACAGGGTTGTATGAAAGTATTCAAGTATGCTTCCGTCTATTGACATAAATTTCTAAAAGTCAAATTCCGACCTATTTATGTGTTTTTACCAATTTCCAACATAGTTGAAAGTCTTTATGGATTCGATTTGTCTGCCCATCTGTCTGAACTCTAACTTGTATTAATATAATTTGTATTGCTGTGTAATTGATGTATGTTATTGAGATTGTTTTACTATGTTCGGTATTGAAAATAAAGTATGTATCACTTCAAATGCTATGAAAATCAAATTAAAACATAAAAGACATTAATAAAAGTTTTCTTCATTCTATTTAAAAATCCTATAATACATAATTGATTCAATGATATACCATGATAGGTAATGATTCTAGGTTGCCATGGCGATTAAGTCCTTTTAAGATGAATTCATATTACTTCCGTATTACTGAATTTAATACGTAGAATCATAATAAATTTTGTATTCATGCCCTTTTTGCCCAAGACTGTAACTTATTGCACCAAGACCTGAATATTTATAAAACTAGTCATAGTACGCACGCACCTCATTTGCCACATTTGATATTGCAATTTCTAACTTGTTTAGGATATATAGTAGGCTTATCCTTACAAATATGATACAAATAAGCAAAAATTCAGTGACTTCTACTGGAACTGTATATGTACAGTTCCTGTAAACTTCTCTGAATTTTTAAAATGTTTCTAAAATTTGTTAAACTCAAAAGTGGAAGTTCTCCTTTACAGTGAAGGTAGTTCCTAATGGTATTGATCAACAGCAAAAAAATCAAAATTTTTGGGATTGGCATTTCCAAAAAAAAAATTTTTTTTTGAAAAAAAATTTTTTTTTTCAAAAGGCTGCCACAAGAAAAGTTGAATACATTTTTCAAAATTGGGTATATAATTTTAAACAGAAGAATATTATCTTTAAAATAAAATAAACCGCAACGAAATATCTTGCACCGTTCTAGAGATAGAGCACTTTAAAATTTTTATCGAAAATCGCGAATGAGAAAGGATGCCATCTTTGGTGGCCTGTATCTCAGGCCAGGAATTTTTTTGGGCAAAATGAAAGTATACAAGTATCTTACTTTTTCTTAAATTTTAACATATGTTCAATTCAAAAACTTCTGAGACTATGAAGGTAACCCCCCTGCCTGAGTTGATATGGATTCAGCCTAAACCCTTCATGACAAGCCTCCCTTGTACCACTATTTTCAAATAGTGACTTTTTCCTTATTTAATAAATTTATATTAAATAAGGTAAAAATGGTACTTTTTAGTTAGCCGGTCGCCAGTGTTATGTATACAAGTATATATACATATATATGTATGTATGTATATCTAACACTGGCGCCCGGCTAACCGAAAAGTACCGTAAAAATTACCATTCCGATATAGTAATAGTTACAAGGACTGTGTACACACTTTATATCACACATATGTTGTCACGAAGGGCTTAACATTACAATACATAAAAATAGCAAATAAAGCCTTTGTGCAACAATATTAAAAAGCAGAAAAACCAACGTTTAAAATGCACAAATAATATATGAAAAGCAGCAAACAGCTGTTTCGAATCTACTAGCGAGATTCTTCTTCAGTGCAAAAGGAACAGCGTGCTAGAAAAAGCAAGGCTGAGCAAAATCATAGACAGAGACGCGCTGGCTTTTATACCCTATGCGGGTGGCGAAGGCGCCGAAACAACCAATGAGAGAGAAGCAGTGGAAATGACTGGGTGGACAAGTAGCGACATCTACCGGAGAAGTAGAGAAAAGAAACCAAAAAAGGGGAATTAAATTAACGCTTTCCAAATACTTGGAAAATCTGGAGTACTAGATAAGTCATTGACTAAAGAGTGAGAATTTTTAATGATATGGTAAGCTTCCCAAAAATCAAGATCAAGGTTAGAAGAACATTTTTGGATAATGATGGCTGAGGAAAAATCGAACCTATGTTGAGAAGACCAAGAATGTTGAGCAATAGAAGAACGTTTGAGCTCCTGATTTTTAACATAACCATCATGCTCTTTTAAACGAAATCTAAGAGCACGTTTAGTCTGACCAATATAAGAAAGACCACACTGACAAGAGATCTGGTAAATGCCCCAATTATCTAGGCGATCAACGGGGTGTTTGAGATTTGAAAAAGGGATTTTATTAACAGGAGAAAAAATAACTTTAAAATCAAACCTTCTTAGGATTTTAGCAACTTGCTGACTGATTTTAGGAAAAAATGGTAATACAACTGAAGTATTAGAGTTGGAATTAGAATGCTTTTCAGAATGGTCGGATTTCGTCAATTTCTTATAAATAGAATCGATAATATTAGAGGAATAACCACGATCGACAGCAATAGCTTTGAGGTAATTAAGTTCAGCACTAAGTAACTGAGGAGTGGAACAAATATTAGTAGCCCGAAAAACAAAAGTATTGAAAGCAGCAAATTTCTGGTTAGGGGGATGAGAAGAATACCTGTGAGGTGGGAGACTGACAGCAAAAGGTTTACGAAAGACGGTAGTCTGAAAGCCATTTTCACAACGAATAGCAAGGACATCCAGGAAAGAAAGACAGTTATTGGTCTCAATTTCAGAGGTAAATTGAGTGCAGGGATCAATGGAATTCATAATAGAGAGAATATGATTAATATCCGAATTCATTTCAATCAGGACATAAACATCATCAACATAACGAACATAGAACGGAAATTTTAAGATTTCAAAAAGCTTGACCTCAAAATAGTGCATAAAAATATCGCATAAAATTGGACTAAGAGGATTACCCATAGCCAAACCGTCAATCATACGGAAGAAATTACCATTGAAAACAAAAGTATTTTGCGACAAGCAAGCGCGAGTGAGAAGTATAAGTTCCTCGACTTCAAAATAAGAGAAGTGGAATTCACAAAGCCTTTTCTTGAGGCAATCTAAAGCCCCCTCAACCGGAACGTTTGTAAATAATGATTTAACATCAAAAGAAACCATCATGTGACCCTGCGGCTTAAAATTATGAAGTTTTTTAACAAAATCAAAAGAATTCTTAACAGTGAAACAGTTATTGCTCAAAAGTGGGGAAAAAACAGAAACTAAATAATTGGCAAGCTTATGAGAAGCTGTACCGATACTAGAGACAATAGGTCTAAAAGGAATGTCAGGTTTATGGACCTTAGGTAAAGCATAAAACCTGGCACAATGCGCAATAGACGGAATAAGGGACTTCTTAAAGTTAGCAGGAATAATGGAAGAAGACTTAATGGCAGACTTAATAGAGTTAATTTCACTAGTGGAAGGGTCTTTGCGGATATCCACATACGGACCATCATTAATTAATTTATGGGTTTTTTCCAAATATGTAGATTTGTCGAGAAGAACAATCTGACTACCTTTGTCGGCCTTAGTAATAATTAAGTTTGGATCAGAACGCAAATTTTTCAGACATTGTTTAACAGGATGTTTAAGATTGGGTTTATAAACATTAGAATTGAAATCAACAGTATTGGCAATGAGATGCCTAATAGACTCTTTTAGAGAAGAAGATAGAGCGCTATGCTTAAAGGCTCTTTCAATAGGAGCAATAAGATTAGGTAAAGAAGGAATAGCAGAGACAGAAAAATTGTTATTCAATTTGAGAGCATGGAGCTGATTGTTACTTAATGGAACACTAGAAAGATTGACAACAGCATTTTGGTTAACAAGAGGCAAATTACTGCAGTTATTAGCGACATTTCTTCCGTATGATTGACGGTTTGGCTATGGGTAATCCTCTTAGTCCAATTTTATGCGATATTTTTATGCACTATTTTGAGGTCAAGCTTTTTGAAATCTTAAAATTTCCGTTCTATGTTCGTTATGTTGATGATGTTTATGTCCTGATTGAAATGAATTCGGATATTAATCATATTCTCTCTATTATGAATTCCATTGATCCCTGCATTCAATTTACCTCTGAAATTGAGACCAATAACTGTCTTTCTTTCCTGGATGTCCTTGCTATTCGTTGTGAAAATGGCTTTCAGACTACCGTCTTTCGTAAACCTTTTGCTGTCAGTCTCCCACCTCACAGGTATTCTTCTCATCCCCCTAACCAGAAATTTGCTGCTTTCAATACTTTTGTTTTTCGGGCTACTAATATTTGTTCCACTCCTCAGTTACTTAGTGCTGAACTTAATTACCTCAAAGCTATTGCTGTCGATCGTGGTTATTCCTCTAATATTATCGATTCTATTTATAAGAAATTGACGAAATCCGACCATTCTGAAAAGCATTCTAATTCCAACTCTAATACTTCAGTTGTATTACCATTTTTTCCTAAAATCAGTCAGCAAGTTGCTAAAATCCTAAGAAGGTTTGATTTTAAAGTTATTTTTTCTCCTGTTAATAAAATCCCTTTTTCAAATCTCAAACACCCCGTTGATCGCCTAGATAATTGGGGCATTTACCAGATCTCTTGTCAGTGTGGTCTTTCTTATATTGGTCAGACTAAACGTGCTCTTAGATTTCGTTTAAAAGAGCATGATGGTTATGTTAAAAATCAGGAGCTCAAACGTTCTTCTATTGCTCAACATTCTTGGTCTTCTCAACATAGGTTCGATTTTTCCTCAGCCATCATTATCCAAAAATGTTCTTCTAACCTTGATCTTGATTTTTGGGAAGCTTACCATATCATTAAAAATTCTCACTCTTTAGTCAATGACTTATCTAGTACTCCAGATTTTCCAAGTATTTGGAAAGCGTTAATTTAATTCCCCTTTTTTGGTTTCTTTTCTCTACTTCTCCGGTAGATGTCGCTACTTGTCCACCCAGTCGTTTCCACTGCTTCTCTCTCATTGGTTGTTTCGGCGCCTTCGCCACCCGCATAGGGTATAAAAGCCAGCGCGTCTCTGTCTATGATTTTGCTCAGCCTTGCTTTTTCTAGCACGCTGTTCCTTTTGCACTGAAGAAGAATCTCGCTAGTAGATTCGAAACAGCTGTTTGCTGCTTTTCATATATTATTTGTGCATTTTAAACGTTGGTTTTTCTGCTTTTTAATATTACAATACATTTTGTAATGTATTTTTGTACCAATTTATATTTATTATTTATTATCAACTACACCGGTAGCAGAAAGTTAGAGATGGGAGTCGCAGATTTTCTTTTTTCGTTTGCAGGTTATTTTTCTATTGAACCCTTGTTTCGCTTTATATTATGTTTGGCTCTTTCTTACTTAATACAAAAACTTAAGATTATTATTAGTAAAATTAATAAAATGCATAATAACATTTTTAAAAAAAGGTGATCGTTTGATTAACACTTCGATTGTAAAACTTGCAACCTGTCAAACCTGTTTTACCTGCAGATTATTTTCTGCCTCTGAAGTATCTGTTGCAAACACTTGGAGGATTTTCTGCTATTGGGTCAACTACTAAAAGTACACTTATTAAAAGTATGTACTAACTTTATTTGGTGAAATTGGTTGTCGGGATAATCAGGTAGTACCAAAAGA
The DNA here is from genome assembly GCA_963932465.1 of Maratus speciosus. Taxonomy (NCBI): domain Eukaryota; kingdom Metazoa; phylum Arthropoda; class Arachnida; order Araneae; family Salticidae; genus Maratus; species Maratus speciosus. Next base: position 143,600,148 of record OZ010798.1, on the reverse strand, counting down.
AGTAGTAGTATGAATTTCCTGCCGTGTCAGTTTTCACACTGATCACACTGCCAGTACAGATAAAATTATGGGGGGAAGGGACAAGAAGGGTAAGGTAATTTCATATTTATTAATTAAACAACAATAATAATAAACCAAGTTTTAATTTGTATGAATTTACAAAACATTTAATTTTTAAATAATTCTTATTTTGATTTCATTTTTTCCAATTTACTATTAATAACTAAAAGTATTGATGGGCAATTTTAAAATTAACAAGCTAACTGATAAGCATTTAAGGCTCATGATTTTATAGGCTGTGCTTAATATAACGGTATCACTTCAGGGAGGTGGAGTTTGGCACTTGATATCTTAAGATATCTCTAGGGTGAGGGAGAAAATTCATTTTCGATATTGTTACCATTTTTGATCCAACCAAAATATTCATTTTTCTATTTGTAACTGTTTCTTTACATCAAAATATTCAGTTATCTATTTTTATGAAAATACCAAGTTATTAAAATCATTAAATGATTATACTATATACAATTATTTCATTCTGAAATGTGGAATACCTCAACGTTTGGCTTTCCTATTTTTTTTTATATAGGGTAGATGTGCCAGTAATGGGCACCTTTCCAGTAATGGACACCCCTTGATGTTTTTGGTTCATAAAAAAATAACTAATAAATATTTAGCTTTAATTATTTTTTTTATAATTCCCCCTTGTATGTTTTATAAAACTGGGTTATTGTTGACACTTTTAATCAAACCAATCAGGAAGCAGAAAATAATGTTTCAAAGTTTCGCTGTTTTTCTGTGAAAATCTTAATGAAGAGGCTAAGAGTTGGCTTCGTTTAATCAATTTATATATTATTTATTTTCTTGCAAAATTTAAATGTTTTTGTTTGAGTAGCAATAGAAAACTTTGAATTTTATATACCAATGGCCATTTACAAAATTTCATTTATTTTTAAGATTTTAAGAGGGGTGTCCATTACTGGGATGGTTAATTAGTCATTTTCCAGTAATGGACACCCCATGTAGACATTGCTAAAAATGCAATTTTAGTAATGTTTATAGTGCATAAAACACTTTGGTTTAACTGCAAACCTAAATAATCAAATTTAATTTTTAAATTATACTTACCAAAATGTAATAACACCAAAACTTTTATAAATAGCTGCTTTTAAGTTATTTTATGAGATTTTATGAAATTTCAATATTTTATTTTATTTATTATTATTATTTTTTTTTTATGTAGTACATATACCTTGCATATTTTGTAATCCGGCAATCAAACCAGCCAGGAAGCAAAAAATATTGTTTAAGAGCACAGTCAAAGAGGGGCTCATACGGCTTAATCCCTCTCCGTTTAAATAAAAACAATTAAGTTACAGAAGCTATTAAAAATCTATTTTCTGTCTTAAATGTTTCCTTATTTTAAAAAAAAAATGTAATACTATTAATGAAAGTTGCAGGTAATATTCATGAAACTATAGTAAATCTGCAGATCATTGGCCTCAAACATCAGTACTACAGTTTTATTTTGAAATTATTTTATTTAGTATTTAAAATATTCAACTCACAATATCATTTCTTTCATATTTGTAATATTAATTATTATAAATGATATATCAAGTAGAGTCTGGAAGATTGTTAAAAATAGTGACACAAAACTAAACATTTAAAAATAGTGGCACAAAACTAAACATTAATATTCCAAAACTTTTTTTTAATTACCCTTTAAATCCATCACTGTTGGGCAATTCTTTGAGAAACAGGACATGGATAGCAAAAACTTAAATAACTCAGAATTTTATCAAAACTTGGGGTTTTGTAGTAAAAAGTATGCACTTTTCATTTATTAGCAAATTCTTTACATTTATGGTCTTAAATAAATCCAGAAAGACAAGTTTAAACAGGTATCCAGAATAGTATAATTTAGATAAATACCCATACAAAAGTATAAGATCATAAATACTACATAAAATATGTTATATTTCTATTTGTTTTTGGTCTGCTGATTTCTAAAGAGAATATTTTAGCAAGGAATATTGTTAAAATAAATATATATGAGGTTCTAATTATATTAATTAATAAATTTTAATGAAGGGAATATATGATGTAATTCCGTTACTACAATGATGTGAAAATTTTATTTATTTTAAGAATAATACTACTAAAAATTAGATATTCAGTTTTTTCTTAGTGGTTCACTGAAAGAATAAAGTAATACAAAAAATTTTGCAATATGTTTTTTAATTAGTGGTATACTTAGTGGTAACGGAATTACATAATGAGTAACGGAATTACATTGTAATTTTTTATGTTGTTATTAAATTCTAGGTAATGGGAAAAGCATATTTAAACAAATTTATATAATATTTTGTTGTATTCAAGTATTTTTAATTTAAAATAAATATTCAGTGTTATTATGTTTCAGTTCTGTTTATCTAAAAGGGAAAAAAAAAGCAGCTGTATTATGACTGATACAATGTAAACAATAGGTTTAGTTGTGTACAGTTTTTGTGAAGTAAAATGAACAATTAAACTTTTAAAAGTTTAGTTGTTTAAAAAAGATTAGTTATGAAACAACTAAACTTTGTAATACAACTAAACTTGTTTGCAAACACACATGCTTTCCAGGTAAACATTGACTGAAAATGGCTTTAACTGCTAAAGAAAAGATGAAGAGATACAGGGAAAAAATAAAAAGTAATCCTGAAAGAATGGAAAAAATAAAAGCACAAGACAGAAAAAGAAAAAAAAACGGCAAAGTTGAATATGAGTAAGAAGAAATTAGCAAGTGAAAGAGTGAAAATCAGAAAGCGTGTTCAAGAGCATAGAATGAGAAACAAAAAATCTTCAGAAGACCACACGAATAATCAAAGTTCAGTGAAAATGCTTGTGACAAGTCTGATGACACCTCAGACACTAGGAAAAGCAAAACAATGTGTTAGTAAACATTTACCAAGATCACCAAGGGAAAAAAAGATTGTATTAGAGGAACTAGCCTATGATGTTGGATTGCTTTCAAAACAAAAAGAAGCCCCAAAAACAAATACTCTTGCATTAAGTTCTGAAATCAAAAGTAAAGTAGAAATGTTTTTTCTGGAAACATCATGGGTTTGTCCAGGAAAAAAAGACTATGTGACTATACAAAAAGGTACAAAGAAAATTAAAATTCAAAAGCAGTTCATGCTTTCAACTCTAAAAGAAGCACATAGTATGTTTTTGCAGCAAAATAATGATGTGAAAATAAGTTTTTCAAAATTTGCAGCACTGCGTCCAAGGCAAGTTTTGCTACAACAAGATATCCCACACACTACTTGCTTATGCAAGTACCACGAAAATGTAAGGCTGCTGCTAATTGCTTTAGAAAAAGTTTTACCACAAATCCCAATATCTTTCAGAGAATTTTGTTCTGTTATCACTTGTAATCAGGATAATGAAAGATGTATGTTCTCTGAATGCAACAACTGCCCTCAACTTTCTTCTCTTAAAGCTTGTGATGATTTTGAGGAAGTCAAAGATTTGGAAATAGAATGGTATCAGTGGAAAACAGATAATACCAAAGTGCTTAAAACTGTTGAAAATGGGACTGTAGAGAGATGCTTTGCTGAATTAGAAGAACAAATTCCAAATTTTCTGCGTCACACATACATAAAGAGAAGACAAAGTGAATCTTTCCAATTTCAAAAATTAGATGTCCAACAGAATAGTTCTAAAGTAGTAATCCAAGTAGATTTCGCAGAGAACTATACGACGATGAACCAAAACGAAATTCAATCATCTTATTGGTCATACAACCAAATTACTCTGTTTACTGTCTGTGCTTGGGAAGGAGAAAACATACACTCTATGGTTATTGTATCTGATTATATGTCACACGATAAATACGCAGTAATAACATTTTTGAAATTAATAATTCAGGAACTAGAAACTAAACATAAACAATATGATGAGATAGTATTTTTTTTCTGATGGAGCATCTAGCCAGTTTAAACAAAAGTATTTGTTGTGCGCTCTCACTCATCTAAAAAGACATCACATGGGAGTTTTTCGCCACAAGCCATGGTAAGGGTGCCGTAAATGGGATTGGTGGGGTGGTGAAAAGAATTGTGTCGACAGCAGTGTTATCCAAGGAAGAGCAAATACAAAATGCTGCAGATTTTTTCCGTGTGGCGAAATCAAGATGTGAAAAAATTATGGTGTTATACTGTGGAACAAAAGAAATAGAAAGTAATATGCAAGAGTATAATAAAATTTGGGAAAACATTTTACCCATTCCTAATGTACGTAGTCTACATTTTGCTAAAGTTGTCGGTGAATATATGCTGGAACTAAAAAAAATGTCTTTTTCAAGTGTTTCTACATGTCACAAGTTTAATCCCGAGCCTTTCTGTGAGCAGCTTAGAGATGAACTTAATCTGCCAGTTTGTAGTGGACAGTGGGTTTTAGTAAAATATGTGCCTGCTTCTTCAAGCAAGAAAATAGAAATTGCACACCATTATATAGGACAAGTACTTTCCAAAGAATCCTCTCGGTTATATGTAAAGTTTTTAAAACGAAATGGGGACACCTTTATCTGGCCTTCTCAAGATGACTTTGATTATGTTGAACAGAAAGATGTTTTGATGACCCTTTCTGAACCACAAATGGATCGGCGGGGTCATTTAGTCTTTAAAGATGACCAATTTGTAAAAAAATATAATGTAAAGTAAAATCATAGCAACATTTGTGTTGTATCTTAGTGCTAGAAATAAAATTATGAATTTAAAAAGCCTAATTTTTAGAAGATGTAATTCCGTTACCATTGATGTAATTCCGTTACTTCTATTTAAATTGAAATTAAAAATATTCACTAATGAGTATATTCTGAGCAACAAGTGTTTCTTAGAGTATAACATCTAGTTAATAGAACCACATAAAACAAACAATGATAGCATGGTTAGATTCATAGGAATTTAAATTTGACCAAACAACACTTTTGTCTTTGTCTTTTTTCTGTAATTCCGTTACCAAGTATTTAAAAATTTCTCAAAAATTTCTATATTATTTGAGAAATTTTTCAAATGCACGTACTTTTAGTTCTGTGTATGTAGTTATTATTTCTGCAAAAAATTAGAACTTTATAAAATAATAAACAGTCTTAATTCTAATAAAAACTTATAAATTTGTTCTGATCTGTAATTCCGTTACCAAAGAATTACCCTGTTACAATAATTTGATAGCTGTAATTGCCTGATATTTAGTATTTTAATCTATGCATCTAAAATAATTAAAACATCGATCATCTGATAATTTCAATTATTGATACAAACAATAAATGATTATCACAAATACTTTATTAATTACTGGTATCCTAAATGTTAAATTTATTTGAAAATAACTATTTTGTTTCATTAGTATGTATTCATTAAATTCTGGTTCTAAATAGTCATAAAAACAATTATATTTATTACTTTTTATGGGGTGTCCATTACTGGAACAGAGGGTGTCCACTACTGGGCCAGAGGGTGTCCATTACTGGGCTTTTGGGTGTTTTGATATATTTCTGTTATTTAAAATTAAATTTCTATTCATATTGGGAAATGAGGCTATAAGAATGGTTAAATATTGTCGATAGATTAATATAATATTGAAAAAACTGGAATATAATAATTTTAACTATTAATAAAAAAATAAATTTTAAAGAAATTCCTTAAGGGTGTCCATTACTGGCACATCTACCCTATATTTGCATATAATCTGCTGTTGGAGAAACCAGATAGTACGTTTGAAGTGATACTTGTGCTTATTAGTAAAATAAAGAGGAAGAATGTTGTCTATCTGTTTTGTTGATAAGAGCGGCAAGAAACAATATATCTGTTGAATACATTATGTAACAAAGAGCTATTTTTAAATACTTTTAAAAAATTTTATTGATATAAACTTATTTTACATTTAATATAGTGATATTTTACATACTCTTTCTTCTTTATTAGAAAATTTTATAAATAACAGATATATAACAATATGTTTACATATAACTGAAAATATGTAAAAATAAAATGAAAGGAAAAAAAACAGAACTTTGAGACACTGATAACAATATGATTAGTGATGGAAGGGTGGGACATAATCCAGGAATGATAATGTAAGATATTGTAAAGGCCGGAAAGATTACAAAATTACTATAAAGTTGGTAACGTTATATATGTACAGCCTCTTAATATTAAAAGCTTTGCCGATTCTCAATCAGCTGGCAAAATGACATACGAAAATTAATTTCTACTGAAAATATATGTTTATTTTTAATAAATAATTGTTTTATTCTTCACTACACATAGCAAATTTATTTTTTGAGATGTATACATGCACATGATTTAGTGGGGGTTTTTTGCAGAAAAACTTTTAAATAATTACTTGTGTTTGAAGACAGTTTTTAAATTTTACATATAGCAGCTACTATAAATATAGGAATAGTGAAAAGGGTGTTTGTGCAATAAGGATAAGATATTCTCAAATAAATTTAATGAAGGACATTAAAATTATACAATTATTGGCACAGATGTCATATTCGCATATAATTGAAAAAAAAAAAAGATTTCTGTTTGGATGTTATTTTAAAATTACAACAGAAAATCATCTGTAAATATATATATAGACGCTAAAAGGGATAACAAACAATATACCTACATTTTGATAAATACATTTAAATGAAATGATCTACGTGTTTTATACGCTATGCATGCATATATATTTTCAAATGAATGTAATTTGTTGAAGGTCAAAGTCTGTTTTGATTTGTAAATCGGTCCACAGCAAGGGGGTGGTGGTGATTTTAAAACCTTAAGTATACATTCCTTATTTTTTGAAGACTTTAAGAAAAAAAGATAAAATTTATTTTTACAAGTTTAAAATAATTAAACATAAAAACAAAATTGTGTTTAAGACTTAAGTGTTTTTAATTATAAAAACACTAGTTAGCCTCGATCATAATTAAAAATGTTTTATTATAATAAAATATGTTCCTAAACACTTACTCCTACAAAAAACTCCTTACACTTTCTCGATTTCGTATTTTATGGTTCATTTACATTACCATTACGTCAATCCTATGTGTTAAAAGTATATATAACGGAACTGCAGTTATGTTATCAAAATACATTTGAAAATTCGCGATGGTTACGAAACGTGAAACGATACGTTATAACATGTTTTAAGTAAATCATGTTTATAGAAGTTAGTTTAATTTAAAGATGTAGCATGCTGTATAACATAATTAAACAAAATAGCGTTGAATCAAATATCATCTTTTCCTCATGGGTAACTTACACAGAAATCTTAAATATAAGACAGTACAGAAGAAAAAAAGACTACAGTAAGAACGATTTAAACAATAATGATATATACTAATAAGTAAAAGTAATGGCAAACTTACCGCATTTTCTGTAAATGTTAGAAACTTGACACAACGAAAGCTTTCAAAACAGACGCCATTGGGAGGCCGCCATCTACGCTGGCCGTGAAAAGAAATAAGTTGCGCATGCGCAAAAATCGTACGGATCATAATGATTTCCGAACATGGGTTGGCTACACGATTATCACGAAAAACTTTGCAGGATAGTTAAAAAGTAAAGCAAAAACGACCCTTTTCGGAAACCTTACATGCTATCTGGGCCCAGATAGCATTTTTTGCTTTTTAAAGCCTTTTTACAACCATGCTACGTAAATGTTTGAATGCTTTTTAAAGGCTTCGCATGAAAAGTTTGTAAATGTTTTGTAAAGGATTGAAAAAGGTTGCTAGTTGACGCTATCTGAGGGAGTTTGTAAGTGTTTCATGATAAGCATGTGAAAAGGAAGAAACGAAAGGGTAGTTAGAGAAGTTACAATCAAAGATTGATGAAAGGCTTTTATTACAAGCGTATATAAAAAAATGAAAATGAGGTTTTTATAAATCATAAAATCTTATTTGATAGAAAAATGAGATAAATAACTCAACTTAGAATTTTTCTGAGCTGAGCATATTTGTTTGGTTGTTGTTTGTTTGTTCCTGTGGAAAATTAAATTTTAGTCAAATATTATCTATACATTGAAAAAAACTGGTTTTTATTAATCCACATGTTTATCAAATTGCTTATTTTAATTAATATGTTCATTTTTTACCTTGAAAGAAATTCTTACATCCCTGTCCTTTACTATGTATGTATAAAATATATGTTTAATTTTTATCAATTCGCTACATTATTAGATCCTATTTTAATAATAAAAAAAGCTTAATAATGTTAAGAGGATACTTCACTCGCACAGAAACACCTGATTGCTAATGTTAATCCGCTGAAAGATTTTTTTTAATATCTCGCTTGCTTTTTTTTTTTTTTGCATTGCATACCTGCAGTTTTGATACAAAGGCCATTTTTCGACTTTGTTTTACAAGGTTTTTTTGCTTATTAGGATATATTCAGAACTGCTTTCAAAAGCGAAAATACTCTAGTGAAAAAAAAAAAAAAACACATTGCAAACAAAACTGAAAACTTTAAAAAAAAAAAAGGTGTTTGTACAGATTGACAAGTAACAAATAATAAAATTTACAATATTGAAATGCAAACGAGATATTTAGAAAAATTCTCCCATAGGATTAACATTAGCATGCAAGTGTCTACGCATGAGGGATGTGTAATCCCATTAAAAAAATTTTCTTAAGGAAAAACACTTTCATTTGAATAAAAACCATTCCAAGTAAAATTTTAATTAATTATCAGCAGTGAAATTACTGAAGATTAAATACGTGAAATTTTTTACATTGCTAACTCAGCGCAAATCAACAGTGCATTGGAGCACTATTTCAAAGATCCGGGTTCAACATTTTTCACTCTGTTTATTTACGCTTAGTTAGCAACTTGAAAAATTTCACGTATTTAATATTAAACTAGTATGTTGTGGCCATCACAAAACTTTCTTCTATATAAATCACATCAATTAAATCATTTAAATAGTACAAGAAATAACGATTTAGCACCAATTCATATCAAAGTATATCTGAATTTGAAGTTGGATGAAAATTCGCGCATTAGTTCTTGAGATAGAGCTATAGCGGAAATTCTGAAAAATGTAGCATAGCAGCGCCATTTGTTGAGCGATTTACACCAAAAGTAAACAGCACTAAACGATATCAAGGTATACCTGAGTCTGAAGTTTGTTGAAAATCCAAGCATTAGTTCTTGAGATAAAGCTATTGTGGAAATCGCAAAAAATACAGCATAGCAGCGCCACCTGTTGAGCGATTTACACCAAAAATTAAACAGCACTAATTAATACATCAATTCATGTCAAGGACTAACTAAATCTGAAGTTTGATGAAAATTCGTGCAATAGTTCTTGAGATACAGCTCTTGTGGAAATCGTGAAAAATGCAGCACAGAAGCGCCACCTGTTGAGCGATTTACACTAAAAATTAAACAGCACTAATTTATACATCAATTCATGTCAAGGACTAACTAAATCTGAAGTTTGATGAAAATCCGTGCAATAGTTCTTGAGATACACCTCTTGTGGAAATCGTGAAAAATGCAGCACAGCAGCGCCACCTGTTGGGCGATTTGCACTAAAAATTAAGCAGCACTAATTTATATCAGGGACTAACTGAATCTGAAGTTTGATGAAAATCCGTGCATTTTTTCTTGAGTTAGAGCTATTGCGATAATCATGAACAATGCAGCATACCAGCGCCACCTGTTGGGGGATTTTCACAAAAAAGTAATCAGCACCAAACTATATCCTGGACTAACTGAATCTGAAGTTTTATGAAAATCCGTGCAGTAGTTTTTGAGATACAGCTATTGCAGAAATCGTTAAAAATGCCGCATAGCAGCGCCACCTGTTGGGCGATTTTCACCAAAAACTAATCAGTTCCAGTTTATATCAAGGTCTAACTAAATATGAAGTTTTGTGAAATTTCGTCCATTAGTTCTTGAGATAGAGCGCCCACAAAATTTGTGTCACATACAGACAGATAGACGGATGGACAGACAGACATTTTGTAAAAACATGTTTTTTGGAATCTCTGACTCATAAAACGTGTAAATCCGTCGAAAACTGGAATTCGAAAATTTTCATGAAACCAATACTTTCTTCTTGTAAAGATAGAAGAAAGTAAAAATCATTCTTATACACATAAGCATAGAGTCTTGAAAATTATTGGTAACTTAAAATTAAAAAACGCAAAGGGATTTTTTTTTGTCATTTATCCTTTAACAAAAGAAAAAGGAGAAATTCAATAAAATAAAAAAACTAAAAGCTTTTTTATATTAGAGGGTAAGAAAAAGTATTTAAAATGTTACAGGGACTTGAGAACATACAACTCTATGTCTATGCTTATACATAGTAAATTTAATTATACTTTCAGTTACTTACCTTTTGAATCCAGTTCACTATTCAGGATCAGATAATTTTTTATTGTATACATATATAATGAAATCTTGTGTTTACCTACAATAAATAGCACATCAAATATGTGGAATTCCAATATAGTGTACATTTAATGACTGTAGAAGATTGTATATTTTTTATATTACTACTTCATTAATTTTTTAATTCTTTCATTTATTAAACTTATTTCTTAGAATTTTCAATTATTATTTAGAGAATATTGTCAGATTTATAAAATAAATCCTCCATAGGATTCTGATTGATGACCACAGGAATATATTTAGTCTTTTCTCTGTAAATAGTTTAATGATGCAACATACAAAAGAATTTTTTTACAAATTCATTGATCTTTCCAGCATTTTTACATAAAAATAGTAATTTCTTGCTTGTTTAACAATGTAAATTACATATTACAGTAAGACAAATTTTAAAAATCATCTGCCTTCCTCCCTTCTCCAATGTTTTTCTTTTACCAGAGAAATATTATCCTATGTACAACAGAGCAAATACTAAACTAACATTATTTTTTTTTAGTTTTTTAAAGTATAATTTAACTCACTTAAATTGTTCTTTTTCTGATTGTAATTATTTTTAATAACTTAAGACTGAAGCAATGAAAAATATTTCTCAGTATCAAGGAAATAGTCTCGAAAACAAATGAAACATCATTCAGTTTATAAAATTCTATTTATTTACATATAAAGAATTAATATAGTAATTTATTTACATATAAAGAATTGATATAATTAACAGGTACTTCATTAAATTTTTCTTCTTGATTCATTCTTTTCTCTCTAGAAAAAAATAAAAAATAAAATTATAAACACACAAATTACATACGTATAGTAAAAGTAAATAAAGTACAGTGTGACCTCGAAAATCCAGCATCAAAGTCATCTCGCCGCTTTTTTTTTTTTTACACTTCCACCTTATAGGAGAAAGAATAATAATAAATCGTTAAACAATTAAAAATTTCGAGATTGAAAGCAATGGATTGGCTAACTGTGAGATCGCAGATGCTATGCTAAATTGAATCCCTTCTGAGTACAGAAGAAAAGGTATCAGTGGAAAAATGCTTAAATTTGACTGGAAAACTAACATCTGCTTTAGATAAATAAGACTATATTTTCAATATTCTACATTTGTGTAAAATTAAAACTTGTTAAAAAGCTGTTCAAATAATTGAAGCAAATAAAATTGACATCGATGTTTAGGAAATTACACGAGAAGAAATGATATATACTAGATTTTTTTTTTGTAACATAGAAAATATGAATAGAAACTTTTAATTTTAATATTTTTTAAAATATTTAATTTTCTATTTTTCTCACATAACTATTACTTGGGTATGAATTAAATTACGAATAACGGCACCATTAAGACTATTAAAAGTATTTTTGAAGTCAGAAATTCGGCATCGTCATGGTCCTGACAATGCCGGATTTTCGAGGTTATACTGTACACAATAGAGAGTAGAGAGTGACACAGACAGAATCTTCATCTGGGATTGTTACTCATAAAATGAACGTTTTGATTTTGTGATACAAAAAAAAAAAAAAAAAAAAAGTCCCTACATAATGAAAAGCACAAATAACCATAATAAATCTAGCCTTTATGTGTTTAAAGGTTTCATAAAAGAGCATTTTCTTATATCTTCAGATGATGGGGGAGATTATATTCTATCAGCAGAGGGAGTACTGAAGAGTGTATAGTGTACACTAAAGAGTAAACACTATAGCTACAAACAGGATGGTTCAGTGATATATATAAATGGATACATATCCGATATTTATTTTCAAAATATCATGAAGTTTGATATTTATTTTCAAAATATTGTGTATATTTTCAGTCGAGCAAGAGTAAATGGATTTTTCAACTTTGTCGTTCTGTAGATAAAGAACTTTTGCTCTGGTAATATGACAATTTCAGCCCCCCCCCCCCCCAAAAAAAAACCCAGTAAAGTACCAATTATATGTCTTTCAGGAAACCTTTCTAAAACGATGCATAACTGAGAAAGGTGTATAATCGAAATTTTAGTCGGCTAAGGTGCAAAATCTTTGACTGTAGAAATACAATGCTGCAATCGCACAAATTGAATTTTCATACCATTTTTGATTGTTTTAAATACATTATATATTGAAAAAAAGTTAGCCCTTTGCACTCGAGGACTCCGGAGCGGAGCCATTTAAAATTTGTCTTCAAACTTGAGGGCTCCACTACGGAGGCAATAAAAATAATTTTGTGATATCTGTCTAGAAAAGCCAAGATTACATATTGGCAATTGCTTCAAGAGGTATCACACTTTACGATTACAAAATGTAATAATTTTATAATTTTTAGTTTTTTTTTATATATCATAAATTTGTATTCGTATTCATAAAGAATTAAAAAAATAATAAGATATAACTAAAATCACTTTGAGTTGCTGGTAATACAAATGAAAAAAACCTTTGAGTGCAAAGGGTTAAAATATTAAAAAAAATAATTAAATAGTTTCTAAAATTGAAAAATAAAAGTTAGAATTATCAAACCTTTCATATCAGTTGCATACCTTGTTAATTAAACTAATTTTTAATCATCGTTTGACAAGCCGATTTACTTTAAAGACTTAAGCAAAGCATTATTTCAAGAATCAGAAGTAAATTTGCTTCATATACTTTTTATGCTTTCTGTATATTAGTAAAATATAGTAGTATAGGCTTGTTTACGCGTAGATGTAATAGTTTTTCTATTTATTGAACATCATACTGTATATTATTCATAATTTAAACTAGACTAAAAGTAGAACTTTTGTTTATACAAGAAGTTTAACATAAAAGAAGGTAGAGGGAGGAATGGGACATGTTTAATTCTTTCTTTTTAATAAGATGAATGTAAACTGCTAATATGCAAATATTTTTAGAAGGTAATATATTAATTATAACATTATAAATATATTCATTTACTTCAAAACATAAATAAATTGAACTGATGATTTTTTTAATGCTATCTCTGATTGACAATCCTGAATTTTCCTTCCAGTGATGAAGTTACTGAAATTTGATATTGTAGCACAGACATCAACCTACAATCTTTGTTAGACTGTATATATAGCCAACAATAGACTATTTGCCCCTTATCATACATTGTTTTATAGCTGTCCCATACCTCCCTGTTAGTGGGAAGGTATGGGACACATTTTGAAATTTATAATTTCTTTATAAAATTGTTTCTGCAAATTATGTTTCTATATTGTTCAAGGACATTAGAGAGTGTTTCATTTTGTATTCTATATATCAAAATTTTGTTTATGTGTCAAATAAAGTTGATTTTCTTATTTTTGTAAAAAGCATCACATTCCTCCCCACTCTCCCCTCAAGGTCAAGTAAATAATAATTAATGTATAATTAAATATGCATAATAAAGATGAGATACATTTTCCAGGAATTATTCAATGGAACTTTCCTCATAAAGGTATCATGTTAATTCACATCAAAGTCGTAAAGTAAGGAAGTTTTATTTCAGGTTTAGCCAGTCTTAATAATAATAAAAGCTTGATTAATACATAAATATATTTGATAAAAAGATTGTGATTACCAATTATCAGCAATATCTTGATTTTTTTTCAGAAATAAATTTAGACGACAATTTGGTTGGATTTAGACAAAAATTACTTTCTTCACGAAAAAACAATGAGTTCAGTCATATATCGAGAATTATATACAGTAGACTCCCTCAAATCCGCACAGCTAGGGACCAGTGGTTGTGCGGAATTTAGAATTTTGCACATTTCTGATCATTACTTTGTTTACATTTTTTAAACAGTAATTTGAATGTAATAATGCATTCAAAATTATACATAATGCTTGCAATATGGTAAAATATTAAAATAATTAAGTAAAGTAATAAACTACAATGATAAAAAGTAAGATAATTTTGAAAATGATTAAAATATTGAAAGTAAAGGTCAAGTAAATGATCAATAATGTATAATTAAATATGCATAATAAAGGTAAGATACATTTTCCTTGAATTATTCAATGAAATTTTACTCATAAAGGTAACCTATTGATTCAAATCAAAATCATAAAGTAAAAAAGTTTTAATTAAAATCTTAAAGTAGTTTTCAAAAAAATGGGTTGCTCATGGAGGGAGTTCAAATGGGATGGTCTGTGAATGGAGGTAAAATTAGTATTGAGCCTATGGGAATAAATTTCGTTCCATGAAAAAATGATCGGTCAAGGAGGTGGTCGCACAGGGAGGTTTCACATATATATGTGTGTGTGTGTGTGTGTAAATATATGTATATATTTAACACTGGCGTACAGTTACAGAAAAATACAAACTTTCATAGGAAAAAGAAAACATTATTCGTACCATTGAGCATGAACTCACAAAAACAAATTTTGTTAAAATATATAATAACCAACCTGTTAAATTAGAACAACTGTCTGTTCCTCTTCTTGCTGGGCAATTTTAGATTTTGTACCCTCTGTTAGGACTTTGTTCCAACATCATCTGTAATTTTCTCAACATGCTAGCAACCATGACTTCAGCATCTTTACCAGATGATGTCATTAGTTCTTGAAACTAAAAAATAAAACATAAAATAATAACAATGAAGAAAAAACTTTTAAACCCTTCATGACAAGCCTCCCTTGTACCACTATTTTCAAATAGTGACTTTTTCCTTATTTAATAAATTTATATTAAATAAGGTAAAAATGGTACTTTTTAGTTAGCCGGTCGCCAGTGTTATGTATACAAGTATATATACATATATATGTATGTATATCTAACACTGGCGCCCGGCTAACCGAAAAGTACCGTAAAAATTACCATTCCGATATAGTAATAGTTACAAGGACTGTGTACACACTTTATATCACACATATGTTGTCACGAAGGGCTTAACATTACAATACATTTTGTAATGTATTTTTGTACCAATTTATATTTATTATTTATTATCAACTACACCGGTAGCAGAAAGTTAGAGATGGGAGTCGCAGATTTTCTTTTTTCGTTTGCAGGTTATTTTTCTATTGAACCCTTATTTCGCTTTATATTATGTTTGGCTCTTTCTTACTTAATACAAAAACTTAAGATTATTATTAGTAAAATTAATAAAATGCATAATAACATTTTTAAAAAAAGGTGATCGTTTGATTAACACTTCGATTGTAAAACTTGCAACCTGTCAAACCTGTTTTACCTGCAGATTATTTTCTGCCTCTGAAGTATCTGTTGCAAACACTTGGAGGATTTTCTGCTATTGGGTCAACTACTAAAAGTACACTTATTAAAAGTATGTACTAACTTTATTTGGTGAAATTGGTTGTCGGGATAATCAGGTAGTACCAAAAGAAGTAGTAGTATGAATTTCCTGCCCTGTCAGTTATCACACTGCCAGTACAGATAAAATTATGGGGGGAAGGGACAAGAAGGGTAAGGTAATTTCATATTTATTAATTAAACAACAATAATAATAAACCAAGTTTTAATTTGTATGAATTTACAAAACATTTAATTTTTAAATAATTCTTATTTTGATTTCATTTTTTCCAATTTACTATTAATAACTAAAAGTATTGATGGGCAATTTTAAAATTAACAAGCTAACTGATAAGCATTTAAGGCTCATGATTTTATAGGCTGTGCTTAATATAACGGTATCACTTCAGGGAGGTGGAGTTTGGCACTTGATATCTTAAGATATCTCTAGGGTGAGGGAGAAGATTCATTTTCGATATTGTTACCATTTTTGATCCAACCAAAATATTCATTTTTCTATTTGTAACTGTTTCTTTACATCAAAATATTCAGTTATCTATTTTTATGAAAATACTAAGTTATTATTAAAATCATTAAATGATTATATATACAATTATTTCATTCTGAAATGTGGAATACCTCAACGTTTGGCTTTCCTATTTTTTTTAATATATATTTGCATATAATCCGCTGTTGGAGAAACCAGATAGTACGTTTGAAGTGATACTTGTGCTTATTAGTAAAATAAAGAGGAAGAATGTTGTCTATCTGTTTTGTTGATAAGAGCGGCAAGAAACAATATATCTGTTGAATACATTATGTAACAAAGAGCTATTTTTAAATACTTTTAAAAAATTTTATTGATATAAACTTATTTTATATTTAATATAGTGATATTTTACATACTCTTTCTTCTTTATTAGAAAATTTTATAAATAACAGATATATAACAATATGTTTACATATAACTGAAAATATGTAAAAATAAAATGAAAGGAAAAAAAAAAGGGTACTTTTCGGTTAGCCGGGCGCCAGTGTTATACATACATATGTATGTATATCTATATATCCATATATATGTATATTTATGCATATATAGAAGCTATATGTATACATATATATGTGCGTGTGTATATATACATATATATGTATATATAGATATACATATATATGTATATATAACACTGGCGCCCGGCTAACCGAAAAGTACCAAAAAAAGAACTTTGAGACACTGATAACAATATGATTAGTGATGGAAGGGTGGGACATAATCCAGGAATGATAATGTAAGATATTGTAAAAGCCGGAAAGATTACAAAATTACTATAAAGTTGGTAATGTTATATATGTACAGCCTCTTAATATTAAAAGCTTTGCCGATTCTCAATCAGCTGGCAAAATGACATACGAAAATTAATTTCTACTGTAAATATATGTTTATTTTTAATAAATAATTTTTTTATTCTTCACTACACATAGCAAATTTATTTTTTGAGATGTATACATGCACATGATTTAGTGGGGGTTTTTTGCAGAAAAACTTTTAAATAATTACTTGTGTTTGAAGACAGTTTTTAAATTTTACATATAGCAGCTACTATAAATATAGGAATAGCGAAAAGGGTGTTTGTGCAATAAGGATAAGATATTCTCAAATAAATTTAATGAAGGACATTAAAATTATACAATTATTGGCACAGATGTCATATTTGCATATAATTGAAAAAAAAAAAAAAAAGATTTCTGTTTGGATGTTATTTTAAAATTACAACAGAAAATCATCTGTAAATATATATATAGACGCTAAAAGGGATAACAAACAATATACCTACATTTTGATAAATACATTTAAATGAAATGATCTACGTGTTTTATACGCTATGCACAGCATATAGGGTAGATGTGCCAGTAATGGACACCCCTTGATGTTTTTGGTTCATAAAAAAATAACTAATAAATATTTAGCTTTAATTATTTTTTTTATAATTCCCCCTTGTATGTTTTATAAAACTGGGTTATTGTTGACACTTTTAATCAAACCAATCAGGAAGCAGAAAATAATGTTTCAAAGTTTCGCTGTTTTTCTGTGAAAATCTTAATGAAGAGGCTAAGAGTTGGCTTCGTTTAATCAATTTATATATTATTTATTTTCTTACAAAATTTGAATGTTTTTGTTTGAGTAGCAATCGAAAACTTTGAATTTTATATACCAATGGCCATTTACAAAATTTCATTTATTTTTAAGATTTTAAGAGGGGTGTCCATTACTGGGATGGTTAATTAGTCATTTTCCAGTAATGGACACCCCATGTAGACATTGCTAAAAATGCAATTTTAGTGATGTTTATAGTGCATAAAATACTTTGGCTTAACTGCAAACCTAAATAATCAAATTTAATTTTTAAATTATACTTACCAAAATGTAATAACACCAAAACTTTTATAAATAGCTGCTTTTAAGTTATTTTATGAGATTTCAATATTTTATTTTATTTATTACTATTTTTTTTTATGTAGTACATATACCTTGCATATTTTATAATCCGGCAATCAAACCAGCCAGGAAGCAAAAAATATTGTTTACGAGCACAGTCAAAGAGGGGTTCATAGGGCTTAATCCCTCTCCGTTTAAATAAAAGCAATTAAGTTACAGAAGCTATTAAAAATCTATTTTCTGTCTTAAATGTTTCCTTATTTTTTAAAAAAATGTAATACTATTAATGAAAGTTACAGGTAATATTCATGAAACTATAGTAAATCTGCAGATCATTGGCCTCAAACATCAGTACTACAGTTTTATTTTGAAATTAATTTAAATACTAAATAAATTTTTATTTAGTATTTAAAATATTCAACTCACAATATCACTTCTTTCATATTTGTAATATTAATTATTATAAATGATATATCAAGTAGAGTCTGGAAGATTGTTAAAAATAGGGACACAAAACTAAACATTTAAAAATAGTGGCACAAAACTAAACATTAATATTCCAAAACTTTTTTTTAATTACCCTTTAAATCCACCACTGTTACAATAATTTGATAGCTGTAATTGCCTGATATTTAGTATTTTAATCTATCCATCTAAAATAATTAAAACTATCGATCTTCTGATAATTTCAATAATTGATACAAACAATAAATGATTATCACAAATACTTTATTAATTACTGGTATCCTAAATGTTAAATTTATTTGAAAATAACTATTTTGTTTCATTAGTATGTATTCATTAAATTCTGGCTCTAAATAGTCATAAAAACAATTATATTTATTACTTTTTAGGGGGTGTCCATTACTGGAACAGAGGGTGTCCATTACTGGGCTTTTGGGTGTTTTGATATATTTCTGTTATTTAAAATTAAATTTCTATTCATATTGGGAAATGAGGCTATAAGAATGGTTAAATATTGTCGATAGATTAATATAACATTGAAAATACTGGAATATAATAATTTTAACTATTAATAAAAAAATAATTTTTAAAGAAATTCCTTAAGGGTGTCCATTACTGGCACATCTACCCTATATTTTCAAATGAATGTAATTTGTTGAAGGTCAAAGTCTGTTTTGATTTGTAAATCAGTCCACAGCAAGGGGGTGGTGGTGATTTTAAAACTTTAAGTATACATTCCTTATTTTTTGAAGACTTTAAGAAAAAAAGATAAAATTTATTTTTACAAGTTTAAAATAATTAAACATAAAAACAAAATTGTGTTTAAGACTTAAGTGTTTTTAATTATAAAAACACTAGTTAGCCTCGATCATAATTAAAAATGTTTTATTATAATAAAATATGTTCCTAAACACTTACTCCTACAAAAAACTCCTTACACTTTCTCGATTTCGTATTTTATGGTTCATTTACATTACCATTACGTCAATCCTATGTGTTAAAAGTATATATAACGGAACTGCAGTTATGTTATCAAAATACATTTGAAAATTCGCGATGGTTACGAAACGTGAAACGATACGTTATAACATGTTTTAAGTAAATCATGTTTATAGAAGTTAGTTTAATTTAAAGATGTAGCATGCTGTATAACATAATTAAACAAAATAGCGTTGAATCAAATATCATCTTTTCCTCATGGGTAACTTACACAGAAATCTTAAATATAAGACAGTACAGAAGAAAAAAAGACTACAGTAAGAACGATTTAAACAATAATGATATATACTAATAAGTAAAAGTAATGGCAAACTTACCGCATTTTCTGTAAATGTTAGAAACTTGACACAACGAAAGCTTTCAAAACAGACGCCATTGGGAGACGCTACGCCTACGCTGGTCGGGAAAAGAAATAAGTTGCGCATGCGCAAAAATCGTACGGATCATAATGATTTCCGAACATGGGTTGGCTACACGATTATCACGAAAACCTTTGCAGGATAGTTAGAAAGTAAAGCAAAAACGACCCTTTTCGGAAACCTTACATGCTATCTGGGTTATGTCTCAAATTATGAATTCATAAAAATTTCATCTTCTAAAGCATTTTTCGTGAATTTTTGAAACTACATTAAAAGATTTACACAATCATAATTAATAAATTTTACAATTTTGACAGTTAAAATTAATTAAATTTGAATGTATTGGGATTTTGTGCAATATTTATAACTGCACTTACATCTTTTATTTAAAATATTTTTTTTAGTATTTTGTAGAATTAGAAAATGTGCAAATATAATGTTCTTACAACAGAAATACTTCCAAATCTTTCAAGGTCAAGAAAGCTGAAAAGATGCCAAGGCAAAAGTAATCATCCTTTTAAAAATATTTTTATGTGCAACCCTTAATGCTTTTGGAACAGGATAAAGTAAAGTATCTATAACTCATTCTAAACTGTATTTTTACTAATCGATGTATTAAATGAATTTTATAACAAGTTAGTTTTAGTTTAATGGTACCGTCGGTGGGGGGGGGGATAAAGGGTTAAATTCATTTATAAAATATCACATTAAGGTTGGTATGCGATCCTGTAGGTATGCAAGGTTTATTAAAGCACTTAAATGTGAAAACCTGTAAATTTATTAGATTATATTTGAATAATAATTTTTAACGATTTTGACGGATTCAACCAATGAGAGCAGGCAATCTCTTTGTTTTGAAATGTAATAATAATGCTGCGTTTACACTATGGCTTATCAGGTCTACAAGGTCTGCGAGGTCTGCCAGGCGTGGGTTTAGCCTGGTTTAGGAGGGTCTGCGTGGTCTGCGAGGCTTGGTCTCTGTGGTCTAGGCCTTGGCTTTAAAATACTAGACCCAACCAATCAGCGTGCTTCATTTTTCTGTATTCCGCCATTTTAAAAGATTGAAGAAGCAGACGACAGCTTATGATTTTAAAGATTATTTGAAATTAATAAGGGATTTACAAATTAAAGGTATGTAATGGTTTTTCAGATGTTTTTTAACATTTCTTTACATTGTTTCATAACTGTAGAAGTTTCTTTTATAAAGCTATACAATCGTAAGTTACTATTTTCATGTATTTACATACTACGCTACTAAAATTAATTTGTTAACTATGTTACTTTTTAATATTACCAAACTCTATAAAACGATGTATTCGTAAATTCTTTAATTTGCATCTTCCTGTATTTACATACAACGCTGCCTATGCATTTGTTAATAGATAATTATGTTCCTCATTTCCAAATTCTTTAAAATTAACCTGGTTTCATATGCATGAAATTAAAACAAATTTGATAGTATATGAATACAAATTAATATAATACGGTCGTCATTCTATTATAATGTACGGTAATGCCTTTTTTGTGAATAAATAGTTTCATTTCCTTCAGGAATTTATTTGATATTCTATTTCAATGCATTTTTAGTACTGACATTTTTTCAATTTATCCTAAAACTAGCAACAAATTTTTAACCATAGAATTAATTTTGAATTAACTCCAAAGTTTTCTCTATTATTTTTATATAATTGACTGATCATAGCAAACTCTGCATACATGATTTACATTATTATTAATCAGTTTTAAATGTGTGAATTTTTACAATGATACGGTACTATCTAAAAAGTAATATGAAGACTTTGAATTGTATTTAGCTTCTTATCCTCCCCCTAAAAAAATTCTAATGACATATAAAATTTAACTTTTTTTAAATTGAACAAACTTGTTTTTAAATAAAGTTTTTACTTGTAATTATTATTAATAATTTATAAACCATCCCTTATTCTTTTTAAAATTTTATCTTATATGTTTATCTTTCTGTAGTTTTCTTTAATAATTAATCAGTAGTAGTATATTAAAACTGTAAAATCTAGAACATGAATTTTTTCACTCCACTTCCCCACAAGAGATGATTTACGATTGAAAAGTTCGTAAATTATTTTTTTTTTCAGAAAGAGTTTGAAAAACTTTCAAACCTATAAAAGTTATACTTGAAGTAGAGATTAGAATCTGCTGGTGCCAAGATAAATACATATTTTACCAAGTTTGCTCTCAGGATATCGCAGGTGTGTAGTCTTCTATAATAAGTGACTACCATTTGTGATCTTCTGCAAGAAAGTTGATTGTCTGATGCTCTTGCACTATGTGCTGTTTTGTTGTTTTCTACTTAAAATTCATCAATCAGGAACTCTCGTATAAATAAAGTATTACTAACTTGTATGACTGACTGTAAGTATGTAGTTTTTTTATATATTTATTTTCTGTTGCTTAGAACGAGGGATTTTGAAATGCATTCTACATTGTTTTTGTTGTTTTTATTAGTTTATTATAGTCTTTTTTTTCTATTCATTTACATTGCAGGATGTTTTCAATGGGACATTTTCAACAGTTATATGAATGTTTGTCGATTGCCTGTTGACCCGACTTTTACATGAGATTTGCATGCTTTTTTTGAAGATATGAATCTTCAATAATATTCATGTATGATGATTGTAAGTAAGTCATTTTTCTCAAAAGTACATGTTCTGTATTTTATTTATCATTGTTTTATCTTTTATATATAACGTCATTTTTCTCACAAAATCAATCTGTATCTAAGAAAATTTTATTCTCAATACAATATTTATTATTTAATTCCTTTTATTCTTTAATCAATGTTTTCTTCGCATTAGTTTTTAATTTATAAAATGGCGTTAAATGATCAATTAAAAAAATGTAGTTTATGTAAATATGTAAACTATGTTTTATATAAACATCGAGTATATGAGTATTCTGTTAGTGGGAAGCAGTTAACCTCTACCTCCCTCCCTATACACACTTTTCAAGGATTTGATATTGCAAAAAATGTGTCGCTCAGACTTAAAAAAATTCAGAAATTACATGAAAGCTAGAATAACTTATCAGATTTGTCTAAAATAAGATCACAGTGTTAAATAAGCAATTTAAGCACAGTAATTAATTAGTAATAATGTATATATTTGAGAATATGGTTATGTATATTGCTTCGTAGCTGTGAACTATGATCAAATGATATCTCTTCCATTTCTAATTCCTTTTTCTTCCATTTGGTACACGTGGATAATTTTAATTTAATATCAGCTTAATAATTATTAATATATTATTAATTATTAATATATTTTATTTAATATTGAAATAATATAAAATGTATTATCTGTGATAGTATCATGGTTTTTATTTGTTTAATAATTATTAAGCTGCATATGTAATAATCTAATGTATTTGATTTAATATTTGTTAATGTTGAACTAATCTAAAATGTATTATTATTAATGTTGTTTTTGTGATTTGGGTTGTTTATTTACAATTCTTTGAAGTGATACGAATTATTTATATCATTAGTATAAGTTATTGAAATTATCAGGAGCATATGGTGTATTTTAGAATTTAATTAAAATGTATCAACATTGTAATTAATTTTTATAAAGCTCTGAGCTTCAAAATAAAATAAGTGATATTGTTTGTTTCGCTCAATCAATGTTTATAATTCACTGGATCATTCGATGGTAACTTACGTTACATTTAGAACAGTTTACTTCAGTAATTTTAGTAATAAAAGACAAAAAAAAAAAAAAAAATATTAACAATCAGCGGTAGAATTGATAAAAAAAAAAGTCACTGGTCCCAGGGACCAGTAAGCATGAGAATTTACTGGTCCGCAGTCATCGTTACTGGCCCGCTATATAAAATTCCATGACATCCCTTTAACCCTTGAATGACCCCCCCCCCCCCTCCCTTTTAGAATATAAACCAAACTTCCTTTACAGTTATCCAAAATTTTCAGCCTAGTAAAATGTAAAATTATAATTTACTAAAAATTAAACAGTATACATAACGAAAAACTATAAAATTATTAATTAGATATTTTATTTTTTTATTTATCTGATTATTTATTTACGCTGACTAAGGTTTAATGCAATTTTTATTTATTATTTTGTGATGTGTGTTTGGTTGCGGTTTTCTAGGGGACGGGAAAATTTAAGTTTACCTGTGAGAGAGGGGGAAAAAGTTACTGGTCCTGCGGACCACTAAATTTTTCAAATTAGTGGTCCGATATCATTTTTGGTGGTCTCGGACCAGCGGACCACCAAGGATTTCGAACGCTGACAATGCAAAGTTGACATGATTTGTTAATTAAACCTATTCAAAGATAAATTTAGATGATAATGGCCTAATTTTAGTGTTTTTTCTTGAACTCTGCCAGTTATATTTATTATGGTAACTGACATTACTGAAAAAGTAACGTAAGTTGCCATAAAAAATGTAATTTTCATTTTCTAGGTAATTTTTATTATTTATTTTATTTATTTAAAATATTTAATTTCTAGGTAATTTTTATCCAAATTGGCCTTTGGATAGGTTTAATTAACAAATCATGTCAACTTAACATTTGAAAATTTTTTGGTGTTATATTACTGAAATTACCGCTGTAAATTGTTTTAAATTATAACGTAAGTTACCATGGAATGACCTTAGTATTCAACGACAATCAAAATTGGAATTAATACGTATCCGGTGCCATAAAATGCTATAATTTGAAATAAGTCTTCTAAATTTTTGGGTCAAAATTCATTAAACAAAAAAAAAAAAAAAAAATATATATATATATATGAAGCCATGCTTTTATGATTTTTACGCTTTTAGATTTCGCTCACAAAATTTACATTTTTCCTATAATATATTTTGTAAGTAAGCTGCAGCTTCATACTTTATTTTAAATATGAATTAACTAAGAAATTGTGAGCATAGCAAGTAAAAGTTTTTTAAATGTTTTTTTTTTTTTTAGCTCAAAAGATTAGTTTTGAGATGTTAATGATAATATTCATAGCTGCTGAATCAGAATTTAGTTCAAAAGCATTTTGAGAAATTTAAATGACCATAGGTATAAAATTTATCACTTGTATGGTTTGGTTATTTTATTTAGTTGTACTTAATGCAGTTTATAAATATAACATATGGAAAGTAATGATGTTTATTAGTAAAACATATTGCGCATTAGCTGCGTTTGGTTGTCCCCCCCCCCCTGCTTTTTTTGGAAAAATAACCTTTATGTAGTGCGTAATATAAATAAGTGTGTTTTATTGAATTCTTCTACGTGTGGAAAGCATATTCTCTTATTTTTTCTATTTAATTTATTCTACACCGACTATTACTCATGCTGGTTAAGCTATTTAATACTTATATTTAACTTCTGAGTATTTTTGGTACTTTTATGTCACTCGTGTACAAATCTTTCCAATAACACTTTTTTTTTTACACACATGAAAATTAGAAACAATATTTTGATGATATATTTTTTTTCTGCAATTGAATCGAAATGAGTGAAAGGCATGTATTTAAATGAGACATCTGTATTAGAATGAAATGAGTGAATGGTTTATATTTAAAATTAAGTGAATGCAATACAAATGATGACAAAGGAAAAATATTTGTTGATTTATCGCCTGTGCCGACTAACAGAAAAGTACCATATTTTTAAATTATTTTTTATATTACTATGCAAATCGTGAAATGAAGAGTTTTAATGTTATTAATAATGAATGTTATTTTGATTCTGGGTTCGAAATTTTAAGTTTATTTATTAATTATACTATGTTAACTCTCATGGAAAGATGCTTGCAAACTAATATTAAACCAATGGTAACTTTACAAATTTATCGTTTGCTTTTGAATATTTTTAAATAATTTTTTCTGTTTTGCGTGGGACATGTCTAATTGGGTATCTTTTTGCCAGGGTTGTAATTTTAACCGGTCAAAATTGATTTTGACCAGGACACTGGATAAAAGTGGTTTTAACCATCCAAAATTGGTCAAAAGTGGTCAGAAATGGTTAAAACTGTTAAAAATGCTCTTAATTTTAATAATTATTTTTTCTTTGCAATTAAAAGTAACTTAAGTAATAAAAGTAACAGGCAGTTAAAAAAATAATACACTGATAAGTTAAGGAGGCTCATTAGTAAAATATGTTTATGCAATACAATAAGGAAGCTAGTCCATAATTGCCCTATCATTGTTAACAGTGTATCAACAGGGGAAAAAAAAAAATCATTCTTCCTTTCAGCTGTTGATACAGGAGCATCTAAGAAATCTGCCCAGTATTGTTTAAAACTAGCAGCTGATGCTAAAGAAGAGGTAGAAAACAAGTTTGCTTGTAAAGTAAAAAGTTTTGTAAGTGACAATGAAAACAAGATGAAACGCATGAGAGAAGATTTTCAAAATGCATATAGAGACGAGCTGTTTATTTCTTATGGATGTGCTGCACATTACTTGAATCTTGTAGGACAAGATATTACAAACACAAAGTTAATCCAATAATGAAGCATGTTATTGAAATGAAAAATTGCAGACGAGCAGGAAGATAATATTGATAACATTGTTAAAATCATTAACAATGTATACAAAGAAGTAAAACATTTATAAAATCAACTTAAGCCTATTTCCCTTGCTTTAGATAAACTTAAAACAGAAGATGCTACTATATCTGATGCATGCGACAAATGGTTAAGATTGCTAAAAGAAAAAGATCTTGAAACTTATTCTAAAATGATACAGTCTCGGTAAAAGAGCTTGTGTATAAAAAATAATTAAAACATTTGTGTTGTATCTTGGTGTTGTTATTTATGTTATGGCTTTTTTAAATTTGGTATTTGCTGGTGTTATGTTACTTATATTATGACTTTTTTAACAAATGTTAACTTAGTTTTTAACATATGCTAGTGAAATATATTTGATTTGTAGTAAATAAATTGAACAGTCAATTTCAGTGGTCAAAATGGTCAAAATTGATTTTGACCAGGATGGTTAAAACCGGTTTAAACCACTGGTTAAAACCACCATGGTTAAAACCGAGACAACCCTGCTTTTTGCCCTTGATGTCAGGTGCAGTTTTTCAGAGGAAAATTTCAGTTTCAGAACTTGTTTCAAAATTAAAAGTGTCGTCAAAAGAAAAAAAAACTGCAACCAAAGAAATAAAAAGTAAACATATTTGGTTAGACATCAGGTTCAGGTTGCCCAGGCCAAAAAAAAAAACCAAAGTATTGAAATGCAAATAAGAATTTTGAAAAGAACATTGCCGTTGGTTTAACATTTAGTTTCAGTGTTCTTGTGTTACTACTAGAGATGAGAGATATGGCCTTGGGCTCGATTTTTGTACCATTCTTCGAGCTCGGGTGGGCCCGAACTCATTCATTCTGAAATTAACAATTTTATTTATTCTCATACAGAAAAAAATAAAACAACTTTTTTTCCCTTAAAAATTACTTATTCCATTTCAAGTCATTTTAATGTTATTTTTATCAGAATGAAAGGGAAACTGAAATAGTGTTTTTTAAGCTCTTTTTAGATGTGTTTGTAACTATATAAATACGAAGCACCTATAGTCTTCATCTGGTTTGTCCATCTGTCCGCATATAACAGCGCAAAAAATACCCAACCAAATGGTTTGAAATTTAATATATATATATATATATATAATCGTTGCAGAATTTTGTCAAGTCATTTCAAATTTTAAGAAAATCAAATCAAAACTTAAAAAGATATTAATAAAAGTTTTCTTCATTCTATTAAATCCTATCGTACATAATTAATTCAGTGATATCCCATGACATGTAATGATTCTAGGTTGCCATGTTGATTACGTCATATTTAAGATGGAATCCTATATTTCCATATTACTGAATTTAATACAGTAGATTCCCTTAAATCCGCGAAAGCTTAAAATCCGCATGTTTTTTCAGACGTAAACAATGAAATCTACAGTTAAGTTGCTGGAACAAAATTCAAGATGGCACCGAAATCAGCGACTACCGCAATGCTTTTTTTACTAAATTTTTTGTTAATCATTCTCTTTTGGCTATTACAGCTGATTTATTACTAAATAAATTTATATTACTTTTGATTTTGATATAAATTAACATATCTATATAAAAAATTCCAGGGTTCGAAATGGAAAAATCTATGAACTGGAACGCTATTTTAAAATTATTGTTTGCGGAATTTTTATTTTTAATTATAGACAAATTTATTTCTAAACATACAAAGCAGTATAAGAAAAGCATTCAAGACTCTAAATAACAATGAAAAAACTTACTAAAGTTAAAAGTTCTAAGAACGAATAATAACGTATCAATCTTACGATCGCTTTACCACTAGATGGTAGCATAGGAACTTTGGAATCGAATCGATTTCATCAGTAATAATTTTTTATTTTGCTAAATTTTTATTTTGCATAATTATTTTAATAATTACTTACTTTTAAACTAATAAATTATGTTAATATTTTACTTATTTTAATGTTTTACTTTATTGTAAGCATTCAACATAATTTCCCTTGCTTAACTACCAATCAAATTAATGTTTCAAAAATGTAAACAAATCAATGACCAGAAATCCGCTAAATTCTAAAATCCGCACAACCTCTGGTCCCAAGCTGTGTGGATTTGAGGGAGTCTACTGTATATATAATCATAATAAATTTTGTATTCATGCATTTTTGCATAAAACTGCAACAGCTATTGCACCAAGATCTGAATATTTATAAAACTAGTTATAGTATGAACACACGTCTCATTTGCCGTACAATTTCTAACTTGTTTAAATTTAGTATGAGTTTTGACTTCTTTGAAAGCAATTCTGTCAGCCACACAATAAGTTTCTCTTATTTATGAGAAGTAAATATACAATACTCTATATACATTCTTGTAATATTTTTAGAAATTTTGATATGTAAACAATAAAGGTTTCCCTTTTAATAGGATCACTTGCATTTTGTATGTCTTCAATCTACTGATACAGTAGACTCCCACAAATCCGCACAGCTTGGGACCAGAGGTTGTGCGGATTTCTGGTCATTGATTTGTTTACATTTTTGAAACATTAATTTGATTGGTAGTTAAGAAAGGGAAATTATAATGAATGCTTACAATAAAGTGAAATATTAAAATAAGTAAAATATTAAAATAATTTATTAGTTTAAAAGTAAGTAATTATTAAAATAATTATGTAAAATAAAAATTTAGAAAAATATTAAATTATTACAAATGAAATCGATTCAATTCGATTTCAAGAGTCCTATGCTGCCATCTAGTGGTAGCAAGGAGAACAGTGTTAATGCTATTATCAGTATATATAGCTTATTGCGCTCACTGTAACTTTTTTCATTGTTATTTAGAGTCTTGAATGCTCTTCTTATACTGCTTTGTATATTTAGAAATAAATTTGTCTATAATTAAAAAAAAAAAAAATACCGCTAACAATAATTTTAAAATAGCGTTCCCGTTCCTGGATTTTTTCCATTTCGAACCCTGGAATTTTTTATATAGATATGCTAATTTATATCAAAAGTAATGTTAATTTATTTAGTAATAAATCAGCTGCAATAGCCAAAAGAGAATGATTAACAAAAAATTTAGTAAAAAAAACATTATGGTAGTCGCTGATTTCGGCACCATCTTGAATTTTGTTCCTGCAACTTAACTGTAAATTTCATTGTTTACATCTGAAAAAATATGCGGATTTTAGGCGTTCGCTGATTTTAGGGTCGCGGATTTAAGGGAGTCTACTGTATTCTTAGCAGTTTGAATTAGACTTATTTCTTTTTGTCTCACTAAATATTATTTACCAATTTATGTATTCTTTATTTCAATTAATGGACTGAAATTTTCTTTCTTTCCTTTTTTTAGGTATGTCAAGAACATGCTTTTTGGTTTTGATGCACTATTTATTACTTCTTAATTATTATACCAACTGAAAGTTATTAAATGATTATCTCACTTCTTTCCAAAAAACTGTCTTAATAGTTCACAATTTAGCTAGTTACACAGTTTATTTTTACTCAATTTTTACTAATGCTTTATCTTCCTTTCAGATTGAAATATAAATACCTTTTTCTTCAGATCAATAAAGTTTTCTGCAAAACATTGTCATCATCATAGACCATTATGATACATATTAATATTGTTTCATTTATTATACGTAGTAATCATTATATTCAATAATATTTATAATATAAAGAAATTTTATTTTGTTTCTGTAACTTGTACTTTCAAATAAAAGAAATTTATTAAAAATTTGTTGTCTTTTATTTGACTATATATTTTTATTATAAATGGTATTTCAGGTATTTACTTGTTTTGTCTATCATGTAAACCTTGATTTAAGAATTGTTTTTAATTATCTATTTAT
The DNA here is from genome assembly GCA_963932465.1 of Maratus speciosus. Taxonomy (NCBI): domain Eukaryota; kingdom Metazoa; phylum Arthropoda; class Arachnida; order Araneae; family Salticidae; genus Maratus; species Maratus speciosus. The sequence goes on along the minus strand of OZ010798.1, from coordinate 143,569,884 downwards.
TTTTTATAAAAAAAAATGGCTAAGATATAAAATGAGAAAAACACTTTCAACATGGTTGAAAAGTATTTATGAATTCAGCTTGTCACACTTGTAAATATACTGTGATTGCATTGTAATTATTAAATGCTAATGATGTTCGCTATAGAGGGTGCTATTTAAATGTGAAATTCATAAATATAATGCATCAAAAAGGTATGGGGACAACAAGTGCTGAAAATGCATTTTTACTGAGTTACATGTTTTTAAATGGCACATTTAGATATTTCATTTCATTGTATGAAAATATTAAATTTCTTAATAGCTACTGTTGGAGAGTGTTTCATATTCTATGCCTAATTTTTCATAATTTGTGTATATTCCTTATACCAGTGGTGCAGCCAGTATCCTTATTTGTAAGGGGTTTTGGAGAATTATTACTCCTTGTGGGATACAATATGTGACAAATAAAAACCAATGTAATGAAAAGCAAAAACAAACATAATAAGTTTAGCATTTATGTGTTTAAAGGTTTCATAGAAAAGCTTCTTTATAATATAAGGTATTTTCAATACAACTTATTAGTTTTTTAAATACTGTGGGAGGAATTTTGAAATGTCACCTTCTTTTGCTGCTGCAGTGTTTATACAAATTAAGGGCTGTGCATATATAAAATTATCATTTTAATGTGTGTGGGAGGGGGGGGGACCTGACGTTTGATTGTCATAAGATATTTTTTAGGAAAGTTTTTTTTTTTTTTTATCCAAACGATATTTTTTGTTTTAGTGCTTTAATTTTTTCTTTACATCAAAATAGTCTTTTACCTTTTTAAATAGTAAGTGTAGTTAGATGTTAATTGATATACAGTTGTTTAAATGTAAAATCATATCTTTATGCAAACGCAAACATATAAAAATAAAAAGGATTTTTAAACAATGATGATGATTTCATTAAGGTGTGTGTGTGTGTGTGTGGGGGGGGGGGGGTGTTTCGAGAAATGATAATGTATGATATTGTAAGTGATGGGGTAGGGACTAAAATTACCTAAATGTTGATAACATTATATATGTACAACACCATACAATAGTTTTAGAACGGGAGTAAAATTATTGCAAATTTAAAACAATTATCAGATTTCTCAGCCCTATTTTCAACCATCTGCTATAGTTTATAATTTTTAAAAAATGTTATTTAATTTTCTAATGCAACTTTTTCTTTCATATTCCCACAAAAAGAAAATGGGTATGAGCATTATTTTTATAAATCAATTAAAAATCAGACTCACTGTATTTTCACATGCAAAAATGGCATCATTTTGAACAGATAATGCATATTTTTCATATATAAATTTTTAAGCCTTTACTATAAGTGTTACCATAGTACCTTTATTTAAATGTAACATCACGACTAAAAGTATATAGAAAATGGCGTCATTTTCATGTAATCATTGTAGATTTAATTTTCACAAGCGATAATGTAAGTTTCCATTTAAAAATATTGTTTTATCATCAGGTGAGGACAATAATTTCTCTTCTGAAATTAATGTCCATTATCTATAAAGTAAAAGCTTTATTTTCAAACTGTCCAAAAGTAAAATTTCACGAAATGTTACATTTAGTTCCTTTTTTTTCCAGTTACATGTGCCAAAGTAATTAATTTTTTCCTCATTGTCGTTTTAAAGATTTATTGCTCAGAAGGTAGTGTCACAGATGATAATAATATAAATAATGAGACAGGCAGTTAACTGTTGCACCAGAGAGTGAGTGGTGTTGCCGTAGCAACATCATACGCTCTGCTGCAATGTGAAATGAGTGGTAACCTGATTACTGGTGATGTCTTCGATTAGGTTTTCCATCAGTGTTGGTATTCATTTCACATTGTAGCAACATAATGTCAACATTAAAGCCAAACCATACATATAACAATTAAGAAAACAAAAGTAAGCTCCTACTGCCATTTTTTAAATGAAGAATTGAAGCAGTTATCTCTTTTGTCAGGGGGTCGTCCCTGCCCTCCTGGACCCCTGTTTAAAGTAAATTTTGAACACTTAAATCAAAAAGAAAAATCGTCCTTGACCTCATGGACCCCTGTTTAAGGTAATTTCTGAACACTTAAGGGACAGTTTCCCTTTTCAACAATTTTCTTTATTTTAAATATGATTGAAATGGTGCACTCACTGAATTTCAATGTTCAACTAAAAGTACATTTTGAAAAAATTTTATAAAAATTTGAATTTTTTTAAATCCCTACTACTTTTTAAAAAAATTGATATTTTTGCCTTTTTTTTTTAGATTTTCAAATGTGTACTACACAAACTTGCACATGGATTTTTAGACATATCTAATATTACATTTATTATGATTTTTTTTACTGATATATATATAGTGCAAAACGATGAAATCTAACTTATCTTCATATACTTTTTTTTTTTTAATAACAAAAAACCTAAAGGCTAATTCCATGCGCAGATTTATCACATATGTTATAAAGAACATGCACAAAAAAAAAGCTTAAAAATCTCTATCTCAAATACAGAAAAAGCCTTAAAACATGAAAGTGAAGAAAATATGAAAATGGAGAAAAAGCATTTAAAGTTTTAATTTGTGTGGTAATTGCACAGAGTGTTTTAACAAAATTTACAATACCTCGCGATATATTTACGGTATGGATAAAAATGAGGTATCAAAATATTCACAATTAAACAGGCTTTCATTTAATATTAAAAAAGAAAAATCAATTTTTTGACCAATTTTAAGGTAAACTGCCCCCTTAAATCAAAAGGAAAAATAAATGTAAATTTTATTTTGTGGAAAGGAGGGATCGTACCCCTTTCCCAGACAACAACAAAAAAAAGATTAATTTTCTCTCTGTGTTTCATTATTTTAAACTGTTTGAAAAGAATAAATTTTGTTTTTTTCAGAGTCGGAGAAAAAGAAAATTAGGGGGCAATTGCATTTTCTTGCTTCCCTTGTGGGCAATGAGCTTAGAAAAACGCGTAATTTTTATTAATTTACACGTAATTAATGTCTGTGCAAAAGAAATTACGGCGCAAACAATTCTGACACGTTCATTTCGATACGAATACGAACGTAAACAAACACGACCGTCCCTCCCTTCCCCTAACCTGCAAATATACGCATGCGCAAGCCAAGTTCTTATGCCGTAGTGTAAACGCAATTTTTTCGATTCTTGGACCTGAAAGACCCAACAGACCTGACGGGCCACATAGTGTAAACGCAGCATAACTGAAAAATATCGAATGAACTTATGTTTGAAAAATTAATTTGAATATATAAATAAGCATTAATTTAACAGTAAATACCATTTTTTCATAGATATAGTATACTAATTTATATTATATAAATTATATTCTTTATTCCGTGCATTTTTTCAACACGTAAATTTGTTAAATGCAGATATTTCATTCGTTTGAGGAGCGATTTTAACTTATTCGATTAAAAAGTTACAATTAAAATTTCGATTATAAAGTTACGATTAAACATTCGATTAAAAGGTTACGATTAAAACTTCGGTTAGTACTTATGTGAGATTTTTACTTGAAAAATTCATTTCACTGTTTTAAACACAGGACAACAGAGAAAAGCTTATTTTAGTGCAATATTTTCCCCAAGGCAAGCAAACTTAATGTATAAAAGACTGTGGATTTCTTTTTTGTTATCTTGTTTTCGTTGTCTTCTGTTATCTCTTCCGAGATCAAGATCAGGGTTAGGCTTACTTACTTGTTCCTTTAAAATTTTATTAGAAGTTTTTCCAGATTTACGAATGTCACCAAAAATGATATAAAGATGTAAATTCATGCAAATTTCACACAATTGGTATTTTATTTATGAAAGACATATCGAACAATATATAACATTGCAAAAGTAAGTAATAAACTTTTACGGTCTTTATATTTTACTATCTTTATATTTCTCAAATTTAAGGTGTATCAGAATGAAATTTATGCGTGGGAGCACATTGCGCCTCTTTTCGTTATTTATATATTGAAATTATTTGAAAAGAAAATCAATATTTTAATAGAAAAGCACCTCTGGATTCTGGGTCAAGCAAGTTGGAGCTTGAGTGCAGACGCCTTTGTCAGAGTCGTCATTAGATACTCGTGCTACATACAAACCTGCATAATAAAAGATGATAGCAGTACAGTCTATGAATTAATGCCTGAAAATGTCCATTATAACCAGCGGAATATCTACAGGTATTAGTAAAAGAAAGTTTCGCTCAGTGTTTGCGATATCTACCGTATGTATAAGGCTGAAAATTTGTATGATGATAGTCCAAGGCAGGTCCTGATGCACCTGAAGCTCAAATTTTTCTGTGACCCATAAATTAAACAATAATTAAATTAATAATTTAAAAAAGTTATATTAACTTTTTATTACAAAATAGTAGGGATGCACCGAATAGTGATTTTGGCCAAATACCGAATATTCGGCCTACAGGCGAACCGAATACCGAATATTCGGCTAGCCGAATAGTAACTGCTAGGCCGAATACCGAATATTCGGCCAGCTGAATAGTAACTATTCGGCCGAATATTCGGCTTGTCGAATAATTTTATATTTCAAAGTTTAAAGGCATTAAAATGTTAAATTTTAAAACAGTTTTACATAATATTTAAAACAGAAACTTTCATTTTGGTAATCAAGAGCTTTTTTCAAGCAAACTTTATGCTGAAAAAAATCTGTTTTGAGTTATTTAAGAAGAGGATAGTTATAAAACTTTTTTAATTAGTATAATTTTAAATTTCATGGCTTCTTCTGTGAATTAAAACAAATGAATAAAATTTTCTTAAATTCTAAAACATTTTAAAATCAAAGAGAAATAGTGAAAAAATTGGAAGAAAAATTGTACAGGATCATATATCTATTTGTTTGTCAGGAAGAGACTAAAGTAAAAGTAAATAAATAATACAATCTATTCAAATTTTATATGGTGGTACTCAGCAAGAATAACTGTTCTACTTTCTTTTATTAAGCAAGGAAGTTTTTAAATACATCCTAGATCGGTGTCTGGAGGGGGCATCATTTTCAATCGGAGATTGTAAATGTTGTTCTTAAAATCTTAGCAAGAAACAGATTATTTACTGGACAATGTTCAGGAATTTGCATTTGTACATAATTCATTCCAATGAAAATCCTCGTGATTGGTTAATTTTGTTACATAATACTTAACAAACAGCAAATAAAGAATGTAAAAACATTCTCTTTTATTTAAATAAATATGATTCTGTTTCTAATTATTCTGAATATCTTTATAAGTTGACTGTTAAACGTATAAGTGGTATAAGGTTTTAAAAAATATGTTTAAAAAGTTTTTTTTAAGTAGTATTCGGTTCGTCAAATATTTTGATATTCGGCAGGCCGAATAGTTTGCTATTCGGTTAAGCCAAATATTCGGTACACCGAATAGTTTGATATTTGGCCAAACCGAATATTCGGTAACATGGCCGAATACCGAATAGATACCGAATATTCGGTGCATCCCTACAGAATAGTTTTGTATAACTTGCATAATAGAATTTTTCAAAAATAAATTTAACAATTCGAAACAGACAATAATTATCTCAATGTTTCAGAAAATTAAAACTAATCAATGACAACTGTGCATTTGAATTTTTATAATTATGGATAAACTATATATATGGATATAGCTTATTTTATTGATTATGTTTGTGTCATTTACTTTTATGAAATTAATGAACTTTTATAATGTTGAAGAGATATCTCATTTGAAATCATTATCTTCCAACTTTAACATTCATTTATCCGTTAATAATCATAACTCCTTTTGTATCTGCAAAGGAAAAGTCAGTATTTTTCTGTTAGCCGGACACCAGTGTTATATATGCCTATATATATATGCAGAGTTGTATAATATAGACGCACGCCGTGCCCTGAAAAGTTTCCGCAAAATTCGGAACTTTGCGGAAAATTTTTAAGGAAAAAAAAACGTAATTTTTGTTCTTGTAATTTTTTTTTTTAAATACCGAAAAATTAAATATATTCCCCAATTTTATGTACGATTTATTTATTGTTCCCCAGAGGCGATTCTGTTCTGAATTTTCAGAAAATTTAAGGCATTCGGTTCCAAAAATTAAAAAAAAAAATCGGCCATCAGTCCAAAAATTCAGACATAAAAAAAGTCATTGTAAAATATTGCGAATTTCGACAAATAGTCGACGAAAAAAAAAAACAATCCCGACAATCGTTTGCATAAACAATTACCAATTTTGTCAAAACATCGCGATATAAACGCGAATTTCGTCAAAGGAGCACGGAAAAAGCACAAACTTCTTCAAAGGATCGTGAAAAAAAAAAGATTTTCGTCAAAGAATCGCAGAAAAAACGCAAATTTCGTCAAAGGAGTGCAGATAAAAACGAATTTCGTAAAAGCATAGCGGAAAAAGACGCAATTTTGTCAAAAGATCGCGAAATAATGCAAATTTTGTAAAGGAATCGCAGAAAAAAAACTAATTTCATCTAAGGATCGAGAAAAAAATACGAATTTCGTCAAAGGACGTGGAAAAAGTGCAAATTTCGTCAAAGAAACGCAGAAAAAACGAAAATTTTGTCAAAGGAGCTCAAAGCATTGCGGAAAAAGCCCGAATTTTGTCAAAAGATCTCTAAAAAATGCAGATTTCGTAAAAGATTCGAGGAAAAAACTAATTTCGTCAAATAATCGTGAAAAAACGCGGTCAAAGCACCGCGAAAAAAGTGCGATTTTCGTCAAAAAATTACGAAAAAACATGAAACTCGTCAAAAGATCATAGAAAAAAATGCGAATTTCGTTAAAGGATGGCAGAAAAAAACTGATTTCGTCAACGGATTGCAGAAAAAACAGGAATTTCGTCAAAGGATCGCAGAAAAAACGGGAATTTCGTCAAAGGATCGCAGAAAAAACGGGAATTTCGTCAAATGATCGCGAAAAAACGGGAATTTCGACAAATGATCGCGAGAAAAACGTGCATTTCGTCAAAGGGTCGCTGAAAAAACTTGAATTTCGTCAAAGGGCCACGGTAAAAAATGTGATTCAGTTGTTTCAGAAGCTATGTCACATTACTTCTGTGAACAGAGTGACTGGCATTTTGTGCACAATATTAAGGTTTGGGCTGCTTCTAAATTCATTGACAAAATAATTGATCAGAATTTTCCTGCTTATCATGGATTTTTAGCTTTATTTTTTTAACCAAAATAATTATTCTTTAATTAAAATTAATTAATTTTTAATTTAAATCGTAATTATTTTAAAACTACTGTTTTTAATTCATATCGTTAAAATAATATAACATGTTATTTTATTAGGTAAACATAAAATTAATTTGCAGAAAGTTTTTAACCCAGTATTTATGTGTGCAGAAAGTTTTTGGTTTTATACAAGTCTGTATATATATGTATAAATTAGGGATGCACCGAATAGTGAGTTTGGCCAAATGCCAAATATTCAGCCTGCTGGTAAAGCATATTACTGAATATTCATTCGGCTGGCAAAATAGGAACTGTTAGGCCAAATGCCGAATATTCGAAAGGCCAAATACTTTTATATATCAGAGGCTAACAGTATTGAAAATTTAATTTTAAACAATTTTACATAATATTTTGCACAAATCCTTTTATTTTGATAAACAAGGGTACTTTTCCGTTATATGGACACCATGCCAAAATGTATGCTAATGCGCCAATTATTTCAACCCTGATTGTGAAAAGGATTGTTATTGTAAACCAAGCGAAACATTGTGATTTGCCATTTATGAAATGTGAATTACATGAATGATTATTATTTAATCTCAAACTCGGAAAGCTATTTGCTATTATTCTGAATACATGAAAATAAGGAACAGATGTCATAAGTTCCCCCCGGCCGCCATCTTCGAATTTTCTTGGCGTGAAAACCATTTTTCCGCCAAGTAGTAAATGTCGCCAAGCACCGGTTTATACGCATGTTTGGCTTAACGAAAATAAAATGTAAATAATAAACAAAATTCGCTAAAATGGCAACCAGTAATCCTTGTATGTGCGCTTCGCGCACATTTCCCGAAAAAAAACATCACTGCATTCAACACTTCACGAGGTGTAGCATTCTCAAAATTCAGCAGTTTTCGCTTTCTAGCAATCTCATAATATAAAAACTTTTAAAGCAAAAATACACATAAAAACAAAATTCGCTAAAATGGCAACCAGCAATCTTTGTATGTGCGCTTCGCGCACATTTTCTGAAAAAAAACATCGCCGAATTCAGCATTTCTCGCTATATAGAATTCTCAAAATTCAGCAATTCTCGCTTTCTAGCAATCACAAAATGTAAAAAACTCAAAAGCAGTAAAATACATAAAATTATCAACATACCTTAACAAACATCTGCTTTCTTGAAAGATCCAGCTCGAAATATTATCGCCGACATTTTCCTAAATAGGCTTATCAATACGTATTCACAAACTATAAACAAACCTTCTTTTCTTGTCAGAATTTCCTCATATTTCCTAATTATTTCAACAACAGCGTTTAAACGGACTACAGAAAACATAGTTAATCAAATACATTCAATAAATTTCACATAAAAATAAAAAGGCAGAACTATACAATACGATATCAAAATACATTCACAATATTCCAACATTAACTTCTCGGTTGCCAGAACGACACGTCACACGACATTCAACATATCGAGGTTGCCATATCCATAACCACCGTCAACACGCCAACAAAAAATCGCCAAACATTTCAAAACAACAACGGCGTAGGGAACATACGGCATCTAAGCCGAAAATAATATTAATTCATATTAATTGTATAACTGTTATTTGTTCACTTATTTTAAGTATATAGGGTAGATGTGCCAGTAATGGACACCCCTTGGTTCATAAAAAAATAACTAATAAATATTTAGCTTTAATTATTTTTTTTATAATACGCACTTCCATGTTTTATAAAACTGGGTTATTGTTTACACTTTTAATCAAACCAATCAAGAAGCAGAAAATAATGTTTCAAAGTTTCACTGTTTTTCTGTGAAAATCTTAATGAAGAGGCTAAGAGTTGGCTTCGTTTAATTAATTTATATATTGTTTATTTTCTTGCAAAATTTGAATGTTTTTGTTTGAGTAGCAATAGGAAACTTAGAATATTATATACTAACGGCCATTTACTAAATTTCATTTATTTTTAAGGTTTTAAGAGGGGGTGTCCATTACTGGGATGGTTAATTAGTCATTTTCCAGTAATGGACACCCCATGTAGACATTGCTTAAAATGCAATTTCAGTAATGTTTATAGTGCATAAAATATTTTGACTTAACTACAATCCTAAATAATCAAATTTAATTTTTAAATTATACTTACCAAAATGTAATAACACCAAAACTTTTATAAATAGCTGCTTTTAAGTTATTTTATGTAATTAATAAAATTTCAATATTTTATTTTATTTATTTATTTATTTATTTTTTATGTAGTACATATATATATATACACCTCACATATTTTATAATCTGGCAATCAAACCAGCCAGGAAGCAGAAAAATACAGTTTAAGAGCACAGTCAGAGAGGGGCTCATAGGGCTTAATCCCTCTCCGTTTAAATAAAAACAATTAAGTTACAGAAGCTATTAAAAATCCATTTTCTGTCTTAAATGTTTCCTTGTTAAAAATAAAAAATGCAATACTATTAATGAAAGTTATAGGTAATATTCATGAAACTAGTTAGTCTGCAGATTAGTGGCCTCAAACATCAGTTCTACAGTTTTATTTTGGAATTATTTTATTTAGTATTTAAAATATTCAACTCACAATATCATTTCTTTCATATTTGTAATATTAATTATTATAAATGATATATCAAGTAATCTCTGGAAGATTATTAAAAATAGTGGCACAAAACTAAACATTAATGTTCAAAAACTTTTTTTTATTATTATTACCTTTTAAATCCACCACTGTTTCAATAATTTGATAGCTGTAATTGTCTGATATTTAGTATTTTAAATTATCCATCTAAAATAATTAAAACATCGATCTTCTGATAATTACAATAATTGATGCAAACAGTAAATGATTATCACAAATATTTTATTAATTACTGGTATCCTAATTGTTAAATTTATTTAAAATAACTATTTTGTTTCATTAGTTTGTATTCATTAAATTCTGGTTCTAAATACAGTCATAAAAACAATTATATTTATTACTTTTTATGGGGTGTCCATTACTGGAACAGAGGGTGTCCACTACTGGGCCAGAGGGTGTCCATTACTGGGCTTTTGGGTGTTTTGATATATTTCTGTTAATTAAAATTAAATTTCTATTCATATGGGGAAATGAGGCTATAAGAATGGTTAAATATTGTTGATAGATTAATATAATATTGAAAAAACTGGAATATAATAATTATAACTATTAATAAAAAAATAATTTTTAAAGAAATTCCTTAAGGGTGTCCATTACTGGCACATCTACCCTATTTATGATTTAATAAAATAGTTCATAAAAGTCTCTAATTTCCAAATGTTATATTTTTAAAATGCTCACTTTACTATCGACAATGTTTTTTTCTTTTCTTTTTCAAATGTTTCAATTCACATGATTTTCATTTTGCGCCAACTATTACGCTTGGTGACAATGGTGTCTGTATAACGGAAAAGTACCTAAACAAGACTTTTTTTATAAATACTTTGTATAAAAGAAAAAATCTATGTTATGAGTTGTTATTTAAGACGATTGTTTAAAACTTTTTTAATTAACAGAGTTTAAATTCCATGCCTTCTGTGATTTCAAACAAATGAATAGAAATTTCTTATACTGAATAAGAAACATGTCATTCCATCGAAAATGAAAAGTGTGTCGCTACAAGCTGTAGCTACGTTTTTTTTCACAACTTCAGCAAAAATTAAGACATTTTGGCAAGATTTGCATCATATTACTTTGTTTATATAAAATGTGATGATACCAATGGAAGTGACTGAATTTTGACCAGTGATACAATATAAGTACTGTTATCTGCATTCTTAATAAAGGAATGTCTAGTTCAGTGCTGTTTAGACAAGGGCGGATCCAGCGCACCATTTAGAAGGGGGTCATGGATTTCTTTTTTTTGGGTGGGAGGGATCACATCTTTTTATGAGAATTTTTTATATTGAAAGCTATTAACAAATTCAAACTAACTGGTTTTCTGATTCTTTTGCGAAGTCATTTTCATTTGTAAATACAAAAGAAATTGCATTAATATTCGTAAAAATATAAAATTTACTGATTTTGTTCAGATACCAAGAAATTAAACAGTTTCCAATTTTCTTATAAAGGTAACGATTCATTCAGAAAATGTTGTCAAAGTTAGCATTTTTTGCCCAGTTTTACGAGTTGACAGCCACAGAAATGTCGTCCCAATTGGTTTAAGTTTTTCTGGAAATTCAGTTTAAAAAGTCTAACAATTGTCAATGATTAAATAATGGCAAAAAATTTTTATTCAATTTTAGAGGTAACAAAACCGTACACATTGGCAGCTTATGTGATTCTATTAGTGTCATGAATATTGCAGGTGTAGCCTCTTCTTTCTGCTCAAAGTATTAGTTTTTTCAGTCGAACTATACCTTTGGAATGGATCATTTTCTTCCAATGGACTGATAGCTTCCATTATTATGAAACAGCCGTTATAAATGAAGTGTTAGGTGAAGATGAAAGAGCAGTCGTAAAAAGTTAGAACTCTGATTTTAAAAAATGGCCATAATTTTTTTTGAAAAAAAAAAAAAAACTGCTTTTTCTTTTTTTACGACTGCTCCTTCATCTTCAGCTAACACTTCATTTATAATGGCTGTTTCATAATAATGGAAGCCATCAGTGCATCAGAAGAAAATAACTTGGTGAAAGCAGAAATTCGGTTAAGCGGGAGTCTACTGTATATTTCATTTTAAAAATGATTATTAGAATATTTTCGTTGGTGTTCAGAGGGGGGTCATGACCCCCCATGACCTCCCCCTTGGATCCGCCATTGTGTGTAAGTATGAATGGTTGCAATTTCCAGTACTTCCTGTTATGTTATCATATTTTACAGAAATTAAAGTAACTCTGTTGACAATACAGTTACAATACCTTCATTATACTGTTAAAGTAACAAAAGAAAATTAAAGTTTGACCTGATATGAGGTATGCTGTATTTTTGACTAAATAACTGAATTGCTGTCCTAAAATAAAACTTCCTTACTTTATGATTTTGATGGGAATTAATTAGGATAACTTTATAAAGAAAAGTTTCATTGAATAATTCAAGGAAAATGTATCTCATCTTTATTAGGCATATTTAATTATATATTATTAATTATTTACTTGACACATTATTAATTATTTACTTGACCTTTACTTTTAATAATTTAATCATTTTTAAATTTATCTTACTTTTTGCCATTTTAGTTTATTACTTTATTTAATTATTTTAATATTTTACTATAATTGCAAGCATTCATTACAATTTTTATTGCATTATTACATTCAAATTACTGTTTTAAAAATGTAAACAAAGCAATGACCAGAAATCTGTAAAATTCTAAAATATGCACAACCTCTCATCCCAAGCTGTGCGGATTTGAGAGAGTCTACTGTAAGTACTCTCCAAGTTTAGTTTAATTATCCACAGCGTGTATATAAATTTCTGTTTGAAACCGAAAAGAATGAAATTGTTTGTAAAAACCATGGAGATATTTTCAGTATCATTTATTATACTCATTTTAACCTAAATGTAACAAAAAACATCAATATTTATATTGGCTTATACTACCGTGATAATCCTATGTTTGACATCGCTTATACTTTGATCCACTGTGTGACACCCCTGTTGATCAGTGAGTGAACATTATGTATTTTAGTGTCCTGACACTGGTATTCATTCACATATCTCATAAATGTTTTGCTTCTTGCTTTTTTAATTTATTATCATTTTTTTGGCCATTCTTTAACAAGGTTTTTTTTTTCTTGTATTTTATACAAATAAAGAATTTATAACTATTTCGGAAATACAGTCTTGTTTCTCTAAAGCATATATTAATACTCCAGTCAAATTTATGCATTTTCTAGTGACACCTTTTCTTGCCGGTTGTTCATCCTCGTCTTCTGAGCTGCTACTAGCATTATTGACGGTTCTACTTAGCACAGCAACAGTGATCTCTCTGTCCATTAAATTGTTTGTTGTTGATGCATTTTCGTCAATGCTTAGCCAATCTTCTGTATCCCTTTTTTTGACACTTAAATGCATTTTCAGATTTTGTAGTTCAATCAGCTCATAAATTGCAGCCTTTTCACGGCAAATTTTAAAGCCTAAGAATTCTTCCTCATCATTGTTGTTATCATTGCCGAAAGTTCATTTCAGCCATATATTGTGACATGCATTCGCCAAAGTTGTCCCCAAAGTTCTTCTCGTTGCTAAGCAGCAGTGCAACTCCCAGAAAATAATCGCCTCTGACAAATGTAAAAAAAAGTCAAATGTTCTTTTTTTGTATTTTTATTTTCGATCTTGAAGTTTTTAATTCAAAAATTGCTATTTTTCTTCTCCTATAACTTGGAAGTGTATACTTGTATTGATAACTTTTAAGTTGTGTTTAATTGTTAATTCCTATCTACAAACACTGTTTTGATGAGGCGTATAGATGTCTATGAAGGTTAGAGTTGCAGTAAAGGTAGAGATCCAAAGTACACAACTTCCAGGTTGTATAATATTTAAACGGAGCTTCTGACTGCAAAATGGTCAATGAAACATCGTCTTCATTTTGAAAGACCTATCCAATGATATGCCACTCAATAGGGTACGTAAAAAAAAAATTTCGTCTCTACTGCCATTTTGTAGTTTACGGCCGCCATTTTGAATTTTTAAAAACAAACCTATCCTATAACCATCGGACGGTTAAGACGAATCGATAGAGACCTCATTCGTTAAAATCTATCCAGCCGTTGGGATGTTTCGAGGGTGTAAATAAATCCACATACACAGATACGCGTGAAACACATAACCCTTCTTTTCAGTTGAGTAAAAAGGAAGGAAAAGACTGTTTTGATGTCGTATTTTTAAAGTTGCCTTATTTTTGAAATCATACTGTATTTTTCTTTTATTAAGCCTGAGTTATGTAACACAATATTACGTCATGTATTAATTTTCCTTTATATTTCTTTCAGGTATTTATCAATGTTATCTTTGTAAATATCCTTCTTTGTATATGTGAAAGAAAATAGAACAGTCTACATGCAAAGAATAATTTATCTGGCAACTATGAAACTTCTTAATTTTAATAATATTAAATGTTATTCCACGCACAATTCTTTTGTTCATCCCTGTCCACCAATGCTGCCAAATAGCCACTCGGAGAGAAAGAAAGTTGTAAGTTAATTAGAAAAAGAAATTTAATGTAAATTATGGCTCATGCATAATACGCTTACAAAATGCAAAAGTGTGTGAATTATACGTTTTGTGGATTATATACATTTCTGCAGATTATAGATCATCCCTTTATTTACATTTTATTTTTTTAAGTTTGACTATAAATCAGAAGCAGCTGTACAAAAGTTACAATTAAAATGGAAAAGAAAAAAATAATGCAACATTGGTTAAATATATTTAATAATTAAGCTTAACCCCCTGACTGCCGAGCAAAAGGGCAAATTTGTAATGTTGTTTTCTCTGTAATTTTTTTAAAGTGCTAAAAAAAGTTATTTTCTTAAACATGATATAAAAAATTTAATTATGTATAAGAATATAACCATTGACAGTATTAATCATAACTTAATCTTTCAAAACTGGATTATGTCTGTAGAGTTATTAATTTAAAAAGTGCTTCTGATGCAGTGAAACCTACAGCTTAGTGAACGGATATATCAGTTCACGGCGGTGAGAAGGTTAAAGTAAAATTAAATTACATATGATATAAATTTTACTGGTTATTCATTATTTTAAACATTAACATAACACAATGGCAGTTTCAGTTTTGGTTTGTTGTCAATAATTTTTTTTCTGTAGTCTATGAACACTATTTCTTACTCCAAGATAAAATTTTGTTACTCAAGGAAATTTAAATATTTATATCCAATTTATATTTAAATATTTATTCTTTTGGAAATTGAAAACTGAAAAAATATATATACCAAATTTAGCTTTGTGAGTTTAACTGTTAATGACAAATTTCATTGTTTACATTTCAACGTGTAGCGTGGATAATAGACGCTTGCGAATTCTAGATCGGCAGATTTCACGGAGTTGACTGTACTTCAAATAAAAATATTTTTCTCTGATAAAGCATTTCAAACCAATACAATCCTATACATTAAAGTAACAAAATTGTTGCCTTTTCTATGTTAAAAGTATGTAATATCTGATATTTCAAAATAAACATATAGTGCATCAATAATTGTTGAATAAAAAGTATTTCCAAACAATTTTATTAATTGATGTTTTTGCTATCATGTGAAATAGAACGTATACAAAATGCAATACATTGAAAAGAAGCCAGGAGAGAAACGACATATTTGTCTTGTGTGTCAAAATATTGTTTAAAGCAGCATTGCTTTATCCATGCAGGAAAGAGGCGTCATGAATGTGAAATATGTCAGAAATCTTTTACAGAATTGACATATCTTAAACAACATTGTCTAATGCATACTGGGGAGAAATCACATGTTTGTCCAGAATGTGAAAAAGGATTTACCACAAAACAAAGCTTACGTAGACATCTCCGTATACATAGTGCAGAAAAACCCCATAAGTGTGAAATATGTCAGAAATCCTTTATACAGTTGGAATATCTAAAAGTACATTATCGAACACATACAGGAGAGAAACCTTATGAATGTGAAATGTGTCAAAAAACATTTCGACGATCAGGACATCTGAAACTACATCTTCAAACAACACATACTACAGATAAACCCTATATTTGTCCGGAGTGTCATAAACCATATTCAACAAAGCAATATTTAAATCGGCATCTCTTTATCCATAGAGGAGAGAAACCTCATAAATGTGAAATATGTGCAAAATCATATGTAAGTATAACACTTCTAAAAGAACATCGCCGAACGCATACTGGAGAAAAGCCATTTGTGTGTCATGTATGTCAAAAAGGCTTTTCCACCATATATTATTTGGAAAAACATCATCTTATACATACAGGAAAGAAGCATAAATGTGAAGTATGTCCAAAATCATATGTAAATTTAAGTCAGCTAAAACAACATTCCCAAGTGCATACTGGAAAGAAGCATAAATGTGAAGTATGTCCAAAATCGTATGTAAATTTAAGACAGCTGAAACAACATTCCCAAAGGCATACTGGAGAAATAACATATGTGTGGTGTCCTGAATGTCAAAAAAGTTTTACCTCACGATATTACTTGAAAAAGCATCTTCTTACGCATGTCGGAGAGCAATCTAGTGAATTAGAAATGTGTCCATCCCAAATTACGTAGTTAGGACAGCTAAAACAACAACTTCAAACTCATACAGTGGAGAAGCAACATACTGTAAAATCTTGATTGTAAATCTCTCCCCTTTTTTTTTTGGAAGAAAGGTTTATAATTGAGATTTAATAAATATATATATTTGAAACTGTTTATATCATTAATTTAGAAGTAAAAAAGAAAATACATGGGGTGAGGGAGAATCTTCCTCATTTCGAGGGAGTTTTGCTAAAAAGAATTCTCATCTCACCCCTATTTTAAAATTTTGTTTCTCCCCAACAGCACACAAAATTTAAAACTTTTTTTTTAAAGTAAAGTTTTCTAATTTATTTTCTACTTTATTTTAATGATAAATAACCAACTATCTAAACCATCTACGAAGTAACTGATTGCCCCTCCATCCCCTCCTTTTTGGCAGCGAACATGCACAGTTTAAATTTTTTTACCCTTCAATTTCATTTTTTTCTGACCTATTTAATACTTTATGGTATTAATAAATCTCCTCCTCCCAAAATTTCTGCTACTTTCCTTTTGCCCCCCCCCCCTTCCCCCTCTACATCTCATGAAGTTTTAAATATTTATAATTCACTAGATTAATTTTAACACAATTATTCTAATTGGTAAATAAATCATATTAGATGTAAATTTCCAACTGGACGAAAAATCCTGGTCTGGACATTTTTCGTACAGTTGGAAATTTACATCTAATATTTCTAATTCCTTTATAGTTTTCTACTCTATACATGATATTTTGCTGTATCAATAATCAAATCTTCTAAATTATTCCTCTCAGTTGAGGGTCTAATGTATACTCAACCCCCAAAAATGTGTTCCATTATTATACATATGTTGAGATAAAGTACGCTGTTTAAAACAAATATGGAGTAAAAAAATGGTGCAAAGCTGCTATCAGATTCACCAACTTTTCAGCCGCTTTTAACCCCGACTTTTTCCTGTTCAAAGACGAAAAAGGTTACAATTGTCGTTGCTAAAGTTGGAGGAAAACCAATTCTACTAGTACCAGTTGTTAATATTTATTGCCTATTCGTATCAATCGCTTATCTGTGATTGGCTGAAATATTGAAACTTGGGGTAAAAGTCGCGGCTAGCACAGACTTTTTTAGATCTGTGGATAAAAAGTTGGGGATATTGCTGTTTGCTATCACACTGGGTGTTGAGACAATATTTTGCGAAAAGTTGAAGGAAATCAAGAGTTGGCTCAAAAATTGCTCGAAAAGTTGGCGAATCTAATAGCAGCTTTAGTATTTACTCTAATATACACAGACCTGCCAACTGCTATGAAAAAATCGTAGTTGCTACGATTTGGACCTATAAACTACGATGCTACGAAAATCGGTCATAAACTACGATTTTTTGCAAAAAAATAAGAAAGATAATAAGAAAATAAATTTTGTCACAGGATCATGGTAAAAACGTGAATCTTGTCAAAATATCGCAGAAGGAAAACGCGAATTTCGTCAAAAGATCAGTAAGAAAATGCAAATTTTACTGAAAGATTGCGGAAAGAAAACATTAATTTCGTCAAAGGATCGTGGTAAAAAACGCAAGATTCGTCAAAGGATTGCGGTAAAAAATACGAATTTCGTCAAAAGTTCGTGGTAAAAAGTGCGGATTTCAACAAAGAATCGTGATAGAAAAATGTGAATTACGATTCTGGTAAAAAAATATTAGTATCCTGAAATGGTCGCAGGAAAAAAATTGCGAATTTCGTCAAAATTTACTGCACTGGGCTAGAAAACTGAAACCAGGCTCCTTGTACAAATGTAAAAAAAAAAAAAAAAAAAAAAAAAAGCTTCGAAACAAGAAGGAACTCTAAAAATCATATAAAAAATTTCGGAGGAAAAAATTTACTGTATTGAGTTGAAAGACTGAAACCTTATTCCTTTTACGAATGTCAAAAGATGGCTGCGAAACACGAAAACCAACCAACCAACCTCCAGATTAATTTTAATTTTGTGTGCTACGATTTCTCATTTTCAAAAGTTGGCAGGTCTGTATACACTCAATTGCTTAATGCATGTTGCTTCTAACGACTTTTAGGTAGCTTTCATTACAAAAAGTAAAAAGCTACCTATTGCAGCTGTCCGGAGAAAAGCACTTCTGGAAAATTTTGATATATTTTTACTGAACACGACCCCCAGACCCCAAAACCACCCTCCGTTCAAATGTGACATATATGGAACAATGTAATCAGCTGTATGGATTACCTAGTTGCGTAGCAACTTTACATCCAGTGGAAAGGTGATTGTGTTGCAAGGGCATAAGGGCCTTAAAAAAAATAATGTTTAGACGTGGCTGGTAGCCACAAAATTAAAATTACTTAAAAAAAGAAAAGAAAAGCAAAAAAATAATTAAGTGCATTAGCACACAAAAATGCACAAAAATAATAAAGTGCATTTAATAAAGTGCATTAGGAGGGGGCTAAGGGGGCTGAAGCCCCCTCCGAAAGTTTAAAAAGACTTCAAAGTTATCTCTAATGATAATAAAGCTTAGCAATGTTTTTCTTGTTTTCATCTTTCATTACATTAAAACTACGTACATTTTTAGTTGTAAAAATATAAATTTATTCAATTAAATTTACAGTACTCTTTCTTTATACCGCTCATTCGAATATATATGTAGTTCTTTATTCGTATCTACCACTAAAAATACAAGTTCTTAAAACTCAATTTTAACTAATTAATTTAATTTTTTTTTACCTTTATGGACTGTAAAATTCGATAAGCGTAATTCTGTATAAGGTAAAGGAAGTCATGAAAAATCAGGAAGACTAGTTTCTACATGTTTCAGAAAATGGAAAAAAGCAAAAAAAATTTTTCTTAAAATATAATACAATTATATTTTCAGAAACAGTGTGTTATATTAGCGAAAAAAATTCTTGAGATTTCTTCAGGGAAACAGAATGATATTGTCTCACTGTTGGATTCCCAAAGAGCTTTAGAAAAAAAGACGAAATCAGAACAGCTCTTAGACCAATAATTGAAAGAATCTTATTTTGTGCAGAGCAAGAAATGCCCTTTAGAAGTGACAATGATAGTGGTCATCTAACATTAGAGAAAACGATAATAAAAGATGGTAAGCTAAGAGCTTTTTTAAGATTTAGAGCAAAATTATATTAGCGAAAAAAATTCTTGAGATTTCTTCAGGGAAACAGAATGATATTGTCTCACTGTTGGATTCCCAAAGAGCTTTAGAAAAAAAGAAGAAATCAGAACAGCTCTTAGACCAATAATTGAAATAATCTTATTTTGTGCAGAGCAAGAAATGCCCTTTAGAAGTGACAATGATAGTGGTCATCTAACATTAGAGAAAACGATAATAAAAGATGGTAAGCTAAGAGCTTTTTTAAGATTTAGAGCAAAATTATATTAGCGAAAAAAATTCTTGAGATTTCTTCAGGGAAACAGAATGATATTGTCTCACTGTTGGATTCCCAAAGAGCTTTAGAAAAAAAGAAGAAATCAGAACAGCTCTTAGACCAATAATTGAAATAATCTTATTTTGTGCAGAGCAAGAAATGCCCTTTAGAAGTGACAATGATAGTGGTCATCTAACATTAGAGAAAACGATAATAAAAGATGGTAAGCTAAGAGCTTTTTTAAGATTTAGAGCAAAATTTGAAGATGATTAATTGGAACGAGATATTATAAACATCTGTAGAAATGCTACTTACTTCAGCCAGACATTTAGAATGAAATAATTGAAATCTGCTCGGATATAGCTACCTACCGAGGAACTAATTACCATAATAAATAACATGATCTGTTTTAGCTTGATTGCTGATGAAACTGCGGACAAATCAAGCATAGAATAGCTTGCCCTTTCTGTTAGATATGTGGATTTTTTTTAATTTCCCAAACCCCAATAATCTGCGAAGATTTTTTTAGTTTGATCCCAGTGAATTATTTGTCCGCCGAAAATTAAACAAAAGTAATATTAAGAGGATTAATTGGAATGAGATATTATAAACATCCGTAGAAATGCTACTTACTTCAGCCAGACATTTAGAATGAAATAATTGAAATCTGCTCGGATATAGCTACCGAGGAACTAATTACCATAATAAATAACATGATCTGTTTTAGCTTGGTTGCTGATGAAACTGCGGACAAATCAAGCACAGAATAGCTTGCCCTTTCTGTTAGATATGTGGATTTTTTTTAATTTCACAAACCCCAATAATCTGCGAAGATTTTGTTAGTTTGATCCCAGTGAATTATTTGTCCACCGAAAATTAAACAAAGGTAATATTGCAACGTTGTTTTGAACTACGTCTTGACATGTCTAAATGCGTCGCACAGATGTATTACACTGTTAAAAATATCGTGAAAAATTACCTCTGTTTTTAAAGGCTATCTATTTTCTGACAAATGAGAACGCTTCATAAACGCCTATGGAGTGTTTTCATTGGTCAGGAAATAGATAGCCTTTAAAAACAGAGGTAATTTTTCACGATATTTTTAACAGTGTATGGAGCGGCCAATATGGCTGGTCATGCTAATGGGATCCTGTCTAGAATTCATCATAAGTATCCAAACATTAGATACGTCCATTGTGCAAGCCACCGCTTAAACCTAGTAGATCGCGATCAGCTGCACAAATCATTACATCACCAAATTCATGGCTGAAAATCTAAGATTAGTTTAAGCTCAATTAGCATATTAAAATGCAAACGGTCTGCTAAGTCATATCTTGGTGGAAACCACTTGCAGTCCCAATTTTAGTAGTTGATTGGTAGGTTTACCATTGTGTTTTCCTACACCCAAAGGTATGAAAACATGGAGAACTGGGTGCAGGAAAACACAATGGTAAACCTAACAATCAACTACTAAAATTGAGTCTGCAGGTGATTTCCACCAAGATATGACTTGGCAAATCAGTTGTATTTCAATATGCTAACTGAGTTTTAACTAATCTTAGATTTTCAGCCATCAACACGATGAGGCGATGGTTTGTGTAGCTGTCTTCCGGTCTATTGCATTGTCCAACAGCTTGCTGATTCCTGCCATCCGAAACAGCTTGGAATTGTTAATGAAGTGACAAATGTTTTTAGGTATCAACTCAAGGCAAATTTAGCCCTTCAAGAAACAATTTCATCATATACCCAAGAAAACAGCAGAAAACTACTTCTCCGCCTTCGGGACACAAGATTTATCGAATGGCATGAGTGCATATTAGCTTATGTTGGGCCTTTTAAATGCATTTGCATTAGCTTAAAAAATATTTTGGAAAACACATGGAAGATTTCTTCAGCAGCTACAGATTTTTTGGCAGTCATAAAGAAGAGTAATTTTCTCATAAGCCTGTTTATCTGTGACAAGCTCATTCTGAGAAAGCCATTATCAGTTCTTCTTTAAGAAAAATTCCGTAACATGGTATCAGCTGTAACTCATGCTAAAGATGTCCTAAGTATTTTACAGAAACACAGAGAAGAAGCAATAGACCATGAGATATTGAATTCTGCATCTAAACTTGGGTTAAGACGTCTTCAAAACTAAAATGAAGTTCCCAAGACTAACATTTAGACAGACAACACGTGCAAATCCCTCAAATTACATAAGCTGAAGAGTATTATTACAGGATCACAGTCTTTATTCCCTAGAAAGTTTAGAAAGTAGAAAGTTTTATTCAAAATTTGAATGACAGATTCATTTCAAATGAAGACATTCTAACAGATTTTCAAGTACTTCTTCCAGGGTTTGCTTCACCGGCAAAAGCAAACAAATTAGAGAATCTCTCTCAATATTTTGACGATAAAGTGTCAATGTCGCAAGGGAAAGCTGAATATGAATTATGATGCGAGAAAATTTCTTATGTTTACACAAACACAGAGATCCTAAAAGTTTTAGAGTTGTGTAATGCAACGTACTATTACAAATTTACAATACGATCAAACACTTTCTGACAGTCTTCACTGCAGTCCCGGTAACAATAGCCAGTGCTGAAAGAATCTTTTTAGACAATGAAAAAAATTGCATCTTTGCCTCGAAACGGTACGGCCGATGGGAGACTGGGTAGCCCTGCAATGATGCGTCATGGCTGAGAAGAAGTCACAAGATCGCTTTTATAAGCACTGGTAAATTTATTGTACCAAGAGTACTGCATTTATAATTATTGTAATCAGAGAATGTGAACGCTTGTAATCCGAGACACTCGCACGAGAATATTAATACTGTGTTTTAAATTTGTTCAAATTACATGTTTTATTTTCCATATTTTTTAAAGTCTTTTTCTCATAGGATAAATGAGGCTCATCTGAAACATTGTTAGTTTGTAATTTTTTATTTTCATTGTAATTTTTTCCTAAAAACACCCTTGGTTTCAGAACCGGTTTGAAAATTAGAAGTATCCATGAAAACCAAAAATTGTTACAGAAATCGAAAAAATACGAAATAACAATTTTTGACTGGTCATCAAGTATCCTATACAGGAATATACTTTAGGTTAATCCTTGCTTATTTTTTTTTTATTTACGCTTTAAATTATGCAAATTACTGCTGTCAGATCAGAAAAAATTCTAAGATTGAGCCCCTTTCGAAGGTAAATCCTGGCCTATACATTAGTACTAGTATAACATGATATAAAAAAGAAAAAACAAAAGGAAAAAGAAAAAAATTTAAAATATAAAAAAAAGAAAAATTTCATTAGTTCCAAAAAAAGAAAGGAAGGCGAAAAAGCTACCGGGGGGTGCCTCATAAAAGAAAGACTAATTTCAGAGACCATACATTAGTATATTTAATAAAATGCTAAAAAATTTAGCAGATAAGCACTTTTTTTTTTATACTATAGACAGGACAGAACCAAACAGAAAGGTTAAGTAAAGCAGAATATGAGGGAAACTCACTAGGGAACGTTCCCAGGTGCAAGTTGTGGATTTGGATGAGGGTGGTATCAAAAGAAAGGTCTCATCAAGTACATTAAAAAGTCCAATGGAACTACCCGTCCGAATCCAACCGTTTCCGAGATATCCTCACTTGAAGTGTGAATAAGTTAATAAATAAATTGGCAGGCATGCATATAAATTGTTCGCAAATTAAAAGTTTCTTTGCATTGTTTTAATCCTCTACCAATACCTTTCCCAAGCTACGAGTACAGTGCCTAGAAGTATATAGTGTGTTTATCACCAATAGAACGGTAATGAAAAAAATGATCCCTCAAAGAAGGAAAACCAGCTTCTCCGCGAGAGGGCGTCGAGTTCCCACCGTCGTTGATTTACGTTTGAAATCGAATTTAAAGAGCTTGATCTTAATGTTAGTGGAGGTATAATTAACGCTACATTTTGAAACAAATTATACAAGCGTATCTATTTTTTTTTCTACATTTTAAAATAAAGGCATATATGTTTGTTTAATAATAAATCATTATTGATATGTACCAAAAGAAAAAAAACGCTGGTCGAATATGCTTTATTCCTGAATGCATTAGTGGATATAAATGCAACAAAACTAAAATGATTCTATATTTAATTGAAGAATAAATATTCAAAATGAGCATTTATCTAGGTATATACCCTTAAAAATAAATACCAAATGTATGTTGCACCAGTGGTTACTTCCAAATATACATGTATATTAAATTAACTTTAGAAAGACCACTACATAAGATGAATTAAACTTTTTATAACAAAATTATGTCTTTAGTCAGCAGTACTTTAAGATACATAAATAAAGTAATAATTATTTTTTCTTATTTTATCTAACTTAAAAAAAAAAAAAAAAAAAATGAATATTTTAAAGAAAATGCATCCTACTAGATTTGAAAAAATTATTAATTTCTCATTTGATTTTTTGCTAATAAATTTTAAATTATTTTATAAAAAAGTAAAGCTCTGAAATGTCAGAAAAATTTAAAAACTCAATTTACTCTTAAATTATTAACCGGCTTTAAAGAAGTAATAATTAATTTTGATTAAAAAGTTGTCAAAATGGAGGAGGGGAATATTTTAGCTGCACAAAAAAAAAAAAAGGAGGGGGGTCGGGGGGGGGGGGGGAGAGAAAAGAAACCTATGTTTTTACAACAATCCATCAGTGTATGATATATATTCCATATATTGCTTTAGAAATAACGAACTATATTACTAAGAGAAACACCTTGTCCTATTACTAAATTAACTTTAGAAAGACCTCTACTTAGGATGAATGAAACAACAAAATTATGCCTTTAGTCAGCAGTACTTTAAGATATATAAATAAAGTTAATAATTATTTATTCTCATTTTATCTAATTTAAATATATATGTATATATATATTTGAAAAAATGCATCCAACTTTCAAGAAATTTTTATTTTCTAGTTTTCAAAATATCAATAATTTCTCATTTGGTTTTTTGCTCTTATACATTAAATTATTTTACCAGAAACTAAAGCTCTGAGAAACATCAGATTTTTTAAAAAACTCAATTTACTCTTAGTTTATTAACTAGCCGTAAAGAAGTAATAATGAATATTGATTAAAAAATTGTCAAAATGGGAGTAAATATTTTAACTGTACAAAGAATTTTTTTTTTTTTTAACATTTATCATAGTATGGTATACATTCAATATATATTTTTTTAAATAACAAAATGTTGTACTACAAAGAAAAACTTTGTTCTATTATTAAATTAATTTTAGAAAGACGTTTACTTAGGATGAATGGAATTAATAAACAAAATAATGCTTTTAATCAGACGTAATTCAACACATATATGAATAAAGTTATTAATTATTTATTCTGATTTTATCTAATTTTAACTAAAAACAAAGAACATTTTAAAGAAAATGCATCCTACTTTCAGGAAAGAATACACACATATATATATATATACTAGATTTCAAAAATCATTAATTTCTGATTTGATTGTTTGCTTACCTCAAATTATTTTATCAAAAAATAAAGCTCTGAAATATCAGAAAATTTTATAAACTCAGCTTAGCTTATTAATTGGCTGGAAAGATGTAATTATGAATATTGATTAAAAAGTTGTCAAAATTGGGGGGGGGGGGGTATTTTAGCTACACACACAAAAAAAAAAAATTACAACTATGTTTTTACAACAATTTAGTTTGATCCCAGTGAATTATTTGTCTGCCGAAAATTAAACAAAAGTAATATTACAACGTTGTTTTGAACTATGTCTTGACATGTCTAAATGTGTCGCACAGATGTATTACATTGTTAAAAATATCATGAAAAATTACCTCTGTTTTTAAAGGCTATCTATTTTCTGACAAATGAGAACGCTTCATAAACGCCTATGGAGTGTTCTCGTTGGTCAGGAAATAGATAGTGTTTAAAAACAGAGGTAATTTTTCACGATATTTTTAACAGTGTATGGAGCGGCCAATATGGCTGGTCATGCTAATGGGATCCTGTCTAGAATTCATCATTCAATCAAGTATCCAAACATTAGATACGTCCATTGTGCAAGCCACCGCTTAAACCTAGTAGATCGCGATCAGCTGCACAAATCATTACATCACCAAATTCATGGCTGAAAATCTAAGATTAGTTAAAGCTCAATTAGCATATTAAAATGCAAATGGTCTGCCAAGTCGTATCTTGGGGGAAACCACTTGCAGTCCCAATTTTAGTAGTTGATTGGTAGGTTTACCATTGTGTTTTCCTACACCCAAAGGTATGAAAACATGGAGAACTGGGTGCAGGAAAACACAATGGTAAACCTAACAATCAACTACTAAAATTGAGTTTGCAGGTGATTTCCACCAAGATATGACTTGGCAAATCAGTTGTATTTCAATATGCTAACTGAGTTTTAACTAATCTTAGATTTTCAGCCATCAACACGATGAGGCGATGGTTTGTGTAGCTGTCTTCCGGTCTATTGCATTGTCCAACAGCTTGCTGATTCCTGCCATCCGAAACAGCTTGGAATTGTTAATGAAGTGACAAATGTTTTTAGGTATCAACTCGAGGCAAATTTATCCCTTCAAGAAACAATTTCATCATATACCCAAGAAAACAGCAGAAAACTACTTCTCCGCCTTCGGGACACAAGATTTATCGAATGGCATGAGTGCATATTAGCTTATGTTGGGCCTTTTAAATGCATTTGCATTAGCTTAAAAAATATTTTGGAAAACACATGGAAGATTTCTTCAGCAGCTACAGATTTTTTGGCAGTCATAAAGAAGAGTGATTTTCTCATAAGCCTGTTTATCTGTGACAAACTCATTCTGAGAAAGCCATTATCTAAGATATATATACATTTTAACGTCTGAATTCAAAATATTTAAATAGGAAACAGTAGACAGACTTTAATACAATTACTAAAAACATACAAAACAATTAAAAAGAGATAAAATCATATAAAATTATACACTATAAAATAAACGTTTCGCTATGCACCGCATAGCCTCATCAGTATTCGAATCAACTTACAACAAAACAACGTGCATACACCGGACCCAGTCAAAGTTAAAGTCAGTGATTTAAGAAAACAAAATATTCATTCGGAACAGGACTTGATTCATTCAGAGTTAATGGATGTAATTTAGTAAACCATCCCTCCATAAAAATTCTATAATAATAGTCTATGCAATTACTTCTCAAAATTGAAGAATCTGTGAAGGAGGGGGTGTGATCCTTGTCAAGTGCATGTTGCACTAACCTGGAATTTAATTTACCTTTTTTAAATGCACCGATGTGCTCTTTAAGACGAATTACCATGGATCTGCCGGTTTCACTTATGTAAACATTATCACAATCATTGCATGGAATCTTGTACACAATGCCGCTTAATTTTTCTTTTTCATATTTGAACTTGTGGCTTTGTTGTTTTAATTGTTTTTTATGTTTTTAGTAATTGTATTAAAGTCTGTCTACTGTTTCCTATTTAAAGCCATTATCAGTTCTTCTTTAAGAAAAATTCCGTAACATGGTATCGGCTGTAACGCATGCTAAAGATGTCCTAAGTATTTTACAGAAACACAGAGAAGAAGCAATAGACCATGAGATATTGAATTCTGCATCTAAACTTGGGTTAAGACGTCTTCAAAACTGAAATGAAGTTCCCAAGACTAACATTTAGACAGACAACACGTGCAAATCCCTCAAATTACATAACCTGAAGAGTATTATTACAGGATCACGGTCTTTATTCCCTAGAAAGTTTAGAAAGTAGAAAGTTTTATTCAAAATTTGAATGACAGATTCATTTCAAATGAAGACATTCTAACAGATTTTCAAGTACTTCTTCCAGGGTTTGCTTCACTGGCAAAAGCAAACAAATTAGAGAATCTCTCTCAATATTTTGACGATAAAGTGTCAATGTCGCAAGGGAAAGCTGAATATGAATTATGATGCAAGAAAATTTCTTATGTTTACACAAACACAGAGATCCTAAAAGTTTTAGAGTTGTGTAATGCAACGTATTACAAATTTACAATACGATCAAACACTTTCTGACAGTCTTCACTGCAGTCCCGGTAACAACAGCCAGTGCTGAAAGATCTTTTTAGACAATGAAAAAAATTGAATCTTTGCCTCGAAACGTTATGGCCGATGAGAGACTGGGTAGCCTTGCAATGATGTGTCATGGCCGAGAAGAAGTCACAAGATCGCTTCTATAAGCACTAGTAAATTTATTGTACCAAGAGTACTGCATTTATAATTATTGTAATCAGAGAATGTGAACGCTTGTAATCCGAGACACTCGCACGAGAATATTAATACTGTGTTTTAAATCTGTTCAAATTACATGTTTGGATTTCCATATTTTTTAGTCTTTTTCTCATAGGATAAATGAGGCTCATCTGAAACATTGTTAGTTTGTGCTTTTTTATTTTCATTGTAATTTTTTCCTAAAAACACCCTCGGTTTCAGAACCGGTTTGAAAATTAGAAGTATCCATGAAAACCAAAAATTGTTACAGAAATCAAAAAAATACGAAATAACAATTTTTGACTGGTCATCAAGTATCCTATACAGGAATATAATTTAGGTTAATCCTTGCTTATTTTTTTTTATTTACACTTTAAATTATGCAAATTACTGCTGTCAGATCAGAAAAAATTCTAAGATTGAGCCCCTCCGAAGGTAAATCCTGGCTACAGGCGTGTACATTAGTACTAGTATAACATGATATAAAAAAGAAAAATTAAAAGGAAAAAGAAAAAATTTTAAAATATAAAAAAAAGAAAAATTTCATTAGTTCCAAGAAAAGAAAGGAAAGGCGAAAAAGCTACCGGGGGGTGCCCCATAAAAGAAAGACTCTTTTCAGAGACCATACATTAGTATATTTAATAAAATGCTAAAAAGTTTAGCAGATAAGCACTTTTTTTTTTTATATACTATAGACAGGACAGAACAAACAGAAAGGTTAAGTAAAGCAGAATATGAGGGAAACTCACTAGGGAGCGTTCCCAGGTGCAAGTTGTGGATTTGGACGAGAGTGGTATCAAAAGAAAGGTCTCATCATGTACATTAAAAAGTCCAATGGAACCACCCGTCCGAATCCAACCGTTTTCGAGATATCCTCACTTGAAGTGTGAATAAGTAAATAAATAAATTGGCAGGCAGGCATATAAATTGTTCGCGGATTAAAAGTTTCTTTGTATTGTTTTAATCCTCTACCAATACCTTTCCCCGAGCTACGAGCAAAATCCTTTACACCCACACATTGCCGGTTATTTCCCCTCTTTTAGACAGGCACTTCGCATTCTACGAAGTTTTCGCATACGGCTGCATTCAGAGAGTTTTTCCATCTGTTTTTGCTATTTCCAGTACCTTGTTTTATGCAAATTTTTTGGCAAATGTGTGGGTGTAAAGGATTTTGCTCGTAGCTCGGGAAAAGGTGTTGGTACAGGATTGAAACAATGCAAAGAAACTTTTAACTTGCGAACAATTTATATGCCTGCCTGCCAATTTATTTATTTACTTATTCACACTTCAAGTGAGGATATCTTGAAAACGGTTGGATTCAGACGAGTAGTTCCAATAGACTTTTTAATGTACATGACGAGACCTTTCTTTTGATACCACTCTCGTCCAAATCCACAACTTGCGCCTGGGAACGTTCCCTAATCAGTCTTCATCATTAAGCAAAATCGAGTATTTAGGGCTTTTTCTATGTATATACCCATATATATATATATATACAGTCTGACCTCATTATCCCAACTTCATGTCACTCCGCTTATCACGTCAGTTTTTCAAAGTCCCAATTTTCCGTATATGCTTTTAATGTAAATAAACTCCGGATTTTATGTCGTTGAATAATTTTCAACTCCGGATATCCGATGGTTTAGGAAAATTGTCAAGCTTTCATAATACATCATATAAGCACATAAATTAAGCAGTAAGAAATGTGCCAAACTTTTCACAAAAATGTCTAAAATACCCATTGAGATAAATAATAAATTTTACTTCAATCTTTTATCTGAATAAATAAACCCACACACTATGAATGACCCACTTGACTTCAGCTCCAGATAGACGTATCAGTCTACTCACGGTCTTTTTGTTCTGGTCAGGCGACGCTTTCTTGTGGTTACATGGTATTTTCCATCCAACTAAAACCGAAGCACTGCATTGCATTGAAATGGTCAGAAATTATCTAACAACCATTTCTGAAACAACAAATATTGATTACAATTCATAGTATAGTAATATTGAAAAAAAAAATTGTAGGAAGAACATATAGGGATAAGCAAACCTTAATTCATCAATATTTCATAAAAAAATAAACATGTCATCATAAATCTGATTTTTATTCTTCTCAATTTTGTTTTTGTGTTTATTTTGTTTAATAATAATGTTTTATTGCTTAAAACTGCAAGAACAGTTATGAATTTAAAATTGTCTTAAATTAATTAAAGATACAGCTTTTTATAAACATATTTTTCTCTAACTCTGGTTACCGCGACACTCTGCTTATAATGACATTTTTTTCTGGTCATTAGACTGTCGAGATAACGAGGTTTGACTATATGTCGGATTTTTGTTGTGCGATAACTCTCGTATTTATAAACCAATTTGTATGAAATTAATTGTATGCATAGTACATACCAATGTCTCAACTGAGTTCGTTGGCTAGCTTCATCCATTATCTTGTTTAAAAATGGTGGCCATTTAAAAAAATTAAAATTTAAAAAGTGGTGTAAATAAATTAAAAACTGAAAAATATTTTTTTCTTAAGAGTTTGACCTTAATACAAGGATTCCGAAGCATGTTTTGTTTTCTCTTTATCTTAAAAAATGGAATCTGATTTTTGCCACGTTGTAACTCTCGTATTTATAGACCGATTTGGATAAGATTAAGTACATGCATAGTACATATGAATCTCTCAACCAAATTCGTTGGCCAGCTTCATTCGCCATCTTGTTTCAAAATGGCAGCCATTAAGAAAAAATTACTGCCGCGCAATGCTTAAATATTATTAATATCCATTAGCTTCAAATTCTCGCCAAATTTGGCAACCAAAATTAAGTAACCATAAATGATACCAACTTGGCTATAGTTTATTAATTTGGTGCAATTCTCATTGAAATTCAGTATCGGCGAATATTCTCTTATCGAGTTCGTTGTGTTTTAGCTTCTTAAAATTTTAATAAAATTAGCTTCGAGTAAAAGTTGCAAAATTTTGAAACCCAGAAATATGAAAGCTACCCTTTCCTCCTAGCACATGCCGAAAGGACTTTTTTTTCCTTTGCCCCACTGCAGCACCCATTGTTTAAAGTCTATGGGAAAAATCATTATTTATTTTATGCTCTATTTACATTTTGCAACAATAATTTGACAATTGGTTATTTAAGTATTGTTACTAGAGAGCAACAAATCAGACAGAATTTTTTATAATTAGAGCAAGGGTGTTTCTAAGTAAGCAGCAATTTTTGCACTTCACGGCAAATTTTCCATAAGGTTTCAGGTGTGTGTGTGTGTGAGGAGGGGGGGGGGGGGTGTGAATTAAGCTACAGAAATTCTTCATGGAAAAAATATCTGACTTAGTCCATCAGTTGGGTAAGCCGAATCCAATTCCACGGATCAGGTTGCTTTAATTGTTTTATTGCAGGCTAGGTTAATCCGATTTTTGAAAAATTAGTTCAGTATATTGTTTCAGATTAAAACTATATCTGTAATAATAACAGAGTTGCCGGCTTTTTAGCCACTTAAAAAAAGCCGGCTTTTATTTTTCAAAAAGGTGGTTTATAGATAATTCATATAAACTTTGGATTAATTTATTTTTAATACACTTATAAATATTTTCTATGAAAAAAATATTAACTTCTATTAAATTTTGTCAAATAAATAAGACCTTATAACTGCTAGAATGCAACTGTGAAAGCATTATGTCTGAAAAAAAATTATGAATATTCAGAAGAATACATTAAATTAAGACTCTAAAGTATTGGTTTGGAATTCTTTATCATGGCTCTACACATACCACACATTTTAAAGTTTATATGAAAGAATAAGAAAATGTCACACATTGAAATAGAAACATTCTTACATCTGATATTTACTTTTAAAATTGATTAAAGCGAAATAACTTATATGTATTTAATAACTGAAATTATCTTATATAATACTTGAGCAATAATAAGTAAATAAGCAATCATTATATAAAAAATACTTATAAAAATGATATATGTAAAAGGTCTTTCTGCTACTAAGCTGTTATGTAACTTATTCCAGATATGTCCATATGGACAGATTAAAATAGTAGAATGAACAATGTTGAAAGAGAAATTAGAAAGGATATAACATTTGAGGAAATTTTAGTACATGTAAGTGCATAAAATAAAGAGAACAATTAAAAAAAAAATTCTTCAAATTAAACTTGTTGAATTAGAATTTTGAAAACGCTACTTACTATTTAAAATAGTGCATATAAATTAATGCATATGTTATTCATAATACTGCTTTAATAGAGAGAAATGATGTTTTTATTAAATGACTTTATGTGCAATTTTAAATAAATGTTTATGAGAAATAAAATAATACTTGTATTATTAATATCCCTTAAAATTAGTTAATAAAATGTATAACTAAGCAACCATTGTCCCTTTTAATTATATAAAGCAATAAAAATTAAAAAAAAAAGATTGTTAAGGTCAGTGTAAACCTGTAAACCAGACAAAGCAATTGGTATGACCTTTTATTCCAATATTAATGTCTTCATTATTGATAAATATTGGGTTATATTGATTTCTACCTCAACTAAATGTCTTTAAAACAAATTAAAAAACACATAAAAATGTGTCATATATAATTAAAATGCTTCATTGTATAAAAGCCAATTTTGGCAAAAAAAAGGCCAATTTTGGCCAAAAAAAGCAGGTTAAAACCAATAAAAGCCACCGGCGTGGCTTTTTTTAATTTTAGCCGGCTTTTTTGCAACCCTGAATAATAAACATACATGTTTGCCTGTGTGAATACTGTTTTATGAAGAGACTGCTGCATGCAGAGTTATAAGATTTCACATAAAGATATGTCTGTAGTTATGTACCTCAAAGCCAGATTTATTTTCATTTATTTTTTACTTTTTTATGCATTTTTGTGTTTTGCAACGAATTCTCCAAATTAGTAAAAATAATCCGGTTGCAATCTTTTAGCCCAATATAGTAAATTTTACCCTCTTTTACATAAACTTTATTCAGCATTAAATATTCCTTCAGCTATTTGTGAATTTTTCGAGAATATTTTATGCGATTTTTAATGTTTGGAAACGACTTTTTGACATACGTAAAAAGAATTTTGCTTTTAATCTTTCAGCTCAAGTTAATAAGTTTTCACACCAACGATTTTTTATGCGATATTTAGCCTTTCTTGGCATTTCGAGTCGATCTTATGACGGACGTTTGTAAAAAGAAACCAGTCCTAATTTTTTTGCTCTGCAATAAGTTTTGTTCTGTGCAATCATTTTTAATTTTTTTTAGCGATTTTTAGCTTTTTTCACGTTTTAATTTTTTTTCTTAAATGGAAAATTTCTCCAGTAAATTTTTTCATCTGAATTAGGGATGCACCGAATATTCGGTATTTGGCCATGTTACCGAATATTCGGTTTGGCTGAATATCAAACTATTTGGTATGTCGAATATTCGGCTTGGCCGAATATCGAAATATTCGGTCGAACCGAATACTTAAAAAATACTTTTAAAACATAATTTTAAAAACCTTATAAAACTTCTATGTTTAGAAACAGAATCATATTTAAATAGAGGAGAATGTTTTTACATTATTTATTTGCTGTTTGTTAAGTATTATTTAAGAAAATTAACCAATCACGAGGATTTTCACTGGAATTAATTATGTACAAATGCAAGTTCCTGAACATTGTCCAGAAAATAATCTGTTTCTTGCTAACATTCTAAGAACAACATTTAGAATCTCTGAAAGTGATCACCCACTCCAGACACTGATCTAGAATGCATTAAAAAACTTCCTTGCTTAATCAAAGGGGGTAGAACAGTTATTCTTGCTGAGTTGCCACCATATAAAAGTTAATAGATTATATTATTTATTTACTTTTACTTTAGTCTCTTCCTGACAAGCAAATAATATATGAGGGGTTCACAACCATAGTAGACCAAGTCCATTTTGAAAAAAAAAAAATAAAAAAAAAATGAGATAGTCCATTTAGGAGGTGCATGAAATCTATTTTATCTACTCCCATAGTGAATCAAGCCCGTTTTAACCCATATTGGACCACACCGATTAAATATTTTTGAAATTTTTTAAAACTTCGATTATATCATTAATAGGGTGTAATTAAGTAGATACTAGCAAAATTTTGAAAAAAAGTTTTTAATTTTTTAAGTAACTAGCTGTCCTATAAACAGGACATATTAGTAGGACACATAGTAAGGACATATAAAATGCATACATAAACTAGTTTTATGAGCAAATATTTTAATTTTACATTAAAAATACTGTTAATGTTGTACAAAAATACTCTATGATTTCTCCAATAAAAAGATAATAATAACGGTAAAATTCTAGATTATGAGATCGCAATTTTTAAAAGATTTTTTAAATAGGTTTTTTCAATTAAATTTTAATCGGTTACTTGTTTTTTTGTTTATATGTTATACTTTTATGTATTTTAAAGACGTCGTAACAAAATCCATCCAGAAAATCCTTACCAATTTTATTTCAAAAAATGTTTTATTAGCTGTCCTATTTATAGAACAGCGTCCAATATGGATTAACATACTTTATCATATATGGCAACTGTTTACAGGCTTGGTTCACTGTGGAAGTGGATAAAACAGATTTTATAGACCTTCTAAATGGATTATCTCATTTAATTTCAAAATGGACTTGGTCTACTACGGTCGTGAGCCCCTCATACGATCCTGCACAATTTTTTCACAATTTTTCTTACAATTTTTTCACAATTTTTCTTCCAATTTTTTCACAATTTTTCTTTGATTTTAAAATGCATGTTTTAGAATTTAAGAAAATATTATTCATTTGTTTTAATTCACAGAAGAAGCCATGAAATTTAAAATTTTATTTATTAAAAAGGTTTTATAACTATTCTCTTCTTAAATAACTCAAAGAAGATTTTTTTTTTTCAGCGTAAAGTTTACTTGAAAAAAGCTTTTGTTTATGAAAATGAAAGTATCTGTTTTAAATATTATGTAAAATTGTTTTAAAATTTAACATTTTAATGCCTTTAAACTTTGAAATATAAAAGTATTTGACAAGCCAAATATTCGTTATTCGGCCAAATAGTTACTATTCGGCTGGCCGAATAATCGGTATTCTGCTTGATAGTTATTATTCGGCTAGCCGAATATTCGGTATTCGGCCAAAATCGCTATTCGGTGTATCCCTAATCTGAATAATATTCAGGATTTCTTTGAAAAATCTGGTAAACATGGACTCACTTTCAATAGTGAAAACCAAACCAGCACTTGAACCAATTAAAGTTAAGCAGACCTGCAACAAAGAAGATCAGCCGCAATCGACCCAATGAAGGATTCTCTCTGTGAATGTAGATTTCTGGAATGTACAGATTTTAGATCATAGTCTAAATAGGAAGACAGAAAATTGATCGAACTTTTACTGTTACAAAATCATTAATGAAAATTTTATTACCTTTATGAGTCAAAAAGTTTAACCTATTGATGATGTTTGCGTGCTGATTATTTTGTCATGGATTGAATTTCACTATTTTTTTTTCCACGACCATTTGGTGATATTCACGATTTTTTTCTGAGAAAATTTGTCCCAAGACAAAACTCACGAAATTATTTCGCAGCAGATTCAATAAATTTATTTGTTTTCATGATCTTTTAGCAAAATTCATGACATTTTACACTATAGTTTATCAAAATTCGTGATTTTTTTTCCGCAACCAATTAAGAAAGTTTGTGATTTTTTTGTGCAATCTTTGGACGAAATTTGAGACTTTTTCCGCAACCTATGGACGAATTTGATTTTTTTCTGCTACCGATTATCGAAATTTGCGATTTTTTTCAGCAATCGATTGAAGAAAATCCCTATTTCTGATATTTTTTAATGACATTCACAGTATATTTCACGAACTTTTGTAGAAATTCGCAATTTTTTCCGCAACGAATTTACAAATTTATTTTGTGAAATTCCACAATAGGAAAAACAGTCACGGGCTTCTGCAAAAATAAAAAATAATATTTGTGGAAGAATCACATGCATGTGAAAAATTTAAGGATGAGGGGAGTACCGCATAGCATTTTTTACCGCGTAGCATGTGGGAATTTTCTATTTTGAACATGATTCACGCAATCCCGCAAGCTGTTACAAACCCTGACTCCCAAAGAAAACTCTGAACACTTTTCCCCCAAGAAACTCTTGAATTGGCACCCCTGCGTCTGAAACAGGGAATTCGTAATGTAAATATTTGCAGAAACAGAATTTAATGATAAATATCGATTAAGAGGGTTTTTGTTAATTCATTTTCATCTCAGATTTTTCTTTTTTGCTTAACTGCTTAAGACATTTATTTTAATAAAGCTTCTGGTAGACAAAATCAGGCGAATTTAGAAACTTCAATTTTGATTTAACTTGAATTAAAATTGTAAATAATAATTTTATAAAAATGAGATGTTGGGAGGGGGGATAGTAATTAGTTTTGTCTTTGAATTTTCTCATTAGTAATTTTACCCATTTTAAAAAGAAATAAAAATTCTTAAAAATATTTTTTAATGTAATGAAATTAATGCAATAAAATTAATAATAAAAGGTATTTTGAGAGGGGTGTGTGGGGGGGAATAATTTTGCCTTTAAATTTTATTATTCATAATTTTATCTTTTTTTCTTTTCCAAGAAAACTTAACATTAATGAATTTCTTTAAGTTTATGAAATTAATGCAATTAAAAACTAGCTTAAAATCTGGTATTTTAAAACTAAAGTAAATGGTAAAGGGATATTACTTTTGAGTAAAACTGAAATATTTTAGTACTTCAGTGTCTTTATATACATTTTTCTCGAGTACTTCAGTATCATTTAGTAACATTTAATCTAACAGATTTTTTAAACATTGTTACTGTTCCAGATTTTTTTTTATTCAAGTTCATCAAATTTGGCTCAACAGATAGATGGCAGCAGCAGCAATGTAGACATTTGATGTTTTTATTCTCTCAAATTTTCGCTAGGATTTTCGAGTAAGGAATATTTTTCAATTAATATTAAATAAGATTTTAATTAATTTTTCAACTACTTTTCAGCAGTGAAATTACGCTTGAAATTATTGAATATTAAAGACGTGAATTATCACTTTGCTAACTAAGCGTAAACCAACAGAGTGAATAACGTCCAAGCTGGGAATCGAATAAGCTGGACGCAGCAGCGGTCTTTCAATAGCTAGATTTTCAATTTTTTTTTTCAACTTGGCTTTCGCTAGAATGTTTTTTACTTGGGATGTGGCTGGGGACCTATGAACCTTGCTTCAGCAAAAGAGTGGGAATAAGTAGAAGAATAAAGAGCTGCCGACAAAAAGAGACCGCTCGCTGCGGCTTCAATTCATTGATGCTGGGTTCATTTGCGTCTCATGTTATGCCTCAAGACTGTGTGCTCATGAAGACTTTCCATCTAATAGCTGCGGTAGCAATCTTATGAACTTATGTGAGTGAGAGATGCCAAGCTGGGCATCGTCCTCGTGACTTAGTGGTAGAGCACTGGAGCGCTATTCCGGAGTCCCGGTTTCGATTCCCAGCTTGGACATTTTTCACTCTGTTGGTTTACGCTTAGTTAGCAAAGTGATAATTCATGTCTTTAATATTCAATAACAGTTAAGAAATGACTTGAAATTAACAGTATTACTCATAATTAAAAACAGGAATAATCTCGAACCCTTTGGATTACATACATGTTTATTTATTTTTAATAATCGTTAATTTGAGTTTGACTGCTGTCACACTGGCCGCCATTCTGGAAGGTGCAGAAAACGTCCCTAGATCTCGCTCTCAGTTACTTCATTCATTCACATAGGCAGAGCTGGTATTACCCAGTCTAATCTTTCTTGTGTCTGAGATGTATATATGTACGTACGTGTCTTATATAATATCGTAAAAAAACTTTAATTATTCAAAAGTTAAATTAAGTTGAATTAAATATATATATACGTGGGTGGTTCAATAATTATTGTCCCTAATGTATATAAAATATTTGTACTGCGATGGTTGATATAGAATATCGAAGCCTAATCTCTTAAATGCCTATATGCTCAATTTCTGAACTGTAGGCTGCTATATTAACATAGTTTTGGAGGAGGGTGGAGTAAAGACCCATTTTCAGGGGAGTTTTTAAGAAGGGTGTGAGGGTGAAATACTGGTTCGGAGTTTATGAGGTTACATTTGGACAGTAGATGAGATGTGGCTACATCACTATGATCCGAGTCCAAACGACAGTAGTTACGTCTCATCCACTGTCACAAATCTAGCCCCATAAGCTAAAAATTAGCCTTTCATCCCCACTCCCCTCCTTTCACTCCTCCCTCCAAAACTATGTGAATATACCAGCTACGGTTCTGAAATTGAGCATATAGGCATCTAAGACATTAGGCTTCGATATTCCACAACAGCCATCGCAGTACAAATATTTTATATACACTAGAAACAATAATTATTGAACCATCCTTGTATACATACTAGTTGACCCACCTGGCATTGCCTGGGGCCCGTTATAATAAGCTTAAAAAAATCTCAAGTTTGTATGATTTTATATCTTTTGAAAATTTTTTAAATGAACATAGATTTGGGGGCCCCATTAACTTCCGCAGCGTCTAGTATATTCCCAACAAACCTCTTTCTGAACAAACCTGTGACCTGGGTCCCCGCTACCTAAAGCAGCGTGCACCGGAAATGCTCCGCACGTGCTGGAGACAATCAAAAACCAAATTGAGTGAGCCAAACCTCGTAGTAATCAAGTCCATAGAACCCAAAAAAATAATGCACCATTAATATTAAAAAATGTTGGTAACTAAAGCCTAAGATAAAATTCTGTAATACAGAAAGTAGC
This sequence comes from Maratus speciosus, assembly GCA_963932465.1. Taxonomy (NCBI): domain Eukaryota; kingdom Metazoa; phylum Arthropoda; class Arachnida; order Araneae; family Salticidae; genus Maratus; species Maratus speciosus. The sequence goes on along the minus strand of OZ010798.1, from coordinate 143,530,998 downwards.
CGAATTGTCATCTAAGTTGAATGAACCAAATCCTATTGCAATTATGTCCTTAAAGCCCAAGAAAAAAATGCGTCCCCAAGCAATGGAAGGTGCATCCTCCTATAAATTTCACAAATTAATTTTGACATTAAAATGATATTTAATGAACTGATGAGAAATCCCTTATCTAAAGTTACCTTAAGTAACGCGATTTTTAATATTGGGCTGTAGTGAGTAAATGTAAGTTTTTGGCCGAAAAAAGAGATTAATGTTCGAAAAAGGTGGAAGCTATGGTAAAAAGACGTACTGGGTCCTGGGGGTCAGGATCTTAATTGGAATGTAGTTGATAGTTTTAAAGTAACTGGGGGACGCTGAAACTATGTTACAGAAAATTGTAACAAAATCGGATAGTTTTTCAAGAAGCTGCAACATAGGCCCCAAAAAGGAGATTAATATTCAAAATTGGTGATAGCTGGAGGACCTAAGAAGCTGTAAAAAAAAAAGCTAGTGAATCGGACCATTTTTAAGGGAGCTATAATAAGGGGTCCAAAAGAGGACAACTGACAGTTAAAAACAGGCCCTAACATGAAAACATGTTAAAATGTCTTAGTACTTAGAGCTTCAGATATCCAATTAGTCAGAATTAAGCATTAGGAGTGAATTATTCGTTGAATAATATTTTAAAGAAATGCACAAAATATGGGTATAAAAGGGTTCTAGGGCCCCAATAAAAATATGAGGGTGTTCGTCCAGGAAAAAGAGTCCAAATCTCAACTTTAAATTTTTGCACTGAGAAGGTGAGAAAATTAGGGGGTGAGAAATGCTTGGTGTACAAAAAGTTAAACGGGCCCTATAGTACCCTAGGGGGCCCCAGTGTCTTATATGGAGTGTAGAATCGTGAGAATAACTAAATGGAAAAAGGATCCCAAAAATGAAGATAACATTGAAAGAAAGCAGATTGTTAACAATTTATTTGCACAACAACTTCAAGGGGCCCTGCAATGGGCCCCAAGGGTCCAGGATCATAACTGGAAAGTAGAAAGGTGAGAATAACTAAATGCAGAAAGGCCCTCCAAAATTATAAAGATTGGATAAAAAGGGGGCAAGTTATTAACAATTTAATGCATAAAAACTTCAAGGGGCCCACAGGCCCAGGCTCTTAAAAAATTAAAAATCCGAGCTTCATGTGCATTAGGACCTGTCTTGCACTATCCTCATCTCTTTCAGACTTAAATGGGTAGTAGATTTCGCTAGCCATCACAGACGCGCACACACACACACTCACACACAGAGCGATTTGTTCTTTTATTAGTATGGATTTTCTACATTTTTGTAAATGTTAATAAAAGCATGTCTATTTTTTTTCTTTTTAATGAATTGTTATGAAAGAAATTTCCAGTTATACTACTGTCATTTTCAATGACGATAAATAAGTCACAAGGACAAACATTTTCTATAGTTGAACTGCATTTAAAATAATCTTTTTCCCCCATATGGACAATTATATGTAAGTATTTCAAGATGTAAAGAGTAAGGGCAGTTAAAACCTTTATAGAAGATACTGAAGAGCAAGATCAGCTTTTAAATAATGAAAGAGTTTTTACAAAAAATGCCTTATATCCTGAAGTTTTGTAACCAAAATTTAATTTATCCTTAAATCGCATTTTATATGTATTCATTATTACGTATTTTTTCATAAATGTGTTTCGTTTTTAAAATGTGTTATTTTCATCTATCACTGCGGAACAAGCAAGAAAAACCCTTATTTTTGCACATGTGATGTAGTATATACCTTTATATCTCATTTTCTGTTATGTTTGACAGGCTATCTTTGTAGTTTATTCTAAACACTATTTAATTACTGAAATTCTGAAGAAAAAAAAACTGCATATTTTGTTATAAAAAGGAAGAATTATTACAAGGAAGTTAGAGCAAAAAATGTTATTGTGAATTTTAAAATTTCAATTTGCAAAATATTTAAAGTCAAGACCTTATGAAAACTATCGTAGAAATATGGATGCTTACTCAGAAGGTTACAAATTGGTTTTGCCTTCATGTATGTCTGTGAAAAAAGTAGTTTACCTGTCTCGAAAAAATTGAGGAATTGCAGTGTCACAGAGTGACTTATTTATTTATTGTTCCTAGAAAGTTACAAATAAGTGGATTTTGAGAAACAAGTAAGACAAACAAATTTTAAGATTCATATGATTTTACACTTTTTGTGCTGGTAGACAGAGAAGAGAATGTGTGCAGAGAAGAGAATCCATATATTTCACGTAGAGGTTGAGAGATTACATTGAAATTATGTTTTTAAAAAATGTGGAAACATCCCAAAAGGTCAAAGACATTCTTCTGTAGAATTTTAGGTAGATTTGTTAAGAAATACTACCTAATGCACTCTCCCCTATGTTACAGAGTTCATACTCATCAGGGAATTATGGAATTCAGGGAGAAATCGAGTGTTAAATTTTGGTCCTAAAAAATCAAAGGAATCTCAGTGAATAATGCAAAAAATTTATCAAACCTGAGAAAACCTGCAAAATAATTGGCTAATCTGCGAAATTGAGGGCAACTGCTGCTGTTCGCGTGCTTTGTGAAGTCATAATGAAATCAAACTAAGACCCTCCTAACATCGTAATATATAGAATTGGGCAGGATTCCTACACGAGTGGAAAACAGGGAATTGTCAGGAAAAATGACAAATGCTCAAAAGGTCAGGGAAAATTTAAAAAAAATTCTAAAACCTGGAAAAGTCAGGAATTTTTTTTTTAAAGCACTATCATGCGTCAACATTCTCCCGAGTTCAAGGTGCGTCCGCAAAAAAGTTCCGATTTTTCCCTTAAAAGGAGAATTTTTGCCCATATTCACATTTTTAACATAAAGATGTTTTAGCTATACAAATTTTTCGCCAAATAGTCGGTACTTAAGCGAAAGAAATATTGGGCCTTGTTAAGGTGTAAAGGTATAAGGTGTTAAGGTATCATGAATAATTACCGTATTTTCGGGTGTATAGCCCGCGGGTTATACAAGAAAAAAACATTTGGAACAGCCGCTGCGGCTTATACACGGTGCGGACTATACAAAGATTTTTTTTTTTAAAAGAAACGGAAAATCGTGATTTTTCTATAATTTTTAAACCCGAAAAAATTTCAAAAATCGTCGAAATTTGTAAATTGTTTTCGCTATGCCGCGAAATTTAAAGAATTTTCCCGTGTTTGTAATTTTTTTTACTGTTTAAATGCTATTATTATTTATTTCTGTCTTTGAAAATAGAGATATTATTGGTTTGTTTATGACGGACTCGGAAACTTCCGATTTTGAAGGATTTTCCGATTCCAGTGATTAAAATAAATATTTTTGAGCAAATTACTGTGTGCCATTTTATACAGTAGTTTTATATTACTTATAGTAATTATTGTTTAAAATAATAATAACATATTTTCTAGGAGGTAAAACGCCATTAATGGCTCCAGTTGTATATTACATCCAGTTCTCTCAAAGTTACTGTTGTGATAATTTACCTATTATCTGCTGCTGCAATTCAAAAAATTAAACTGAGATAAATGGTATTTAATGTTTGCCAGAAATGTATGCAATTAGCACAATAATTACATTTACTTTTTGACATGAAAAAAAATATTGTGAAAAAATTTGTGTATTGTGTTGCTTATGATAGCTAATTATCTACGAAATGGGCCCGGAGAGGCGGGGATGCCCTCCGTGGGGGTCTTTCTAGCGGAACCTAACCCGTATTTACACACAAAAATACAAGTTTAGAAGAAAACTCCGAACGATTAGGCCGACGGGCGCGATTGGGTTCGAACCCAGGATCTCCCGTCTACCAGCTTTTGAGAGCAGAACCTCTCGGCCACTGGTGGGGCGTAGAAAAACGAAAATATTTCTTGAATTACCTCTGACAATAATTTTGTTATTTTTAAAGGGAAAAAAAAAGGTGACTTTTTTTCCAGATTAAAAATAATGATAATAATAAATAAGTTAAAATCTGGTTTTATTATTATGGAATTATTAAAAAAAAAGATTTTAGTACCGTAATTTACGGAAGAAACGCCGCGGCGTTTACGTGTTTTAAATTGAAATTCCAAGCGATGCGGCGTTTACGCGCAATTAATTTTTTTTTTCACTCCCAAAAATTCAGATACCAAAGATGAGAAATTTCATATTAATGAGATTTTAAAATAATGTGGGCGAGCCGAAATTTTCAGACCCAGGCGATCGAAATATATTGGCCCTGCCTGGGCTAAACTTGAACCATTTATGCTAAAAATTTGGCCCACCCAGCCAAGAAAAATCAATTAAATTAAGTCCAGGATCCTATAAATAAAATTATTTAAGATATATTTTTTACATACTCATGCAAACATTTTGCAGCTTAAACTAGTATGTCCACAATCTATGAAATATGGAATGGCAACATTATTGATTACTTAGAGAAATTCATTTAAATGATAACTCATTAGAAAAAATAATGTAGTTTAAAATGGAAGAAAAATATTTTAGAAAAAATAATTTTGAAGCTCTATAAAGATTTTTTTAAATATATTTCTCTATAATTTAATAAAATGAAATAAATTTCTAAAGATTTCGTCGAACAAAGGAAAAATTTCACTGTTATTTTCGCAAAAACCTGCCGGTTTAACATGGCCCCGAAAAAAAAAAAAAAAAAAAAAAAGTAGTTCTCCAGTCCCGGCCCGGAGCGGCCGCAGATAAAAATTAAGCTCGATCGCGGTCCGGCCCGAGTCTAATAAAAAGAGATTAACCAGGTCCATGCAGATCTCTAATGTGTACGTTTTAAGTGAAAATACTATAAAAATGATAAACAAATTAGTGGATATAATTTTTTTAAATGCTTAATATTCCATATTTTCTAAGAAAATATAACTACAAGAAAATAATCTATTTGTAAAAAATGTATTTTTCTAGAAAAAATACATCCCCCCCCTCTATCCATAACAAAACAATAGCAGGTAAAATCAGACTACAAGATCAAATGTTGGACTCTACTCTGAACCTGAACTGCAAGGTCCGGATTGTATCCTATCCGAATCCGAAAATTCTACTTAAAGTCAACTTCAGACCCGACAAGAACAAATTTTGTCAACCGAAATATTAAAACCAGAAACTAAAATGAAGGAAAATTAATCCATATTTTAATGCATTTACGGAAAAGTAGTCTATAATTATGTTTTTCTTGTATCAAATTATTTCGGCTTTTACCATTTTAACAAATATTCAGCATCATCTTTTGGAGAAAAAAAAAAAAAAAGTTAACTCGAACGAATCAAATTCCAACCCGACCCACGTCAAAAGAAAGAAAAAAAAAATCCCGCCAACCCGACCCGAACTTTAGTCGGGTTCGGGTACTATCCGATTACCCGACCCAGTGCAGGATTCAATTCTGTACCAAGTGATTGAAATAAATATAAAATATAACTTTTAAATGTTCATGCAAGAAGTATTTTTAAAACATCTACAATAACGCCAAATATTCTCAAAAACGACCATAAAATAAATCAGATTAAATTGCATTGTTAAATCATCTTGTATTTAAGAAACAGCACAGTGATGGTAAGTATTTTTTTTTTCTTCTTCGTAATCATTTCGTGTATAAATGCTTTTAAAGCAAAATCTTCTAATTGAAATCTATATTTATTTCTTTGAGATTCTGACAGCTAAAAAGTTCCAAACAGAGCGATAGAAGAAGGGGGGGGGGGGGAAAGAAAGTAGCTTGATCGCACGTGATACCTTTTCGTAGTGGTTAGCATGAATCATATAATGTTTATAATCCTTATCGCTCCACGTGCAAAGAAATAATAAAAGTAGGTCATGAAATTTCTTGCAGATTGATTGGAATTAAATAAAACCGATTCGAATTAAATAAAAAGTTTTGTTTTGTTTCTGATAACTTTATTATAAAACACGCATACACACATAAATAACGGCTGCATTCACTATAAGTCATTTTTAATTTTAAATGTATCTATTGCCGCATTTATTAATACTTAACGAAATCGAACAGAGTTTTTCAGTTTTTGATAAGGGAAAAACATTTAGAAAATGCTGAAAGTTGATTTTTTAACTGAATTTCCAGATGAGACAGCTCGGGAAAGGTAATCATCAAATAGCAATCGCTTATAACTTAAGATATAATACATTTATCGAAAATAGAAAAACGCATTCGATTTCAAATCACTTTGATAGATATGCCAGCAGATTCCATGTTTTTCCGTTTAAAAATGAGTTTAAAATTCTCGATGAATTATTGTGCGAGGTTTCTTTTTAATCCTCCCCCCCCCCCCCCCCCTCTCTTAAAAAAATCAAAAACATCTGCATTCCCGATCTACAGATTCTTTTAGAAATGATTAAAATGAGAATTTTTATGTCTTATTCAATTGACGAAATGGGATGTGATAACGTTATTTTATTTGTACATAGCGCTAAATATTAAAATTAATACGTTTATTATCTATTTGTAAATCATTTTAATATATGGCACTGTGAAAATAAATGTCATTTTAGCACGTCGTGATTTTAATGTCATTCAAGCACGCTATTTAAGATACTTGAGTTAAAGTTGAGATTGCTAACGCCCAATCGTTCTCATGACGCTCTTTAGTGTATAGAAAAGTTTACTCAATTTTAACGGGATTTTTTCTTTTAAATATTATTCATAATGAATTATTAATTTTGAATATCGTACTTATATTATTTATAACAAATTAATAATTTCATATTTCCAGAGCTCCCACTCAACTGGTGTAGTAAAAAAGGGGACCAAAAGGGAGCACATATTTTGTAAAAAAAGAAATCAAAAGGAAACTATTTTCGCAAATCATAAAATAAAATAAACAAGGAAACCCTCCTTTCCTTCAATTGTCACTAATTAATAAATGTTCAAAGTATAATTTGTTATAAAGAAAACGCTTGCTCCGATTCAAATTTGGAAATTCATTATCTTAAAGCCATTGTTATTGGTGCCCCACCAGTGGCTGAGAGGTTCTGCTCTCGAAGCTGGTAGACGGGAAGTGCTGGGTTCGAACCCAATCGCGCCCGTCGGCCTAATCGTTCGGAGTTTTCGTGGTTTTCTTCGAACCTTGGATTTCCAAGCGTTAATACGGGTTAGGTTCCCTTAGAAAGACCCCCACGAAGGGCACCCCCCCCCAGGGCCCATATCCCTCGTGCAGATAATTGGCCGTCATAAATACAACCAACCAACCATTGTTATTGGTAGAGGTTACAAACCTTCTAAGACAGGTTGAATTTCACGAATTTTTCCACGACTATTTAAAGAAATTTGCGTGTTTTTCGGGATCCTTTGATGAAATTTATATGTTTTTTACTATATCTTGACGAAATTAAAGTTTTTAAAATCTTTTGACGAAATTAGTTTTTTTTTTTTTCGATTTTTTGACGAAATTTGTGTTTTTTTCCGCAATTTTTTTACCGTTTTTTTCGCGATATTTTGATGCAATTCGCGTTCTTTTCGCAATCTTTTAACGAAATTCACGTGTTTTCGCGATCCTTTGACGAAATTCGCATGTTTTTTCGATTTTTTGGCGAAATTTGCGTTTTATTGAGAGACCTTTTGCCGAAATTCGCGTGTTTTTTTTTTTTTTTTTTGCCACCTTTTGACGAAAATCGCGTTTTCCGCGATTCTTTGACAAAACTTGCGTTTTATTGAGAGATCTTTTGATGAAATTCGTGTTTTTTCGCGATCTTTTTACAAAATTCTCGTTTTTTTTCGCGATCCTTTGCCGAAATTTGCGTGTTTTTCGCGATCCTTTGCTGTAACTTGCGACCTTTTGACGAAAAACGCGTTTTTGGCTATTGTTTGACAAAACTTGCGGGTTTTTTTTCGCAATCTTTTGAGGAAATTAGTCTTTTTTGCGATCTTTTGACCGCTTTTTTTCTTTCTATCTTTTGACCGCATTTTTTTCGATCTTTTAACGAAATTCACGATCTTTTGAAGAAATTTGCGCATTTTCGCAATCCTTTGACAAAGTTGGCGATTCTTTTCGTGATCGATTAACGAAATTCAATGGTATTTTTTGGAACATATTTGCGAAAAGCGCGATTTTACCGCGATGCTCGGCTAAATGCCAAACATCGGTAAAATTTTAAATAAAAGTCGGTGAAAAGTGTCAAAAAACGGACTTTACGGACCTAACAATGAAAAAACGGACCAATACGGACTTGAAGCAAAAAAACGGATCTAGTGGGAGCCCTGTAATTTCGATGCTTGTGGTTTTAAAATTTCAGTTTAATTTTTATGTTGCAAAATCATTCGCGATATACCAAGGTAATAATGCAATTTATCATCCGCGCCATATGCCGGAATTTAAGCTGCAAATTTCACGCAATTTTAGTGTAGTTTTTCGTATTTATATTATTTAAATTATATTTATATTATTTAAATTATATTAATAATTTCGAATTGTGCATTTAAATTATTTATTTCTAATTAATAATTTCATTTTTATGATTTCTTAATTCTTCTTATTAATGTGTTTCTGTTTAGCACGCCATTCGCGATTACCTCGGAAATTTCACATGCGGCGTAAACCCTGGTCGAAATATACATTCGTAGATGGTGTATAGCCCGCGGGCTATACAACGATGCAGCCCCGCGGCTTATACACGAACTTTTTTATGGTACTGCTCGATTTAGGGGTGCGGGCTATACACTGGATGCGGGCTATACACCCGAAAATACGGTATATAAGAAAAAGAATGAAAATTATGAAGAAAGACCCCCCCCTCGCCCCGCCCCCCCCAAAAAAGGAAGAAAACAGATAAAAGAAAGCTGTAGCTGAAGTTAAAATGTTATGTTAAAAGACAAAAAAGTTGAAAGTTTTACACAACAAGCTGCTTCTGAAACAACACAAATAAATGACATGGTAGTAGAAGTCTAAAAAAAGTTAAATGTTTAATATGTGTAAATTCAGTTATGTAAATAAAAAGTTTCTTTGAATCCATCTGAGCTGTATTTTATATATGTATATATATAGTAAATGTGAAATGATATAGATTTTTAGTTTCAATTTTATACGTTATTTTAATTTTCAGATGTAAGTTTAATCATTAAGATCTTGAATTGTAATTCGTATTTCTAAAAATTTCGTGAATTTTGGTCAGTGAATTGTAGGAAATATTGCAAAAATTTTGCAAATCTATGCCGATTATGACCCCTAGAACCCAAAACCATCCCAGTTCAAAACTTTATATGTCTATCTACACTGCTGGCCACACAAAATGCAACACCAAGAAGGAACGGTGATATCACAGCGAAATTTATTTGGCAGATAACATGTTGTACAAAGGTCAAACGATTAAAATTACAGCTTCTTGTGACGCGTGGATGATGACAAAATTGGTAGTTAGAGTAGCCGCCATTGTTGGCTATAACCGCGGCCACACGCCACGGCATAGAATCAAAGAGGCTTTGGATGTCTCCTTGGGTACAGCAGTCCATGCGGCTTCCATATATTGTAAAAAATGATCTGGTGTAGCAGCGGGTGGTGTATCCCGGGCCAGTCGTTGTGCAAGCATGGACCACACGTTTTCGATTGGCGATAGATCGGGACAACAAGCAGGCCAAGGAAGCAATTCAATCTGATGGGTAGAGAAGAACTCTTGAACATTGCGTGCCACGTGTGGTCGCACATTATCCTGTTGGAATATGGCTGATGGAGAGCGCTGAATGTATGGGAGGACCACGGGCTCCAACACCTCAGAGATGTAGTGCTGGCTGTTCAGTGTACCGGCAATGCGTACTAGAGGGGTGCGGCAGTGAAATCCAATACCACCCCAAACCATGATACCGGATGCAGGACCAGTGTGGCGATGCATAACGCAACAGTTCAGCAGCCTCTCACCACGCTGCCTCCAAACTCGAATCCGACCGTCATGATGTTGCAGGCAGAAGCAGGATTCGTCAATAAACACAATGTCATTCCATTCCGTTGTCCATGTCCGCCGTTCCTCGCACCATTCGCGGCGCAATCGCATGTGGTTTCCAGTCAAGGGTAAAGGAAGCAATGGATGCCTTGCGGACATTCCACTCTGCTGCAAATGGCGTCGAATGGTACTACCGGACACCGAATGATGCGTAGCAGACTGAATCTGTTGTGCTATGGTTCGTGATGTGGCTGCGCGATCCCTCACTGCCATGCGCACAATCTGCCTGTCATCACGGGCAGTGTTGCAAGGAGATGGGTGCGATTGGCCCCGTCGGTCCGTCGTTCCCTCCTGCATCCAGCGATTACAGATCCGCATCACAGTTGCTTGGTTTCGTCCAACACATTGACCGATTTCTCTGAAGGATAATCCGCAATCCCTATAGGCTACTATTTTTCCTCGGTCGAATTCCGAAACTTGGTCAAAAGATGCTCGATGTCTTCCACGAGGCATAGGTAAACAGCTTACGCAAAAAAACGCACGAAAAAACCATTACCGTACTTCAAATCGCCAATCTGTTCTCCCCTTATGTAGCGCTTGTGAGTGGCGCTACGGTCGCCCGTGATGTGTGTCTGCGCTGCAATGCTAATGATTTGCATATTTCATCGCCGCAAACACATGATGTAAATTTCACATGAGTAGCATGCTTCCTTCAGGGTGTTGCATTTTGTGTGGCCAGCAGTGTATATATACAGTAGACTCCCTCAAATCTGCATATCTTGGGACCAGAGTTTGTGCAGATTTTAGAATTTTGTGGATTTCTGCTCATAGTTTTGTTTACATTTTTAAGAGTGATTTGATTACAATAATGCACTGAAAATTATAATGAATGCTTACAATAAAGTAAAACTAGTCATATGTGGAAATCCCAAAACTTTCTACTATCTCATACATGTTAATACTTCCTGAAAAATGCAGCATATTAGCACCACCTGTTAGAGGATTTACACCAAAGTCTAATTATCAACAGCTTTGACAACTTCTAACTGAATATGAAGTTTGATGAAAATCCGTGCATTAGTTTTTTAGATAGAGCTATTGCAGAAATTGTAAAAAATTCGCACCACCTGTTGGGTGATTTACACCAAAAACTAATTGGGACCAATTTATACCAGGAAGTAACTGAATCTGAAGCTTAATGAAAATTCATGCATTAGTTCTTGAGGTATAGCTATTTCAGAAATCGTGAAAAATGCAGCACAGCAGCGCCAACTGTTGGGCAATTTACACCAAAAATTAAACAGCACTAATTTATGTTAGGGACTAACTGAATCTGAAGTTTGTGGTTGATGAAAATTGATGAAGTTGATGAAAATTCGTGCATTTTTTCTTGAATTAGAGTTATTGCGATAATCATGAATAATGCAGCATAGCAGCGCCACTGTCGGGCGATTTTCACCAAAACATAATCAACACCAAACTATATCCTGGACTAACTGAATCAGAAGTTTTACAATTTTCACCAAAAATTATTCAGGACCAGTTTGTATCAAGGTCTAACTGAATCTAAAGTTTTGTGAAATTCTATGCATTAGTGTTGAAAAAAAATCACATATCGATAAGACGATAAAGGAGTATCATTGGCGTGATGAAAACTTTTAAACGAACTTTCTGAAACATTTTGTTTTGGTGTCAGATAAAATTCTATGACATTTGTCTCTTTCTGTTGTGTTTGTTGTTTAATTCTGATATTGTCTGATGTGCTTGTGGACTTTCATTAGCATTTGAATTACCCTTATTATTTTCTTTGAATTTTACCGTTCTGGCTAAGATTACTCTTCTGTCACTTATAAATATTCTGAATGCCTTAGAACGATTATTGTAGCCAACTGAAATGCCCTTTTCTGCCCTGTTGTCAAGTGTGCTGCATTTAGATTTATGAATGTATGGGTTATTCTCTGCAATAGTGCAAAAAGTGCTTCCCAGCCATATAAATGCTCTTAATTTTATTACATTTTTATTTATTTTTATTTTTATTAGAAGATCTAAACATAGTTTATTAAGGGCAGAAAGTAAAATTTAAAAATAAATAAATTTTGTATTTAAAAATATAATATATATCATGCAAACATCATTCCCTCACCTTTCCCCCACCTGTACTACCATATTTTATTGCCTATTTCTTTCCATCCAGAAATAAAAATAATTAAAAATACCCTAAGCAAAATAAAGTTCTTATTTGATACATTACAAAAAATAATAAAAATATTAATTTTTACTATTATTATATAGTCTACTCAATCAATTATATGTTTCCCCATGTTAGACCATCATTCCCTCACACATTGCTATTATCTCAAATATCTACCACTAATGAGCAGTAGCAGTCTAGCATCCTTCACAGAGAAGAAGCTATTTTGAGCACTTGTCAGCCCAGCAACATAAATTGGTGGTGTAAGATTTTGTTAATTTTACAGAATTTTTTTTTAGTCAGTATATCCGGAAGCGTTTTTATTAGCAGTCATTCCCTCACACAGAATATTAATTTTTTTGTAAATATCAAAAATTTTAATTTTATCATACATTATATATTAAGTGTTTCTCTTAAAGGAAACAGTTTGGATTTCTTCATAATTTTGCATTTTCCCCCTACAACTAGTAAAAATGTCTTATTTCATCATTCCCTCACTTGTCATTCCCTCACATTTTTTATTTTATTTTTTCCACAAATTTTTATTTTATTTTTTTTGTTAAGTCCAATTTTTAAAACAATTTCTGTTGCTATTAAAATTTTCAATAATTCACTGATTTCTTACCATTTATCTAATTTTTATGAAAATTTACATATGCATCATTCAAGTCAGACTGCTGGCCAAATTTGCAAGTATTGTAGAGAACAACCCGTATGTATATACAGTGCAACCAAAAATGTTTAGATACTTTCAGTTTAATTTTCTTTTCAACCAGACATTAAAAAGTATGGTTCTGGCGGATTTTGGAGATAGGTAGTTCTGCAAATTGCTTCACCTCTTAATTTAGGCAGAAAATTTGCTTCACTTAACACACTCATGTCCAGAAGTGTCCAATTTTTCCGCTCTGCAAACTTATACTAACTTGGCTAATATGGGAATGTAAGTTGGTGTTCAGTACCGTTACACCTGAAGTACTTTTCTATTTCATCATCTACATATTCTCCGCCACTGTCAGATCTGATGGTGGATGGAATTTTTCTAATTTTTTTTTTTTTGACTGCTGCAATGTAATACAGTAGAAGATCTTTATAACGCAAACCTAAAAACGCAAGGTTGTGCGTTATATAGAATTTTGCATTATATGGATCACATTTCACACATCATTAAATTTACCTTATAAACACGACCATATAAATCTGAAACATACCAAAATACATTAGAGTATCTTTATACTGCACTTCTTGTCACCAGGAATTATCCAAATTATAAATTTTTGCATTATATGATCATTTTATATTGTTTATTTTATAAACATGGTCCAACTATACCTTGACCCAATCATTGATTATATTAGTCATTTCCAAAAATATAATATTTATTGTAATAATAGCAATTTTTTTTCATTAAAAAGTTTTGAATTAAGGAGATAAAGTTGAATTAATGTATCAAATGTTTTCTAGAGAGTAGCAATTTTTACGATGTGGGATTTCAGGTGCTTCTTACCTGCAAAATTCATTGTTTACATCTGAGAAGTTGTGCGTTATATGGAGAATTGCATTATATAGAATCGCGCTATAAAGATCTTCTACTGTATTTCGCATGCCTCACTCTCTTTTTTTACATTAGATCAGTGGTTCACAACGTGGGGCATATGCTCCACAGGGGGGCAGTTTGGCTTTCCAGGGGGGCAATTTGAAGCTTCTGTGAAATTCGGACATCCGCTCTTAGGATCCTGAAGTACTATTTTATTTTATTTTATTTCTTTTCAACGAGTCAAATCAAAAGTAAGAAATAAGTTTATAAATCCTTTTGTATAATAAATTTTCTGGTTTGAAACATTTTTATTTTAATTGTTTTAATTTTCCATTATGGGTCATGCAGCCAATGATAGTTTACATAGTATGATGTTTCAATATTAAAAGAAATCTCTGAAATTCAAAATGATGAGTCAGTTAGAACCTTATCCAGTAAAATAGGAACTATGGCGTGGTTTTGTGCTGAGACAAAAACTAAGTATCCGAATCCAACAAAATTTGCAAGAAAAATATTGTTACCATTTAGTTGAATGTGGTTTTAGTGCAGTAAATGATTTACTATTGAAGAAAAGAAATCGACTGGACATCACTAAACGAGGAGATTAAGATTAAAGTTGACAAAATTAGTGCCTGATATAAAATCTCTCCGCAGACATCATGAAGCACAATGATCTCATTAATTTTATTCTATTAATTTCGAATCTCATAATTTGTATTTATTGTATTATACATTTATTCATTTTAATTTTTTTTTTAATGTCAGCAATTAAAATGATTGAAAAAGCCTCAATTAGTTATTTTTATGTATCTCAATTCGCTATTAAATATTTAAAAATCTAATTTGTTTTTTACCATTGCTGCAAATTATTATTATTATTAACGATTTCTTCCTGAATACATTTCTTTTGCTTATGCTCGTTTTTTTCACAACATTTTTTTTACTGGTGTATGTTTCTTTTTCATTGGATTTTTTAAATGTCTTTTTGGACTTTAAAGGGAATAAGACCCACTTTTTATATAATAAGAATTATTTGTCGAAGAGAGGGGGGGGGGGGCATGAAGGTTTTAGAGATGATTTGGTGGGGCATGGCCTAAAAAAGGTTGGGAAACACTGCATTAGATTGATTATGCAAAATCTCGAATAATCATTTATAATAGCGATAAAATATCATTTCCACCCTATGGTGGGTGTATTTATCAGACCAAATATGTCACTGTGAATTAACTCAAGCCTTTTCGTTACCCAATTTATGAAATGGGGCGTCGTTGATTTTAGATTTTCAGCATTTCTCATATATGGCATTGTGATTACAGTTATTTATCCCAATATCCTTTACTAATTGTTTTTAGATGATAATTTTTATTGGTTCATAGTTTATGTCCTTACCGCCTATGCCATAAATCTATGCAATTTGCATTTGTACAATTATATGTTATATTTGCATAGTGGTTGTCTTTTTCATCTTTATTGACAGGTACTTCATGTAGATTGTTCCTTAATTTACCTTGGAATTGTTTTTTATTTCCTACATTATTTAGAATTGTTTTTTATTTTCTACATGAAGAATACCATTAATTGAGATCCTTTCACCTTATAAAAAATTGCATGGAGATTATTTTAGGGCATATTATGAAGTTCACATTTATACTAAGGAAAATTATATATATTATTAAAATTGGTCATTTTCTGTTGTTTAACTTGATGTTAAAATTTTATCATTGACCATGTTTTTTTTTTGTTGTTTTTTTTCTGATTATAGACCACAGATTCCCTTCCACGTCCCTGAAATGGAATTCTCTCTGTGTAACTGATGTGTCCCTCGGCAATCCAGACATTTTTGTAAGTGGCCTTTCTCTTAAAAGGTTGTGCATCCCTAGTCTAAAGTACTGGTTCTCCTGTCCTCTTGTCCATGTGTACACAAAGTGCTACACATGTACATTTTTTAAAGAGATATAAAGAGCACTTTATGCATACAAAAGTTTGGTACATATCGCTTACTACATTTCATCAAAGTAAAACTGGTGTAACACAATTTCTTTCAAAGTCTATTGATTATATATATTTTGATTTGTTTGCAAAAAGGACTTGTTCAAATTGGATCTCACATCTTACAAATATCTATTTTTAGAAAAGATAATGTTTAGGGGCAATTTTATTTGTTTTATATTTAATTTGCAGCTCAAAAAGAAATGATATTTTTATGAAATACATATTTTAATTTTAATAAATTGTGTTATCTAACACAATATTATGTTAAGTATTAATTTTTCATGCATTTTCTTTGAGATATTTTTCGATGTTTTCCTTCTAAGTATTTTCTTTGTACCTGTCAAAGAAAATCTGACAGTCTACACGTAAGGAGCAATTTATCTGACAGCTGTGAAGCTTTTATAACTTTAATCTTAAATGTTCTTTCATCATTTATTTCCGAGTATCATTAAACTGTCCACCAATGTTGCCAATTAAACACTAGGTGAGAAAGAAAGTTGTAAGTTAACTATTAAAAGAAATTTAGAGGAATGTGAAAGCCATTCTATAGCAATAAACTTGCATAAAAGTTTTATTTATTAAGCTGAAGACTAGTTTATAGCTTATGTTAAAGATTTTATTTATGATACTCTTAGGAAATGCAGAAATCATATTATATATTTAGTCTGCATGAAAAATTATGCAAAAAAGTTAAAATATTCACCATCAAGGAAATATAATTTCAAAAGATATGTGTTTATGCTTAAATCAAAAAAGACTTTTCTCTGATAAAAAATTTCAAATCAACATAATCATATATATTAGACTAACAAAGTGTTGCCTTTTTCATGCTAAAAACAAATTATCCAAAACATCATTAATATAGCTATATGCTCATAATATCTCGTGTTTCCAAATAAAATATAGTACATCAATAATTGTGGCAACAAAAAATATTTCCTGGCAATAAATATATTAGTTGTTGTTTTTACTTACATGTGAAATAGAACACATACAAAATGCAATACCTGAAAAGAAAACCAGGGGAGAAACGACATGCTTGTCTGGTGTGTCAAATAATATTTTCATCAAAACAAAGTTTAAACCAGCATCACTTGATTCATACTGGAGAAAAACCTCATAAATGTCAAATGTGCCCAAAATCATTTGTGCAGATGGGACAGCTAAAATCACATATTCTGATACATACAGGAGAAAAACCTTATGAATGTGAATTGTGCCCAAGATCATTTGCACAGTCAGGGCAGCTAAAACAACATAATCTAACACATACTGAGGAGAAACCACATTTCTGTCCAAAATGTGAAAAAGGATTTTCCTCAAAACGAAGATTAAATACACACCTCCTTATCCATAGCGGAGAGAAACCTCATAAATGTGAATTGTGTCCGAAATCCTTTATATCATTAGCAAATCTGAAGCAACATCGTTTAAGACATACTGGAGAGAAACCACATGTTTGTCCAGAATGCAACAAAGCATTTTCATCAAAACAATATATAAATCAGCATATGTTTATCCATACAGGTGAGAAACCTCATAAATGTGAAATGTGTCCGAAATCCTTTATGCGGTTGGCAAATCTGAAGCAACATCATTTAAGACATACTGGAGAGAAACCACATGTTTGTCCAAAATGTGAAAAGGGATTTTCTTCAAAACACAGCTTAAATATGCATATACTTATCCATAATGAAGAAAAACCTCACAAATGTGAAATTTGTCCGAAATCCTTTATATCATTAGCAAATCTGAAGCTACATCATTTAACACATACTGGAGAGAAACCACATGTTTGTCCAAAATGTGAAAAAGGATTTTTCACAAAACATACCTTAAAAATGCATCTGCTTATCCATAATGAAATACCTCATGTATGTGAAGTTTGTCAGAAATCATTTACATACATGGTACAGCTAAAACAACATTCTGTAATACATACTGGAGCAAAACCTCATGTTTATCCGGAATGTCAAAAAGCTTTCTCCTCAAGATATTACTTGAAAAAGCATCTTCTGATGCATACCAGAGAGAAAGCTCATAAATTAGAAATGTGTCCAACATCATTTGTACAGGTAATACCACTAAAACAACTTCAAACTCCATCTGCAGAGAAGCAACATGATTATGTTGAATGTCAAAAAACATTTTCAACAAAACAAAGCTTAAACAGACATCTCATAATCCATACAGGCAAAAAGCGATATGTTTGTCCAGAATGCAATAAAGCATTTTCATCAAAACAATATTTAAATCAGCATACCTTTATCCATACAGGAGAGAAACCTCATAAATGTGAAATATGTCTGAAATCCTTTATGTGGTTGGCAGCTCTGAAGCAACATCGTTTAACACATACTGGAGAAAAACCACATGTTTGTCTAGAATGTAAAAAGGGATTTTCCTCAAAAACAAGCTTAAATATGCATATGCTTATCCATACTAGGAAGAAACCTCATAAATGTGAAATGTGTCAGAAATCCTTTATACAGTTCGGGAACCTAAAACAGCATATTCGGGAACATACTGGAGAAAAACCACATGTTTGTCCAAAATGTGAAAAGGGATTTTCCACAAAACCAAACTTAAATATGCATATGCTTATCCATACTGGGGAAAAACCTCATAAATGTGAAATGTGTCAGAAATCTTTTATACAGTTCGGGAACCTAAAACAGCATCTTCGGAAACATACTAGAGAGAAACCACATGTTTGTCTGGAATGTCAAAAAGGTTTTTCTACAAGGCAATACCTGGAACAGCATCTTCTTATACATACCAGGAATAAACTTATAAATTAGAAATGTGACCAATATCATTTGTACAGTTAGGACCACTAAAACTTAAACTCCATCTGAAGAGGAGCGACAGGATTTTCTTGAATGTCAAAAAACATTTTGCACATAAGAAAGCTTAAACAAACATCTCCTTATCCATAGTGGCAAAAAGGGATTTGTTTGTTCATAATACAATAACGCATTTTCATCAAAACAATATTTAAATCAGTATATCTTTATCCATACAGGAGAGAAACCTCATAAATGTGAAATGTGTCCGAAATCCTTTATACAGTTGTCAAATCTAAAGCAACATCGTTTAATACGTACGGGAGAGAAACCACACGTTTGTCCAAAATGTGAAAAGGGATTTTCCTCAAAACAAAGCTTAAATATACAGCATATGCTAATCCATAATGGAGAAAACCTCATAAATATGAAATATGTCAGAAATCATTTATAGAGTTAGTACAACTAAAACAACATTGTCTAACACATACTGGAGAGAAACCTCAGGTTTCTCAGGTTGTCATTCCCGACAAACAGGTTTGAAACCTGTTTGTTGGAAGTGTCAAAAAGCTTTCACCTCAAGACATTACTTCGAAAAGCAGCTTCTTATGCATACAGGGGAGACTCTTTAGTTAAAAGCATGTTTAACACTATTTTCGCATGGATATCTGAAACTTTATTTTTCGATTTATACTCTAGAGTAGCGATGTGATTGTCTTGAAAGTCAATTATTATTATTTATTATTTTAAAACTAAGACAAAAAGTTCATATATATGTATGTGTGTGTGTTTGTCCAGAATGCATGCAGTAAAGCATGCTTAACAAATCAATTTAAATTACCATCCCTCTATTACAGTACCGGACCTCAAATCCGGAATCCTAAAATCCGGGCGACCCAAAATCCGGAATGGGAAAAAAAAACTGAAGTTCCGCGATGATCTCTAATAAATATTTCGTAAAAACATCCATAGATGGCGCTACGTGCACACGTAACATAGTGCCGAGCCAAACTAGACTCAGCAATTTTATTTTATTGCAATGTTTTTCATGCATTAGTTTTAATCCAAATTTTCTAACAGAATTATCGTAGTTAGTGTGTGCACACATTTTAAATTTATTTTAAAAGGAAACCCTTTTCTTCATTTATATAGAAAATGTAAAAAGAATAAATAAATAACCACAAGAAAGAATTATTTTTAAAAAGGTTCGTAGAATATATTTATAATATTTATATGTAAAAATATTTTACAACGCCCTCCCCCACTTTTAATATGTTCAACAAATTTCATTTTTCGAAAAAATTCTGTTTGTAAGCACTGTACCAAAAAATTCTTTTCTTTAACTCAAAAAGAAAAAAAAAAATCTATCCAAAGTACCTTTCTCCATAACAAAACAAGCTGTCCATCGAAAGCTAATGATCTCATTCTGATAACATTGACATTCCACTTCACGCAGTTAAATAAACATGTTGAATTAAGCAAAACAAACAGCGGATAGATATGTCGTTTTTCTTTACTTTCTTTTCATCTAGTGGCCTTTTTTTAAGAGGTACCCTAGCTTTCTAATAACTTATCATAATTTAATAAAAATTTGTTACACAAGCTAATTCACTATTATTGTAACTTGCTGAAAATTTGAAAGAAGTTCGTCAATTAGCAACGGAGATAATTATTTTTAAGGAAAGAAACCGTGTCGCTGGGAGCTCGTTACTATGGTTTCAGAGCAAACTTAGGGACAAATGGCGGCTAATAAAGAGCTTAATTCGGCTTTTGCAAACAACAATGTATTTTCATTCTCTAAAAAATGTTTTTATGTTCCTAACAGGGTTGGTACGGTTTAAACGAAGTGGTTTTAACCATGGTTTAAACCAATTGGTGTTTTTGTCAAAAAAACCATTTGGTTTTTTTAAAAAAAGTCTAATATAATATTTTCTCTTTTTTGTAATTTAATTGTTTTAAATTATTGACAGAAGTAATTTCTACTTTTAACACTTCATCTCAGCTGTCAACATGAGACATAACAAGCCTAGGTCATGTTTCTATGCACGTAGAATGAAAATTAGCATGTGCTGATGAACATATCTGGTACCCTAAAGATTTTTCTTAAAACATGTGAAATTAGAAAAGATAAAATAGATAAATAATATTCAATATTTAGCATAAAATATTTTCACTTGAAACATGCAGATTATTTACAGCAGTTAATAACAAAATACAATGATCTTTAAGATTTTCAGACCTGCCAACCTTTGAAAATGAGAAATCATAGCACACAAAATTAAAATTAATCTGGAGGTTGGTTGGTTGGTTTTCTACGTTTCGCAGCCATCTTTTGACATTCGTAAAAGGAATAAGGTTTCAGTCTTTTAACTCAATATACTAGTAAATTTTTTTCCTTTGAAAATTTTTATACGATTTTTAGAGTTTCTTCTCGTTTCAAAGCGTTTTTTTTTTACATTTGTAAAAGGGCCTGATTCCAATTTTTCAGCCCAGTGCAGTAAATTTTGACAAAAGCAGCAATTTGTTTCCCATGATCATTTCAGGATATTCAGTTTTTTTTCTCACAATCATAATTCACATTTTTCTATCACGATTCTATGTTTTTACCGCAATCCTTTGACGAATTTTGTGTTTTTTACCGCGATCCTTTGATGAATTTTGCATTTGTTACCACGATCCTTTGACGAGTTTTCTTTATGCGATCTTTCGCTGAAATTTGCGTTTTTTTACTGATCTTTGGAGGAAATTTGCATTTTCTTACTGATCTTTTGACGAAATTAGTGTTTTCTTTCTGCGATATTTTAACAAAATTCATGTTTTTACCACTATCCTTTGACGAAATTTATTTTCCTCTGCGTCTAATTAATGAAATTGATTTTTTTACATGGTCATTTGTCGAAATTCACGACAGTTTATCGCAACCGATCAGCAAAATTTTCGATATCTTTTCGCGACCAATTAACAAAATTCACTACTCGTTTCTGCGATCTTTGGACGAAATTTGCAATTTCTTTCTGAACTCTTAATGAAATTAGCGATTTTATTCAGCAACCACTATTTGTTTCTGAGATCTTTTCACGAAATACCTGATATTTTTACACGATCATTTAAAGAAATTCTCAATTTTTTCCACGATCGATTCAGGAATTAATTTGGGAAAATTCCATAAAAGGAAAAAAAATTCACAGACTTCCAAGAAATTTCAAAATATACCTGCAAAAGAATCATAGGTCTGTGGAAAAATTTAGAGGGGGAAATACTGCACAGCATTTTCCATTATGCAGGACTTTCCTTTTCTGTATGCAAATCATGTGATTTCGCACACTATTTCAAACCTTGCCCCTCAAATTCATATACATGAAGAGGATTTTATGTTAAGAAGTTTGTTTTGCAGCCCAGATTTTTTTTCCCGTGAGCCTTTTTTAATGTCCGAATTTTCGGACTAATGACCAAGTTTTTAAAACTTTCGGAAATAAATATTTTGAAATTTTGGAACAGAATCACCCCTGAAAAATATGTTGCGCGGGATAAAAATCGCAACTAGAAACAAAAATGCGTTTGTGTCTTTTGCAAAAAAAATCGTAGTTTAAGAACGATTTTCGTAGCATCGTAGTTTATAGGTCCAAATCATAGCAACTACGATTTTTTCGTAGCAGTTGGCAGGTCTGGATTTTGGTTAAGTTGTAAAAGAAAATTTTCTGGATTGGGAAAGATTATTCTTAAAGAATTTAAAAGATATCAGATTGAATAATACAGCTTGCAAAAATTGAGTGCTAGTTAAGCATTTCAATAATACCAATCAGTCTTTTCTGTTTGTATCTGAATCTAATGGCCAAAAATGTTGACTTTGGACACTTGGAGTTATCACTCAGAAAACAAAATAACCAGAAGTATTTGGATATTAAAAAAATAATAATGATAACAACCATAGAATAATATATTATTTTCATGAAACTGCATCAAATTATTGATTGATTATTATATTGTTAATCAAAGGATTCTTCATAAGATTTTAAAAGGTATCAATGTTTCACTGTGTAGAGCAGTTTACTTTGAACATAAGACATAGCTGTTACTGATGATGTTTAAATTAGAAATAATTTCAATTTTCTATATAATTGACTGTAATTATTTAATTTAAATATTTTCAAAAGTTATATTACTTATATAATATCCAAAAATGTTTATTTTATCAACAGATATGCATCTGTATGCAATAGGAAATTATATTTAAAAAAACCCGGTTTAAACCAAAATAACCTGGTTTAAACCAAATAAACCAGTTTTTTTTTTTTTGGTTTTTTACAAAAAACCCGTTTTTTTTCAACCCTGGTTCCTAATAATGTGATGTACAGGATTTAAAAAAATTCTTATCCTTATTTTAAATTATTTTTTTTTAATTTATGTTTATGTTTGTTTACTTACACCTCATATGGCAATCCGCGATATAGATTCCTAGGCCTAACTCGCGAGCAACAACGCATTTTCATTTTTTAAAAAATGCTTTAATATTTCTAAAAATATGCAGTAATAGTATGTTTTTTTTTTTACTTATTTTTATTTTGAATTATTTTTTGTAATTTGTATTTTTGGCTTTATTTACACTAAGCCTAACATGGCAATTCGCGGTATAGATTGCTTCGTGGCATGTAAAATTTTGCCAAGGGCATGTACTGTATCTGTTTATTTATTTTGGTTGAGGACCTAAAATCCAGAAAATTCCGAAATCCGGAACGGCCGCGGTCCCGACCAGTCCGTATTTGAGGTCCGGTACTGTATTATGATAGCAAAACCTTAGGAATGTGAAATATTTCAGATATTTTGTCAATTTAGGACACAGCTAAAACAACTTATAATATTTGATAGACTGAAGTCTTGTATATGTAAATGTGTTCAAAATCATTTCTACAACTACGATATATGAAACGATATCGTCTGGTCAGGGTTGTTACGTTTAAAACATTTTGTTTAAAACAGTTGTTTAAAACATGTTTATTAAAGAATTGTTTGATATTCAAGTTGTACGCTTTATTTACGCAACAAATACATCATTTTCATGTGTGGATTATTCAGAATTTAAAAAGATGGTGTTGAGTACAAAACCAGGTAGTCCAAGAGCTGTTAAACATTTTAGGGAAGGTATTTGAGGCACCCTGAAAATTTGTGCAACACTTCTTTTGTAATGGCTGAATACAAAATCGAATTTCTGGCTGAAGGATCGTGGCCCCAAAACTGTGCCAGACAAGTGTCAAGTGCCATTTTTTGACTACCCCCCCAAAACGGTATTTGAGGCATGCTGAGATTGAGACAGAATAACATTTATACTTAGAAAAAAAAATTTAGAAAACGACAGACACTTTAGTCGGCCCAAAAACTGTGCCAGACACGTGTCAAGTGCCATTTTTTGACTACCCAAAAAAGGTATTTGAGGCACGCTGAGATTGAGACAGAATAATATTTATGCTTAGAAAAAAATATTTTGAAAATGACAGACACTTTAGTTGGAACAGAAACTGTGCCAGACACGTGTCAAGTGCCAAATAGCACTTGACACGTGTCTGGCACAGTTTTTGGGCCACGATCCTTCAGCCAGACATCCGATTTTGTATTCAGGCATTACAAAAGAAGTGTTGCACAAATTTTCAGGGTGCCTCAAATACCTACTCAAAAATGTTCAACAGCTCTCCTACTATGGCTACAAACCACCAAATCATCATGAAATAGGAGGCATATTACTTGACAAAGTGTATGAATCTGTGCTGGAAAGTTATAAAAATGATTTAAGAGAACAGATTGTTTGTGCTGCTCTCGACAGATGGAGTAACATTCTCAATGAGCCAGTTGTAGGAATTACAGTATCTTGTAAAGGCCAAATTTACTTAGTAGATTCAATTTAATACATCTGGCCATCCTCATGAATTTAATTATCTTTGTGAGCTTGCAAGTATTGCCATAAATAAAGTCGAGGAACGCTATGGTTGTTTTATTGGCAGCTTTGTAACAGACAATGCTGCCATGAAGATGAGAAATGAACTTAAAAAGATTGAGAGACATAATATGAATATTTTAACTTATGGATGTTCAGCTCATGTCTTAAATCTTCTAGCAAAAGACATTAAAATCTCTAATATAAAAGCTCGAGTTTTGATATTGTTAAATATTTTCGAAATGATCATTTTGCTTCAGCAAAGCTTCGGGAAATAGTTGCTAAAAAGCTTGAGTTACCATCAGGTGTCAGGTGGAATTCCATGTTGGACACAATGGAGTCTTACATAAGCAATTGGTCACAAATTTTCAAAATTTGTGAAGATAATCGAGAGAAAATCAATTCTGATATTCCTAAGAAAGTCCATAGACTTGCAGTTAAAAAGAAATGTTGAAGATTATATCCAAAGGCTCAAACATATTTCAATTTCATGTGACAAAGCTCAGAGTAATAATTGTATTATTAGTGATGTAGTTGAATTTTTGAAAGATTTTAAAAAAGAAATATCAGAAATATGTGCTGCTAGTAATCTTACCATGATTACAAAAAACATTGAAAAAGCCATAGAAGACAGATATGAATTGGCCATGACATCTGTACATTTCTTGGCGGACATTACTGATCCATGCTTTAAAGGAGAATCACTTACAATTGATGAGACAGAAAAAGGCATGAACCTTGCAGCCGAATTATGTCCTGAACTAATTCCTATAATTATAAACTATAAAGCTAAGTCAGCTCCATTCTCCAGTTATATGTTTGAAGCTATTAATAATAATGCAAAAAAATAAATAAAAATGATATGCTGTCAGTTACCAATCATAAATTCGCTGTTCAAGAATCAAATAAAGTGCACAATTTTGTAGAAATAACACCTTTATCTTGGTGGATAAGCTTTGAAAAACACGTCGATAAAAATATCATGCTGATCACAAAACAATTACATACAGTTGTGTGGATGGTTTAGAAAGAGTTTTCGACTTTTGGCTTTGTGCTGAGCAAAACTAGAAACCAGTTAGGTGTTGATAAGGTTGCCAAGCTTGTTACAATTTTTAAGAACTTAATAATTAGATGTTTTAGTTTAGAATAAAAAATTAATTGTTAATTAATGTTTGGTATTTATTAAATATTTTTTTTCTTATTTACTGTTTTTTGAAAATATTTTCATTCTTTATATTTAATTTAATAATTTTTGCTCGCTTTAATCAAAATTGTGCTGTTGAAT
Source organism: Maratus speciosus (assembly GCA_963932465.1). Taxonomy (NCBI): domain Eukaryota; kingdom Metazoa; phylum Arthropoda; class Arachnida; order Araneae; family Salticidae; genus Maratus; species Maratus speciosus. The sequence goes on along the minus strand of OZ010798.1, from coordinate 143,505,390 downwards.
GAGAAAAAAGCGTTTTAAACGTTTAAAACATGTTTTAAACAAAAAAAAAAACATGTTTTTTTCCAACCCTGCTTCTGGTAGATACTGGTGGCATATCACATCTTTGTCCATAGTGTGAAAAATGATTTTCCATAATACACTGGTTTCCAAAAATTAAGGAAAAATCACAAAATGAGAGTACGGCTGCTAGTGTAGATGTGATTATGATATAAGAAAACTGAGATAGCCAATTCATTAGTATGAACTTGAAGTATCATTTGTTCGCATACTTGCGATATAGAGCTGTTGGAAGATTGGATGTCGGCCAAAGTCAGACAGAGGTGGACAGATGGCTAAATGTGAGTCCTTCTGTTGCTCATAGGCTTTGGCAACAATTTCAAACCACTCGTTCAGCCTCCAGCAGGTTCAGCGAAGAACGAGCAAGAGCTACGACAAGCACCGATGAACGATATTTGCGGTTATGTGAACGAAGGAATAGAACAGCAATCCCCTCTTATCTTACATCTGTTCTCGCTGCAGCCAGAGTAAGGTTAGTATCAACGTCTACTGTGCGTATAAAGCTTTATGAAGGTGGTCTTTACGCGATGCAACCAGATATTTGTGTGCCACTCACCTCATGTCTCCAGAAGGAACGTGTAAGGGGGGCATGTCAACATGTCCACTGGACGGCTGATCAATGGAGGCGTGTTCTCACCATAAATGAGTTCCAGTTTAGCCTCCAAAGCGTTAGTAGGCATCGTTTGATTTGGAGAGAACAGGGAACACGCTATCATCCATCAAACATTTGTAAAAGAGATTCGTATGGAGGAGGCAGTGTCAGTGTTTGGGATGGTATCTCTTTGGGCAGACATACAGACCTCCATGTCTTTCCACGTGAAACTGTGAATGCTCACGTCTATACAGATGACATTCTTGATGCTTATGTGCACCCATATGCCGGTGCAATAGGTAATGATTTCCTGTTACTGGACGATAACGTTCGGCTGCACAGGGTTCACATCGTAGAATGTTATCTTCAGCGCATGGAATGGCCAATGCGATCTCTGGTATTGAATAAGGAAAGCGCAGAACTGTAAACACAAAGCTTGCGCAGTTATGATGCGCAGTAACTTAGGGCAAAACATTGCCGAGTTTGATAGGGCGATCTGTGTATTTTTTGGCGTATCTTATTTTAATTAACTCACCTATGCTTAAAATTTGAGCTTTCCAGTCAAAATAAAGTGTGTGGATAAATTAAATGGGATGAATACCCATGCATATCAATTTACAGACCCGTAAACTATCTCGAAATGTGAATAGGGAGATATTTACATTTATGGGCGCACGTACATAATTTATTTTGCAGAACTATTGATTGAATAGACTTTCCCAGCCCGATGAAGGTTTAATTTTGAAGGTTGTGAAAAGAAAAAAAGTCAAGAGAACTTCCTTGCTGCACAGTCTTTATAATTAATTGCCTGTGCAGTAAGGAATTTCCCTTAGATAAATTCCTCATGCTTAAATTAGCATCAGAATGTTTTGACTGAAGTTGTGACACCATAGCATTGCATTGGGCATTTGCTGTGTAAAGATTATTAACGGAATTCTCCAGGTAAATTATTTTTGTATCGCGGTGGATCTTTTTTTGTTATTTATCATTAGTTTTGATATGTGTAGAGTTTTCAATGTACCTAGCATTATTTATTTATAAAAACATAACTAGATCTAAAAGTTGTATGCAATGATTAACAATGAAATATTTAAAATAAAACTTTAACAAATCATGTAAAGTGCAAAAATGTTATTGTGTATGTATAAAGAAAACCTTAGTGCAGTTTTCTGATTAATTAATGTCTATGTTTCATTGAAAGTTAGTTTGTTAGGAATTTTTTTTTCTTGTTTCCCCTAACAAAAAAAATTGCTCAATTACTTGTATGTATCTAAAAAAAATGTCAGTACTTTTCTGTTAGCTGGGCGCCAGTGTTTATATATACACTACACACACATGTAAATTTATAGATATATATGCATATATAACACTGGTGCCCGGCTAATGGAAAGTACCAAAATGTCTTTAAAAACTATCCCTCTCTCCAACACCACAGTAATAAAGTTCAGAGAAGAATGTTGAATTTATGTAAAATGTGTCAGTTGTGTCTTATGATTGTGGATTAATTTGGTTTTATTAGATTATTTTAATGCATTCCAAGAATAACTTTCAAATAAATGCTTTTTTTTTTTTTTTTTTGAAAAGGGCTAATTTTGGTGGAGGCCCCATTTTAAATTCCACTAGCTGAACACATTCACTACCTGGGTTAAAATTAACGTGCTTTAACTAAGTGTAATCAGATTCTCATGTTTATGACTTTCAGTACCAAGGGTGCATATGTGTCATCACTGGGAATGTCAATGTGTGATCAAGCGATGCCACGTACATGCCTCCTCGGTGGTGTATGTATTAAAAAAATGTTTGTCTACTTATAATCCAAACTTTTGGTGGATAGGCTGGGGGAGGAGGAATTTAGATGATTATTTATTTAATACAGTAGACTCCCTCAAATCCACACAGCTTGGGGACAGAGGTTGTGAGGATTTTAGAATTTTTCAGATTTCTGGTCATTGCTTTAATTTTTTTAAACAGTAATTTGAATGCAATAATGCAGTCAAAATTATAATGAATGATTGTAATATAGTAAAATATTAATATAATTAAGTAAATTAATAAACTAAAAGGATAAAAAGTAAGATAATTTAAAAACTGATTTAAAATATTAAAAGTAAATGTCAAGTAAATAATTAATAATGTATATTTGAATATGCATAAAAAAGATGAGATACATTTTCCTTGAATTATTCAAAGAAACTTTCCTTATGAAAAGTACTCCCTATTAATTCTTATCAAAATCATCGTAATAATAACCAAAAAAGCTTGATTTACATAAATAAATTTGGTAAAACGATTGTGATTACCAGTGACACCCTGATTTTTTTTAAAAATAAATTTATACTCCTTTCATGGAAAACCACGAGTTCAGTTATATTATTAAGAATTACATATTAAAATACATACGGGATGAAATAAAACTGAAAAATTCTGTAATTTTGCCAAAATTCAAATGAAAGTTTCATTGTTTACATCTGTAAAGATGTGCGGATTTTAGGCATTTGCAGATTTGAGGGAGTCTACTGCATTACTAAAAAGCATTAAATAGGGCAGATAGACTTCTTCCTTTAAGTAAAAGCTTTAAAACTCAACTAAACCATAAACAAGAAAACATTCTTTTCTAATGAAGCTGTAAATCTGATTATCTAAATTAAATAGTTTATCTTTCATTGGCTGTTCTGAATTAATAATGTTCACATATTATTATTATATGTTTCACATAATTATTAGTTCTATGTTTAAAAACTCAGCTTTAAACATAAAAATTGGAAAATATATCTTTTTTTTTTTTTTTTTTTTTTTTTTTTTTTTTTTTTTTTTTAGCTAAGTAAGCCATTGCCAGAAGCAAAAGTTGGGTACTTTTCTAGTATTAGTGAGACAGAGAAAATAACTTTAGTGAGCAGGGCCATCGCTAAGACATTTTTTGCGAGGGGAGAGGACGTTAAATTGCCAAGTCAAATTTCAGTATTTGCCAATTCATTGAGAAGCAAAAATAAACAGTTCTCGACATTTGCCAAATAGTTTTATAATTTTGTCAAGTTACCACAATTAGAAAATATAATATAGTTCGTATTTGTAAAAAGCCTAATAATATTACCAATTATACTTATAACTTTTGCCAAGTCTACCAGAAATAGAAAGTGTACTATAGTTTTTATTAAAGTTTTAAACAAATTTGCCAACTAAGTTTGTAAATTTGCCAAGTGTAACAGCATTTGCCATTTGGGGGGGGGGGGGGGGGGGGAGAAAAATACTGAAAAATATTCAGACACATGCCTTTTGGATACATATTTTTTAATTTGCAAGTTAAATTTCAGTAAAAAATTTTCTACACATATAACAGTCATAGAAAAAAAAATAAAAGTAAACAACTTCTGCTAACTCTACAACAAATTATTATATAAGAAAGTCATTGATACCAAACGACTGAAAATAAAGTCTACTTTTAATTGATGTACAGTCCACTCTCTCTACTCCGCGACTCTAAAATCCGCATTGTATTTCAAATGTAAACAAACAGTTAAAAAAAATTTTTTAAGCAAGATAACTTACACTCTGAACATAATAAAAGTTGACTGATCTGATGAATTTATGAAGAATTTTAATAAATTTTTAATGCATTTCTGCATTCATTGACGGATATGTTCTGTGTACCTTGTAAATAACTGTTATACTATAACTGCTATATTCTGAACGCATTTGTTGGCTATATAAAAGGTAAAATTGCTTTTGAAGACGGCTTAGCTCTTTTGGATAAATATCTTAGTTATTTAGAAAAACAAACTTTTGTTACTGATCAAGAAATCCCGACTCTTAAAAGGCTTCAAGATTAAATTGCAGAGCATAAATTAAAAGCTATAAAGCAAACCATTATCACTGCGATCTTTGAGATTTAAAAATAAGTAGAAATGTTTCTTAATTTTGTATTTTATACCATTTAAATGTAGTACTTCTAATATGGAATATAGTTTTTTTATATAAAAAAAAACAATTTCTTTCATTTCTGTATTATTTATTTACAATGGGATTACTATATTTGTTGATAAATCCAAATATTAGAACGTAAACAAAGAAATGACCTACAATCCGCAAAATTCTATAATCTGCAAAACCCTTGGTCCTGACCTGTGCGGATTAGATGCAGTGTATTGTATATAAAATTTGCTTAGAGGGTTATCTACATATCAAAAGGAGCCCAAACTTTGATTTTTTCAATAGCAATACCCAAGTTTGACACTATAAATAAATTCTACACCCTTCAATTTGTCTAAAAACAAATTTTCATAAAATTCATACAAGTCGTTTCAAAGAAATTATTTTAAAATGAGCCTATTTTAAGAGCTGTATCCAAATTGAAGTTCGGTAGTACTTGATTGTTGAAATGCTACAGAATGACTATGTCACTTCTATTAATGGTTGCTTCTATTCTTGGCAATGACTATTTCACTTGCTTTATATGTTTCGACTATTGCCAGCCCAAATGTTTCAATGACATGAGTAAAATATCTTTTTTTTTTTTTTTCAAATTATGCTTTTCTGCACATCATAGACTGCCCCTTAAACCATCATTTTGACTTTTTTAATCATCATTCGAAAACTACTTGGAAGAAAAATTTGGAACTGAGAATTCGCATGAAGCAGGACATAATAAATATAAATCTATCAAAAAAATTGTAGGTTGTTGTAATTCATGTTTTTTTTTTGTTTTTTTAATTTTAATTTTACAATTCATATCATACAATTTTTAAATTACAAGTTCATTGTATTTATATTTGAATTTTTTATTAATATAACTACACAAAAAATTATTGCATTAAGATTATAATTTCAGCATATATTAATAAAAATATGAAAATGTAATTTAACATTAGAAGTTCTAAATTTTTATTGTTTGTAATTCAAAAACTTATCCAAATGACTTGAAATTCTAGGCATAGTTTGAACCAAAGATTTAAAATATTTTGTCAAAATTGGCTGTTGCCATTGAGAAAAACAAAGTTTGGCCTGGTTTTGATTTGTATATGCGCCCTAAGCAAATTTTATATACATCAATTAAAAGTAGTCTTTATTTCCAATCGTTTGGTACCAGTAACTTTCTTCTATTGTAATTAGTTGCAGAGTTAGTAAGATGTGTTTACTCTTTTTTTTTTTCCACAGCTGTATTTTATTTTTATAAGTGAATAGAAATTTGTATTTATTGTGACGTCAAGAAAATAGCAATTATTGTTTTTTTTTGTTTTTTTTTAATCTTTATGCATTTCTGGATAATTTTATTAGATTCTATTTTTTTTTTTCATTGCAATTGAATTGAAAATATATTTTTATTTGAATTCATCATGTTAAGGAGACTCTTCACTCGCTTGAGCAAACATTACCTGCTCTGCTCGGTAGTGTTAAACCTATGATCAGGTTATTTTCGAATTTCTTGTTTAAATTTGAATATTTTTAAACTATAGTTGAGTGATAGTCTCTAATAGGGCTATTTTTTATTTTGGTTGCAGATTTTTTTTAATAAAGGTACTTTTACGTTTGGAACCGGTTTCGAAAGTGAAACTAACCTTTTTTTTAAAAATCTACAACCGAAATCGAAAAAAAAAAAAAAAATAGCCATATTAGAGATTGACCTCAACCATCCTATGTAAAAAAAAAAAAAAATTGTTTAACAATATTCTAATTTAAACGAGAAATTCGAAATCAACCTGCTCATAGGTTTAACATTACCAAGAGGGGATTTTCAAGTGAGTGAAGAGTCCCCTTAAGCATAAAAGTAAGTACATTAGAACCTCCATATATTGAACTTCCACATATTAAAATTTTCTATATATCGAACTTTTAGCAAATCACCGTGTTCATTACATAGAAAACTGTTTCTGTATATCAACTTTTTTCAAGACATATTGAGAGATTTTATTCCACTTTAGACTGTTTGCCTGTTGTCTCACGAAAAATGAAGGTCAGGGGATAAAGGAAGTTTAGTGAAGGTCACTATGAATCCCACATGCCAGCTGGGGATGACAAACAGGTTGTTGTTCCCCAACTCGTTTTCGAATTTCAGTTGCGACCTGTCCTGTAGTGAAACGCGAACCTCATTGAATCTAACAGAAAAAGTTCGAAAACATGCACTACTTATAAAAACCAAGTTCAGTTAAATAAAGGCATAAGAAAAAAAAAAACAAAACAAGTAACAAGTAGATAATCAATTATCTACGTAGCCTGCTACTTAAAATTTATATTTTGTTTAAGGGGAGGGGGGAATTTAAAAATCTTTAAACCTTATTTTGGTACTTCTCCATTATTAGGTCGATGAATTTCCAGAAATGAAAATTATTACCAAATCATTCATCAAATTGCAACGCCCAATAAACAAAAGGAGGAGTTTAGCTTAGGAGTGTTTTGTTGGGGGAGATTTTAGGAGATGGGGGGGGGGGGGATTTTTTTTGACAAATTGGAAATCTACCGGAATAAGGAAGATTCTCACCCCTGTTCTTGATTATAACCCTCTCCCTCCCAAATTTAATTTCCTGCTTTTGAAAAAGGGGTGCTTTACAATTGCGATTTTACGGTAGTAATTATTTTAAAAACAAAGTAGTACTATTGTTTACCTGAACAACAAACTACCGAATAAAGCAAGTATATGGGTGAGAATCTTTCTTATTTACTTCTAAATTAATGGTAAAAAAGGTTTTAAATGACTTAGAAAAAAAATCTCAATTGTAAACCCTGTTTCGAAATTTAACTTCTTTTGCTTTTGAAGAAGAGGGGTCTTACAAACAGGATTTTACGCATTAATTATTTTTAAAACAAAGTATTATAGTATACCCGAACAACAAATTCGGGGATTCCTTCAAAAGCTATGCTTGGAATGAATAATAATAAAAAAAAAACTGAGTAAACAAACCAAATTAATTTATAATCATAAAATACAATTGATACATTTTATGTGTATTTAACTTGCTCAACTCTCTTCTCGGAAATTTAAAAATTAAGCCACCTCCCCATTCGCCACAGTAATAGACTTCTTTTTATCTTTTATGTGACAGTTACACAAGTGATCTCCTAATGTTACAATTTACAGTACAGTAGACTCCCTCAAATCCTCACAGCTTGGGACCAGAGGTTGTGTGAATTTTAGAATTTTGCGGATTTCTTGTCATTGCTTTGTTTACACTTTTTAAACAGTAATTTGAATGTAATAATGTAATCAAAATTATAAAGAATCCTTTCAATAAAGTAATATTAAAATAATTAAGTAAAGAAATAAGCTAAAGTGATAGGAAGTAAGATAATTTTTTAAATGATTAAATTATAGAAAAAAAGGTCAAGTAAATAATAATGCATAATTAAATCTGCATAATAAAGGTAAGATACATTTTCCTTGAATTATTGAATGAAACTTGCCTCATAATGGTACCCTATTAATCCACATTAAAATCATAAAATAAGGAAATTTTATTTCAGGTTTAGCCAGTCTTAATAACCAAACAATCTCGATTAATACATAAAAAGATTGTGATTACCAAAGATATTAGCAATATCTTTTTTTTTTTTCAGAAATAAGTTGTACTTCCTTCATGAAAAACCATGAGTTCAGTCATATTATAGAGAATTAATTACATATTAAAATACAAAAGGAATGATATAAAACAAAAAAATTATGTAATTTTGCACCTACATCTAAATCGAAAGTTTCATTGTTTACATCTGTGATGATGTGCGGATTTGAGGGAGTCTACTGTATTGTCTGTATTCCTACACTTACTCAGTAATAATGTCTATACTGCTAATTTCCTAATCAGCAATCCTAAAATATAGTCTTTTTTTTATGAAAAAAAAAAGAGGAATTCCCAACAAACTAACTTGGAATGGAATATAGAAAATAATAGTAAATCAGAGAAAACTGCACTGAAGCTGTCTAATACATGCACTTAAAATTTTTTGCACTTCACATTAGGGATGAACCGGATATTGATTTTGCCAGATATCGGATATCCAAAGCTCCTTTGCCTGCTAGATACAGATATCCGGCACTAGATATGCTTTTAGTTATGATGTATGTTTATTTACTTCTTTATATAATCCCATCTCAGAACAATAAATTACAAACATGTTTCACACATTAGTAAAACATTTTAAATATATTGAAATATTATTTATAAAAAGGGCTTGAAATTCAAATATCTTTAAAACATACTATTTAAAAAATGACATCAATAGAGACATGACAAAGTAATATCGAAATAATTTAAATCAACTACTCAAGTTAATTATCTAAAATGTTTATTTTTATTAAAATAAAGAAACAGGATCAAGTTTTTATATACCATGTCAATTTTTCAACTTTCATCTAATGTTATGGGCAATTAACAATAGGGTTGATAAATGAATTTCTCAATTTATATTGTATTCGATTTTCTGATGCTAAAGCCGCTTTCACAAGTTACACTTTTGACAAGTTGCACAGAGCAACTTTTATCACTTTGGAAGTTTTCTGAAATGCATGGTTATGTTTTCATGTTTGTAATGGCTAAACATGTTTGTTATAAGTTTTTAAGGAAACTTTGCGAAATCTAATTGCCTTCATTTCAGATATCCGTTGCATCCCTACTTTACATGACTTGTTAGAGTTTTATTCTAAATATTTCATTATTAATCATTGCTTATAATTTTTAGATAGTTATGTTTGTAAAAATAAATATTGCTAGATACATTAAAAATTTACACATATCAAAACTAATGATAAATAACGAAAAAAATGATCCATCGTGATACAAAAATAACTTACCTGGAGAATTCCGTTCATAATCTTTACAAAGCAAATGCCCAATGCAATGGTATGGTGTCACAACTTCAGCCGAAACACTCTGATACTAATTTAAGCATGAGGAGTTTATCTAAGGGAAATTCCTTACTGCATAGGCAATTAATTATAAAGACTGTGCAGCAAAGAAGTTCTCTTGACTTTTTTCTTTTCACCAGCTTCAAAATTACATCTTCATCGGGCACGAAATATTTTTAAACATACTAAACAACCATTAAGCTTTGTTAGTTAAAAGAAAATCTACATTATTTTATTAAAATATTAAGAAAAGATCTGTAAAAAAATAATTCTCATCATTACAATACAATGCAATGTTAAACAACTTCAGGCTCATCTGTCTCCGAAACAATCCATACGTTATTTAAATCCGAATAATTAATATTCCGGACTTGCCACACTAATTATAGCTAATCAAATGAAAAATAAATGCTTCCTGAGTACGAGGATGTAAAAAAAATAATTTCTTATACAAATCTCCTCTATTAAATAAAAATAAACTTAGTATTACGAGCAATACAATTTCTCAATGTTTTGCCCTGAGATGCTCCCGGTTCGTAGCGTTTGTTTACGTGTGACGTCACGTGCGCTTTCCTTTCCCATTGAGCATCTTTGGGATGCTTTAGGAAGATGTGTCTCTACTCTCAATCTCCTTTTTCAGACCCTTGCCAAGCTTAAAATTGCTTTACAAGAGCAATGGCTCGCACTTTCCAGCGAACTTATCAATCGCATAATTGACAGTATCACACTTCTCTGTATGTGCTGTATTGCTTTTAGGGGTGATCATGCTCCATATTAAAGGTACTTTTCCTATACCAAACTGAGACATTTATTTTGTTTATTTTATAATTGTATTCATTTCTGAAAGACCACAATCATCTGGTAATTTCTTTTAATTTTATTTTATACCTTACTATGTGTTGTAAATTGTGTCTCAGTTTTATTAAAATCTACTTGTAACATTTTGAGTAATCGCTACTTTTGTTGTTTTTCAAAAGTTTTCCTTTGCTTGTAAAATACAAATTTACCTTTTTTGGACTAAATATTTACATTCATTTTCCTAATAATGGATTTTAACTACTCAAAAACTTCAAAACTGCTCTGAAGTAGAACATTTTGGCAACTGTAAAAAATGATTAGATACCATTGATGCCTGATTATTTTCTTCTAGTTCTCAACCCTAGATCGCTAACTTATTGGTGTAAAAAATTAGTAGTATGTAAATGTAAGATATAAAAATGGAATTTTATGTAGCTCTCTCTTGATTGTTTAAAATAGTTATTGTTCTGAAATGTTACGTTGTATCTATTTTTTTTACATTTTATTGCTGAAAGAAATGTAATTTATGTTGTCTATAGGGTGGCGTGAGTTTAAAAACTCTCCTTATTAAAAAAATTGAATTTTGGGAGATTGCGAAACACCTCTAACTGTATCCATTGGTTTTCATTGTAAACCAAAATTTTACAATGCCAGAAATACATTAGAAAACCATTTTTTGCAGATTGTATGTTTTTTCTATGCAACCCAGTGTTGTAGTCGTAAAAAAACAGAGGGTATACGCTAAAGTCATGAACATTATGCCTTGAGTATATGCTATAGCTTTATTTGAGAAAAAGCTTCTTAAAAAAATCAAGTGGGTTCATCGATGGAATAGATTGATAGAGAAAACTCGATTTTTAAAATTTTGGATAAGGCATGTTTTGAAACTAATGTCTTCATATGCAAAATCATACAGTAGCGCTCAAAAATATTTTGACAAAGATAATAATTCTCTTAATTGAAAAGAATAATAAAATACAAAAATCAATCATTTATTTTATTTAACCAAATTCAATGTTTTAATTTTAATAAATTAACTATAAATATTAATAAAATTATATATATACTATATAGATATAGATATCCATATATATATATTTATATCTGAAATTTGTCATGCCGTAACTCTCGAATTTTTTAACCGATTTGGATGAAATTTTTCATATGCATAGTACACACTAATCCCTCGACTGAGATCGTTGGTCAGCTTCATCTGCCATCTTGTTTCAAAATGGCGGCCACTTGAATTTTGTGAATACATTTGGAAATTTTTAGGTTTCGTAACTTTCTCTTTAAAATGACCTATGTTGTTAACTTTCACTGTGTGACTTTTTAAAATATCTTTTAATGTTTCTAACATTCTGTTTAAAATGATATATAAGAGTTTGCATTTTGTGAAATGTAACATTTTCTATAAGTATACAGTGTTAGAAAACATAAAAATTTTTCAAAAGTTCCAATGGCCGCCATTTTGAAGTAAGATGGCGGATGACGCTGGCCAATGAACATGGTCGAGACATTAGTATGTACTATGCATAAGAAAAATTTCATCCAAATCGGTTCAAAAATTCAAGAGTTACAGCATGACAAAATTTAGATATAAATATATACATATATATGGATATATCTCTATAAATATCTATATATATATAGTATATATAATTTTATTAATATTATTAATATTTATTGTTAATTTATTAAAATTAAAACACTGAATATGGTTAAATAAAATAAATGATTGATTTTTGTATTTTATTATTCTTTTCAATTAAGTGAAATATTAGCTTTGTCAAAATACTTTTGAGCGCTACTGTATTGTAAGCAAATCTGAGGAAACATTTTTGTTCTAATACTAGGAAGAATTCCTATATCTGTTGTTACTGCCCCATTGCATATTCATTTTGATTGTTATTGGATCTTTATATTCCTTAATAACACGTTGTGTATGCAGATATACCTAGTATTTGTATTTCATTACATTTTAAAACAGGATTGGTTTAACTGGAAGAAATGGAAAAAACCAACAGAAAACAAAACATACGTTCAAAATTAAGATATAAGAGGGCAAATCAAAAAATAAGTTACACTAACCCGCCACAAGAGCATGCTGTGTGTCATGACCTTGGACAATGCGGAGAAAGGGACAGTAACTGCTGAGATATCAGATAGGAAATTTGGTGTGGTTTTCTGTCGTGTTGCGTGTGCAGAGTGGGCTAGGATCACTGTGTGTCAACTGGATGTTCACTCCAAATTGGAGGTGCATGCAGTGATCAGATTTCTATGGGCTAAACGGTGTTTTAACTAATAAATAATTAATGCCCGTGCAATTAAGCACGGACATTCATCGTCATATCACTGCTGTATAGAGCAAATATTTTATACACACTCGGGACAATAATTATTGAATCACCTTCGTACAAGGACATGCAAAGCAGGTGGGGTCGCCCCCCTCAAAAAAAAGATATAAATCCACCGATTATCGCAAATTTCGACAAATGGTCGCCGAAAAAAATCAATTTCGTCAGTCGTTCGCAAAAGAAACACGAATTTCGCCAAAGGATCGCACAAAAAACGCCAGTTTCGTCAGAGGATCGCGTTAAAACGCGAATTTCGTCAAAGTGCGGAAAAACGCCAATTTCGTCAAAAAATCGTGCATTTCGTCAAAGGACCATGAAAAAAAAGCAAATTTCGTCAAAGGATCGCAGAAAAAAACACAAATTTCGTCAAAGGATCGCAGAAAAAGACACATTTCGCCAAACAATTGCGGAAAAAACGCCAATTTCGTGAAAAAATCGTGCAAAAAACACTAATTTCGTCAACAAATCTCTAAAAAATGCAAATTTCTTCTGAAAATTGCAAAAAAGTACGCAAATTTCGCTAAACAATTGCTGAAAAAAAACGCGAATTTCGTCAAAGGGCCGCAGAAAAAACGTACAATTAGTACCGGGAGGAGATTCCCCTAGGCGCACATCCATGGGGGGGGGGGGGTCAATCGGGGCAAAGAAGGGAGGAACAAATTTACCAAGTTGGTTTTTAAGAAATCAACACACCATACGTATTTTAGGTGGCAATAACAGTACATTTTTTACACATTAGTGGCTTTCTTCAGTAAACATTAAGATGCTTGAATTTTTCAAAGGGCCTTTCTGCTTCTTGTTCTTTCTTTCTTTGGAAATTGCTATGAATGCCATTCTTTTCTCAAACAATAAAGCACCCCTCAAAAATATCGTTATACAGAAATTAGAACTGCAGCTTCTTTGAAAGAACGAAAAAGTTTCAACACTTTAAAAGGATCCTCATTACGTTGTCAGTTTCTGTTATAGAGATTCAACAGAAGGTACACGAAGTGGCATCGACCCCAACCTCAACCCATAGTGTAAAAAATTATGGCGCCATATGCCTTTTGACAGGGAATAATCCTTTTTTGTTCACTAATTGCTGAAACGTCAATGAGGTTTACCATTGCACTCGAAAAGTGCTTGGTTTTCGTTTGCTTGTCTGTCTGTTCTGCGAAAACTGCCGTTTTAACGATAAGATATAAGACATAGAATCTTTTTAAAAGACGCTTTTAAGCGTTGGATTTATATCTTGGGGGCCGATTGGGCGACCGTCCCAAACGGTCCCCCCCCCCCCCAGGAGGGTGAGAGCCCAGGGGAATTTCCTGCTGGTGTTAATTTTGAGTTTTTTCTGCAGCCCCTTGATGAAATTCGCCTATATCTTTCGCGATTCTTTGACGAAATTCACATTTTTTGTGCGATTCTTTCTCAAAGTTAGTGTTTTTTCACAATTGTTTGGCAAAATTCGTGATTTTTTCTGTGATTCTTTGACGAAATTCTCGTTTTTTCTGCGAACCTTTGACGAAATTTGCGTTTTTTTGCGCGATCCTGTGACCTGCGAACGATTGTCGAAATTCGTGATAATCGGTGGATTTATATTTTTTTATCCAAGGGGGGGGGGTGATCGGGGCAATTTCCCCCCTTCCTTGAATCCGCGCCTGTGAAGAGAAACTTACCACTTAGATGACACATTTTGACTTTCAAGGATGTTAAGGCCCCTTTAGATTTCTGAAGGGGATCCTTTTTCAGAGATTATTCTCTTTCAGAAATCTGATATTAAACAAGTGGGTAAGTGTGATCACAGATCACACAGAGGGTTTCGTTTAATATTTCTTTCAAAACAATTTATCCTTTTGAAAAATCTGTTAGTTCCACATTTCGCAACCAGGGCGCACTCTATTCTACACAAACCTCTATCCAAACAAAACTCCATTTTACATACTATCCGTAGATATATTAGTCGAGGGGATTGGGCCCATAGTACCCGAGATAAGTAGGCGCCCCCTGGCGGTAAAAAGTGGAACTAAAATATGTAAGACTATGGTACATAATATGAAAGAATAGTCAAAGGGGTGTCGGCAAAAGTTGGAAAAGGGCGGAAGTTAGAAAAATTGCTTAAAATACACAAGTTAGAGCCCAGAGGAGTAAATAATATAAGACTTTTTGAAAAGTTTATGATTTGTCGTACGGTCTGGGTTATTCAGCTATACGTATGCAAAAATTCATGTCTCCAACTTAATTAGGGGCTCTCTTAGAAAGAATTGCTTAAAATACATATGTGGTAGCTCAAAAGGTTAAACGTAAGACTTTTTCAAGATTTTATGATTTGTCGCGTGGCCTCAGATGTTCTGCTATAAGTATGCAAAATTTCAAATCTCCAATGTAATAAAGAGCTCAGTCAGAAAGAATTGCATAAAATACGCATGTGGGAGCCCAAAGGGTTAAATGTATGACTTTTTCAAAATTTTATGATTTGTCGCATGATGGTGTTCAGCTATAAGTATGCAAAATTTCACGCCTCCAATCTAATTAGGGACTACTTTGAAAGAATTGTTTAAAACACGCATGTGGGAGCCCAAATAGTTAAATGTACGACTTTTTCAAAATTTTATGGTTTGTCATTTGATGTGAAGTATTCAGCTATAAGTATGCAAAATTTCACGCCTCCAACCTAATTAGGGGCTCACTTAGAAAGAATTGTTTAAAATACACATGTGGGAGCCCAAAGGGCTAAATGTACGACTTTTTCAAAATTGTATGGTTTGTAAATTGATGTGAGGTGTTCAGCTAATAAGTATGCAAAATTTTACACCTCCAACCTAAATAGGGCCTCACTTAGAAAGAATTGTTTAAAATACACATATGGGAGCCCAAAAGGTTAAATGTACGACTTTTTGAAAAATTTATGATTTGTCATTTGATGTGAGTTGTTCAGCTATAAGTATACAAAATTTTACACCTCTAACCTAATTAGGGGATCACTTTGAAAGAATTGTTTAAAATACACATGGGGGAGCCCAAAGGGTTAAATGTACGACTTTTTCAAAATTTTTTGATTTGTCGTTTGATGTGAGGTGTTCAGCTATAAGTTTGCAAAATTTCACGCCTCCAACCTAATTAGTGCTCACTTAGAAAGAATTGCTTAAAATACACATGTGGGAGCCCAAAGGGTTAAATGTATGACTTTTTCAAAATTTTATGGTTTGTCATTTCTTGTGAGGTGTTCAGCTATAAGTATACAAAATTTTACGCCTCCAACCTAATTAGGGGTTCACTTAGAAAGAATTGCTTAAATTACATATGTGTTAGCTCAAAGGGTTAAACGTAAGACTTTTTCAAGATTTTATGATTTGTCGCCTGGCCTCAGGTGTTCTGCTATAAGTATGCAAAATTTCAAATCTCCAATTGATAAGGGGCTCAGTTAGAAAGAATTGCTTAAAATACGCATGTGGGAGACCAAAGGGTTAAATGTACAACCTTTTCAAAATGTTATGATTTGTTGCATGATGGTGTTCAGCTATAAGTATGCAAAATTTCATGCCTCCAACCTAATTAGGGGCTCACTTAGAAAGGATTGTTTAAAATACACATGTGAGACCCCAAAGGGTTAAATTTACAACTTTTTCAAAATTTTATCATTTGTCGTTTGATGTGAGGTGTTCAGCTATTAGTATGCAAAATTTCACGCCTCCAACCTAAATAGGGACTCACTTAGAAAGAATTGTTTAAAATACACATGTGGGAGCCCAAAGGGTTAAATGTACGACTTTTTGAAAATTTTATCATTTGTCGTTTGATGTGAGGTGTTCAGCTATAAGTATGCAAAATTTCACTCCTCCAACCTAATTAATGGCTCACTTAGAAAGCATTGTTTAAAATACAATTGTGGGAGCCCAAAGGGTTAAATATACGACTTTTTGAAAATTTTAGAGTTTGTCGTTTTATGTGAGGTGTTTAGCTATAAATATGTAAAATTTCACGCTTCCAACATAATTAGGGGTTCACTTAGAAAGGATAGTTTAAAATACACATGTGAGACCTCAAAGGGTTAAATTTACAACTTTTTCAAATTTTATGATTTGTCGTTTGATCTGAGATGTCCAGCCATAAGTATGCAAAATTTCAAGTCTCCAACATATATAATTTCTGAGAACGGGCTCTGTGACAGACGGACGGACAGACAGAGGAGCGAAACGAATAGGGTTTCGTCAGATGAACGAAACCCTAAAACTGGATGTGGTGGTTATGTTTTTCAGCTTTCGATAATTGGTTCTTATGTATTTTTTAGTGCTAAATCCAAAAATGGCCTTCATTTTTTACCATAGCATCACGTCAGGATTTTTCCCAAATCGCAAATTTTTAAAAAGTTGAATTATTGGGAAAATCTGCTACTATAAAATAGACGTAACTTTTTTTCATAATAATTTATTCATTTTTTTGCTTATGCTTTATATTTTTACAGTTAAACATGTAAAATATTGTGTATTTAAAATCCTTATAATTTTATTCCATGCATTGTAGTTTCTTTGAACCGCTCATGCTCTGCTTCGCGCTTTTCCTTTTATCTTCTTTATGGGGTTCATCTCGGTATTCTTTTATTTTGGCGATTTATAAGACTGGGAAATTTGTCGCCAATGTTATTAAAAATTTACCTTCTTTTGTTAAGGCTTTGACAAATTGCTTTGAGATATTTTCGCATTTTTTTTTTTACTTTTGAACTTTACGATTTGCAAAAATCGTGACGTGATGGTTAAAAATGAAGGTCATTTTTAGATTCAGTGCTAAAAAATACATCAAAATCAGTTATCAAAAGTTAAAAAAACACAATCATCACAGACTTGTGTTACAGTAGACTCCCTCAAATCCGCACAGCTTGGGACCAGAGGTTGTGCAGATTTTAGAATTTTGCGGATTTCTGGTCATTGCTTTGTTTACATGTTTAAACAGTAATTTGAATGTAATAATGCAATCGAAATTATAATGAATGCTTGCAATATAGTAAAATATTAAAATAATTAAGTAAAATAATAAACTAAAATGATAAAAATTAGGATACCGTATATACTCGCGCATAAGTCGACCCCCTAACTTTCGAATGCAAATTCTGGAAAAAATCAAAAACCCGCATATAAGTCGACCCCTTAACTTTTTGCTTAAATTTTGCACAAAATTAAACCAAAGATTTCACTTGCCAATGCAAAAAGGTAGTAAGTTAACAAAAACAAATCACTGAAATTTTTTTAAATGGTAAATTATTATTATTTGTATATTTTATATATTATTTTTCTATTCATACACATAAAATGCCATATTTTTGCAGTATTCGAAGTTTTCCTTTTTTCTTTTTTAACTGACTCGTGTATAAGTCGACCTCCCAAATTTGCTTACCGAAAATTGTCAGAAATTCCTCGACTTATACGCGAGTATATACGGTAATTTAAAAAATCATTAAATTATTAAAAGTAAAGTTCAAATAAATAATTAATAATGTATAATTAAATATGCATAATAAAGATGAGATACATTTTTCTTGAATTATTCAATGAAACTTTCCTCTAAATGGTACCCTATTAATTCACATCCAACTCATAAAGTAAGGAAGTTTTATTTCAGGTTTAGCCAATCTTAATAACCAAAAAAGCTTGATTAATACATAAAAATATTTGGTAGAAAGATTGTGATTACCATTGATATCAACAATATCTTGATTTTTTTTTTTTCAAAAATAAATTTATACTTCCTTCATGAAAAACCATTTTAGTCACATTATCAAGAATTACATATTAAAATACATATAGAATGATATAAAACTAAAAAATTCTGTAATTTTTTTCTTACATCTGAACTGAAAGTTCCATTGTTTACATATGTGACGATGTGCGGATTTTAGGGTTGCAGATTTGAGGGAGTCTACTGTATTAATGTTGTTAAAACTTCACTATAACTAAAAGAACAAAAAATAAGATAACTTATTACCACAGTACAAGAGTAAAAAGAAAAAAAATAAGACATTCAATAAATAAATTTTCTTATAACGTTTTAATTTTTCGACCTAATAAGTAACAATAAACCATATTTTGAGGAGAGGGCGGGATTATCTAATAAGAGTGTTGGATAATTGAGTGTTTCGGTTAACATGACGTCGGATAATTGAGAGCCTGTAATATTTTCGAATCGCATTAATTATTTCACATTCTTTAATAATTAACTGCAAGGAATGATTTGAGCAACAGAAATTATGACTACGTTGAGTTATGTCACTCGGTATCGCCCACCTCCCAAAACGATTCTCTGAATCCGCCCCTGATGCAAAGATGTTCCATTACATCAGCGCTTCCCAACCTTTTTTCTTTCATGTAACCCTTTCTTAGGCTTTTCATTTCAGAGTACCCCCATTTCTTATAAACCCTCTCCCCCCTTACACTCAGCTAGATAACACAAACCTGCTGTTTTTCATTAGTAATCTTATCACAACCATTTAATAAATCGATACAAATTACATTGCCATTTCTAGCATTTTTGTAACTTTATTAACCATTTTTGTGACTTCTGCCATTACCAATATTATTTTCACATACCCCCAGGGGTACGCGTACCCCAAGTTGGAAACCGCTGCATTACACCATTCTTTTTACTTTAAATGTATTCCATTATAGTTAACGAGAAAATTTGTTTTAAGTGAATTTTAATGATCTTGAACTATTTCATAAATAATTAAAAGAGGACAAACCTAATCCAGGAAAAAAAGAAGTATCAAAATCTATGCATTTCTTCTATATTGACATTCATTAAATACAACCACTTTTGCTGAAAGCCAGTTAATAATAAAATGACAATTTGTGGAAAATTCCTTATCATTCAGCAGCTTTCAGAAAGCAATTAAAAATGAACTCACCATATTGCCGATATCTTTTTGAATTTTCACGATATTTGACTGGCTTTTTTTGTATGAGTTGCTCCATAGAGTTCACTATTAAATCGTGAAAAAAAAATATTTTTTTTCGTGCATGCATGCACAGATAAAAAATATTTCATACAACTGCTCATATTTTGTCAAATATTTAATATATTTACATTCCAATTGCATTATATTATTTCTACTACAATTTGTCAAATTTTCAAAAACTAGCGTTAAATTGGTAGAAAACCGTGCATGATATAAGCAAAAAACATGCCGGAAATTTTTTGAACTTAAAAAAATCGATATGTCTCCATGAATATATGTGCTGTTCTTTCACAAGTGAATACACATATTGTACAATATTCACACATTCGTAATCTATAGTGATAGATCATTTCGTGCATTTTATTTTACTGGGTGACTCTAAGTATTATTATTTTTCTGTGATTTATTTGCTCGGCCCTAAATTGTCTTGCTGATCAAATCGCCACTGATAAATGTGAAGTCAAACATACTTTTCATAATCCTGAAGTTCCAGGGAAATCTAACTAGTATATCTTTAAATATTCGACAAAATGTTTAAAATTCAAAGTGTCCGGTGATTAATGGCCATTATAGTGTATGTGTTCTTTTTTCTATAATTTCAGTTGAACTCCCTCCATCAGTGACGAATTTCTCTGAAGAAAATGAAACAAATTCCATTTTTTTCCTGGTCTCTTGAAGAAGGTTTAATAAGAAAAATAATTCTGGAGAGTGCATTATTCGTCAAACTTCTGAACTAAGTTTAGAATTTTATTTTATTTCGGTAACTTTTAAGTGTTTAAACTCTTTTGTGCCTTTTTAGGCAATAAATTTAACTCTGATGACAAATTAAGAATGATGGTCAATAAACTCCCCTACTCTATTCTGCCAGGAAACTCTCAAAGAAATAGATAAATTAATGAAATGGTCATTACTTGTTCTCGTAAAAAAAAAACTTGCATTTATTTACTGAACTTTGAAAAGACTTGGAAATAAGTTATGAATGATGAAACCTTAAGATCAAAGCAAACGCCAATGTATTCATTTTTTAAACTCTGCAGTTATTAACTTATGTAATTAACTTTTGTTTCGATACTTAAATTTTCATATTTCTCCCTAATGTTAAAAATAAATTTTAGTAACGTTAATTGTTACCTTTTTTCAACAGTTAAAATCTAGATTTAAACATGACCTCCAATAAGAGAAAACCTCTCGGAGCAGCCAATTTTTATTGGTACAGAACGCGGTCGTTTTAGGGAGGTTTTAGTGTATATTGTTTTAAGTAATTACTGAAAATTTATTTAACATTTACTTATCTTTTATTTATTACAGATTACACTTTTTTTTAAATTGCTTAAAACATTGTAAATTTTTCAGCTAGATTGTCAGTCATCGTGGCACTCAACGTGTTAAATAAGACAGAGTTCTCTATAAGAAAAGTGTGATATTAAAAATCCAGAGACTTGACAGCTCTGATAATATATTTATTAACCCTCCAGCTTCTCATCCTGCAATTTCCACCGGCAACGTAAAAGTAGCAAAATTTGCGCAACTCATGATTTCCGCGATTATTATTATTTTTTTTTATTAATGATCTAATTCTATATTAAAAAAAAGAACTTTTGTACAAAAAAACTTTACATATTTTAACTCTAAACTATACAGTAGACTCCCTTAAATCCGCATATTTTTTCGGATGTAAACAATGAAATTTACAGTTAAGTTGCAGGAACAAAATTCAAGATGGCGCCGAAATCAGCGACTACCGCAATGTTTTTTTTACTACATTTTTTGTTAATCATTCTCTTTTGGCTATTACAGCTGATTTATTACTAAATAAATTTGCATTACTTTTGATTTTGATATAAATTAGCATATCTATATCAAAAATTCCAGGGTTCGAAATGGAAAAATCCACGAACCGGAACGCTATTTTAAAATTATTGTTCGCGGAATTTTTTTTTTTTAATTATAGACAAATTTATTTCTAAACATACAAGGCAGTATAAGAAAAGCATTCAGAACTCTAAATAACAATGAAAAAAGTTACAGTGAGCGCAATAAGCTATATATACTGATAATAGCATGAAAACTGTTCTCCTTGCTATCACTAGATGGCAGCATAGGACTTTTGGAATCGAATTGAATCGATTTCATTCCTAATATTTTAATATTTTTATTTTACATAATTATTTTAATAATTACTTATTTTTAAACTAATAAATTATTTTAATATTTTACTTATTTGAATGTTTCACTTTATTGTAAGCATTCATTATAATTTCCCTTGCTTAACTACCAAATTGCTTTTTAAAAAATGTAAACAAATCAATGACCAGAAATCTGCAAAATTCTAAAATCCACACAACCTCTGGTCCCAAGCTGTGTGGATTTGGGGGAGTCTACTGTATATAGATTTGAAATATGTAATAAAATATATGAGCAGTTTTTGAAACTATTTTGATAAAAAAAAATTATGGAGCGAGAGGAATGAATGTATGTATGAACACCTATTAACTGTGTCTGGCATTAGCAGTTTATTTGTCCTTGAAAATATAGTGTACACATTCCATCTGAAGTTCAATTAAAATAATTTAACATTTTATTAAGGACAGTGGTCTGAAGTAGTGCACTATAATTAGCTAAATTACAGTTGTCACTACTTTTTCAGTTTTTTGTAGTGTAGCATGTTACATTTTGAACAATGTAATGTACCTAGCAGCACAATACAAAAAATCAGTAGTTAGTAGCAATCAGTAGTAAGTCTTTCAGGAGCTCTTCTGTACCTACTGGATCTTTTCAGTACCTGTGGAGAAGAAGAAGAATTAAAAATTCAATAGCATCAACCATGGAACTAGTAGGAACAGAAGGTTTTCGAAGTATTAAATCAGAGTAAGAAGAGAGTAAGTAAAGAGACTTGAACAATCGGGATCATGAAAGACAGTTGGTGGAGGACCTGGAGTATTTGGATCATGAGAGTTAACTGGTTGTAGATCGGTGATACCAGGCTGTATTGGTGGAGAATCATCTTGTTTCACCATTGCATTTTCACTTCTGAAATTTACTGTATCACTTGCTTCAGAATTTTGATCATTAAGGCTAAGGGGGCTGGTCACTCAGCTTCGGAATTCTCCCCCGTAATGTTAAGTCTATGGACTTTTGATGCATTCATATATTTAAAATATCTTCTCCGAAAATTCATATTTTAACATCTTTTTTGTGTGTGCTCTTCTTAAAGGACGTCTCTTTTTTCTTAGTTTTCAAAGTATTTCTACAATCTATGCTGAATTTACTATTTTATGTGTTAAAAGCAGGCGAACTGTGAGTAAGATTTTGACACTTCCTATAAAATTAAGTCGATACTTTAGAAATATTTTGAGAACTAAGAAAACTAATAAAAATTTAATTTAAAAAATCAAAAAACCCGACTGCGTAAAAAGCGAACTAATTAACTATTTATCATCAATATGAAACTAATTTTCATATTACTTACCTATTTTTTTATTTACTTGTATTAATGACTTTTAAGTTAAGTTTAATTGTTAGTTCCTATCTATAAACACTGTTTTGATGAGGCCTATAGATGTCTATGAAGGTTAGAATTGCAGTAAAGCTAGAGATCCTACCAACACAACTTCCAGGTTGTGTAATATTTAAACGGAGCTTCTGACTGTAAACTAGTCAATGAAACATCGTCTTCATTTTGAAAAACCTATCCAATGATATGCCACTCAATATGGTGCGCAAAATTTTTTTTCGTCTCTACCGCCATTTTGAATTTATAAAAAAAACCTAACCTATAACCATCGGATGATTAAGACGGATCGAAAGAGACCTCATTCGTTAAAATCCAACCAGTATCGAGGCTATAAAGAAATCCGCATAACCAGATACGTGTCAAACACTAGAAGTTAAAAATATTAATTTCCCGAGGAGATATTTGAAATATACAAATGGCCATAGACTTTACATTAGTAAGGGGAAGTCAGAAGCTGAGTGACCAGCCGCCTTAACTAAAGAAATCTCTGAACCTACATTAGTTATTTGATCAACATGCCTTTTCCAAATATTCGAATTAGAGATGCAACGAATATTCAGCCGAAGCCGAACATTCGGCCTGTCTGCTGAATATTTGGCTTTGGCCGAATAATACTGTAATAAATGTTTTTATATTTACACAGTATAACTTTTTAATTTGACAATTTATATTTATCATGTATAATGAAAATTTTATTTGAAATTAACTAACACTTTTTTTTCCGATTAACTTTCATACCCGAATGTGTTTTATTTACCCCTTTTTATATAAGAGACTAATTTAGGAATCATGTTAAAAAAATTTTATGCTGTATCAGAAGTACAAAAAGTATCTGTAATAAGCTAACACAATCTGTTAAATTTAAAATTAATCTATTCAAAATTGTTTTAATACAGCTGTACAAGCAAATTCAATTTTTTTTATCATAATGGGAAGTTTAACGTTTATCCCTTCTTACATAAAAAAATATTTCTTTCAATGATATTTTGAATTATACCTATAAAGAACATAAATATATGATTGATTAGATATAGATGCATTACATGTATAAGATATTTAAATCGTATATGTTGCAATACTTAAGGGGGTTTTTTTTAGGAAAATACACTTAAAAGTTAAATATAATTTCAGTGATTTTTTTAAGTGTGTTACTATTTCTTATTAAATAATGAAAGAAATGTAAGTACTAAATTCTTTTAATTAGTATGCATTTACGTTTTACATTTTTTTTTTCAAGAATAGCATTGTACTGTTTATATTTGCCTTAAATTACAGTTAAAATGTTTTCAATAGACGTAGATTGTGATGCAGAAATAATAATAATAATTCAGCATTCTCAAGTGATAGTCTATTTCTTTTTTTTTTTTTTTTTTTTTTTTTTTTTTGTAAATGTTACCTGCTTCTGAAAATAATCTCTCACTATATGTGGTACTTCCTGGTGCAGAAAGGTACTTTTTGGCTAATTGTGAAAGGTTTCAAAAGTCTTCTGAATTTTTCGCCCACCACTCCTAATGACACTGTTGTCTTTCTGGTAGTGGATGGAAAAGAAAGTTACTAATTTCTTTTACTTCTTGACATTGAAAGGAACTTTCTATAGAGCTTCACTCTGCGATTGGCTTGCAACTTCATTAAAGCGTGCCCACAAAGAATTTGGTACTTGTGAAGATGGAATGGTTATTTTGGAAATATTTTGTTCACATTCTGTTACTGGTTTCATGCTAGCCTTTCTTAGTCTTACTAAAGCAGTTAATTTGAACATTACTCCTCAGAGCATAAAATAACATATAAAGTAGGCGACACTAGTGTCGCCTAGTACCACGATATTGTCGCCCAGTGATAGGGTATAGTGCCGGCAACTTTAAAAAAAAAAAAAAAAAAGGTGAATAATATAAGCTGACTCTTTGACTCAGAAGATGATAAGAATGGCAACAGATGTCTTAGCAGTAAAAGAAAACACTGTATCACAGTTACAAAATGCGGTTTGTTTTGCTATCCAAGTAGATGGTTCTATTGATAACAAATTTGTTAGAGCACGATTTTTTTCAAAAGAACAGGACATAGAATGAGTTTTTCTAGGACAATGTAAATTCAGTAAGCGAGGAGCAGAAGGCTTCGTAGATTTGTCAAGGTTGTATTTGATAATTTGTGCAGTGAGAATATCGCAAAAATAAGTTGACAGGCTACTTATAAGTGGGTTAACTATAAGTGGGTAAAGGAAAATAACGGCAAAAACAGCGGTCTCTGTGCTCTTATGAAACGGTACTTGGGTAAAGACTAACTTTGCGTATGATGGTTTGCTCAGGTCTGACTTAACTGTGTCGGAGTTGGAATCATCAAGCAACATTTTATCGAGTTTCTGCTCTACGCGTTAAAGTGCTTGAAGAAATATCTAGTACAGAAAATCAAAGTGCCTTTTGTTTCTCTGAATATTTTGAAGAACAGTTTGTGAAACACTTAAAAAACTTGGCAAAAGCAGTACGGCACAATTTTTCTCTCATGCCAGAACATTGAGAAAACATTGTGAACCATCAAACCTACTCATCAAAAACTGAACAAACTTCTGCTCGCGGGTTTATTCGATTATAAATAGATTTTTAAAAAGTGAACAATATCTGGCTTGCCTAATGCTAGATGTTCCGATACACTTTCAAACCTTGAGACGGATAGTCAAAGGTCTTTCATTACTACACTGCCTGATAAATAATTGATATAGAATTTGTCAAAGAAATTTTTTTACAAATTCTTTGACGCTTATCAAAAATGGGTAAGTCCTGAGGGATAGGAAGAACAGTTGATGGAAATAAATGAAGACACTTGGGAATCTGAAAGTGATTAGTAAATTGAAGAAAATCCTCAGAAATGTAAAAACAATTCTTTAGTTTCTACCAAGAGATGCTCGTTTGCAGTGAGTAAAGAAACTATATTGAGTTGTAAAGAATTTGTTTCTCAAAGATAGGAAGAGGATAAAGTGAGCATATCCTATACAGGATAGATGCTTTATTAAATACACGAAGACTGCAGAGGTTGCTAGTGCAGCCCACCTTGATGTTAACTTTTTTGGTAAAGACAAAGTCGCCTATTTAAATAATGATGGCTTCGTTGCGCAGCTGAAAATATGCGACATTGACAGCAAGACTATATCTACTTTAAGGCGTCTCAACCTCACTCTGTTTTAAACAAATTGGTGCTGTCATAGGTTTTTTTGACACCTCACAATGTTGGCACATAGAGTTATGTCTATGCATACAACGCCTAAATCCAAAAAACAGTCAGAACCAGTATAAAGAGAAGCCTTAAACTCAATGATGTTTGTTGCTCTTAATGGAATTGGAACAACTTTTTATGATCCAAGACCTGTTATTGCAAGGTTCCTAGAGAACAAAGTAAAAAATAGAACATTTCCAGATAAAGAAACCTATGAGAAACATGAGTTTGTCAAAAAATGCTTTGCCAAAGACATTTACTAGTAAATTAACTTAATTAATATAATTATTATTGAAGGATTTTGCAAACATTATAAATAATTAATAAAGTTTAAAAAATTTAAAACACGAACAAAATCGTTTTCTCTACCTTCTTAATTCTACTATTTTCATAAGACAGTCCCAGACCTGTATAAAACCAAAAACTTTCTGCGCACATAAATATTGGGTCAAAAACTTTCTGCAAAT
This sequence comes from Maratus speciosus, assembly GCA_963932465.1. Taxonomy (NCBI): domain Eukaryota; kingdom Metazoa; phylum Arthropoda; class Arachnida; order Araneae; family Salticidae; genus Maratus; species Maratus speciosus. Next base: position 143,478,646 of record OZ010798.1, on the reverse strand, counting down.
TAATTTAACGTTTAATAAAGTAACGTGTTTTATTATTTTGACGATATGAATTAAAATCAGTAGTTTTAAAATAATTACCATTTAAATAAAAAATTAATATTAATTAAAGAATAATTATTTTGGTTAAAAAATAATAAACTTAAAAATGCATGGTAAGAAGAGTGAATTCCTATCAATTATTTTGTCAATGCCTTTAGAAACAGACCAATCCTTAATATAGTGACCTCTTCGCACAAAATGCCATTCACTCTGTTCACAAAAATAATGTGACATTGCTTCTGAAACAACTGAATCGCATTTTGTAGAAAAACGTACATTCACAGGTATTATGATTAAAGAGACCGATGAGTTTTTACCGCGACCCTTTGACGAAATTCTCATTTTTCCGTGATTCCTTTTTTTCTGCGATTCTTTGACGGAATCCGTGTTTTTCCGCAATCCTTTAACGAAATTCGCATTTTTCCTGCGGTGTTTTAAAGAAATTTGCTTTTTTTCACGCTTCATTGGCAAAATTCGCGTTTTTTTTCAAGCGATTCTTTGGCGAAATTTGCATTGTTTTGCGGTCTTTTGACAGAATTCCCGCTTTTACCCGCTATGCTTTTAAGAAATTCGTTTTCTTCCTTTGACGAAATTTGCGTTTTTTCTGCAATTTGACGAAATTCGCTTTTTTCGCGATACTTTGGTGAAATTTCCGTTATTTATGATCTTTTGACGAAATTCTCGCTTTTTCCGCGGCCCTTTGACGAAATTCTTGTTGGGTTTGTTTTTCGCAATCCTTTGAGGGATTAGTTTTTTTTCGCCGTTCTTTTACGAAATTTGCATTTTTTTCGCGATCCTTTGACAAAATTCGGCCTTTTTTCGCTACGATTTTACGAAATTTGTTTTTTCCCTGCATTCCTTTCATGAAAGTTGCATTTTTTCTGCGATTCTTTGACGAAATTATCTTTTTTTACGATTCTTTGAAGAAATCCGCATTTTTTCCACAGTCCTTTGACGAAATTCGCGTATTTTTCGCGATGCTTTGACGAAATTTGTGATTTTTTCAGTTACATGCAAACGAAACACTTCTGGTTGCAAAGCTGTCTGCAACCAAAAAATGCATGCAAACGTAACGCATCGTCTTCAACCGGTCTTGCAACTCGGCCAGAATTTGCAGAAGCCTCAGACCTTCCACACAACCAATTGCAATTGCAATTGATAAGTTAGAAAAGATGGCGGAAGTATTATTAGTTCAAAGGCTGAGACGAAGACGTAATGCTTTATTAAAAATAACAAGAACACCAAAAGACAAATCAAATCCGTTTGAGGAAAGAGCACTACAGTTTGTGGACAAATATAAATTATCAAAAGAAGCTGCTCGCTTTCTTATTCAGGAACTAACACCTCATTTAGAGACAGCACCAAATGGCCTCTCAGTTGACATGCAAGTAAGTTAAAAGGACACAAATGTGAAATTTTGATTATATATTTTTTTAGCTGCATTATTACATTTGATTCTTTTTTCTAATGTGCTGAATATTTGATAATGAAGTTCATCTTTCTTTTATTGTTTTCATTATGTATTTATTGTAATCTTATGAGATTATGAAAAGAAAAAGTTTTTGTAGTAATAGAAATTGCCATTAATGCCTTTTTTTAAAGCTCGTATAACGTAGAAAAAAATTCAGTGTTTCTTTTCTTATATTTTTGAATTTTTATATCGTGAAACTTAAGTCATGTTATATTTGTTGTCATTGAATCACAGTATATTTGTTGCCAGGAAACTTTATAGATTTTTAATCATTTATGTGTCATTGCCTCTGCCTGGCTTTTGAAATTTATTCAACTATAATTTCCTTTAGTGAAAAAGAAAAAATATATCTGAAATAAAGAAACACTTATTGTCAGAGACTTAATTTTTTGTCAAGCTTGTCTGCCCTCTCCATTTATTTGGGAGTAAATTTGTATTATACTATTTTTCTTTTTACATATCTGCGGTTAAAACCTATCATAAACAGGAGGTTCTGATTCTCTTTCCCTTTGACCACTTAAAAGAAAAACCTCTGCTTGAATTCTTTTTTAAAATGACAGTTGTATTTTTTTTTATTATTATAAATTTTTATATTGCTTTTATGTTATGTTGTAAGAATTTTTGTAAATATGGAGATTTGCCAAAAAATTTTAAGTTTTGCTTTTTCATGCTTACATATTTTAAAACACAGCCAAGACTGCAGGCCACAGGCATTATTGGTTCTTATATGTTCTCCCTCCTTAGATTTTGTTCTACTAATGTGAATGAAATAATCCTACAATTAGAATTTTTATCAGGAGCTGAATTATTTTAAATTTACAAGGCGACAATGAGACTCTGTGGACCTTAGGTATAATTGAAAAAAAGATAATTTGAGTAATTACTTTTAAAATGAAATATATATTTTCTGAAAATTTTGTATCTAAAATATAAATATTTTAAACTGAAAGTTGGAAGGTAAGGGGTTAACCGTCTCATGCATGTAGACCTCCATATGAGGTCGTATAATTATTGCATAATTAAGCAAAAATGTTTTGAGCATTCATTTATGGAGATTGGATTTGTGGACAGATAAACCTAGCATGCAGTACAATAATAAAATTATTTTATAATGGTTTCTCATTTATCACGAAAAAAGAGTTTTTGTGAATAATGAAAACTAATTTATGCACGAGAGGGTTAAGCTAAAAATTAGTATGCCATTGTTGATGATTTATTATGTAGTATAAAAATGATTTTGATTTTGTTAGTTATGTGTAATAACAATAAAATTTATACACTATTGGACTCAAGTTCTGAGTTTTTAAATCATTTACTTTCAAGTTCTTTCAATAACTTTTTTTTATGTTAAACGGATGCATTACAGAGAGTCAGGGCCCAGTAATTTCTAGCGACAGTTTTGCCCTCTCTTCAACCCAGTTAATAAATCATGCTAAATATGCAGTATACAGAAATATTTATAGTTATAGTCCCAGTAGCAGAAAATTTTCCAAGTGTCTGCAACAGATACTTCAGGGGCAGAAAATAATCTGCAGGTAAAATATTTTACAATTGAAGCGTTAATTAAACGAACGACCACTTACCTTTGAGGTTATTATGCATTTTATTAATTTTACTAATAATAATCTTAAGCTTTTGTATTAAGTAATAAAGAGCGAAATAAAGGTTCAATAGAAAAATAATCTGCAAACGAGAAAAGAAAATCTGCGACGCCTGTCTCCCGTCTCGAACTTTCTGCTACCGGGGTTATAGTAATAATAAATATCAAATGTAAATATTTCAAAATAACATATGTTTAAATATTAAAGGAATTTATGGTTTGGCTATTTGCTAAAAGCCTTTTAAATATGTGGATGTATAAACCTACCTCTAGATATCTCTCCCCTCTTCATAATTCTCTTTACTGGACTTATAGCTCACAAGCTGAAGCAGAAGGGTTTTTGATTCATTCTGTAGACTTTTATATTTGGAAGCTATTACTATTTTTATATTCGAAAGCTATTCCTATAGTAATAGGACTTCTAGGTTTAGGCCAAGGACCCTGCACTCCTATGTGCGGCAGATTAAAGACAATTTTTTTAAGGAGCAGGACAAATAAAAAATTATAGGTCTGACCTGTTTATTTTTTTCTTCAGCCCCAGTCTTGACCACCGGGTCGAGAAATTCTGGCCAATGCAGACCTCTAGTATGATTCCCAAACCACGCAATTTAATCCTCGAGTATACTGGTTACTGTTGCAGCAACCATGACTTCTAATGGTATTTGGGGCATGAGGAGAGTGACATGCATTAGGCAGTGCTTTTCCTTGGCTGGAGCAAGTATTATAGCTGCATAACACTGGCTCATGCCTGTTAGCTGTGCAACATAGTCTATTTAGTGCATATGCCGATGTGGCAGCTTGCCGTATGGTATGTTAGTTTTTTACCATATTTTTTGAAGGATTTTGTTATAGGTTTATATAATTATTTGAACATTAACAAAAAAAATATTGGTATTAATGTGTTTTAAAAAAAAACATTATTGGTAGTAAATGTTATCTAATATAGGTAGTAAAATTCTTCTTTTTTTATTTAGGTATTGACAACATTAAAATTACTTGGAAGTGGCAGCTTCCAAAGAATTATTGTGGAGACCATTGATTGTCACCAATCAAGTGTATCCAGATACTTTGAGAATGTTATACAAGCAATTGTAAAAGTTGTGAAGAGATTTATTCATTTTCCTACTTCTGAGGCAGAGGTGTTTCGAACAAGACAAAGATTTTTTGAAGCGTTAGGGTTCCCCAACACATTAGGTGCAATTGATTGCACACATATTCAGATTCAAAGGCCAGATCGTGACTACTGGTTCAACTTTATGAATAGAAAGGGGAAATTTACAATAAATGTACAGGCCGTAAGTACCTTTTTGTTGAATTTTTATAAGATTTGTGTTTCACTAAAAAGTTTACAAATCAACCTGATTCATTAATCATAATACTATGAGCCAACAAGAAAATGAGAGTGAATTGAGGAAAATTACGAGTTAATTTTAACAAAACAACATTAATTTAATATTATGATTTCAAAACTTTAAACCATCATAATTCATTAACTAAATTAACTCTATCAGGGACAAGTAATTATGTTCCTGTAATATCAAATTCACACCGGAATCTGCAAAAAGTTTTAATGCAAAATAAGGAAAAGCAAATTTACATCTTTTTCCAACAAATTTAGAAAAGAAAAATTTAATAAATTTTTTCTGATGGAAATCCTCATTAATCGTAGGTGGCCTCAAGGGGTTAAATAACTTCCCATTTTGGATTCTATGATAAAATTTACCTAAATGGACAAATAGTCAAAAAGAGGCATTTGTATTAAAAATTTCTGTATGAACATGACCCCTTAAGCTTATTTCTCTGTAAGGTAAGTTATTAAAAGACAATTTCCAGTCAAATGGCTATTTTGTTTTTCTTTTCTGTGACAATAAGATTAATGTATATAGAGTGTGTGTGCATTTTTTTATTCTCGTTTCTGACTGTATTTAGTAATTCAATTTCAGTAAGAAAGCAGACATCTATTGTAATTTAGTTTGTTAAAAATTTATATTGTGATATTATGATAGTAAATCTGATTTGAGATTGCTGTATAAAGTTAATGTTTCCTCATCTTAAAATTCAATTAAAATTTTGTTTATAACACTAGCATATTTCAGAATGATGACCTTATTTGACTTAGGATTATTAACACATTCGCTGCCATCTATGAGAATACTCGTAGTTAGCAAACTGTCTTTCCTTGCCAGCTACGAGATAACTCGTTATTGATCTTCTTATCTAAATCACCGATTATGAGCATACTGCCATATAAAAAACCGCAATGTTTCTTTTGCCAACAATGAGCATATCTCGTAGCTGGCAAGGAAAGACAGTTTGCTAACTACGAGTATTCTCATAGATGGCAGCGAATGTGTTAATAATCGTAAGTCAAATAAGGTCATCTTTCTGAAATATGCTAGTGTTATAAACAAAATTTTAATTGAATTTTAAGATGAGGAAACATTAACTTTATACAGCAATCTCAAATCAGATTTACTATCATAATATCACAATATAAATTTTTAACAAACTAAATTACAATAGATGTCTGCTTTCTTACTGAAATTGAATTACTAAATACAGTCAGAAACGAGAATAAAAAAATGCACACACACTCTATATACATTAATCTTATTGTCACAGAAAAGAAAAACAAAATAGCCATTTGACTGGAAATTGTCTTTTAATAACTTACCTTACAGAGAAATAAGCTTAAGGGGTCATGTTCATACAGAAATTTTTAATACAAATGCCTCTTTTTGACTATTTGTCCGTTTAGGTAAATTTTATCATAGAATCCAAAATGGGAAGTTATTTAACCCCTTGAGGCCACCTACGATTAATGAGGATTTACATCAGAAAAAATTTATTAAATTTTTCTTTTCTAAATTTGTTGGAAAAAGATGTAAATTTGCTTTTCCTTATTTTGCATTAAAACTTTTTGCAGATTCCGGTGTGAGCATACTCCTGTGAATTTATTTGTTGCTAAAAGTAATTCGTCATACATATATTTAAATAATAAAACAGAAAATAATTTAAAAACACTAAATTGCAGATCTGATTTTGGCGTGTATGAACAGATACACAATCTCAGCTTTGGCAGCGAACGTGTTAAACTTACATTGAATATCTGAGGATAACTTTGTAACCAATATATGAAGTTCAAGATAAATTTAACATAAAATTGCAACCATGAAATGCAGTTTGGCACCTATGTAGAAAAAAAATTGTAGCCGTCATTTGACGGCTTACTTAAAGTTTCTAATTTATACCCTTACTCATACTGTACTTTTAAACAGTGGAAGTTTTATACCATACCCACCGATAAAAATTTTCAGTGATTTTCAATGTTGATGCCTATATATTATAAAGTAACATAAAAAAATGCCATATTTAATATCTTATTTTTTGTTTTTCCAGATTTGTGATGCAGATTTAAAAATCTTAAACATAGTAGTACGTTGGCCTGGCAGTTGGCACGACTCCCTTATATGGAGCTTAAGTGCTGCTAGAAAGATGTTTGAAAGTGGAACAATCAGATCTAATGTATTTCTTCTTGGTGACAGTGGTTACCCCTTAGAGGTGTGGGTAATGACTCTATTTTCAGACCCTACAAGCCCATCTGAAGAAATTTATAATGCAAAACATAGATCGGCAAGAAACGTTGTGGAAAGATGCTATGGCATCATGAAATCACGGTTCAGAATTATCAGTCAAAGTGGTGGCACATTGTGCTACGACCCAAAAAAGGCTGGAATGATTGTGATAGCCATAGCTATTTTACACAACATTTGTGTACAGTTTAATTTGAATTATCATGATATTGTAAGTGATTCAGATTCTGATGATGATAGTCAACAGTCAAGATCTCGAGATCCATTGTTGGCTGTTATAAAACGGCAAGAAATTGCAAATACCTTTCAAGCTGCAAGATAGGCAGTGTGTGATTAATAAGTTAATTATTTATAATTAGCACGGCAGCACAGACAATCATCTCATCGAGTTCACAGCTGAAATTCCAGAACTAGTTTAAACTCTATTCACATATTATAATGCAATCAGTCTGCCAAGTCATATCTTGGTGGAAAACATCTGAAAACCCAATTTTAGCAGTTGACTCATTGGTTTACCATTGTGTTTTCCTGCACCCAAAGGTATGAAAATGTGGAGGACTGGGAGCAGGAAAACACAATGGTAAACCTATGAGCTAACCACTAAAATCAGGTGATTTCCACCAAGATATGACTTGGCAGACGGATTGCGTTTTAATATGCGAATCGAGTTTTAACTAATTCTGAAATTTCAGCCATGAACTCGATGAGGTGATTGTCTGTTCTGCCGGCTCCTGGTCTATTACACTCTCATGTCACCTCTTAAATAAATGTATATTTTATATGCTTATTTAGTCATTCATTTTTTTTATTTCAACAACTTTTTAAAATTTATTTATTTTTCCCAATTTTAGCTATTAAATTTTTCATTTTGGATTGATCATTAGCTTTTTAAAAAAAATTAAACATGTAGTTTCCACAGATGTTTAATTGCATACATCTAATCAAATCAAGTATTAAGAATCTGTATGATAATGTACAAGTTTGTTTTTTTTTGGGGGGGGGGGAAATAAATTTAAAAAGAAAGATTACATATTATAGATAATACTTAGATGCATAAAAAATATGCTGAAAGCTTTTTTTTTTTTAATTTTGTAAAAGCCATGCTGTGATTATTTTAGCATACGTGTCAGTATTCTTCTGCAGTCTGACTTAATTCAAATATGTTTTGAGCCAAAAATGTTATTTTTAAAAAGTCAAATAAGTACTACATAGAAACAATGACATTTCCTGGCTCAAAACATCTTTGTCTTGGGATAGACTCTGCAAAAATACCATCAAGTGGCCCTATGCCCCTTTCTTTTCTACATAACATATATAAAATAAGACCTTGGAATTATTAAAATTAGTCTGTTATTCAGTAATAAAAACATATAAATGTTTAAGTGCTTGGAATTTTAAACAAAGTAAAAAATTGTTATACATATATTTTTCGCTAAACATTTATAATTTAAAAAACAAAAAACAAATCTTTTTGCTACAAATTTATTTTATTCAGGACACTGCTCCATTGTTTCTATGGCAACAGTAATCTCTCAGGCCCTGATCATGGGATGCTGGGCAAAGATTAATTAGGTGGTCCTCATTCGAATTGTTGCAACGTTATTCAAATAGAACTGATGTGTAGTTTGTGTAATGCATAAACAATATTTTTACAACTTGGATTTTACATAGAAGAAAATTCTTAGCTCTGTCAATTCTAAATTTAAGTACCTTGTTTAACACGTTGAATGCCAAGTTTATTTTGTCTGTCTTTCCATTTGGGCCACGAAATAAGATTCCCAGTAAAAAAAGTTCCCAGTCACAGTTCCAAGTCCCGATTCCCAGTCAGTCATCGATGACTGACACAAGGGCGTAGGAACCGGGGAAGTTTTGGCTCCCCCTGGAATATTTCAGACGGGTTCAGCTCCCCCGGTATAAATTCTTGCACCACATCTGTTTACGATACATTGCTGAATTAAAAAATAAAGTATACTTTTTCTAGGAAATTCACGCAATAAACAACAAAGAGAAGAAATATAGGGGTGGTGAGCACACTTGTTTGTGCCTTCACTCTTTTTCTCAATGTTTACCAGCCTCCCGATTTCCAGAAAAAAAAGGGGGTTTTAAATAGGTCTACTACAAATTACCTGCACTGATAACATATTTATAAAGAGGAGTAAAATTGATTTGTAAAGAATTTGTAAGCAAAACAACAGAAAGCACTTTAATTTTTGGTAAATGGAAGTAGGAGAAGCCTTAAATTTGAATATTGTATTCGGGATTGCACATAAATTAAGTTTCTATGAATCAAGTATATCTATTAAAAATTATTTTAACTGGATTAAAGAGTTGGTGGTGTTTTGTTATGCTTCTATTTTATACTTCTGTTTGTGACTTTTTTTTATCAATTCTACCGCTGATATATATATACAATATTTGTATACATACATATGTATGGATATATATCTATGTATACATAACACTGGCACCCAGCTAACCGAAAAGTACAGACTTTTGTTAGTGATGCAATGACTATTTGGCTGCCGAATATTAATTCATAAATTCTGATTTAAACCAAAATAATATCGATATTGTTATACAATTTTTATTAAACATATTCAGCCTTAAAGATAATTGAAAACAAAATTTAAATCAGTTTTAATTCAAATCAATGTTTGCTCTTAGAGAAGTGTTTAAGTTTTTATTGAAACCTTTTGAACAAGTTGCAGTAAAAATTAGTTCATCATCACTATTTCGGAAGTTATTCCAATGGTAGAAACTTTATTCGTCAAAGCCTGGAGAAGGGAATGAATTTTTTGGTGTTGGAGTTAGTTTTCATTTACGATATATGATTTCCATGAGAAATTTGTTTATAACATTTATACATGAGGATGTGAATTTCAAAATTTGCCTTATCGAAAATGAAAAAGATCGAGTTTTTCTATCAATCTATTCTATTGCTGAACCTGCATCGAAAATATACTAAAATCAGCCATTAAAAAAAAAAAAAAAAAAGTAAATTTATTTCTGGCATTGCAAAATTTTGTTTTACAATGAAACCCAATGGACACAGGTTTTTTTTTTTTTTTGTGATTTCCTGATATTGGATTTTCTTGATAAGGTGAATTTTGAAACTCATGTCCTCACATTCTGAAATTTTTTCAAAATTTTCTAAATATGCACTTATGGAGGAAGACCATCTTTCCTTGTTAGTTGTATCCACAGTAGCAGAAAGTTCGAGACGGGAGTCGCAGATTTTCTTTTCTCCTTTGCAGATTCTTTTTCTTCGAACCTTTATTTTGCTTTATATTATGTTTAATTCTTTATTACTTAATACAAAAACTTAACATTATTAATAATAAAAATTTATAAAATGCATAAAAACACTACAGGTAAGTGATTGATTAATTAACCCCTTGAGGAGCAGTGGGATATATTATATCCTACCTAAGTTTAATTAAGATTTGCACAAGAAACTTTTAACTATATTTTACTTTTATGACTTTGAGAGAAAATAGTTGAAAAATTTATTTTCCTTATTTAGAAATAATTTTTTTCCAAATTTTCGGTGGGAAATGCTTCCCAGCATTACACTAACGCAATTGCTTGCCCCTCAAAGGGTTAACACTTCAATTGTAAAAATATTTTACAAGCAGATTATTTCTCCTTCCTGAAAACTCTGTCGCAGACACTTGGAGAATTTTCTGCTACTGGGGTTGTATCCAGAGATTTCTTGTAAAAACTTCCATATCGGAGTATTTAAAATCAGTACACCCGAAAGTTGTCAAAAATCACAGAGCTTTTTTATTTCTTTATGAAAAATACAAGAAACTTGTGAATATATATATTTAAATTTTAAGACAATATATTTTCCCTCTTTGAATAATACTTTATTTTTACAGAACAAGTCCTTTCATTTTGCTTTAGTGACTACCACCATGCCCCCCTTTTTTTAGGGTGAACAATATATTTTTTTTTTTCTAAGAAATAATTTATATCCGATGAAGTACATAATTACACATTTATTATGTAGTTCACATGTGAAAAATAAAATATTTTCAATACTTTTACGTCTTGATATTAAATTAAAATTAGGAGATGATAATTCACAAAGGCGTACAATACATTTTAAAGAGATGCCTTATGAAATTTGTAAATATCACTTGATCATTACAATAATTAACCCCCCCCCCCCCCCCCCCCTTTGAATTCAATATGAAGGTACATTTTTCTATTTAAGGTTTGTACAAACATTTATCTTTTTTTTACATTAAAAAAATGCTATTTTTAAAACTTTTAATGATCATTGTTAGAAATATTTTATTATGTTAAGTTTCATAAGTCAATGAAACATAGGCTAAAAACCTATCTTTCTAAACTGGAATTTTTATTTCCTAAATTTCCAATTTTTCAGCTGTATTTTTATTGTATACCATTGTTTTATGTGCATTTTGATTGGATTAAATATTGCACACAAGATAAAATGACAATGCTGGTTAAAATTATTTTTATTCTGAAGTATTAAAAATATCCACACCAAGTTGTTTAGCAGCTAAAGTAGCTAATACTGTCATATTATTATTTAACATATTAATAGAGTTCGTCATTTCTTTTAAAGTTTCTAAAGATTCACTTTGAATTTCATTTTTCTCTAATTTTTCATTTAGAGATTGCAGAAGGTTTCTCATTTCGGACAGTGTTTCCACAACATCGTTTGATAATTCATTATTTTCTTTTATTTCTTCCTGCCTCCGCCTTTCTCTAAGCTTTTTCACACAGAGTGTTGATGATCCTGATTCTATGAGAAATGAAAAAACAAAATTAAGAACACATGAAAATGAGGCTGGAATTTAAAGAAAATATAAATATGTTCATACTCTTTCTTTTCAGAGCCTGTGGCGTGCTAGCAACAAATGCCTCTGGCATACTAGGCCTTGTTTGTGAACCTGGCAAAAGAATTTTTAGTGGATTTCATTCATGTTTTTTGACAAAATAGTATTATTTTAAAAAAACTAAGAAATGGACAGTATGTATTTATCATATAAATGTTAATAATCTTTCTAACTCAAAACATAACAAGTTCAGAAGGAAAATGAATTTACGATGTTGTTCACATCAAACTTAGTTTTCAAAAAGTTGATCTTGTAATGCTTATAATAAAAAGAAAATAAATACAATTTAATAGTAATAACTAAATGCTTTGAATGATAATTTTTAGTCTGATTATAGTAAATGGAGAATTTGTGCAACCTTGATTTAAAAAAAAAAAAAAAAAAAAAAAAAAAAAAAGCCACAATTATACCATACATTTTTTAAAACAAGAATTAATTCTAATCAGTAATTAAACAGAATAAAATTTTAAAAATTCACTAATAAATAACAGGCAAAAATTCTGAAACCTACAAACATCCAATTAGTTAATTCTTAGTTTGAATTATGTTTACTGTAAGTTTTTAACATAATAACAGTAATAATGCTAATATTGAAAAAAATCTATCCTTACCTGAAGGCTGTATGAAATCTGCATCTATTGAATTCTAAGGAGTAAGGGAGAGAAAAGAAAAAAAATATATACATACATACACACATGAAAACATGATTCATTAAAGAGAAAAAAATATATATATAATTATACAAACTGTTACATCTGATGCAGCCCAGTCTACAGATTCGTTGGCATCCAACAACGAGCTGCCTAAAAATAAGATACATTTCAGGTGATAAATGACAAGCACCAAAAGAGAATATTAACATCAGTGATAGAAATGGGGAAATAAAAGGTAGGCGTCGAATGACGACTGCTGTAAAAATCTTAGGTGTCAAATTAAAATTTTTAGTTGCAATTTCTAAAATTCATTTTTTACATTTACTGTAGATACTCTATGCTACATTTTAGAAAAGTAACAATACTTGTTTTTATTTAAAGTTATTGAAGTTCTTAATTTCCAAGATTATAATAATTGAAGAAACTTAAAAGTGACGAAAAGATTTTTTAATTATTGCTATACTTAGAAATTAATAGAAAAGTTCACTTAATCATGTTAAATAAATTAAAAACTTGATAACTTCTTAGCAAAACAAAAACAAATTTTATGCAGTGTTGATAGTTACAATTGAATCTAGTAAAAATTAAAAAAACATGTAATGCATCTACATTTAAATCTTGTAACATGAAATCACAAGGTATTATTATTTTCACCGTTAAAATAATACAATAAATATTTTTTTAGAAAGCTAGGTGTAAAATTTGACGACCGAGAATAATTTTGTAGTCGTCAAATGCAATAATTTTGATGCATTTGACGACTAACGACCGCTAATTTCGAACACTGATTAACATATAACATGCTATATAGCAAATTAGTGTTTCTACTAGGCTATAATTTAAAGTTGCCACATCACAATTTTATTAAAATTGGTAAATACAAGCTGATAAACATGAAATTTTGAAAGACGTAGGAAATTATTAAACCCTGTTGTAAACATATTTTAAAAATTATAATTCGATAAGCTATCTGTACTGTGGAGTATATAGGTCAGCCTCATCCGCCCACCTTTGACTGCTGCCATAGTGATCTCAAAGCCTAGCAGATCGTCCGACTTACTAAACGCTTCAGCCAAGGTTAATGTTGAAAAGGTATAGGGACTCTGATGGATGTGTGGCTGCCCTTTTCACCTGTTCTTTTTACCCTTTTCAACATTTGACCGGAGCAGGAGTGGCAGACTCAATCATGGAAGATGTCACTGGAAAAATTTAAAAGTTAAATTCAACAAGTTTAAGACATGTGGGAGTGGAGAGGTGAGAGATATTTAATATATCAGACGACCGTCGTGCCTTTGAGATCATTATAGCTCTTATTATATATAATTCAAAATTAATGTTACTGTACCATATCTGAATATATCATAATATCCATTCAAGTATCGATGTGACAAATGCTGTAGGAATTTAAGAAAACTTAAGGGGCTGCTCCTCTCACAGTCCCATTCCACCCCACTTTCCCCTATGTATTAACCCTTTCAGGGGTAAGGTACTTCTAATAACAAAATTCCAAAATGAGTGAATGACACCAGAATTTACAAACAAATTTATTTCAAACTAGGCAAAAGGTTTTGTTTACGTACTTAAGGAAGTTTTTCATTCCACTATACTAGTACCAATGTGGCATTTTGGAATTAAAATTAAGTGGTCCAAAAATGGACCACTGCCCTTGAATGGGTTAAATCAACATTGTGGAATTATATTTTCTATGTATAAAAACAGGACTACGTTGGCACACAGATAGTCTTAAACTTAAATTGATTCAACTTTTTTTTTCTTAAATATATCTTTCAGGTTAGGTAAACATAAATTTATTCAGGTTTTATTAGGCAAATTTTATGAATATTTATTAGCTAGATCGATATATGTTACATAAAAAAATAGTAAAACTTACAATTCAATCCTAAGCTGTCAGCAGGAAGAATCTAGAGAATAAAATTAAAAGTAGAAATATAAATGTTATGACTGATAAGCAACTCAGGTGAATTTTATTTATAATTAAATAACTAATATTAAAGATAGTATTTTCATTTAAGATCGAAATGAAACACAATTTTCTTTGGGAGGGAATACAGTTACAGTGAAAAGCATCGAGTTTCAAACATTACAGGGAGGACATTTCAATGCCCCTACAGACCATTTCACCTTAACTTGGCAGTGCTGAATATCCCACAAGAGCGGAATTGCAGCCATTGCCGTAGTAACCAGGGTTTGCTCGAAGGGAAGAGATAACTAATAAACAAGGAAAAGTGTCATTTTGGCAGAAAAATATAATGTGTGTGTAAAAATCAGTACTTTTAAAGTTCCTATGGAATTAATTTTGTTATATATACATTTATTAAAATAACGAATGGCATTACTATTCTTTTCTTACTTTTACAATTTTTTAAATTGATTTCCACACTATTTTATACTATATTAGCTGACCCACCCGACCCACAAAATCAAAAAAATATCTAAAAATCACGAAAAATTAAAAATGCAAGAAAAAAAAATACATTATAGGCATGTTCCCTTCTTAGCAAGTGTAAATGTTAATATTATATATTCTTTTCTTAAGTATTAGTATATTAATTTTGCATGGATCAACAAGTTTTTCAGTTTAAAACAGAATTCCGTCATAGGCAGGTTCTCTGTCACATGTTTTACTTTTTTAAATATAGTTATAGTTTAATAAGCGTAGAAATTTACTATTCTTTAAAAAGGATAAATTTTAATGTTTAATTGTAGAATAATGACAATTTAAAAATGTATGCATTTTTTTCAAAAATTTTTGGGCCAGACCTAATTTTATTGACCTTTGAATGGATCAGGCCACACCGAGACAATGATTTTCATGCAGGCTGGGTCAAAACTAGGACTGAAAGTTTTTGGCTGTGAAGGCTAGGAATGAAACGAGTTCCGGCTACTTTATACCCCGGTAGCAGGAAGTTCCTGACGGGTGACGTGCATCGCAGATTTTCTTTTCCCTTTTGCAGATTTTTTTTTTTCCATTGGATTTTTTTCCAACTTTATATTATGTTTAGTTCTTTATTATTTATTACTAGAACTTAAGATTATTATTAATAAAAATGAGTAAAATGCTTAAAAACATTAAAAGTAAAGGATTAATTAATTGAAGGTTCATTTGTAACATTTTACCTGCAGATTATTTTCAGTCCCTGAAAGATCTGTCGCAGACACTTGGAGAATTTTCTGCTATTGGGCTTTATACGTTCGCTTAAATACATTTTTTTTACTATTAAATACTTTTAACATAGGAATTACTTTAAATATATGCTTCAAAATCCTGAATTTTGTAATTTATAAACATAATATAAATTTCTACGCATTTTGACCATTTCGAATTAAAAAATAATGGAGAACTATTTTTCAAGGCGGAATGTTACTGTTTCTACCTTTCACAATGCTGCCAAGTTAGGTGAAAAGAGTTTAGATTGAATTTCCACACTGAGCCACCCCCCAGAATTGAACACTGATCTCACTAACACAAATATGAAACATTGATTTAAAACTTGTATTATACTCAGAATGAATTTGAATGATATTTTCATATAAGATCATGAGCGCTGCAAGTCATGGGCAAAAGGAGGCAAATGCTTACAAAAAAGAAAGAGAAGGATTGAGAAAACTGACATTTTACTGATTCTTATATTACTGACACAATTTATTTCCTTGAGAGACCGATTTAGAAACAATGTATTTCATCTTTATAAAAATACTGCTTGATTAATTCACACACACATATATATATCAGGGGGGGGGGGGGGGGGTAGTAGATATACTGCAATATTCTTTAAACACTAATTATTAATCTTTAATCTAATCTAATCTTATTAATATTAATCTTTATCCAGAGCTGAGGAATGAAATATACACATAAAAAAAGTGGTTGCAAACAAAAGCTATATTAAAGAAACATACCTGGTGTGCAGTTAGATCACCGCCTATAGGAAGTGTTCCTTCCACAGATTGGTACCCACCTATAAGGGCAAGTGCTCGTTCCTCAATGTCCGTCAATGGGTTTGGTTTTTTTTTTTGTTACCCGTTTCGGTCAAAACATCCTTTAGCATGGCAGCTTTTTTCTTCGTTCGGCATTTGAAGTCGTGCCACTTATTTTTGACTTCTAAGCCTGTTCGAACCGCTCCCAAACTGCATACAGAGCACAAATTTGCAATATTATCCCATGCAGCTCAGGCATCAGCAGCAGTTTTGAACTCCCTTCCTAACAGCCCCAATATTAAATCGGGTTGCCACGCAAGGCATGTTAATATTAAATTAAGTTCTTCATCAGTAAAATTCTTTGCTCGAGACATAATTTGAAAATAAAATGAAGCGTAAAAAACTCGAAAAAAAGGAATGGAAAGAAACGTGCACTCGACACTGTACTTAACCAAACTAAACTAGCACGTTGATTTCATCATCTATGTTGTTTCAATGAATACTTCCTTTTATTGGTTTATCATTTATCGTTACAAATGCATGAGTATTTGCAAACCTATTGCAAGTATGTCGTCATCCTATTGCAAGTCTGTTCATTTGCAAGCGTTTCATTTGCATGTAACTGTTTCTGCGAACGATTGACGAATTTTTTTTTTTTTTTTTTTTTTTTTTTGACGGCCATTTGTTGATATTTGCAATATTTTTCAGTGATATTTTTTTATATCGGAATTTTCGGAATGATTTCCGAATTTCTTTTTTAATTTTCGGAACCTAACGCCTTAAGGGTGTATTCAAAAAAATATTTTTCCACCCTCAACAGCTCGAAATTTTCTGAGACATTTTCAGACTCATTTTTAAAAGTAAAAACATGAAACTTGCTGGGGTGATTTCTGAAGACATGTTTAACATGCCGTGTGATTTCATTTTCAGCTCAATTAATTAGAATTTGATTTTTAAACAATTATTTTCTCAGTATGACCCTTTTTTTCATTCCCAGATCGCCCGCTTCGGAAAATTCGGTTCAAAACGCCAACTTTGACAGCGTTTTTTACAGTATTTTCTGCATTTATCAAAAAATTAAGAAGCACCACACATTATATAGTTTCTAAATAAGAGAATTTCCAAGTTTGATGCGTTTGAGAGCAAAAATGAATTTTAAAATGAATCAGAAAATAAGCAGTTTGGATTGGAATACACCCTTAAATTTTCAGAACAGAATCTCCCCTGGAAAACAATAAATAAATCATACATAAAATTTTGTTATTCTTTGACGAAATTATCTTTTCTTATGACCCTTTGATGAAATTCGCTTTTTTTTTCGCAATGCTTCGACGAAAATGGTGATTATTTCTGCAAACGATTGACGAAATTGGCTTTTCTTTCAACGACCATTTGTTGAAATTCCCAATATTTTTTAATGATATTTTTTTAGGTCTAAATTTTCGGACTGATGTCCGATTTTTTTAAATTTTCGGAACCAAATGCCTTAAATTTTCGGAACAGAATTGCCAATGTAATAGCTTTCTATCTTAAGTTTCAATAATTCGTTCTACTGATATGCTTTCATTACATACACACAAATATCTATTACTTTGTATAGGATGTTCCTGTTCATTACTAACATTTTCATGTCAATTAAGGAATTTTTGGGTGTTTCGATGTTTTCTGTTATTGCAATTAAATTTTTATTTACAATGCGAAGTATGACAAATCAGTTAAATAATGGTACTTGATTAAAGGGTGCGATTGCAGTTTACTCTCCTTCTTGGCGCGATTTTCAAAAATCGCCAAATTGGCGCATTTTTGTGTACTAACTCCCAGAGCTGCAACATCTGGGAGAGAGTACGCGAAATTATTATTTGTTTTCTCTTCTCGTATATTTTGAAACAAGTATCTATCTAGACAAATGCTTAAAATGTGAGAATAGATGTTTGATCAGTTATTTTTCTCTTATTTTAACCTGTAGTTTTGAGTAAAAATAAAAAATACATAAAATTTCAAATTATTTCGAAATACATTTTTTAAAAAATTCATATATTTTAAAATACATTTTATCAAATATACAAAAAACAAAACTTTCACTTACCCAAATTATTAAAAAAAAACGTTTGTTAACAGTAAGGGGAGCAAATAATACAACAATAAATAAATCGTACATAAAATTAGGGAATATTTTTATTTTTTTGATATTTAAAAAAAAAAGTTACAAGAACAAAAATTACGCTTTTCTTTCTAAAAATCGTGGAAAACCTTCCACGCACGATGTGCGTCTATATTATACAACTCTGGACAGTCCTTTGTATTAAAATTTTAAACCATTGTAACTGTTATCGTAGCATTTTGAAAATATTTTATTGATACAGTTTGATTTTTTAAAACATAAAGATTAAAATCTGATTCCTTGTTTAGTTCCAGTCTTTGCAAAATACTTGTAAAAGTCAAAATATGTTTAACCTCTACAATTATAATCCATTTTACATTTTGGAAACATGTTATAAAATGTATCATAGTAATTTTATATTATTTTTAAATTTGATGATTTTTATCCATCAAGAGGGAAGTATGTTTCCTTGATTAGTTCAACATTGGGTCTAAACTATAGTTAAGGTACTATTTCACGAACTATTTAACGATGCAAATCAAATTTATTTTTGAATTTCAGAATTTATTCCAATTACCTAATTAATCTGATATATTATGGTTATGAACAAAAGCAAAGTGTACAAACTAATAAAAGGTAAACAATATTTTAACGTGAATTTAAATGATAATTTTCTTATATAAAGTTTTAATTAGGCATATGAATTTGGTAGGTTATTACGTTTGGTCCTTTACTAACATAACAATTAAGAATTTGTATGAAATGAGAATGTAGTCTCTTTAATTTTACCTAACTATAAATAAGGCGGTTTAGATGTTTCAATGACGATTTTGTAGTTTACTAGCCAGCAACAGGAGAAGTACAATGGACATAACTAATAAGATATAAAAGTTTGTCAGCCAATCGATATTCTTAGTATTTAGTTTGCTGTTATCAGGGGTAGGGGTTGATTTATGAACATTTATTTGGAACAATAGACTAAAGCGTTTGTCGCCCAGTGAAAATTCCTTAAAATATGCTCTGTTACTCCTACATCCTTTGCTTCATTATTGTTGAAAAAGAACACTTTAAAACTGGGGTCCAAAACCATTGCAATGGAATAGTGTTCATTGTCTTGAATCGATGCAAAAGGCTTCGCCAAATTTTGTAGAAGAGGGTCTTTCATTCATGGTGCCTACACCAAAAAAAATCTCCAGATTTAAATAAATATGATTTTAATGCTGTAACTATTGGAATGACTTCAGAAATTAATGATCTCGATGAGGCAATTTGTTTTGTTATTTCTTCAAATGGTTGTAATAGATTGAACAATTTTTCTAAAATAGTCCACTGGTTTGCTGTCAGATTATTTATTTCTCCAAATTTAGTTGCATATAGAGAAAGTGCATTTTTTTGTTCCAGTAATCTCTCTAACATATAATAGGTGTTATTCCAGCATGTTGCCACACTTTGAACTAATTTCTTCTTAGGAATTTTTAACTCATTAATTTGTATATCAGTAAATCTTGAACATGCTAATAGCGAATGATTAAAATGTGTAAACGATTTTTTTAGCTACAACAATTAAATCAGTTATTGACCTTTGGTACGTTAGAGCATCAGATACTGTTAAATGCAATGAATGTAATTTCTTTTCCTAACAGATATTTCTTTTCTCTGAATTTGAAAACATTCACTATGCACTTCTTAATAGTATGATATAATCTGCTGACAGCAAAGAAAAAATAATAATGATAATAATAATGATAAAAAATTTTTTGTTAATTGTGAGCTTTATAAAGACTACAATGATCTCTTTCCACCATTTTAGAGGATATTCCTTTCATTATTTCTGTCAGTGGTTTTTCTTAAGATATTAAGATTTCTAATTTTTTATTTTATTTCATCTGAAAGCTGAAACTTATGTTTCCTAGTACTTTTAAAATTTTGTTATTATTTTAAAATGTAACAACAACACACATAATATCTATTAAAATGTAACTAGACAGTACCTGATGAGGAACTTTTGTCTACGAATTTCTTTTTTTGGCTGAATTATATAATTGAGGCAATTTTTAGGCCGATTCAAAAATTTAAAGGCCAGTCAAAAATTTAAAAATTTGTATATAAATAATTTTTTAAAAGAAAACAATACATTTTAATTGTGAAATATACAAGAATTGTGCATATAGTGCATACTATACTTTGTTTTTAAGCAAAAATAAGTTCATTATTCGGCGGCCGAATATTCGGTATTCGGCCAAACCACTATTCGTTGCATCACTAATTTGACCAATTTTCCACTAATTTCGTACAGCTACTTTCTGGTTCATTTAAAATTCTTTTATTTTAATTTTGGACTATGTCACATTTTGTTTATAATGAGCAAAATTTGTAACACTTAGCACTATCAAATCTACTTTTAGTTCTTATATGACGTTTTAGAAATGAAGATGCAGGTCTCTCTCCCATTGTAACATGAGGCATCTTTCTATATTGCAAAAGGAAGATATTTAATTTCATTTGAAAAGTACCAGATTTGGAAACTAAGGCTTTTAAACCACGTTTGAGAGTTTGCACATATCTCTCAGCCAGTCCATTTGTAACTGGATGCTATGGAGCACTGAACTTTTGTTTTATTTACCCCATGATTTTTCAAAAATGTCTCAAATTCTGCAGTTGTAAATTGTTTAGCATTATCTCATACCAAAGAAATAGGAAAAGCGTATCGTGCAAAAAGTGAAGAAGGACAAGTAATTGCATTTTCTGTACGTTGCACTAGGAACAATAAAAACTTCTGGCCATTTCTATGGGCATCAACCACCAAGAGAATAATTTTTGTCATAACAGGACCAAAATAATTTATATGAATTCTTAGCCATGGAGCTGTAGGCCATTCCTAATTATGTGTCTACTTTAGGATGTTTCAAATTTACACAAGTAGTGTAATTTCATGCAATATCTTGGTATATTCCTGGCCACCATAAACTAAGGGCTAAAGACTTCGTTTTTACTATACCAAAATGACCAAAGTATAATTCTTTTAATATTTGCTTTCTATGAATTTCTATGATATCTACTCTACATCCTTTTAAAATACAACCATGTTGAAGAGTAATTTCTTCTTGTTTCCCACAAAAAGTAAATTTTAAAGAACTAGGGGGCTCGGCCTCCTATGAGCTACACTCACCAACCCCCGTTTAGACATTGCAGTCTCTAAAAGCATGCTAATTTGATCGGCTTTAAACAGATTTTAAAAGATTGAATTATAGTTTAAAAAACAGTGGCGATCTCCCTATAAATGGGTTTCTATTCATTTCTCTTCGATTGGGGAATTTCAAGGAAAAATCAGCTGCTGTTAAAAGATACAATAGCTGTTTTCGTCTTTGATTAAATAAAATCAGTTAAACATTTCAAAATAAGCTAATATAATAAGCAAATGTGCATCAAAATGCAAATATATTTTACAAATACCAATGCCTTCTTTTGACAGAAACGACACAGAAGGTTAACGAATCTTAACTAAACTATTTAAGCAATTTCTTTATTTTCTGCTTCACAGATTTTTCTCTTTCAAATCATATTTTTTGTCAATGACACTTCATTTTCAGCTTGTAATCTTTTTTATTTTTATTAAATTACTAAATAGTCGCTCAAAAGCAGTCTAAACGCGTTCAATAAAATTAATATTAATCTTATTAATATAATCTCAAAATATCAAAATAATGTCTCACGCAATTTTTAAATTTAAACTGTTTTGCAATATTACTTTTTGTTCATTTTACATAATAAGTGTAATGTGATGTAATTTCTCCTATTTAAGACTTCTAATGCATGTTAATGAATTTATTATTTTCAAATATCCTTTCTCTTTTAAAATTCACGTGTAAGTATAGTTTTTATGAAGTATTTTCAATAAGTTCCTGCTTTTCATACGTAATTATTTAATCCTAATTTGAAAGTTTTTTTTCTGTTAATAATAGTCACGTGTAAAATAAATTTTTAATTTGAAGCAAACATTATTATTTGTGCTGTTTATACAGTTGGCAACAGTTTAAATTAATACCAGTTTCTAAAATAAGTAAAAAATATCTCTCGAAATGCTAAAAATTTGAATTTAAAATAGAAATAAAACCTCAAAAAATGAGTCAAATTAAAAAAGTGAATGCAGTCTGCACACCGGGAAATTCTAACGTATAAAATGATATAAAAATGAATTAATTCCCATATATAGTTTTTGCTCCTATAAAACTTTTTAATGGAACAATTTTGTTCAACTTTAGCATTAAATATCTCTTAAAATAATTATTTGATTTGAAAACTGTCTGCACCAGCATGTTTATCAAACATTTCTCTATAATACCGCTGATTTTCATATTTTTGCATGCAGTATTTTTCTTAATATTAACGGAGAAAGACCTCCGGTCACAAAAAATTCAAAACCGGCAGCGGCGGTGACAGCGTAAGTTACTTTTTTTTAGAATAGAGAGATTTCAGAACCAGAAATGAGGTGATGAAAAATGTGACGTAAAGGGGGATCAGATTTTGTAGCTGAAGCAATAGATTTAGAAGTTAAAGACAATATAGAGAGTTAATTAATTTGAAGAATTTCAGATTCATCAATTACATCATTTGAATTAAATTTTTGAGGCAAATCTTCACTACATAATGGAAGACGTGAAAGAGCATCAACATTTCCGTGTTCAGTAGTTTTCTCATAATGAATATCATACTGAAACATTTGTAAATAAATTGCATATCATTCTATTCTAGCAGCCAACAACATATGAATACTTTCAGAAGGTGAAAAAATAGAAATCAAAGGTTTACTGTTAGTAAATACAGTAGAAGATCTTTATAATGCAAACCTAAAAACGCAAGGTGTTGCGTTATATGGATCATATTTTGCACATCATTAAATTTACCTCATAAATATATCAAAATACAGTAGAGTATCTTTATACTGCATACCTTATCCACAGGACTTATCCAGATTATAAATTTTTGCATTATATAGATCCTTCCACATATTGTTAAATATACTTTATAAACATGATCCAAATATACCTGGATCCAAATCATTCATTATATTGCTCATTTTCAAAAATGTTAAATAGCAATTTTTTTCATTAAAAAGTTCTAAAATAAGGAGATAAAGTTGAACTAATGTATTAAACTTAAATTTTTAGAGAATAGCAATTTTTTACAATGTGGGAATTCAGGTACTTCTTCACTGCAAAATTCATTGTTTACATCTGAAAAGTTGTGCGTTATATGGAGAATTGCGTTATAAAGATCTTCTACTGTAATGTAAATCTGTTACCATACAAATATTGAAAAATTTTCTTCACACCAAATATAATAGCTAATGCCTCTTTATCAAGCTGACTATACCGTTTTTCTGCATTAGTCAAAGTTCTGGATTCAAACCCAATACGCTTTTCATTGTTATCTGGCATCACATGCGAAAGAACTGCAGAGATACAATAAGGAGAATCATGAGTAGCTAAAACTAAAGGCAATTCAAAATAACATTATATCAAATAACACTTTTTCGTTGGAGAAAATATGATAACGATATCAAAAGACAACCCCCCTCTTCCACTAGAGATACCTTACGATATCAAGTGCCAGATCCCCCCCCCCCCTCACTCTTAAAGTGATAACATACAGCTCACAACCTTAGTAGATTAAGTCGATTTTGAAAAAAGAAGGAGATAGTCTATTTAGAAGGTGCATAAAATTTGTTTTATTCACTCCCACAGTAAGCCAAGTCTGTAAACAGATACCATATATGAGAAAGTATGTGAAAACAGGCTTGGTTCACTGTGGGAGTGGATAAAACAGATTTTGTGCACCTTTTTAAATGGATTATCTCTTTTTTTAAAATGGACTTGGTTTACTATTGTTGTAAGCCTCTCATATATGTACAGCCTCAAACATAGCGATCTCATCTCACATGATCAGTATAAATCAAGTTATTGGCTTGGCCTTTTGCTCGATGCTAATGTTCTTGTTTCCTAATCATGAGATCCCTGGTTCATATCCCAGTGTCGCCAATTCTCACTCTCCAAAGTGGTTACCCGAACAAACACACAAACAACAATCATCTCTTCTCATAACCAACAGATGGCAGCACCAAGTAAATCATCTCCAGCAAGCAAAGCCTGTGAAACGCTTACAGCACATAAGCCTTCCATACTGCGCATCACACATGCATACGACAGCATCACTCATGAGTGCATATCACTCATCAGATGTCAACAAGATGTCTTTCTCACTGGGGATGGAGTGTGTAACGATCTCATCTCACATGATCAGTATAAAGTGAGTTACTAGCTTAGAGTAATTGGCTTGGCCTTTTGTTCAACACTAATGTTCTTGCCTACTGATCATGAGATCCCTTGTTCGTATTCCAGCGGCGCCAATTCTCACTCTCCAAAGTCTAAATTAGACAGTTTATACATCAATGGCTGTTCTGAATTAATAATGTCACACTTAATTACTGATTCTACATTTGAAAATTAAGTATACAATATAAAACTTAGAAAGGATGTTTGCTTACCTTTTTGACTAAAAAAAGGCACTGTCAGAAGCAAAAGTTCTTTGCATACAGAGCGACACAGTCAATAAAAGTAAAAAAAAAAAAAAAAAAAACATTTAGGCTTGTTTTGACTGAAAAAATAAAAAATATCATAGTGATATTTTGAAAATAAACATCAAACATCTTGATATTTTAAAAATAAATAATAGAATATATATCATGATATATATGACCGAAACCTGATTATACCTACTAATTCCTACATACTTAAAATAATAGAAATCATAGTAAATATAATCATAAGATTGAACAGTTAAGTCTGCAATCCACATTAATTTATAAAAACAATAAATATTAGTATTATTTAACGCACAGTAGGTATTATTGATATTTAATGCATTGGGATAGGGAAAAAAGTGATATTTTCTGCCTTTTCCATTTCTAACTATTGTCTTTATTATTATTATTTACAAGGCCAAAAGTTGAAAATATTTTTTTAATTTAAGTAGGTCTTGTTATGCTTAAGTTATGTTTTACACAATAAAATTACATGTAACTGTTGATAAAGTAAGTAAATAAATATTCATACTTTAAATTCACTTTAAAAAAAGAGCTGGGAAGGGGTAAAGCAATAGAAGTGTAATAATATACTTATATTACATCTTTAAAAAACAGTTTTATATTCATATTCAATGCAAAAAATAACTATTTCAAACCAAACCTAAATAAATTTTAGACTTTATTTCTTTTGTTTTAAGACATCAAATATTTAATCTTTGTAGCTTTAAACAAAGAAAATCTGTATATGTATTACGCTATCATACGTGGCACAGAAATTGCAATTATTTGTTAATTGTTTAATGGCAACGCTCGAATGAAACGCATCTCATTGGTTACTGAACAGCATTTAATGCATCTCCATACCTATAAGGGGGTTACCATAGGGGAGACCCTGTTCTGTCGCCAAATGCCACCAAGTTTGTAGACAAATTGGTGATATATCGCCAAATTTGACGAGCAATATTAGTCACCAAAAGTGATGCCAACTTGGCAATATCTCTAATGTTTCCCTAAATTCCCATAACTTCCATTGTAAACCTACTTGCTTATAGAAAATCAACAAATTGAGATATTTTAACACAACAAAAAGTAATATTAGCTTAAGGGATTATATTTAAGGGAGTCCAAGTAAATTAAATTATGAATAAAAGTAACATGATACAATGCTTAGCATGCTTTCCCAAACATAGATTTTAAGAGAGACCAAACTGGTCGCCAAGGGCGGATAGTAGATTGTAAATTACTATCAGAATTATATACAATAACAGTATTATAATTTAAATAATATATACAATTTTTATTTATTTTCTTAAAGTCATTTGATTTCTCAGCAGATGTATGGTGATCATCCTATCCTCAAATGTCCTTGACATCAAAACAACACACCCAGGGTCATGAATCCGTGCCGCCCATTGGCATCAAACTTCCATGCTTTCCATAATTTCAATCTTGCAAGTACGCACTCAAAAGCAGAGAATTAATAGCACCCCTTAATGCTTTTAAAAGTGGTACCAGCTCACTATGTTTAACTTGTAATCCTGGTCTTTAGATCCTACAGACTTGCACATATACTTCAGTGGACAAAAAGTTTAAGATTCAACTTGCAAGTTATAGGGTGACTGAGCCAGAAGTTGATCAGTTAAGGTCGGTGCTATGGGGTTTTTAATATGTTTCTTTCCTTTTAAGTTTTATAAGTAAATTAACATAATCGCTACAACCCTTAATGAATGTCCTATAATGGACGAAAATGAAATCTACTGAAATTAAATAGCAACAAAATTATAAGCAAATAGTTTCTTTAATTGCCATTTCCCCAGTAGTTGATCAATCGAAGAAATCTGTCGAAAATTAATCTTTAAAATATCATGCTTAAGCTGCGATTAACAATAATTCATATACAACTATTATTTGAAATAAGTAAGATTTATGTAGATTATTTTAACTTACCGTAATTGTATCAAACTAATCAAAAACTAAATTTTTACATTTTCTAATAAAAAAAATCATAAAATTGCTTCTTCTACAGGCAGATGACAACAATGTGACAACAGGTGCTACATTCAAACAAAAATATTATGTCTAGTGCCACGTGTAAAACTCATTTCTGCCTGTAATGGTGCAATATTTCAAAAATTTTATCAACTACTGGCGCGGTCACCCTGTTTGAGCTGAAAATTGAAAATAACAAATATTGCACACAATTGTAATACAGTAATGAAACTTTCAGTTCAGATGTAGGGGCAAAACTACAGAATTTTTTAGTTTTACATCATTCCATATGTACTTTAATATGCAATTCTCAAAAATATGACTGAACTCATGTTTTTTCATGAAGGAAGTATAAATTTACTTCTGAAAAAAAAAATCAAGATATGCTGTTATCACTGGTAATCACAATCTTTCTACCAAATATATTAGCCCCTGGGACGGTATGCTATTTCTTTCTCCCAGCTTATTTTGTCTCCAAAAAATAACGTTACCTTACAGACGCTAGCAATAAACAAAGCAGATGTATCACTGTTCGATTAAATGCTCTATAGCAATTTTTTTTTATTTCTAAGCATCGCACATTTTTTAATTTTTATACCGTCGTATTGGAAAAAAAATGTTCTTTTAAATGCAATTTGTTTGAAAACTGTATCTCCATTTATTTTTGAAAGATTAATTTTTTTTGTAGTGTTTAGCACCATTTGTTTAATTTTGGCAACTCAAGAACTCCATTTATATTAGAAAGAAAAGGGAAAATAGTTGAAAAATAACAATTATATCTTTTTGTTGCCATTTTCTCATAACAACCGAAAGTAAATGTAATTAAAATATGTGCTATTTTGAAAAAATATAAACGAATAATTTCTGTTAAAACATTATAAACTATATTTAATTTTAAATATGTGTATACGCTTTCAGTGTGACGTCAGTCATGACGTTTTGGTTGGAAACTGACTCCAAACAAACGGTTGCTATGCGTCATTTCTTTTTAAATATAAATCGTGGAAAATGTTACCAGTACATATCAAGTATTAAAACACTTAGATGTGAGATATAGATATAAGATATAGCAGCAACACACAAACAAAATGGAAAATACAACATAGCAACCGTTTGTTTGGAGTCAGTTTCCAACCAAAACGTCATGACTGACTTCACGATAGAAATCGTCTATATTAATGTTACAAACAAATGAATGCCTATGAATCATTAGATAGCCATTTTTTTGTC
The DNA here is from genome assembly GCA_963932465.1 of Maratus speciosus. Classification (NCBI taxonomy): domain Eukaryota; kingdom Metazoa; phylum Arthropoda; class Arachnida; order Araneae; family Salticidae; genus Maratus; species Maratus speciosus. The sequence continues at coordinate 143,450,577 of OZ010798.1, read as the reverse complement.
AAGTTTCTTTAATGACGGCATCTTTTTGCTGCATTTGCGTATTATTTTGCGATAGTGACATCCTTATACATGCTTTACTGTAGATGTTTAAGAGTGGATCATAAATGTGGAGTTCTTAAGCGGATGCGAATGACGTCATTTTACATAAAATAAAAGTGTGTGCTTTAAGTCTTAAAATTGAAATATGTTTTGTACTATTTATATATACATATATATATATATATATATATATTTTATCAGGGGCAACACTAAATTCTGAAAAAGCAGAATTCCTATTTTCTAGTTTATATATTAATCAAGTTTTTTTCACTATTAAGACTGGCTAAACCTGAAATAAAACTTGCTTACTTTATGATTTTGATGTGAATTAATAGGGTACCTTTATGAGAAAAGTTTCACTGAATAACTCAAGGAAAATGCATCTGATTTTATTATGTTTATTTACTCTAATAATTGTTTACATATAAAATTATACAATCATATTATAACAAAAATTTTATCTGTTATATAACTCATTTTTTCTAATACAAATCTATTTATTTTTTAATTAAAACTACCCACAATATTTCATTTGCTATTTATATTGAAAAAAATGTACTTAAGGAATTTAATACTACTAAAAAAATCTCAGATTATGTATGAAATGTGTTTATGCCAGTTGTTGCCAATTTCTGCCAGTTAAAACCGGTCATAACCACTTTCTGCCACTGGCAGGGCAGAAACCTATTTCTGCCGGCAAAAAGCCAGCCCTGGATAGAGGTCTGGAAAAGGAATGGACCCTTGACCAGAAAAAATGGAAAAAGACTCTTTTAGATTCTTCAGATGGCGGTATCTGACGCCATAAACCGAGTTTATACATATAAAACAAAATTATAATAAACATTGCCAGTAGGATAAGCTCTAATTAAAAAAAAAAAAAAAAAAAAAAAAAATTGCATTTTTGTTATTACATGAAGAAATTGTTATATATTCGAAAATAATCATGCTATAATCATGTATACTGGTAGGGTGGTGCGAAAAAAGTCAAGTTGATATTTCCGAGTCGCTATAGTGCGGAAAAGTTGCGATTGGTAAATACAAGAAAGACAAAAAAAAAATTCTTCAAATCGGACTTTATCTTCCGATCCCGCAAACAGCCTAAAAATTCCAAAAAATTGAAAATTTCCGATTTTTTCAGAATTTTTCTTTTTTTTTACGTTTATATATTTTTTATCGCTATAGGAAAAAATATTTGCAGTTTGTACTGTTTAATAATAATAATAATTGTGTTTAGAGAATATCTTCCGATCGCGCAAGCTCAATAAAAATCGGCAAAAATTCAATTTTGAGTGATTTTCATGCATTAAGAATATAATCAACTGAGGTCAATTTGCAGCCTCAGGTTAAGATTTAAATGTTAATTGATACTATTGAGCATATTAAGTTATTTTTAAACAACCTAGAACTTACCACGAAGAGTTCGTTTCAGGTCTGAAAAGTTTAGTAGTGCAGCCAACTGCCGTTAGCCACGTTGGAAAACAGCGCTGAAGTCGCGCTCCCACCTAGACTTACCTAACTCCATAAAATTTGCAGAAAAGTCAACTGGATTCAGATGAACTACATGGCATATACTATTTTGACGGAAGAAAGGACAATACCCCAGTTAAAGAAAGTATTGCATCTAAACAGGTTCGTCGAACTATTAAAGAGAAACACTTTCCTGTCATAAAAGAACGTGACTCAGTTTATTTAGGCCATGTGCCTCCAACTCCGGGCCTGCTAAGGACATTGTAGCTTTCATAGTATCATGTCTTACTGAACAAGGGGTTTCACTAGAATACTTAGATTTGGTAGGCTGTGATGGTACAAACACCAATACTGGATAGAAAGGTGGTGCTATCAAAAAGCTTGAAGAGTATCTCTGACGACCACTGCAGTGGGTTGTTTGTTTATTCCATTTTGTTGAATTACCTTCCCGCCATCTTTTTCAACATTTGAATGTTGAAACTACTGGCCCAAAATTATTTAGCACACCATTTGGACACAATATCATTGTTGTGTAAAGCTCTCGGTGATAAATTTTCAATTGACTGATTGTGAAATTCCAGAAGTGGACAGGCAACTGTTGAGCAAGGACCAAAGATATCTTCTTGGCGTAAGTCAAGCAATTAACAGTTACAACTTTCCAAATGACTTATTAAAGTATGACTCCGGTCCAATTTCACATGCCAGATTGCTCAATTGTGCAAATAGAGCCCTTCGACTTTACGCGAGCGTGGAAAACCCATCCGATGCCTTAAAGCCATATTGACATTTATTTTAAAATCTTACTTGCCAGTTTGTTTTGAAATAAAATGCTGTAAGTACATTACAGACGGGCCTATTCATCTGTACAGAGCAATTGAAACATCTCGATACTTTCGTGACAACCTGAAGAAAGTGTAGTCTTTGAAACTGAACGAAACTCATTCTTTGCTCCCCCGGAAAACCTACAGATGGCAATGGTCTTTTATAAAAGGAGGCTCATAAGAGAGCTAGGAGTTAAGAGAGTTAAAAGCCAGGCAGAATGTTTCAAAGGGTAAAGGCATCTGAATCTTTATCACTCCTACAATCCAAAATTAATTGATTGTAATGTAGCAAAATTAACATTTCCACCGCTTTTTCGGAGATTAGCCCATGAAGAAATACATTTCTTCGTTCAATCAGGTCATATCTCAGTTTAGGATGATAAAAAGTTTTTCAACCACACGTAAGATGTCCAGCGGTGCATTAAATCGGTAACGGAAGCATCATTTAAGGTATGTGGGCCCCAATCAAGAGAGCATCAGGGCCACACTGAAATCAATGTCCATAATACCAAACATTACCACCAAATCGCAGTACAAAGTTGCGTCTAAAAGTCAGACTTAAACAGATGACATAACAAATTGTATATCTTATACTGTCACGACACTAGTTTTTTAATACAGTGTTTTGATTCTATTATAACAAATTATGTATTTAAGTAATGTAAATAGCAAACACCCTCATTGGTTGGATGGAGGATAGGGTGTGGTTTGAACTCGAAGTGCAGCTACCTTCCTGTGGTGAGTTCTGGTTTGTTTAAACATTATCAAATATTTAAACAAGCAAAGAGTTGTACATTGTACAATTTATATGCAAATGTTAATATTGGAACGCAAACTGATCTCAGGTGATTACTTTCTTTATTCATCAAAATCACTGAAAATTGAATTTTTGCCGGTTTTTATTGAGCTTGCGTGATCGGAAGCTATTCTTTAAACGCAGCTGTTTATTTTTATTATTATTAAACATTACAATCTGCAAATATTTTTCACTATAGCGATAAAATATATATATACGTAAATAAAGAAAAAAATTCTGGAAAAATCGGAAAATTTCAATTTTTTTTTTAATTTTTAGGCGGTTTGCGGGATCGGAAGATAAAGTCCGATTTAAATAAATTTTTTTTTGTTTTTCTTGTATTTACCAATCGCAACTTTTCCGCACTATAGCAACTCGGAAATATCAACTTGACTTTTTTCGCACCACCCTAGTATACTGGTCCAACATTATATGGATATTAACTAATGATGCAGAGAAATTCTTTTAGCAAGGCAGTAGTATAATTTTTTTAGATTAAAATTTACAAATTATGTGGATATTTTTAATTCACCAGTGTAAAATCAAATTTTCAACCCTTTTTGGCATTTGCTAATTATTTTATAAACAATTCACAATTCCAGTGAGTGCTCATATTTTTTAAACAAATATACTGTAGATTGAGTAATGCTACTGCTACTGTAGGATTTAATCCTTTATGTTTCAAATTATGAATTCATAAAAATTTCATCTTCTAAAGCATTTTTCTTGAATTTTTGAAACTACATTAAAAGATTTACACAATCATAATAAAAAAATTTAATACATTTTACAAGGATTTTGACAATTAAAATTAATTAAATTTGAATTTATTGGGATTTTGTGCAATATTTATAACTGCACTTACATCTTTTATTTAAAATATTTTTTTTAGTACTTTGTAGAATTAGGAAATGTGCAAATATAATGTTCTTACAATAGAAATATTTCCAAACTGAAACTCCCCCCAAATCTTTCAAGGTCAAGAAAGCTGAAAAGATGCAAAGGCAAAAGTAATCATCCTTTTAAAAATGTTTTTGTTATGTGCAACCCTTAGTGCTTTTGGAACAGGATAAAGTAAAGTATCTATAACTCATTCTAAACTGTATTACTACTAATCGATGTATTAAATGAATTTTATAACAAGTTAGTTTTTAGTTTAATGGTACCGTCAGGGGGGGAGGGGGATAAAGGGTTAAATTCATTTATAAAATATCACATTAAAGTTTGAATGCGATATTTTAGGTATACAAGGTTTATTAAAGCACTTAAATGTGAAAACATGAGGCTATTTTGTAAATTTATTAGATCATATTTGAATAATAATTTTTAACGATTTTGACGGATTCAACCAATGAGAGCAGGCGCATCAATCTCTTTGTTTCGAAATGTAGTAATAACTGAAAAATATCGAATGAACTTATGTTTGAAAAATTAATTTGAATATATAAATAAGCATAAATTTAACAGTAAATACCATTTTTTTAAAACATAAATTCGTTAGACGCTGATTTCGATATTTCATTCGTTTGAGGAGCGATTTTAAAGTTACGATTCGATTAAAAAGTTACTGTTAAAAGTTCGATTTTAGAGTTACGAATAAACATTCGATTAAAAGTTCGGTTACTTATGTGAGATTTTCGAGATTTTTACTTGAAAAATTCATTTCACTGTCTTAAATACAGGACAACAGAGAAAAGCTTATTTTAGTGCAATATTTTCCCCAAGGCAAGCAAACTTAATGTATAAAAGACTGTGGAGTTATTTTTTGTTATCTTTGTTTACGTTGTCTTCTGTTATCTCTTCCGAGATCAAGATCAGCGTTAGGCTTACTTGTTCCTTTAAAATTTGATCTAGAAGTTTTTCTAGATTTACGAATGTCACCAAAAAATGATTTAAAGATGTAAATTCATGCAAATTTCACATAATTGGTATTTTATTTATGAAAGACATATCGAACAATATATATCATTGCAAAAGTAAGTAATAAACTTTTACGGTCTTTATATTTTACTATCTTTATATTTCTCAAATTTAAGGTGTATCAGCATGAAATTTATGAGTAGGAGCACATTGCGCCTCTTTTCGTTATTTATCTATTGAAAATATTTTAAAAGAAAATCAATATTTTAATAGAAAAGCACCTCTTTTTTGTGGTTAAAGCAAGTTGGAGCTTGAGTGCGGACGCCTTTGTCAGAGTCGTCATTAGATACTCGTGCTACATACAAACCTGCATAATAAAAGATGATAGCAGTACAGTCTATGAATTAATGCCTGAAAATGTCTATTATAACCAGCGGAATATCTATAGGTATTAGTAAAAGAAAGTTTCGCTCAGTGTTTGCGATATCTATCGTATGTATAAGGCTGAAAATTTGTATGATGATAGTCCAAGGCAGGTCCTGATGCACCTGAAGCTCAAATTTTTCTGTGACCCATAAATTAAACAATATTTAAATTAATAATTTAAAAAAGTTATATTAACTTTTTATTACAAAATAATTTTGTATAACTTGCATAATAGAATTTTTCAAAAATAAATTTAAGAATTCGAAACAGACAATAATTAATAACTCAATGTTTCAGAAAATTAAAACTAATCAGTACGACTGTGCATTTGAATTTTTATAATTAAATATGGATAAACTATATATATGGATATAGCTTATTTTATTGATTATGTTTGTGTCATTTACTTTTATGAAATTAATGAGCTTTTATAATGATGAAGAGATATCTCATTTGAAATCATTATCTTCCAACTTTAACATTCATTTATCCGTTAATAATCATAACTCTTTTTGTATCTGCAAAAGAAAAGTCAGTATTTTTCTGCTAGCCGGACACCAGTGTTATATATACCTATATATATGTGTGTGTATAAATTAGGGATGCACCGAATAGTGAGTTTGGCCAAATGCCAAATATTCAGCCTGCTGGTAAAGCAAATTACTGAATATTCATTTGGCTGGCGAAATAGGAACTGTTAGGCCAAATGCCGAATATTCGAAAGGCCAAATACTTTGATATATCAGAGGCTAACAGTATTGAAAATTTAATTTTAAACAATTTTACATAATATTTAGCACAGATACTTTTATTTTGATAAACAAGGGTACTTTTCCGTTATATGGGCACAATGCCAAAATGTATGCTAGCTAATGCGCCAATTATTTCAACCCTGATTGTGAAAAGGATTGTTATTGTAAACCATGCGAAACATTGTGATTTGCTATATATGAAATGTGAATCACATGAATGATTATTATTTAATCTCAACCTCGGAAAGCTATTTGCTATTATTTGGAATACATGAAAATAATATTAATTCATATTAATTGTATAACTGTTTTTTGTTCACTTATTTTAAGTATATATTTGTGATTTAATAAAATAGTTCATAAAAGTCTCTAATTTTCAAAATGTTATATTTTTAAAATGCTCACTTTACTATCGACAATGTTTTTTTCTTTTCTTTTTCAAATGTTTCAATTCACATGATTTTCATTTTGCGCCAACTATTACACTTGGTGACAATGGTGTCTGTATAACGGAAAAGTACCTAAACAAGACTTTTTTTATAAATATACTTTGTATAAAAGAAAAAAATCTATGTTATGAGTTGTTATTTAAGACGATTGTTTAAAAATTTTAATTAACAGAGTTTAAATTCCATGCCTTCTGTGATTTCAAACAAATGAATAGAAATTTCTTATACTGAACAAGAAACATGTCATTCCATCGAAAATTAAAAGTGTGTCACTACAAGCTGTAGCTACATTTTTTTTCATAACCTCAGCAAAAATTAAGACATTTTAGCAAGATTTGCATCATATTACTTTGTTTATATAAAATGTGATGATACCAATGGAAGTGACTGAATTTTGACCAGTGATACAATATAAGTACTGTTATCTGCATTCTTAATAAACGAATGTCTAGTTCAGTGCTGTTTAAACAAGAGCAGATCCAGCTCACCATTTAGAGGGGGGGGGGGGTTCATGGATTTCTCTTTTTTGGGTGGGAGGGATCACATCTTTTTATGTGAATTTTTTATATTGAAAGCTATTCCCAAATCCAAACTAACTGGTTTTCTGATTCTTTTGTGAAGTCATTTTTATTCGTAAATACAAAAAAAATTGCATTAATATTCGTAAAAATATACAATTTACCGATTTTGTTCCGATACCAAGAAATTAAAGAGTTTCCAATTTTCTTATAAAGGTAAGGATTCATTCAGAAAATGTTGTCAAAATTAGCATTTTTGGCCCAGTTTTACGAGTTGACAGCCACAGAAATGTCGTCCCAATTGGTTTAAGTTTTTCCGGAAATTCAGTTTTAAAAGTCTAAAAATTGTCAATGATTAAATAATGGCAAAAAATTTTTATTCAATTTTAGAGGTAACAAAACCGTACACATTGGCATCTTATGTGATTCTATTAGTGTCACTAATATTGCAGGTGTAGCCTCTTCTTTCTGCTCAAAGTATTAGTTTTTTCAATCAAACTATACCTTTGGAATGGATCATTTTCTTCCAATGGACTGATAGCTTCCATTATTATGAAACAGCCGTTATAAATGAAGTGTTAGGTGAAGATGAAAGAGCAGTCGTAAAAAGTTAGAACTCTCATTTTAAAAAATGGCCATAATTTTTTTTTGAAAAAAAACGACTGCTCTTACTTTTTTTACAACTGCTCTTTCATCTTAGCTAACACTTTATTTATAATGGCTGTTTCATAATAATGGAAGCCATCAGAAGAAAATAACTTGGTGAAAGCGGAAATTCGGTTAAGCGGGAGTCTACTGTATATTTCATTTAAAAAATGATTATTAGAATATTTTCGTTGGTGTTCAGAGGGAGGTCATGACCCCCATGACCTCCCCTTGGACCCGCCATTGTGTTTCGGTATGAATGGTTGCAATTTCCAGCACTTCCTGTCATGTTATCATATTTTACAGAAATTAAAATAACTCTGTTGACAATACAGTTACAATACCTTCATTATACTGTTAAAGTAATAAAAGAAAATTAAAGTTTGACCTTCTATAAGGTATGCTGTATTTTTGACTAAATACGAGGCATGTTTTTTAAGTAAGTACTGTTTTGGAATTAAAAAAAGATGTGCAAAGATATCGCAATAATTTTATTTTTACATGAAAGCCTTTACATTCATCTACTTTTCAACATAATTTCCGTGATTATTGAGGCACTTGTCATAACGTGGCACCAGTTTTTGAATACCCTCCTCATAAATTTCTGCCGCCTGACTTTTTAACCACTGTATCACAAATGTTTTGACTTCGTTATCGTCTTGAAGACGCTGACCACCCAGGTGTTTCTTCAAGTGCAGGAACAAATGGTAATCGCTGGGCGCCAGATCAGGGCTGTATGGAGGATGATCTAGAGTTTCCCATTTAAAAGATTTGATGAGATCTTTGGTCCGATTAGCCACATGTGGACGGGCATTGTCATGCAGCAAAACGATACCCTTACTCAACTTGCCACGTCTTTTGTTCTGGATTGCACGACGCAGATTGTTCAATGTCTCACAATAAGACACTGCATTGATTGTCTCATTACGAGGCAGAAACTTCACTAGCAATACTCCTTTTTTGTCCCAAAAAACTGTGCACATTTTCTGGGCAGAAATTGTTTGCTTAAACTTCACTTTTTTGGGTGATGATGAATGTCGCCATTCCATGGATTGTTGTTTCGATTCTGGTGTGACATACGCCACCCATGTTTCGTCACCAGTAACAATTTGGTCTAAAAAATCTTCACCTTCATTGTGGTGCCGCTCAAGGAAAGTCAATGCACTGCCTAAACGTTGGGTTTTGTGCAAATCCGTCAACATTTTTGGAACCCAACATGAACACAATTTCCGGTAATTCAAGTTCTCGGTCACAATGCGATACAAAACACTACGAGAATATTGAGGAAAGCAGTCGCACAATGATGAAATTGTAAAGCGTCTGTTTTCTCTCACCTTTTCGTCCACTTTCTGCACCAAATCTTCATTAATGACCGAAGGACGCCCACTCCGTTCTTCATCATGCACATTTGTGCGGCCATCTTTAAATGCTCTCACCCATTTCCTTACCATTCCATCACTCATAATGTTTTGTCCGTAAACTTCACAGATCTCACGATGAATATCGATTGGTTTTACGCCTTTAGCACTAAGAAATCGTATAACAGCCCGTACTTCACAATGAGAACTTACGATCGTCGGAGGCATCTTAAACACTCAGTAAACAACGTATACAATGAAGAATCAGACTGTAATGGCGTCAGTGCGTAGACAAGAGATGTAGGTAGCCAACGCGCATGCGCGGAACGCCGACCGTAGTGCTGCAGTGGCAGAATCGCAAAACGGTACTTACTTAAAAAACATGCCTCGTAAGTGAATTGCTGTCTTAAAATAAAACTTCCTTACTTTATGATTTTGATGGGAATTAATTAGGATAACTTTATAAAGAAAAGTTTCATTGAATAATTCAAGGAAAATGTATCTCATCTTTATTAGGCATATTTAATTATACATTATTAATTATTTACTTGGCACATTATTAATTATTTACTTGACCTTTACCTTTAATAATTTAATCATTTTTAAATTTATCTTACTTTTTGGCCATTTTAGTTTATTACTTTATTTAATTATTTTAATATTTTACTATAATTGCAAGCATTCATTATAATTTTTATTGCATTATTGCATTCAAATTACTGTTTTAAAAATGTAAACAAAGCAAAAACCAGAAATCTGTAAAATTCTAAAATATGCACAACCTCTCATCCCAAGTTGTATGGATTTGAGAGAGTCTACTGTAAGTAATTTCCAACTTTAGTTTAATTATCCACAGCATGTATATAAATTTCTGTTTGAAACCGAAAAGTATGAAATTGTTTGTAAAAACCATGGAGATATTTTCAGTATCATTTATTATACTCATTTGAACCTAAATGTAACAAAAACATCATATATATGTGACGTTTTGACGGCAAGTAAATGGTATTGTCGAAAAAATGAGGGTTTCCATTTGTAAACAGCACAGGCAGCAGCCGATTTGTTTAAGATAATAAAGAAAAATGAAGAATTCACTCAAGGCAGTCGCTTGAAACACTATTCACTTTATTTCCACACTCACGATTGAATCTAGGGAAGATGCTCACTCCTTCAATGGTAAAAAGAATAAAGTCTATTCTCATCACACAATTAGTTTTAAAAACATTCCATCTCTTGACTGTGTTCTATTCTTTAATCCGTTAACATCTAACATCTCCGTACCCATTACGATACCGTTGCTTCCTCATTCTACACACATATAAAACAATTCATCCACCGTATTACTACCTCCATCGAGCAGTCACATTGAATATCCAGTCTGCCACGACTGCAATCCGCTACCCTTCTCTCTCTCTTTACACTTCTACATGACATCGTGTTAGCCTCTACATGCTAAAAAGCTTACAGCCCTCTCTGGTTCCCGCCATCCGTATTTATACTCACCTCAAAAGATTGTTCTAGAATAATCTTATATCCTCGCCCCAGATGTCTAAAGCATAAACAAATGTTAAAATCTGTAGTCGAGATTATGCAAAAATAACCCTTTTTTCCCTCTTCAGACGATAAAAGAAATGAATTTATGTCTGCGAAAGTTTTAATCTTTGAAATATTTAAATTACACCTGGATATTTTAAATAAAAGAATAAATTGAAATAAGTAGGTTTTTTTTTCTTTAAGACGATATTTTAGCAGTTAAATAAAGATTTAAGGGGAATATGATATACCGGGATTTAATAGCGGAATTTAATAGGAATTTAAATAATAAAAGTTTTATTAAAGAAAGATGAATAGATTGAGCCATTTTTTGATTTAGGCAATTTGGAGTAAATATTAATATATGAATTAAGGTTTTTAATTTAATAAGCCGGTATAATATACGGAACATTACTGAAAAAGGAAAATTTACATAAAATACTCTAAACTTGATGCAAAAATTTAAATTTTGTAATATTATCCCCCCTCCCCTAAGACTTTGTATGAAATTTATGGTTAATTAACTACAATTTCAGACAAGACTTGTAATAAATTTGGAAGTTGATTTTTTAATATTGAAAATTCTAGAGACGTCAGCGAAGAGATGGAAAAGTAAAATTTAGCAATGCAAGAGAAAAAAAAATACTAAGAGCATGTAAATTTAGCTGAGAGCATTTCCCCTGTAAAAGAATACAAATAATGGTTACAACATCACTTACCATTTGTAAGTGCATAGGAAAATATAAACACAATAATAAATAAAGAATAAGTATAAATACAATAAGAAATAAATAAGAAATAATAACAACAAATTCTTTTATCTTATGGAAATTTAGTGTATTTCCATTTCTCTTATCACAAACATATTTCCAATCAATTAATGTTTAACACTTTATTTACTCCAAGTAGAATTTTAAATTCTATTGGCTTAATCAGTTCGTAGGTCATAACAGTCCTTTAGCAAAAATAGTGGTACAGTCCTTAAGTAAAAAGTTCAGCTGCAATAAATATTTTTTACTAAATTTGTTTCGACTATTCTACCTACTAAAACTCTTTACATTAGGTTTTAATATTATATGTCATCATTAGTAGTTTTTATTTAATAAACAAATTCCTAGTAGTTATTCAACTACCTTTTAATGTTGGTTTATCAACTACTTTTTTGAGCTCCTTTTCCCATTCTAATTGGGACTCACCATCTTTTAAAACTTCTCACTTGTTCTAGTAAATATCATAACTTTTCACTTATAAGTTATGTTCTCTTTTTCTTTAATAAATAATAACTCTTTCAATAATATAAATAAATAATATAATATTTTCAATTGATAGTCATAATAAAATTCTCAACAGTATACTTGAATAATAACAATAACAATACTTAATAACAATGTTATATTCTAAGAAAATATCACAGATTGTTTACTTATTGACATGGAAAATAATGGTTGTGGATAAAAATAATACATAGCAATTAAATAATTTTCTTATTTTTTACTTATATAAGAAAGTATTTTTGCCAGTCGAAACATTAAAAATAATAATAATAATAATAATTCCAAAGTCCAAATAAATTTAACTCTAAATATTTAGAAAGTGGACTCTCAACCAGTATTTCCTTACAATAATTTATCTCTCTGATACTCTTGATGAATAGACGTACATTTGATAAACTGAGAATGGTAAAATAAAGAAAATAAATAGGAATAAAAGATAATTTGTTTATGTACTTAATTTTCTATTGCTACACAATCACTACAAAATCTCATCACAATTATAAATTTTCTAGGTTTATCAATTATAATAATACAGTAGACTCCCTCAAATCCGCACAGCTTGGGACCAGAGGTTGTGCGGATTTTAGAATTTTGCGGATTTCTGGTCATTGATTTGTTTACATTTTTGAAACATTAATTTGATTGGTAGTTAAGCAAGGGAAATTATAATGAATGCTTACAATAAAGTGAAACATTAAAATAAGTCAAATATTAAAATAATTTATTAGTTTAAACGTAAGTAATTATTAAAATAATTAGAAAAATCTTTAATTACTACTGACGAAATCGACTCAATTCGATTTCTAAAGTCCTATGCTGCCATCTATCGGTAAAGCGATCGTAAGATCGATATGTCATCATATAGATATGCTAATTTATATCAAAATCAAAAGTAATGTAAATTTATTTAGTAATAAATCAACTGTAATAACCAAAAGAGAATGATTAACAAAAAATTTAGTAAAAAAAACATTGCGGTAGTCGCTGATTTCGACGCCATCTTGAATTTTGTTCCTGCAACTTAACTGTAAATTTCATTGTTTACATCTGAAAAAAATATGCGGATTTTAGGCGTTCGCGGATTTAAGGTAGTCTACTGCATTATCAATTCTTACTATTTTTGTAAACAATTGGTAAAAAATGGAATAAAATAAATATAGTTTATTTTGATATATAAACTTGATATAAAATTAAAAATATTTATTTTTATTTTTCAACATCAATCTAAAAATTCCCAAAATCAAATACACATCCTATGCCTGCATAGAGTGTCTACCTAATCCCAAAAACTTCCAAACACAAGTAATATCCCCATGGCCACCAAGGTCATACCTGGTAATGTTGAAAACTATTGAGGAAGAGAAAAAAAAATTCTACACAATTAAATTTTAATCTATGGTTTTTACTTTAGTTTGAGTTTGTGATTGTAATTATTTGTCAAATATTAGGAATAGTAGGAGGTGAATTACTAGGAAGAGTATCAGAGGATGTTGCATCATTCCTAAATAAACACTGTTGTTCCCAATGATATGCATTATTTACACCTTTATTTGTACATATTCTACATGGTCTAGAAGGATATGGTTTCTGAAAGTAATTATTTTGAAAATTTCTAGACCCCTGATTTTGATACTGTCTTTGTGGAATCCAATTCCTAGGTGCATTATTGGGCCTATTTGGCTGAAAATTAGGTCTACTTGGTTGAGTCCCAGGCCTAGGTGGTTGAAATTGTTGAAAATTTTGTCTAACTGGTTATTGATTTACTGTTTGGTTTGAAATTTGAGGAGTGGAAACTTCAACAAATTGCTTAACAAGCCAGTACCATTCCGTGGTACTATTTGGAGGGTTTACATTAATATTATTTCTATACTCTGGTTTTAATCCATCTGTCAACCCTTGTATTAGAAGAGTCTCACAAAGATGGAGTTTCCTCCCAATTCCTACTTTTTTGTGAAAATAATTTTCTAAATTATCTAATTTTAGAGTTGAGAAATCAGAAAAATTTGGAACATTTAGTTCAATGAATTTTTCTATCAAGATTTTTGAAATCTGTTCATAACTAGTACAATTAACACAGTCATTGATATAGACTTTTAGTGCTTCACCCTTTAAATACTGTGGAATAGATTTAAATTTCCACTCTAAATCTTTATTTTCCCTAGTACTCATATCATCATAATAATTTAACCAAGCCTGGATTTCCATTCCAGTACTAGGATCAAAATTGACTAATTTTGGTTCAGCCATTATATCAGTATTCATTAAAATAAAAGAAGCACTTCTATTCTCTTTAATACAACCTGACCTTAACAACATTTAAACTAATAGAGTTCTATTTTTCATAATAGATTAAGTACTATTTCAGACTTTAATAATAAATAAATAAATAATTCTCATGACTTCATAATAAACTTTACAATAAATAAATAAATAAATACTCTTCACGAAATAATAAATAAACCTCATAAATAAATAATTCTCATACTTAATAATAAATAAATCTCAATAAATAACTAACAATAACAGAAATAATAACATAAGAAGTGCAAAAATATTGTAAAAAAGAACTCACTCCAATCATCTTGTCTCACAATCACCAGCACTATACTTTGCCATTCACATTGGCTATGTAGATTTTTAAATTTCCGGCAATGATCTTTAGTAAATATCATAAACTATCGTCATCAGTACTTCTATTTATTTGTAATTTGGAGACATAATCGCTGTTATTGCCGTCACTTCTATATCCTGTCGACTTTTTCTTTTTCCTGTGACGTTTTGATGGCAAGTATTTGTATTGTCGAAAAAATATGCTGTGTACAGCATGTATATAAATTTCTGTTTGAAACCGAAAAGTATGAAATTGTTTGTAAAAACCATGGAGATATTTTCAGTATCATTTATTATACTCATTTGAACCTAAATGTAACAAAAACATCATATGTATGTGACGTTTAATGGCAAGTAGTTGGTATTGTCGAAAAAATGAGGGTTTCCATTTGTAAACAGCACAGGCGGCAGCCGATTGGTTTAAGATAATAAAGAAAAATGAAGAATTCACTCAAGGCAGTCGCTTGAAACACTATTCACTTTATTTCCACACTCGCGATTGAATCTAGGGAAGATGCTCACTCCTTCAATGGTAAAAAGAATAAAGTCTATTCTCATCACACAATTAGTTTTAAAAACATTCCGTCTCTTGACTGCGTTCTATTCTTTAATCCATTAACACCTAACATCTCCGTACCCATTACGATACTGTTTCTTCTTCATTCTACACACATATAAAACAATTCATCCACCATATTACTACCTCCATCGAGCAGTCACATTGAATATCCAGTCTGCCACGACTGCAATCCGCTACCCTTCTCTCTCTCTTTACACTTCTACATGACATGACATCGTGTTAGCCTCTACATGCTAAAAAACTAAAAAGCTTACAGCCCTCTCTGGTTCCCGCCATCCGTATTTATACTCACCTCAAAAGATTGTTCTAGAATAATCTTATATCCTCGCCCCAGATGTCTAAAGCATAAACAAATGTTAAAATCTGTAGTCGAGATTATGCAAAAATAACCCTTTTTTCCCTCTTCAGACGATAAAAGAAATGAATTTATGTCTGCGAAAGTTTTAATCTTTGAAATATTTAAATTACACCTGGATATTTTAAATAAAAGAATAAAATGAAATAAGTAGGTTTTTTTTTTAAGACGGAATAATATTTTAGCAGTTAAATAAAGATTTAAGGGGAATATGATATACCGGGATTTAATAGCGGAATTTAATAGGAATTTAAATAATAAAAGTTTTATTAAAGAAAGATGAATAGATTGAGCCATTTTTTGATTTAGGCAATTTGGAGTAAATATTAATATATGAATTAAGGTTTTTAATTTAATAAGCCGGTATAATATATGGAATATTACTGAAAAAGGAAAATTTACATAAAATACTCTAAACTTGGCGCAAAAATTTAAATTTTGTAATATATATATATATTGGCTTATACTACCATGATAATCCTATGCTTGACACCGCTTATACTTTGATCCACTGTGCATCACCCCTGTTGATCAGTGAGTGAACGTTATATATTTTAGTGTCCTGACACTGGTATTCATTCACATATCTCATAAATGACAGAAATGTTTTGCTTCTTGCGTTTTTAATTTATTATCATGTCTTCGGTATTATAGTAAATATTAATGCTCTTGTACGAAAGAATTCATGAATAACATAAACAAATCAAGAAAGATGCCGTGCCATTTTGCTTAAAAATTCTGGGCCCACCCGATATTTTTCAAAAGTTGGCACCACTGGAAAAAACAATGTTTAGGGGCAATTTTATTAACTTTTATTTGTATTATATTTAACTTGCAGTTGAAAAAGAATTTATATTTTTATGAAATAAATACTACAATATAACTTAGAAAATCCGGCATCATCGGGACCAAGACTATGCCGGATTTTTGAAGGAATATCAAAAATAGTACTATAATATTAATGGTGCCTTTAGCCACCATTTAATTCATTATTAAGTGATAATTATGTAATAAAAGAGAGAAAATGAAATATTTAACAAGTAATATAAAAATTTTGTTTTTAAAGTCAGTTCCTACTTAGGTCATCAAAGAAAAATTTAATTTAATCCCTTAAGCTAATATTAGTTTTTGTTGCATTAAAATATCTCAATTTGTTGATTTTCTATAAGCAAGTAGGTTTACAATGGAAGTCTGTGGGAATTTGGCGAAACATTAGAGATATCGCCAAGTTGGCATCGGCGATAAACTTGGCAGTATTTGGCAACAGAACAGGGTCCCCCCTATGGTAACCCCCCTTATAGATATGAAGATGCATTAAATGCTGTTCAATAACTAATGGCCGCCATTTTGTCTCCCATATAAAACTAAAATTAATTAATTAAAATTTAATTAATGAATTAATACAGTAAACTCTGTCTAAGGTGGAATCGATCGGGACCATGAAAATTTTCCGCAGTAGACAATATTCCGCCTTAGACAAATTTTACTCTATGTCTATGGATTCGCAGGGACTTGAAAATCTTTCCGAGTTAGACAGATTTCCATCTTACACAGAGTCTGCCTTACAGAGAGTTTGCTGTACTTGGAAAATCTGTGTTAACATCAGTTGTCATCCAGTACAAGTTAAAAAAAAATTATTTCATCTTGCATAGCTGCCAACTTGTACGTATTTTTGCTACCACTAAAATTTAACAGAAATTTCAGCCTTATTTAATTATCAACATTCACTGGAATTCGTCGATTGAATTAGGCAAAATTTTCTATTACATTTTAGTGGTAGCAAAAATCCATACAAGTGTTTTATTAACGACTGAGAAAATTTGAACAAGATATATAAATAAAAAAAATTACTGTATATATATATTTTCTGTTACAGAAAAATATCTAATAAAGAGTAAAATTATTTCTTCTCTTATAATTTTGGAAACATTGATGTAAACTTCGTTTGCTTCAATTTTTTTGGCCATTCTTTAACAAGTTTTTTTTTCCTTGTATTTTAAACAAATAAAGAATTTATAACTATTTCGGAAATACAGTCTTGTTTCTCTAAAGCATATATTAATATTCCAGTCAAATTTATGCATTTTCTAGTGACACCTTTTCTTGCCGGTTGTTAATCCTCGTCTTCTGAGCTTCTACTAGCATTATTGACGGTTCTATTTAGCACAGCGACAGCAATCTCTCTGTCCATTAAATTGTTTGTTGTTGATGCATTTTCGTCATTGCATAGCCAATCTTCTGTATCCCTTTTTTCAACACTTAAATGCATTTTCAGATGTTGTATGTTCAATCAGCTCATAAATTGCAGCCTTTTCACGGCAAATTTGAAAGCCTAAAAATTCTTCCTCATCATTGATGTTGCCGTTGCCGAAAGTTCATTTCAGCCATATATTATGACATGCATTCGCCAAAGTTCTTCTCGTTGCTAAGCAGCAGTGCAGCTCCCAGAAAATTTGTTCAGAAAATAATCGTCTCTGACAAATGTAAAAAAAAATCAAATGTTCTGTTTTTGCATTTTTATTTTCGATCTTGAAGTTTTTAATTCATAAAAAATTGCTATTTTTCTTCTCCTATAACTTGGAAGTGTAAACGAAAAAGGAAGGGAAAAGATGGTTTTGATGCCGTATTTTTGAAGTTGTCAGATTTCTGAATGCCGGATTTTTGAAGTCACACTGTATTTTTCTTTTATTAAGCCTGAGTTATGTAACACAATATTATGTCGTGTATTAATTTTCCTTTATATTTCTTTCAGGTATTTATCAATGTTATCTTCGTAAATATCCTTCTTTGTATGTGCGAAAGAAAATAGAACAGTCTACATGCAAAGAATAATTTATCTGCAACTATGAAGCTTCTTAATTTTAATAATATCAAATGTTATTCCACACACAATTCTTTTCTTGATTCCTGTCCACCAATGCTGCCAAATAGCCACTCAGAGAGAAAGAAAGTTGTAAGTTAATTAGAAAAAGAAATATAATGTAAATTATGGCTCATGCATAATACACTTACAAAATGCAAAAGCGTGTGAATTATACATTTTGTGGATTGTACATTTTTGCAGATTATAGATCATCCCTTTATTTACATTTTATTTTTTTTAAGTCTGACTATAAATTAGGAACAGCTTTACAAAAGGTACAATTACAATGGAAAAGAAAAACATAATGCAACATTCGTTAAATATATTTAATAATTAAGCTTAAAGGAAAATTAAATTATATATGATAAATTTTTACTGGTTGTTCATTATTTTAAACATTAACATAACACAATGGCAGTTTCAGTTTTAGTTTGTTGTCAATAATTTTTTTCTGTAGTCTATGAACGCTATTTCTTACTCCAAGATAAAATTTTGTTACTCAAGGAAATTAAAATATTTATATCCAATTTATATTTAAATATTTATTCTTTGGGAAATTGAAAACTGAAAAAAAAAAAATAGATACCAAATTTAGTTTTATGAGATTAACTGTTAATGACAAATTTCATTGTTTACATTTCAACGTGTAGCGTGGATAATAGACGTTTTCAGATTATAGATTGGCAGATTTCACGGAGTTGACTGTACTTCAAATAAAAATATTTTTCTCTGATAAATCATTTCAAACCAATACAATCCTATACATTAAAGTAACAAAATTGTTGCCTTTTCTATGCTAAAAGTATGTAATATCTGATATTTGAAAATAAACATATAGTGCATCAATAATTGTTGAATAAAAAGTGTTTCCAGACAATTTTATTAATTGATGTTTTTGCTATCATGTGAAATAGAACGTATACAAAATGCAATACATTGAAAAGAAGCCAGGAGAGAAACGACATATTTGTCTTGTGTGCCAAAAAATGTTTACAACAAAATATTGTTTAAAGCAGCATTGCTTTATCCATACAGGAGGGAAACTTCATGAATGTGAAATATGTCAGAAATCCTTTACAGAATTGAGATATCTTAAACAACATCGTCTAATGCATACTGGGGAGAAACCACATGTTTGTCCAGAATGTGAAAAAGGATTTACCACAAAACAAAGCTTACGTAGACATCTCCGTATCCATAGTGCAGAAAAACCCCATAAGTGTGAAATATGTCAGAAATCCTTTATACAGTTGGAATATTTAAAAGTACATTATCGAACACATACAGGAGAGAAACCTTATGAATGTGAAATGTGTCGAAAAACATTTCGACGGTCAGGACATCTGAAACTACATCTTCAAACAACACATACTACAGAAAAACCCTATATTTGTCCGGAGTGTCATAAAGCATATTCAACAAAGCAATATTTAAATCGGCATCTCTTTATCCATAGAGGAGAGAAACCTCATAAATGTGAAATATGTGCAAAATCATATGTAAGTATAACACTTCTAAAAGAACATCGCCGAACGCATACTGGAGAAAAGCCATTTGTGTGTCATGTATGTCAAAAAGGCTTTTCCACCATATATTACTTGGAAAAACACCATCTTATACATACAGGAGAGAAGCATAAATGTGAAGTATGTCCAAAATCATATGTAAATTTAAGTCAGCTAAAACAACATTCCCAAATGCAGAGCCCGATCAAGCTGAAGTTGGGCCCAGGTCCTGTTAAAAAGTTGGGCCCCCCTACTTCCCCATTCCCGGCGACACTTTCAGAAAAAAAGTAGGTTTACTTGATGAGCTGACAAAACTGTTTGGGTGAAAGTTTCAAGTTTACAAAAAAAAATTTAACTTACAAGAATAATAAAAAAAAATGAATTACCGTCCACTTTCTCAAATAAGCATTTGCATAATTCACAAACATCTATGATCTACAGTTAATGTTGCAGAATAAATGAGGACGTCTTTTTCAAAACTCGCGTTATCCAAAATCATAAAAATTGTGTTTTCCCATATAGTCTAGTAATCACTTTAAACTATAATTCTGACATTGTAAAATCCTCGTTTATATTGAAACCAATAGACACAGTATGCAGTTTTTGGCATTTTCCCCAAATTTGATTTTCTGGATACGGCAAGTTTGGAAAAGTATAGGTACTCAAATTGAAAAGGACATTTACAGAAAAATTAAATATGGAAGTTTTTTATTACAGTAAAACTTTGTTTTTACGTCAGGGACCAAAATATAAAACGGAAACATTGGAAAAACTTAAATTGTGAGAAAATACACACAAATTTGTGGGCCCCTGAAATTGGTGGGCCGAGGCCCCGGAGGCCCGTGCATTAATCAGGCCCTGCCCAAATGCATACTGGAAAGAAGCATAAATGTGAAGTATGTCCAAAATCATATGTAAATTTAAGACAGCTGAAACAACATTCCCAAAGGCATACTGGAGAAAAAACATATGTGTGGTGTCCTGAATGTCAAAAAGGTTTTACCTCACGATATTACTTGAAAAAGCATCTTCTTACACATAACAGAGAGCAATCTTGTGAATTAGAAATGTGTCCATCATAAATTACGTAGTTAGGACAGCTAAAACAACAACTTCAAACTCATACAATGGAGAAGCAACATACTGTAAAATCCTGATTGTAATTCTCCCCCCCCCCCCCTCCCCTTTTTATTAAAGGAAGAAAATCTAAATTTGAAAGGAAGGTTTATATTTGAGATTTAATAAATGTATATATTTGAAACTGTTTATATCATTAATTTAGAGTAAAAAAGTAAATCCTTGGGGTGAGAGAGAATCTTCCGCATTTCAAGGGATTTTTGTTAAAAAAAATACTCATCTGATTCCAATTTTAAAATTTTATTCTCTCCCCAACAGCACACAAAATTTAAAACTTTTTTTTTTTTAAATAAAGTTTTCTAATTTATTTTATACTTTATTGTAATGATAAATAACCAACTATCTAAATCATCTCCGAAGTAACAGATTGCCCTCCACCTCCCCATCCCTTTTTGGCAGTGAACATGCACATTTAAAATTTTTTTACTTTTCAATTTCATTGTTTTTTTTACCTATTTAATACTTTATGGTATTAATCTGCTACTCTCCTTTCGACCCCCCCCCCCCTCTACACCTCGGGAAGTTTAAAATATTTTTAATTCCTTTATATTTTTCTGCTCTATACCTGATTTTCCTGTATCAGTGATTAAATCTTCTAAGTTATTCCTCTTGCACGCTCAACCCCCAAAAATGTGTTCCATTATTATAGGGGAGAGTGGGGAGGAATGGGACACTTTTTACAAAAATAAGAAATTCAACTTTGCTTGACACAAAAACAAAAATTTTGATATATAGAATACAAAATGAAACACTTTCTAATATCCTTGAACAATATAGAAACATAATTTACAGAAACAATTTCATAAATAAAGAAATTGTAAATTTCGAAATGTGTCCCATACCTCCCCACTAACAGGGAGGTATGGGACAGCTATAAAACAATGTATGATAAGGCACAAATTGTCTAGTGTTGAGTGTATATATACAGTCTAACAGAGATTGTAGGTTCATAATATCTGTTCTACAATATCAAATTCCATTACCTTCATCTCTGGAAGAAAAATTCAGGATTGTCATTCAGCGATGACATTAAATAGTCTTCAGTTTAATTTATTTACATTTTGAAGTAAATGAATATATTTATAATTAATATACTACCCTCGAAAAATATTTGCATATTAGCAATTTACATTCATCTTATTAAAAAGAAGGAATTAGATATGTCCCATTCCTCCCTCTACCTTCTTTTGTGTTAAACTTCTTGTATAAACAAAACTGCTACTTTTAAGCATAGTTTAAATTAGGAATAATATACTGTATAATGTTCCATAAATGAGGAAACTATTACATCTATGCATAAACAAGTCATTAATATACAAAAAAACATAAAAAGTATATGAAGCAAATTTACTTTTAATTCTTGAAATAATCTTTTTCTTTATACAATCGAAAGCTTATGCATATCAGTTGCTTTTTTTCAGCTGATGCTTGGGGTACCATTGCTTCATCCAATGTGTGATTGGTGAAATGATCAGAATGATACATAAAGAGAAAACCTATTGTCCTATTCCACCTCACTCTCCCCTACATATGTTGAGATAAAGTATGCTGTTTAAAACAAATATGGTGTCAAAGAATGGTCTGTGTATTTGATGTACGCTCAATGCTTTATGCATGTTGTTTCTAGTGACTTTTAACTAGCTTTCATTACAAAAAGTAAAAAGCTATCTATTGCAGTCATCTGGAGGAAAGCACTTCTGGAAAATTTGTGTATATTTTCGCCGATCACGACCCCCAGACCCCAAATCCACCCTCCGTTCAAATGTGACATATACATACAGTAGACTCCTGCAACCCTAAAATCTGCAAATGCCTATATTTCACTTACCATTGGAGATTTAAACAATGAAACTTTCAGTTCAGATGTAAGGACAAAATTACAGACTTTTTTATTTTTATAACTTTCTGTAGATGTATTTTAATATGTAATTCTAGTTAATATGACTGAATTCATGCTTTTTCATGAAGGAAGTATAAATTAATTTCTGAAAATATTCAAGATATTGCTTATATCACTGATAATAGCTATCTGTTTACCAACTATATTTATGTATTAATCAAGCATTTTTAGTTATTGAGTCTGGCTAAATCTTAAATAAAATTTCCTTAGATTTTGATGCGAATTAATAGGATATCTTTATGAGGTAAATTTCATTGAATAAGTCAAGATAAATGTGTATCATCTTTATTATGCATGTTTAATTATACATTATTAATTATTTATTTGACATTTACTTTTAAAAATTATCTTAATTTTCATTATTTTAGTTTATTACTTTATTCAATCATTTTACTATATTGTAACCATTCATTATAATTTTGATTGCATTATTACATTAAAACTACTGTTTAAAAATGTAAACAAAGCAATGATCAGAAATCTGCAAAATTATAAAATCCGCACAACCTCTGGTCCCAAGCTGTGCAGATTTGATGGAGTCTACTGTATATATATATATCCTTATATACATATGAATCTGGTTTTTGTCATGCGTTAACTCTCGTATTTATAAGCAGATGTGGATGAAATTAATTGTATGCATAGTACATACCAATGTCTAGAACGAGTTAATTGGCTAGCTTCATCTACCATCTTGTTTCAAAATGGCAGCCATTTAAAAAAAAAAAAAATTAAATTAAAAAGCAGTGCAAATAAAGCAAAAACTGAAAAATATTTATTTCTTAAGAGTTTGACCTTAATGCAAGGATTCCAAAGCATGTTTTGTTTTGTCTTTATCTTAAAAAATGGCAGAGATATAGCTGTTTGAATTTCTAGGGTGACTGACATTTTCAAACAATCTGATTTTTGCCATGCTGTAACTCTCGTACATTTATAAACCGATTTGGATAAGATTAAGTATGTGCATAGTACATAAGAGTGTCTCGATTGAGTTCGTTGGCCAGCTTCATTCGCCATCTTGTTTCAAAATGGTGGCCATTAAGAAAAAAGCCATTACCGAACAGTGCTTAAATATTATTAATATCTGTTAGCTTCAAATCCTTGCCAAGCGTGGCGAAATTTGGCGACCAAAAATAAGTAACCATAAATGATGCCAACTTGGCTGTAGCTTACTAATTTCGCGCAATCCTCATTGAAATTCAGTATTGACGAATATTCTCTTATCAGGTTTGTCGCGTTTAAGCTTCTTAAAATTTTAGTAAAATTAGCTTCCAGTAAATCTCGCCAATAACTATTTTTCAACTCGCCAGTTAGCATTTTTTTTTTTTTTTTTTTCGAGTGGTAAATTAAAACATTGCTTTGAAGTTTAAATTAAATGTCATCGTTTGTTACATCATTTAATATTTGGCCAGATGTCATATACGCACCCGGTTTGACGTGATTTTTTTACGAAAATTTGGTGAAATCCTCGTTTTCGAATACCAGTTACATATGTATTTTTGGTACTACTTAGTTATCCCGTCGAACAAAAATCTGTCAGCAAACTATAAGATTAAATGCCAATAATAGTTGATAAATGTCACATTCACTTGACTTTAAGCAAGTTACACGTCTTTACGTCATCAAGTGATTTTTATTTTGACGTTTTATTTGTATATTTCTTAATGTTATACTATTTTCTTTGTTCTTCCGTTATTTAAAATAAAAATTATGTCAATTTGTATAATTTGGCGAGTGGTTTGGCGATTTATATAATTTGACAAAATGGGTCAATGGAATAACTAAGTAGTACCATATTTTTTAATTATGTTCTATTATTTTTTATTTTTAAAGGAAAATAGCCAAAAAAATAATTAACTATAGAACAAAACAATTTATGTAAATTAAAAAAAGAAAATAAAGTAAATAAACACTTATTATTAAATAAACAACAATAGCCGGGTTACCATGTCAACCAAAATAACGCCATTTTGGCACCAATTAGGTACCTTGGTGCGTATATGACCCGGTGCTAATACTTTTCTTTTCATTTCGTTTAAAAAAAAATAAAGAAGTGAAAGCCATTTATTTTAAATGTTTCTGTTTGTATTAAATAAAATGATAATGAAATACAAATTGAATTATGAATAAAAGTAACATGATACATTTCTTAGTATACATTTAAGGGAGGCCAAACTTCTCGCCAAATTAGTTTAAAATAGTAACCTTTTCTAAAATCTGAAAGAAAAAAAATATCTGTTTGATTAAAATTTGAGTTGCCATCATTAGAAAAATGTATATAAAATTAGAAAAAAATTAATATTTCAAAAATTAATTCGAATTTAAAAATTCTAATACCTTTTTTGAAATCTGCAGATCAATATTAATTTTTGGTGTTAATTTCATCGCAAAGTATTCCATATTTTAGGAGAAATCGCCGTGAAACATAATCAGTTGTTTAATCAGTTGATTCAAAGAATCATTACATTTCAGCCGTTTCATATATTCGTTTCATTAGGATTTTATATATATAGGGTAGATATATTATTAAAATTGGTCATTTTCTGTTGTTTAACTTGATGTCTAAATTTTATGGTTGACCATGTTTTTTTTATTTAATTATAGACCACAGATTCCCCCCCCCCCCCCCCCGCTACCTCCCTGAAGTAGAATTCTCTCTGTGTTACTGATGTGGCCCTCGGCAAACCAGACATTTTTGCAAGTGGCCTTTCTCTTAAAAAGGTTGTGCCCCCCACCCTAGTCTAAAGTACTGTTTCTCCTCTTGTCCATGTGTAAACAAAGTGCTATATCTCATGTACATTTTTTAAAGAGATATAAAGAGGCACTTTATGCATACAAAGTTTTTTTTCATATCACTTACTACATTTCATCAAAGTAAAACTGGTGTAACACAATTTTTTTTAAAGTCTGTTGCTTTTATATATTTTGATTTGTTAGCAAAAAGGACTGGTTCAAATTGGATCTCACATCTTAGAAATATCCATTTTTAGAAAAGTTAATATTTAGGAGCAATTTTATTTGTATTATGTTTAATTTGCAGCTCAAAAAGAAATGACTTTTTTATGAAGTACATATTTTGATTTTAATAAGTCTGTGTTATGTAACACAATATTATGTTACATATTAATTTTTCATGCGTTTTCTTTCAGGTATTTTTCAATGTTTTCCTTCTAAGTATCTTCTTTGTACATGTCAAAGAAAACTGGACAGTCTACATGTAAAGAGTAATTTATCTGGCAGCTGTGAAATTTGTATAATTTTAATCTTAAATGTTCTTCCATCATTTATTTCCGGGTACCATTAAACTTTCCACCAATGTTGCCAGTTAAACACTAGGTGAGAAAGAAAGTTGTAAGTTAACTATAAAAAGAAATATAGAGGAATGTGAAAGTCATTCCATAGCCATAAATTTACATAACA
This sequence comes from Maratus speciosus, assembly GCA_963932465.1. Lineage (NCBI taxonomy): Eukaryota > Metazoa > Arthropoda > Arachnida > Araneae > Salticidae > Maratus > Maratus speciosus. The sequence continues at coordinate 143,424,269 of OZ010798.1, read as the reverse complement.
GTTTAATTTATTAAGCTGAAGACGAGTCAAGTGAATTTTAGCTTATGTTAAAGATTTTATTCATGATACTCTTAAGAAATGCAAAAATCATATTATATATTTAGTCTGCATAAAAAATTATACAAAAAAGTAAAAATATACCACATCCAGAAAATATAATTCCAAAAGATATATGTTTATACTTCAAATTAAGACTTTTCTGTGACAAAACATTCCAAATCAACACAATCATATATGCTAGACTAACAAAGTGTTGTCTTTTTCACGCTAAAAACGCATTATACAAAACATTATTAATATAACTATATACTCATAATATCTCATATTGCAGAATGAAAATATAGTATATCAATAATTGTGGAGACAAAAAATATTTCCTGGCAATAAATATGTCAGTTGTTGTTTTTGCTATGTGAAATAGAACACATACAAAATAAGATACCTGAAAAAAAAAAAAAAAAACAGGAGAGAAACGACATGTTTGTTCTGTGTGTCAAAAAATATTTTCATCAAAACCAAGTTTAAACCAGCATTACTTTATACATACCAGAGAAAAACCTCATACATTTGAAATGTGTCGAAAAGCATTTGTGTAGATGGGACAGCTAAAATCACAAATTCTGATACATACAGGAGAGAAACCTTATGAATATACAATGTGTCCAAAATCATTTGCATGATCAGGACAGCTAAAACAGTATCATCTAACATAATACTGATAATACTAGGGAGAAAACAATATGTTTGTCTAAATGTGAAAAGGGATTTTCCACAAAACAAAGCTTAAATATGCATCTCCTTAAACATCGTGGCGAAAAACCTCATAAATGTGAAATATGTGAAAAATCATTTTTTGTAATTGAGACAGCTAAAACATAATTTTCCAATGCATACTGACAGAAAGCCCCACGTTTGTCATGAATGTAAAAAAGATTTTTCCTCAAAGCAATATCTGGAAAAGCACTTTCTTATACATGCCAGAGAGAAACCTGTTAAATTCGAAATGTCTCAAACATCATTTGTAGATATGGGACAGCTAAAACAACATCAAACTCCAGCTGTGGACAAGCGATATGAATGTCCTGAATGTCACAAAACATTTTCAAAAAAACAACACTTAAACCGACATTTCATTTCCCATACAGGCGAAAAACGATTTGTTTGTCCGGAATGCAATAAAGCATTTTCTTTAAAACAATGTTTAAATCAGCATATCTTAAGCCATACTGGAGAGAAACCTCATAAATGTGAAGTGTGTCAGAAATCCTTTTTACAGTTGGGGAACCTCAAACAGCATCTACTAACACATACTGGAGAGAAACCACATGTTTGTCCGGAATGTCAAAAAGGTTTTTCCTCAAGGCAAAACCTGGAAAAGCATCTTCTTATTCATACCATGGCTGTGGACAAGCGATATGAATGTCCTGAATGTCACAAAACGTTTTTAAACAAACAAAACTTAAACCAACATTTCATTTTCCATACAGATGAAAAACGATATGTTTGTCCAAAATGCAATAAAACATTTTCTTCAAAACCATATTTAAATCGGCATATCTTTATCCATACTGGAGAAAAACCTCATAAATGTGAAATCTGTCAGAAATCCTTTATACAGGTGGGGAACCTAAACCAGCATCTTCAAACACATACTAAAGAGAAACCACATGTTTGTCAAGAATGCAATAAAACATTTTCTTCAAAACAATATTTAAATCAGCATATGTTTAATCATACTGGAGAGAAACCTCATAAATGTGAAATGTGTCAAAAATCCTTTATACAGTTGGGGAACCTAAAACAGCACCTTCGAACACATACTGGAGAGAAACCACATGTTTGTCCGGAATGTCAAAAAGGTTTTTCTTCAAGTCAATACCTGGAAAAGCACCTTCTTATACATACCGGGGAGAAACCTCATAAATGTGAAATGTGTCAAAAATCCTTTGTACAGTTGGGTAACCTAAAACAACACCTTCTAACACATACTGGAGAGAAACCACATGTTTGTCCCGAATGTCAAAAAGGTTTTGCTTCAAGGCAATACCTGGTAAAGCACCTTCTTATACATAGCCGGGAGAAACCTCATAAATCGGAAGTGTGTCCAACATCATTTGTACAGATAGGACAACTAAAACGACTTCTAACTCCAGCTACAAACGAGCGACATGATTACCCTGAATGTCAAAAAATATTTTCAAAAAAACAAAGCTTAAACAGATGTCTCATTATCCATACAGGCAAAAAACGATATGCTTGTCCAGAATGCAATAAAGCATTTTCAAGAAAACAACATTTAATTCAGCATATTTTTATCCATACAGGAGAGAGACCTCATAATTGTGAAATATGCCCGAAATCCTTTATACAGTTGGCAAATCTGAAGCAACATCGCTTAACACATACTGGAGAGAAACCACATGTTTGTCCAAAATGTGAAAAAGGATTTTCCAAAAAACATAGCTTAAATAAACATCTCCTTAAACATCATGGCGAAAAACCTCATAAATGTTAAAAATCATTTTTGCAATTGAGATGGCTAAAACATCATTTTCAAATGCATATTGGCATAAAACCCCATGTTTGTCATGAATGTCAAAACAATTTTTCCTCAAAGCAATATCTGGAAAAGCACTTTCTTATACATGCCAGAGAGAAACCTGTTAAATTCGAAATGTCTCAAACATCATTTGTAGATATGGGACAGCTAAAACAACATCAAATTCCAGCTGTGGACATGCAGTATGAATGTCCTGAATGTCACAAAATGTTTTCAAACAAACAAATTTAAACCGACATTTCATTTTCCATACAAGTGAAAAACTATATGTTTATTCAGAATGCAATAAAGAAATTTCTTCAAAACAATGATTAAATCAGCATATCTTTAGCCATAATACAGGTCTGCACGGGCCGGAATTTCCTTGCCCAGCCCGATTCAAATACTAAAAGTTCGTCCCGAGATCAGCCCGGCCCGTTTGTATTTTCACGGTTTACGGCCCGTGAAAAAATCAGGGAAAACAGGCCCGGCCCCTGCACAGACCCGACTCAATTTCAACAAAAATTCCTATTTTTTTTTAACATACAAATAAGATTCTTTTTTAGAATACCTCATGCATATTTATGAAAAGATTTAACAGTGTGTTTTAGATTACTATAAGTTCAGAGACTAAAGCATACAGAATAGCAACTATAACAATCCCTTAGAATCATTAAACATTTACATTCAAATACAAATTAATTAAAAAAACTAATGTCATTCAGAATGAAAAAAAAAAAATGTTAAAAACGTCATACCTTTTGAATCTGTATAATGAAAAAAGGAGATTTTTGAAAATATTTCTCTCTAATTTATTAAGTTATATTTCCAGAAATTCTATTACCAAAAGTTCATTATCACTTTTATTATTTTTACAAAACAAATTGCTTGCCCGATACGACCCTGGGAACTATTAAGTCCAGTACAGCCCCGCCATGTAGGTCCAGAATGTAGAAAAAAAATATATAAACTCGATTCAGGCCCAGCCCGAGCGTACTGAAAAAATTATATCATGGTTCAGACACAGTGTAGTGTTGCTGTCCGATGCCGACCTCTACACTGGACATGTTAGATTTCTGTATTGATGTTGCCAAGCATTGACTCGTGTATCAAATTTATAACCCTCGTCCTAGTCATGTCCAGTGAAATTTTTTTATATTTTATCATCTTAGTTAGATTTTTTTCTTTATATGGGGTTGGTCAGCCCACTTAATTTTTTTTTTATCCCGGCCCGTTTATTTTTTCTATCGGCCCGACCCATTGGAAATTTTGTCTTCTTATTAAATTATTGTCTTCTTAGATTATTAAATTTCTAGGTATGTTTTTCGTTTCCCTGCTAATCCTTTTTCGGTCAGCGGATCCAAGAGAACGGTGATGAGAGACGATTCTCTTCTCCTCTTGAATCAAACAAGTTGGAAATTGCTCGTCAAACGTGGCAAATGAGGTGCGTTCGTACTATAACTAGTTTTATAATTATTTTTGCACCCGATATTTTACTGAATGTGTATTTGTTTGCACTTCATAAGTGCATAGTCTGTAACATCATTAAAATGCACTTGCAATATTTTTTTCCCATTCCCCTTAATGTAACGGGAAACTTTTGACTGTCCCTGTAATTAAATTACACATCCGATTTTCATAAAATTTGAAATGGCTCGACAAAATTTTGCAGCAATTATATATTTAAAATTTTAGCCCATTCGGAAGGCTGTAACATCATTAAAATGCACTTGCAATAATTTTTCCCATTGGCCGTAATGTAAAGAAAAACTTTTGACTGTCCCTGTAATTAAACTATACATCCGATTTTCATAAAATTTGAAATGGCTCGACAAAATGTCGCAATAATTATATGTTTAAAATTTCAGACCATTTGGAAAGCTTTAACATAATTAAAATGCACTTGCAATAATTTTTCCCATTGGTCGTAATGTAAAGAAAAACTTTTGACTGTCCCTGTCATTAAACTATACATCCGATTTTCATAAAATTTGAAATGGCTTGACAAAATTTTGCAACAATCATATATTTAAAATTTCAGCCCATTCGGTTGCTCTGTTACATGCGGACGGATGGACAGACGGACTGAACGACGACTATAGGTGCTACGTATTTATATAATTACGAACGCACCTAAAAAGGGGTCCCGGTTAATAGCTCTGAAAGTTTGTTTTACCATCAGTGAAAAAAATTACATTCAATGGCAAAACAAATTATATATCTATAATAAATGATTGCTAAACTTATATATCAAATTCAATAGGGAATCGTTCTGTCTGGAAAAGCCACTTACATGTATTTTTATGGGCGGCTGCTAATGGTGCAGGAGGCATGTTGTTTTGTGAAGCCGTTTTATGATGAAAACAACCTATATCTTAGAAAAATTACATTCAGACATATAAACAAATCCCTTCTCTTAGAATAATATAAAATTGCATAAATGCTGAAAACTTGTAAAAAAAAAATATGAGCTGAGCAGGGCTTTCTGAAACCTGTAAATTCATAAGATAAGTATGTTTTAATATTATTTTGAGTTTGAAATATTTGTGTTTTGTTATATATAATGTTTGAATTTTGAGTTTGACGCATAAAATAAAGAAAACCAAATGTAAATAAAAATTATTTAATGTGAGCTAAATGGAGTCCACCTAAAAAGTATAATAAAAAATTAGCGTCACTTTGAAAATTAATAATGTATAAAATAAAGTAAGCTTGTGTTAAAAGGATTACTGCACTATGAGCCAATTGGGATCTCCAGAACAAACATAATATTTAAAAATCTGTTTTAGCGTCAATTTGAAAATTATCCATGAAATAAAAAAAGCTACACAGTAAAACATTTGTGTAAGTTTACCATGGTTTCTGTGTGTAACGTTATACAAATTCAGGAGTAAGCCATTTTGATATTTTAAAAACTCATATTATTGGATGATTCTTTCACAAAAGTTGTGGAATCTCCCACCTGAGGCATGATGGATGACTTAGTACTCCAAGCGCATGCGCAGGAATAAATATAGTCACAGGCGTACAGCCGACCTTCATAACCGGTCTTGGCGCTGAAAACTCACGTGACCTTAGTAGACCACAGAACTCAAGGTGAGCCTGTACGCTTTCGTTGCGTTGAATTCAGTATAGCTGTAAGGAGTGTTTGCTGTTGCACGTGTACTATTAGTCTTCATTTTATTATTTTTAAAAGTATATTATAATACGTTTTAGTGTTCTAGCAAGAAACTTTAACATTCAATTACTCCCTTCAAATCTTCCCTACTCCACTGGGTATCTGATATATTTTTGTTCAAATTCATTTAATAATAATTTTTGGATTTAAAGGAAACAAAAGAACAGATACACAGTTCATAGACAGTTGTATTCTACAGTACATATTCTACAAAAATATATTGTATGGGTGTAATTTGTTGAAAGAAATTTGAGAGAAAACAAATTTGGGAACTTAAAAGTGAGTTCTAAGATCAGGAAATCTTCAAAAGCACCAACATGTCATATGTTTCGGGTAAAAGTTTTTTATATGTATTATAAGAAAGGAATTAAAGATTTTTAAAGTTTGTTATGTGTATTATAAGAAAATTTTATATATAGCGTAATGCAGGACGCATATTACTGGTATGCATATAATAATGGGTGTAATGCATCCATATGTCCCTTATGTGCACTTTACAGGTAAAATAGGCCATCATTTTGTAGATAATGGCTAAAAGATAGTTTCTTTGCCCTTTAAAAAAAGATAGTCTCTTTCTCAAGTGGGATCTAGTGTAAGAATCTACGACATAATTTTTAACTTTTAGTGCTATTTATAATGCTCTGTGTAGTGTCACCCAACACTTGTCATTAAATGAGCCTTTTAAAGGTGTCTAGAATTAATACTAGAACATTATTTCCTGTTGATTTGTTTGTTCTTGATCCTTTTACTTGCCAACTAGTATTCTTTATGTTGTGTTCCTTTTAGACCTAAAGGAGATTTCATTTTTGATATTTCAGTTTTTCGAGTGATCCAGCGAAAGGAAAAAATTCTTAATTATTCTTCTATGAGAGTACCATGTTATAAGTAGAGTTCTTTTCTGTTCTCTCTTATTTTGCCATAATACACATAATTATCGAACTTTTTTCTAGTTTTCAACATTTGAGATTATTATATTCAACAACAGAAACATTAAATAAATTAAACCTTTTCTCATAATCAACGCAAACATCTAGTAATAAACAATGGTTTTAAAAAAAATTCTACAATTTTATTTTCAAACAAATTAAATGTAGTTCGAATTGAATGTAATTAGAAATTGTATTTTCGGACATTTCGCTTACACAATATAATTTGCAAAATTAATTCATCAGTTATTGAAGAAAAAGTTTTTTTTATTAACATTGATATTATGTTTCAGGTTATTTTTCTTACATATATATATATATATATATATATATATACAGTAAAACCCCGCTAATCCGAACTAATTGCGACCGGTGCCAGTTCGGATTATAAAAAATTCGAATTACCCGAAATTCGGATAAAAATAGAAAAGAAAAAGATGAGTGCCAAAAAAAAAAAAAAAAAAATGTAAGTTACAAGTACTCAGTAGTACAGTAAACATCCTCTAATCCGGCATCCTAAGGTCCGGCTTGCTGGATAATTCGGCACGACTTTCGGAAAAAAATAGTATATTCCTTGTTTAATCACTCCTCATATTTATAATAATCCAATGGAACTGCAGAATGAGAATTATATAACAACAAAATTACAAACGGTTCAAAATCGCGAATCTATAAATAGCTCAGTCACCACGTTGACGAGGGGTAAGAAAAAAGAATTTATGTAGATAATTTTCAGAATCAAACTATTGAAAGGAAAAATAAATTTTTATCATCTGAATTTAGGCTAATGTAAGACGGACGTCTTTTTGCACGCTTTTTTACTTATGCATTATCCCTACATAATGCCGCTAGCATTGTGAAGGGATAATACGCGAGTAAAAAGCGTGCAAAAAGACGTCCGCCTGACATTAGCCTAATATAAATATTTTTTGCATTTTAGAAAAGAATTTTATAGTGACTGGCAAACAAACTGATATTCAAGATTGTTTTTTTTTTTTTTAAGATGGTCTCTACGAATAGGCTTGCAGTGCACATTTTCATTTTAAATTCGTGTACGTAAGTTGTACTTATACATTACTGAGTATTTTTTTATTCTATTCAAGCTGTTTAAGGAATAAAAGACATGCTTTACTGCCATTTTTTGTTTAATTCTAACTTCAATAAATTTTTCCTAACATTCATGCTGTAATCTGGAAAATTTCGTAGTAAAAAGTACTTTTTCATTTTTAGTACAATATTTCAATCTTTTCAGTTAATCTGTTGAAGTATAATTTTCGAAAATAAAATCGGTTCGGATTAACCGGAATTTCGGATGAGCGGGGTTCTGCTGTATATATATATATACGTATATACAAAAGAAATCCATGTATATATAATTCAAAATATTTTCTACGATATTTTTTTAATCTCCTGCACCCTCACATAAAACGGCTTCTCAAAGCAAGCCCACAAAATCAGAGAGGTTTAAATACGCAATTAAAAAATATATAAAATGTTCGAAGCCCCCCCTCCCCCCCCCAATCAAAGTGTTACTAGGGTCTCCAAATTAATAAATATGTCCCTATCAATAAAAATATGTGCAATAAAAAAACTTTGATGTTGTTACCCAACCGAATGGTCTGAAATTTTGAATATATAATTGTTGCAACATTTTTTGTCGAGTCATTTCAAATTTTATGAAAATAGGATGTATAGTTTAATTACAGGGACTGTCAAAAGTTTTCCGTTACATTACGGTCAATGGGAAAAAATTGTTTCAAGTGCATTTTAATGATGTTACAGCCTTTCGAACAGAATGAAATTGATATGCACTTATGAAGTGCACTAAAATATACATTCAGTACAACATGCATTGAAAAAAATATTTATAAAACTAGCTATAGTACGAACGCACCTCATTTGCCGCGTTTGATGAGCAATTTCCAACATGTTAAGTTCTGATTTGAGAAGTGGCCGAATTTCCTTCATTATTACAATTAATTTTTGCTACTGTTTATTTGTAATTTTTCAAAGTTGAGAATGTTTCTGTGACGGCTTTTAGCCACTTGTGATCGAAAAATGTTGCAAGTATTTTTGGATATAATCGATTTTTTTTTTTTTTTTTTTTTTTTTTTTTTTTTTTTTTTTTTTTTTTTAGAAATATTTGAATTTATTCATAATTTTGGGATATTTCTTGTTTTGGATTTTAAAACATAAAAGATCAGTAAAGTTCTTAGACATGATGGAAAAAAAAAATTCAATATCTTTAACTCTTCAAAATAAATCTGATCAATAGTTTCCAGTTAATGTTTAATTTGTCCATTCCGTCACAAATTTGATGTTTTTTTTTTAAATGAATATTTCTCGATTGTTAATAACCATATGTTTTATAAAAATCCCATGAGCATGTATAAAAGGAGGTGGGGGTGATAAATAAGGAATGTTTTATCTACCTAGGAATTTGAATTAACTTTTTGTTGCTGTTAAACAAATAGATTAAACAAAAAAGTTCGGTTATTCAGGGGCGTAGCTACAGATATTTTTTCGGGGGCAGGGGAGAATTAAAAAAATTCCCAACTTATAATACAAAATTTTCCCAGTTATTTTCCAGGTGAAATGATGTGCGCAATGTGTCTTTAATGATAATGATACTTCCCAGCAAAGAGGAAATTGCTGGCCAGCAGCAAGATAGGTGCTGGCAATGATGGAGAAGTGCTGGCTGATGGCTGATGGTCTACCACTGCATGACCACTGCTGGACAGCTTTAGTCAACTTTGCTGTTGGAAATCATCAGATAAAATTCTGGTGGGCATCCATTTTATCTCATGCGCTGGCCCACCACTACATGGAAGTGCACGAACTTTTGCAGTATTATTGCTGGGAACCCTTACGCTAGGTGGTGCTGCAAATATCGAAGACATTGAGTATTTGAACACTAATCTGAAATGAATATCTTAACGCAATTTAAGCTGTGAAGTTAATTTTTTTTTAAACTGTAAAAAATATAGCACCATTGCTACCAACAAAATAAATAAGTAAATGAATAAATAAATAAATTCTTTATTTCAACGTACTTTTTTTTCTCCTTAAATTTGGTATTACTAGGTTACAAAGGATTTCGGTTTTCATAATTTACAGAGTTCAGAATCAATAATAAAAAAAGCGTATAAAATACATAGGATTTCTATACAACAGAATAATTTCTATACCAGTTTAATGATTGGGAACGTAAATCACAATGGAAACAAACTTGAAATAGTGTAATGAGAGCTTGAAAACTATGAGCAGTTGTAGCGTACGCTGAAAGTACTTGTTCATGTCCGATCACGAAAACCAAACAGCATCGAATGCGGTTTAGTACTTGGGATGGTGACCACATGGAAACTGCTGAAAGTTTAAATATTTCTATAAACATTTCTGTTATAGACACTTCTACAGATATTTTTATAGCTCTTGGTGAAACTAGCTTATAGAAAAAAGAGCCATAGTTATATAATATTTAGTTTTTTTTATAGAATTCTATAAGAAATTTTTGTAAGGGAAAGTGCTGGGCCAGCAAAGGAATAGCAGTGGGATAACTGCTAGCACTGCAGGAAAAGTGCCGGATTAACGTAATGTGATGGCATACCAATGCTGGCCTGCTGTTGGCCATCACTGATGGGCCAGCTGCATTCGGCTCGGACACTTTTGTACTGGTTTAAGTAATGGCACCATTGCACTTTACTGCTGATGGCAGTGCTGGCTGCCATCTTTTTTCCAGCTGATGGCCCAAAGTATCTTTCTTTGCTGGGTTATACGTAAAAAAAAAATTCCTTTCCAAAGAAAAATACTGAAACTAAAAACATAAAAATTATAATTATTGGTTCATTTAATTAAAGTTTAAATACATGTCTTTCATTTAAAGAATTAAAATCAAAACTAGATTAATTTCTATTTTCCTATCTTTGAATCATTGAGTATGAAAATAAAGATCAAAGGATAAGATATCCAATTGCTAAATGAATAGTTAAGGAAGCAGTTTCAAACAATACAATAAATGTAACATTTAAACCTAGGAAATTGCATATATTTAGAGAAAACTATATGAATATATGAAATAAGGTAGAGCAAAATGTTACAAAGTGAACTTACATTTTGCTTTTTTTTCTCCATTAATTCTTCTGGTCTTCAAAGAAGGCCGCCTAATGATAGCATCGTCCAATGTAATAAAATCCCCTATTTCACGTTCACGTTTTAAAAGCAATAGGCTGTGATGTCTGTCATCTCTCATGGTAATTCCTAATATGTTTTTTAAATAATTTTAAATTGATAAAAGCTTCTTTTATTAGATGCAACAAACACCATTAGCTGTTGCGAATGTTAAAATACATAGTTTGAAGGCTTGATCCAAATAATATACATTCCCAGACAAGTATAAATATGATATGAACAAAAAAGACACACAACACAAGAATATAGGTAACTAATCAAGTGGTAATACCAATGTAAACAGAAAACAATATTTCAAAATCAAGTTTGAATATATGAAATGAGTCCTATGTATTGAATAAACAAACAAACATATATGGAATATAAATAGTCCAGGCAATAGAGAAGGTATAGGGGCTCTACCCAGCAAAATTCATGGTAGTTCTGGAAAAAGGCCTACTATATGCTTTTTGGGTAGCTGAATCTGAATTTTTAACTTCCCACCAAAATTTCCCCCGGCAACCCCCAAAATTTTGGTAAAATACTCTCCAAAAAAGGTTTTTATTAAAAAAATCAATTTTTTTTATTGTTTTAGAGAAAGGGTGTCTAGAAATACAGAAAGTAGACAAAATTTGCAACAAATAAGATACATGATATTATGAAGGGGGAGGGGGGGGGATCTGCCTCGGAACATGCGCCGCGGTGCTGCATGGACTACGTTGCGCAATTCCACTTAACCACTCACATCGTTTACATTCGCCCTCCCGTCTCCCCTCCGAACTTTCCCTATAAGGTTTACTTTAAGTCTTTTGGGTCGCTGAATCCGAATTTTTAACTTCCCCAAAAATTCCCCCCCCCGCAACCCCCCAAAATAGTTGTTTTTAACTAAATTTTTTTTATTGTTTTAGGGGAACTTACGTAGAAACTCAGAAAGTAGACAAAATTTGCAGCAAATAGGATATATGACATTACGACGTAGGATGAACGGGGAGGGAGAGGGCTGCCTCAAAACATACACTGTGGCGCTATGTGCACTAAGTTATGCAAGTCCAGGCAATAGAGGATTTTACCTGGCAAAATTAATCCTTGTTCTGGATTTCGACTCACTTTGTTTTTTGGGTCGGTGAATCCGAATTTGTAACTTCCCACCAAAATTTCCCCCAGCAAACCTGTAAAAATTTCATTGTTTTTGAGAACAGCGCGTGGAAAATGTTTCGAGGCAGCCCCCCCCCCTCTCCCCGTTTATCCTACGTCATAATGTCATATATCCTATTTGTTGCAAATTTTGTCTAGTTTCTGAATTTCGTAATGCTTTTCCCCTAAAACAATAAGAAATTTATATTAAAAACAACTATTTGGCCGGTTTCGGGGGGGGGGGGGAATTTTGGGGGTAAGTTAAAAATTCGGATTCACCGACCCAAAAAACTTAAAGTAAACCTTATAGAGAAAGTTCGGATCGAAGATGGAAGGGTGAATGTAAACGTGTGAGTGGTTAAGTGGAATTGCGCAACTTGGTTCACGCAGTACCGCGGCGCATGTTCTGAGGCAGATCCCCCCTCCCCCTTCATCCTACGCCATAATGTCATACATCTTATTTGTTGCAAATTTTGTGTACTTTCTCAATTTTTAGATACATTTTCCCTAAAACAACAAAAAAATTGATTTTTTTAAATAAAAACCTTCTTTGGGGGCATTTTACCAAAATTTGGTGGGGTTGCCGGGGGAAATTTTGGTGGGAAGTTACAAATTCGGATTCAACGACCCAAAAAACATAAAGTAAGCCAATTTCCAGAACTACCATTAATTTTGCCAGGTAAAATCCCCTATTGCCTGGACTAAAAGAGCACTTACCCCCCATACAACCAAAGACTGCTTCCGGACGTCCTATATGGTCCTATATAGAGCCAAGAGGTCCGATACCCGTCAGATCCTGTACAGAGCCTAATTTGGACATTCGCAGGATGCCAGAATCCGGACGAACCATCCACGATTGTCCGGTGTTGTCCTGAGAACATCCGTGTCACCTGTACGCATGCGCAAGAAATTTTGACTTCAACTGCTCTGTCCGATTGTTGTTGAAACGAAAGATTTTTTTTAAACAACTGTGTTCTATTATTTATTTCTTTTAATGAGGATTGAATTTATCCTAAAGGTAAGTAAACTTTCGAATCTTAACTTTTTAGAGTGAACTTTTGAGTTTTGCACTAAAATATAAGGCTTTTGTCGTAATCTATAGCATGAAACAGGCAAACTTTTATAGAAAACATATAAACAGTTATAAGCATTTTTCATATAAATACTTGAAATAATAATGTTGTATGATCGTAAAACAAACCTTTGTTCATTATATTTTTACTGAAATAGTATTATTTTTAAAGATAGCTCATTTCGTGAGTCATCAAAACATTGTTTATGACCCATTGTTTGGGTGTTGTGTTAGATATAAAAATACATTAAACATTCATTTTGGTGATGATGAACAAGTAAAAATATTCATAAAGCTTTAAATTCAACTTTTAAATCTATTTAACCATTAAATTTATTTATCTTTAAAAAATCTAATAAAAATACTCGTAAAGTATATTTCATTCCAAGAATAACCTGCTTATAAAATTAATTTTGTATAAGATAAGGATTTTTAAATTTTCTAACAAAGCCTACATGTGGCCCAATAGCAAAGATCCAGTTGGGGACCCTGTGTGACACTTTAACAGCTTCAATTTGCCTTCATTTATACATATATACTGTATTAAAAAAGTATATATAGCTGGTTTTTAGCTTGCTTTTTTTTGTATGGGGGGAGTTCAGTGAGACACACAGCACCCCTGAAAAAAAGATAAAGTACACTGTTTTAATTCTTCATTTTAAAAAATGTGTCACAGTTGCTTTCTATTGGGTTTTTATGTTGCATTTCTGTGCTGTTTGTTGTTTTGATGTGTTTAAAATCTGTCGTATTTTCAAAGAAAAGATTTTTAGAATAGCTTATTTCATCTGTTTTTCATTATAAATACCATTTTAGCCTTGTCTGTGTTCCCTCTAAGTCATTATTTAAAGACGCTGCATCTGTCTTTTTAAAATTGGCAAAATACACCTTGCTTTCTTTTTTTAAAGTAGTGAAATGTACCCCTATTTTTGCAAAAATATCTCATAAAACTCTTTGACGAATTGCAGTATTGCAGTATTTCAAAATCCGTGTGCCCTAGAGCTTTCAAAAATTATAGAACTTCCTTATTTCTTTAGGAAAACAGGTTATTCAATCATCGTAATCCAATTGAATGTTCCAATTGAACGTGATTTTTAAATTTTTAATCCATAAAATCATTTAAAGTTAATGTTTCTTTGTTTACCATACATAAAAATCACATTTTTTTTTTTTTTTTTTTTTTTTTTTTTTTTTAACAATCACTACTATACTAAACATGTTAATTATTTTTGAAAAAATAGTTCAAAATATAAGAAACACACTATATCTCAAGTTGAAACATCATGTAGGTGCAAATATTTGCACCTGTTTAGTAATAAATGTTTTTGAATCATGTAATAATCACATTGTTTTATTTATTTTATTTAAAGTATTCTTCCCTGTATTTATTTTCTGTTTACAGTAGTAAACACTAGGCCTGGTAGCAAAATTTTTTCAAATTCTTGCTCCATCCCATATATTTTGTTAGTTCTGCAAGCCCAGTAGCAGAAACAGTGCAGCACGGCAGCGGGCATTGTAGATTATATTAAACTTTGCAGATTAATCCACCAAGTTAAAAAGAAATGCTGGGGTTAAAAAATAGCTGAAATTTGCTTAAGTTGCTAGATTTATTGTATTTATTGTGTCCTTATATTATTTTTTCTTTATAAAGGGAAATTTTGATTACTTTAAGTGTTTTTGTCATTTCTTATGATAGTAGGCTTATTGAGTCGCAGATAAATTTTAGTTTGCTGCAGACTGATGCAGAAAATTCTGCTTCTGGGTCTGCAAGTGTACATGATTTTAAAACTGAAAGTAAATAATACCATTTTTCAGACATAGCATTTTTATTTTTTAATTTTTATTGGTACTTTTGTAATAATTTTAACTGGATGTCTAAACTCATTATTAATTTCAGTACTTCTCTATTATCCCATCAATCACTTTTCTTAAAAAAAAAATTATTGCCAAAAAATTTCAACAACTAATAAATAAAAAGTAAGAATGTTATCATTGAAGTTAAAAAAAAAAAAAAAAAAAAAAAAAAAATCAGAAAAGCTCTGCTTACTAATTTGCTAACTATCAATTTTAAACGATATATTTTATAATATACTATTATTGAAAACTGAAATAAAAATCTTGGATATTTAATACATTATTTTTCTTAACTGTTTAAGCGATATCAATTGAAACAAATCTATTATATGAAACTATGCATCATAAAATTTGTTCAATAGTTTTTCCTCTTTTAATATCATTTTGTTGCTGTTTAAGAACATAATTGTTATTTTAATCAACAAGATATCTAATAAAGCAGTAAAACATCATTAAAAACAGATATAAACACATTTGACATCAAGTAAATGTGCCGCTACGATCATGTAATTTTGGCATTCAATTTTATAGTTTGATGGTAGCTTTTTCGGTACTCCTCCATTATCTTGTCGACTGCTTTCAATAAAAATAACTTTGGCTAAAATAGGATTAAATGCCAAAGATATATGATTGTAGCATTACATTCACTTGATGTCAGATGTTATTTTAATCCATAATATTATATATGATGTGTTTATGTCATCTTATATGTGATATCTTATATGTGTTTGTCATCAGGGAATTTTTAATTTGACCTTTTTCTGTATTTTTAATGGTGTTTTATTGGTTTACTAATTATTTCATTAATTAACATAAGAGTAAAGCTTTTAAATGATGGCACTATGATATTAAATGAGAAAGAGCTTGAAAAATTTGTGATTCATAGTTACCTACAATAGATCCATTTCAACTGACCATTACAAACATTCACTAGCCGATAGAGATAATTAAGAAAATAATGTAAACAAATAAATATCCAAGATTTCTTTTTCTGTTTTAAGATATTGTTAATTTATTGTTTAACATTATTGATAGCTGAAACTTTAGTGAGTGAGTCTTTTCCAAATTTTTTGTTTTTGTTTTATTTTGTTTGTTTTTTTTTTTGTGCAGGGGAGAGGGGGGGGGGGTGTCCAATGGCTTCATTCTTCCATTTGTTTACTGTGTATTACAAATTTTAAAATTGGAGTTTGTTACGATAGAATAGTTTTTTTTAAATTTTAATGAAAAGGGTCAAATATTAGAGATTCCTTTTTCTGTTTTCATTAATTTTATTGTTTAAAATTATTGATAGCTGACACTTTAAAAAGTGGGGCTTTTCCAATGCGCTAATTATTTCAACCCTGATCGTGAAAGGGATTTTTATTGAAAATAACCATGCAATATTTCTAAGATATTTGTAATTTTATGCCAGAAGTTTAATATGAGTTTTATTTTATTACTTTATTGAATAACAGTTATTTATTCACTTATTTTAAGTATATATTTGTGATTTTATAAAATAGTTTGAAAAAGTCTGTAATTTTCAAATGTTATATTTTTAAAATGCTCACTGTACTATCAATTTTTTCTTTAATTTTTCAAATGTTTCAATTCACGTGATTTTCATTTTGTGCTAACTATTATGCTTGGCGACAGTGGTGTCTGTATAACGGAAAAGTACCTCCATTTGTTTATTAGGCATTACATACAGTTTGTTAAGATACAATAGTTTTTATTATTATTATTATTATTTTTTAATGAAAAATTGTCAATGGGTAGAGCTTTTTATTTTTTTTTTTTTTTTAAACCTCGCACAATATTATTATTTTATGACTTTATTTATAAAATTATATACACAGACATGAAAATTAATGGTTCAAATTTTAATGTAATAGGTATCACTAAAGTCAAGAATTTCTTTTAAGCAAACAATAATGTTGATTATTTTCTCACAGCTTGTTAGTTTCTCTCCTGCATAATGCAAAAGATGGGATAATTAATCTGTTAGTCACAATGCTTGTTTGTAACGAGCAAAGTCATATAATTTTAGTTATCTTAAACTTGCAGAAGTTTTTCTAAATACTATATTAAGTAATCAAAATAAATATTCCTATATTTAATATATTCCTGCTTAGATTTCCTTACTGTTGCTAGTTTATTTTACAATTTGATTCAAATTAAATTTGAAACCATTTTTTCTATTACATTGTACTTTACTTGACAAAAATTTTAATCTTATGAAGCTTAAAAGCCTTATCTTTCTAAAAACTGATTCATTATCTGTATTATATAAAACTAAATATATTTAAAAACATTAATATGTTTGTTTACATCTTGAATTTATTTAAACATAATTTAAAAAAAAATCCATTGATTTAAATCATGATTAAAACTAAATTGATTTAAAATAAATGAACCCTGCGATGGAATAATGGAGAAGTACTTTAATTTCTTTGAATTTGTTTAGATCGAATGTAAAGATAATAGAAGCTGCTTAATGCCACGTGTGATCATTTATATTAAATTTTATTTTGAATTGATTTGACTTTTGTATCTTCAGTTATTTTATTTATTTTTTGTAGGCACAAACTGTAGGATCCAAAAAGGCCCAGCATGGATAAATGAAGGTTAAAAAGATACTGCAAACATCCAGCATTTAAAGCTCAGTTCTACATAAAATGTTAAAGAAATTAAATTTCAAAATTGGTAAGTGTTTTTTTTTTTTTTTTTTTTTTAAGTATTTCTGAATAAGGGTCCATAACAATAAAAATTCATATCAAGTCTATGCATATTTGTATCTCCCTGTTATATATTCTTTAATTATACTTTTCTGCAGCAAAATTATAATTGATATTTTTTATTGATTTTTTTAATTGATTATAATTAAATTACAATTGATTTTTTTTTATTGACATAACTGCAATTTTAATGTAATCAAATGATAATCATAAAAAAACATTTAACTATTTTTAGTTCAAATGTATCTATGTATTAATTAAATTAAACTTTACAAAGAAAATATAAACAATTTTTTGCAACAAATTTAGTCGAAAACAACTTTTATAAGTAAGTGAAAATCCATGTTTTATAATTTTCATTAATAAATATATTGAGAAAATTAATTATTATTTATTAACATGTATATTGAGAATCTAAAACTTAAAGTAAAATGTAGTTTTGGTTTGGGTTTAGACTTGGCAGTTATATCAAAACTAAATATGTGGGAATTGAAAATTATGTATTATATGCATTCAATTGTGGTGTCATTTTGGTGAGAAACCAGGTTTGCCGGCTTTTTTTTTTTTGGGGGGGGGGGGGGTTAACCACTTTTAAAAAGCTGGCTTTTATTGAAAAAATGCCGGTTTTTATTTTTTAAAGTTGGTTGTATTTTCTATTTTGATATCTCACAGCTAAGTGTTTTAATATTATATGTGGGGGTAACATTTTCTATGATATATAAGAAAAAATGAAACACAGCAAATGTTGTTTGAAGTCAGTTTCCAACCAAAATGTTAACCAAAATTTTGTTTAACTCCTCTAGCCATAATGATATTTTACTCTGAATTGTAATGTTTTGAAAATTATTTGTTTCAGATGCTGTTGAGAAAGAAACTTATATCAAGGGCACACATTGAAAGAGTATTAAAGGCATAGTTACAACATGTATAAGAACGTAAATGTTATGTAAAAAAAAGTCTATAAATGTAAATTAAAGTACTTTAAATGTATTTGTTGGTGTTGTTATTTTACAGTATTTTTTTCTTTCTTAACAGTGATTTAAAACGTATGTACTTCAGCAATTGCATTGTTTAAAACTTAAAATTCATGCATTCTAAAGCAGCGAGTAAAATAATTGTATAATTATTTTAAAATATTACATCCGTACTGGAATAGAAGATGTAAATAGATTTAGTTACAGGAGTTTATTAAGTATTTTGTAAAGAATATCATGATGTGAAGTGATTTTAATATATTTTTTATGTGTTTAATGGCAAGCTTTTCATTTATTTACTATAAAAAAATAATAAGGAATTCAATGGATCTCAGACATAGAACAACTAGATTGAATGTACTATTTATTATTTCATTAAAACCAAAACTTGACAGAACAAGTTATCACGTAAGAAGTTTTAGATATAATAGAATCTAATGGTATAAATATTATGAAACTTTTATGATCTTGTGTGTTTTTACTTCAAGCTAAAGGGAAGAGAAAATATACCTAATTCTACCCTACTTAAAAATAGAAGTTTTTATTGCACTTGAAAAGAATGCCTATTTAATTGCTTTCATATTTAAAATCTGACATCATAAAATGTTATCATTGTAATATATCAGCATATATATATTTCGTATGTGAACTGTAACCGAGAACTAAATAATTAACTCTATGTATTTTGTATTTATAACTGTAACCGGGAGTTAACGGTAGACTACATCAGACGAGATGTAGCTTGAACGTGTGTGTCTGTGAGCTGCTTTTAATAAAGATTTTTGTACTTATAAAATGTCCCATTAATTGGGTTATTTAAACTAATATGCATTACAGCATAAAGAATAATAGTAGAGCTTAAGCTCTACCAAAGATCCGAAGCTTATATGGTGTCAGGAAGAAGATGTTGAAAGATAGAACCAACATGCTCTAAGATGAAATGTTTCAAGCCGCCAGCAGAGTTTAACTTCACGTGTGGGAATGTTGCCGAAAACTGGAAAAAGTGGAGACAAAAGTTCGAGAACTTTATGATAGCCACCGAGAAGAATGAGAAACCAGAGAAAAATAAAATAGCGATCCTTCTGAACCTGCTGGGTGATGACGGCGTAAATGTGTTCAACACGTTCAAATTTGAAGCGACCGAAAGAGAGTCATACGCTACTGTGATCAACAAATTTGATCAATACTGCACGCCGCGACGGAGCGTGGTATTTGAAAGATACAAATTTTTCTCAGCAGTCCAACAAGAAAGCCAATCAGTGGACAATTATATTACCGTTTTGAAAACGCTAGCGGCCTCATGTGAATTTGGAGACCAAGAAGAAAGCTTAATCCGTGATCGCGTTGTCTTGGGAATCCGCGATGTTTCATTACAAGAGAGACTACTCCGGGAATCGGATTTGACTCTACAAAAAGCTGCCAAGTTTGTCAGAACGACGGAAATAAGCAAAGAACACTTAAAATCTATTAATGGACCAAACGCTTCTAGTGCTTCTGTGGACATTGTTCGAAGAAACCAAACCGGGACTGATTATTCTAAATTAAAAAACTCTAGAACTGGAAAGAAAGTGAACACTAAAAATGAAACATTTGACTGTTTTAAGTGTGGTAGAAAACACAGGAAAGCAGAATGCCCTGCTTATGGAAGAACATGTAAAATATGCAAAAAGCTTAATCATTTTGCCAAAGGATGTAAGTTTAATAAGGAAAAACATGTTTATGAAATTTCAAATGATAATTTATTTGTTGAAGCAGTGGAAATTGACAGTGTGGTAAGTACTTCATTCAATTCATGGGTAAAGAACATTGAAATAAATAATGTAAATGTTAATTTTAAATTAGATACAGGGGCAGAGACAAATGTCCTACCCTTATCCACTCTCAAAATGTTGAATGTAAATGTAGAAGTAGAACAAACTCATACTGTACTTTTATCATTTGGTAATTTTAAAATTAAACCTGTTGGCAAAGTAACGTTAAAGTGTAATATTAATAATCATGTTGATATACCCATTGAATTTATTATTGTTGATAAAATATGTAAACCTATTCTTGGATTAAAAACATGTAGTCACTTAGGGCTAATATAAAGAGTTGATTGTGTAAAAGCTGAAAAGCAAAATATCTTGGATGCATATAAGGATGTATTTAATGGTTTAGGTACATTTCCAGGTGTATGTTTAGATCCTCGAGATTTAAATAAGGTGCTAAAAAGAGAGCACCATGTAATACCGTCACCTGAGGATATCATTAGTCGGCTAGAGGGGAAAAAGATATTTTCAGTTTTAGATCTCAAGGATGGATTTTGGCAAATACCTCTTGATGAAAATAGTTCAGATATTTGCACATTCAATTCACCCTTTGGGAGATTTAAGTTCAATAGAATGCCATTTGGAGTCGCCTCAGCTCCAGAGGTCTTTATGAAAAGAAATAGCAATTATTTGGAGACATAGAAGGGGTCGAAATTTATGTAGATGATATTATAGTGTCAGGTAAAGATGAAAAAGAACATGATGAAATATTACATAAGATATTGGAAAGGGCTCGAGAAAACAATGTTAAGTTAAACAAAGATAAATTTCAATTTAAAACAACTGAAGTCAAATATTTAGGATATATTATTTCCAATGGGGGCATCAAAGCTGACCCATCGCTTGTTAAAGCAATTGTAGAGTGCCTAGTCCCCAAAGTAAAAAGGATATTAGGAGGTTGCTGGGAATGCTAAATTATGTTTCAAAATTTATTCCAAAACTTTCAGAATTAACCGTTTCCCTAAGGGAGTTGTTAAAACTCAGTGCAGAATTTATTTGGTCAGACAAACAGGAAAATGCCTTTATAAAAATAAAAGAAACTGTAAGTAAAAGTCCTGTCTTGAAAGTGTTTAATCCTAAAGAGGAAATAGTATTACAGTGCGATAGCTCCAAAGATGGTCTGGGAACATGTTTGGTTCAGAAAGGACAACCAGTTTCTTTCGCATCCAGGAGTTTGACTGAGAATGAGAAAAACTACGCTCAGATAGAAAAAGAATTACTAGCTATCACATATGCCTTTGAAAAATATCATAACTTTGTCTATGGTCATAAGGTAACTGTACAGACAGATCATAAACCATTAGTGTCAATTATAAACAAACCTTTAACTAAAATTACTGCAAGAATGCAAAAAATGGTGTTAAAATTGGTAAAATATGACTTTACAATCAATTATGTTCCAGGTAGTCAATTATATTTGGCCGACACACTTTCTAGAGCATATTTGAAAAATAATAACAAAGATGATCCAGAAATGTTAAATGTGATTCACAGTATTACAAAGGCTCTGCCTTTAAGTGAAAAAAGACTTAAACAGTTTCAAATGGAAACTAAGAATGATGAGGATCTTGCTAAAATAATGGAATTTTGTGAAACTTCTTGGCCTAAGAATAACAAAATTTTGTCTGCTAATCTTAAACAATATTATAAATTAAAAGATGTCATATATGTAAATGAAGGGTTAGTGTTTACTAATAATAAATTAATTGTTCCAAAAAGTTTAAGGCAAAATATGTTAGGTTTAATACATGAAGCCCATTTTGGAATGGAGAAGTGTAAAAGTAGAGCACGAGAAATCTTTTACTGGCCAGGTATCTCTACTGATATTGAGGAAGTAGTTTCAAAATGCCAAATATGTGAAAAATTTAGAAAACAAAATGCAAAGGAACCACTAATGCCCCATGAAATACCAAATAAGCCTTTTGAAAAGATTGCAACTGATATATTTCAATTTGCTAATCAAAATTATTTAGTTATAGTTGATTATTTTTCTAAGTGGATAGAATGTGCTACTCTAAAAGATAAAACAGCTAATGAAATAATTCCAAAATTAAAAGATGTCTTTGCTAGATATGGTATACCAAATGAAGTTGTGTGCGATAACAATCCCTTTAACAGTTATTCATTTAAGAAATTTGCAGAGGACTGGGATTTTGAACTAAATTTTAGTAGCCCCAGATTTCCCCAGAGTAATGGAATGGCTGAAAGGGCGGTAGGAATAGTTAAAAATATTTTCCGAAAAGTACAGGATATAAATGTAGGCTTAATGGAATATCGTAACACACCCATTAGTGGATTGGATCTATCTCCAGCACAACTTTTATTTAATAGGAGGTTAAGGACAAAGTTGCCTATCAGTAATAAATTGCTAAAATTTGAAATAAGCGACCCTGAGTCTAAACTTCGTACACGCCAGAGTAGACAGAAATTCTATTATGATAGGACAGCAC
This sequence comes from Maratus speciosus, assembly GCA_963932465.1. Classification (NCBI taxonomy): domain Eukaryota; kingdom Metazoa; phylum Arthropoda; class Arachnida; order Araneae; family Salticidae; genus Maratus; species Maratus speciosus. Next base: position 143,401,450 of record OZ010798.1, on the reverse strand, counting down.
AATCATTAAAAGAGCTAAGACCTGGTGATAACATAGTATTATTTAATTTTAGGTCTGGGCAATGGGATAAAGGACAAATTATTTCTAAGCATAAAGCTCCTAGATCTTATATTGTAAAAAATGCAAATGGGGAAATACTCCGCAGAAATAGACGACATATCAGGTTATCAAAAACTCCTTTAGAAAATCATCCTGTGTATGATGATGTAATTATTGGAGATAAGACTGACAGGTCACAGAACTGTACAACCCCTGTTGTAAACAATTATGATCAACAAAGTATGCCTAGTACTACAATTACAAGAAGGGGACGAGTAATTAAACAACCTTCAAGGTTCAAAGACTTTTGTATGAAATAACTATCTTGTGTACTGCATATGTAAATATATTTTAGTGTCATATTTCATGTATTTGTTATATTTATCATAAATGGTCATTTCTTGTATAATGTGAATTTATGGGTATTTAAAGATATGTAATTGTACTTGTTCTTTAACTGGAAGAAAGGATGTAATATATCAGCATGTATATATTTCGTATGTGAACTGTAACCGAGAACTAAATAATTAACTCTATGTATTTTGTATTTATAACTGTAACCGGGAGTTAACGGTAGACTACATCAGACGAGATGTAGCTTGAACGTGTGTGTCTGTGAGCTGCTTTTAATAAAGATTTTTGTACTTATAAAATGTCCCATTAATTGGGTTATTTAAACTAATATGCATTACAGCATAAAGAATAATAGTAGAGCTTAAGCTCTACCAAAGATCCGAAGCTTATAATCATTATTTTCTTTTGATTTATCCTAAAAATTAAATACTAAAAATTTTTGGTTTGTTTAAAGTAAATGTAATATATATAATTGATTATTAACAGAACTTATTAATATATTATTAACAGTAAATATTGAGCTAAATGCTTACATACTTTTAAAAAATGTAATGTATTTCTCTTGAATTTTAATTTAAAGAAATGTAATTAGTTCAGAAAAAATATATAACAAATATAAAACATATTTGTTACTTGAGAATGAAGTATTTTCATTCTGAGTTTTCATTATTTCTTCGCCATGGAGTAGGTAATGTTCTTTATCTGTTTTTATAAATCATGAAAAAAAAAAAAAAAAAAAAAAAGAGTATGAGAAAATTGATGCTGCAGAAGAATCGATAAAAATTCTGAGAATTTTTTTGTTAAAATGTCATTTTAGTGCATACTCAAATTTTTCATTTTAAATGAAAACTTCTTGCACATTCACAATTTCAATTTTAAAACTAAATACATGAAATTTTTAAACAAGTTTACTACATTTTTCAATTCTCTCAAATGAGACATGTCTTAAATGGTGGTTGTCTAAATACACGTACACACATGAAGTTTGCAGACATTATTTTAATACGAAATTTTATTTCTTTTAAGTAGGGTCTGTATTAAGTTCTAACCGATGTTTTCGATGGTGGCCTTTCCCCTGTTGTATCTCAAAAATCTGATTAAAATCAAAATTTTGACAGTGTTAAAAAACAAAGATTTTACCCTCTTATTTATTTATATTTTTAGAAATATTAAAATTGCTATTTAACTTTATTTTTACCTATATTAAATAAAAAAAACTGCAAATTTGATGTATTTATGAATTTAAATGACTGTGGAAAAGTATGAGGAATATCAAAAGAATGAAATTAAATTTATTTAATGCATATATAACAATTGGTGTTGAATTCAGAGGGTGGCCCAGGAGGGAATCCTCCTCTTCCCCATATAGAAGGTTTGAGATTTATCCCTTTTAATGAACGAAAGTGCAATTTGACCCCCCAGATCTCTAAAATAAACCCCCCTCCCCTGCCTGGAGCCACAGAAATCCCTCCCCGAGAGGTCTGAATTCAATACCGATAACAATATTTAACAATTTTTTAAACTGTTCTAAGAAAATGAGGAATTTTTTATGCATTCAGCTATTACTGATAAAATTTGTTACTTTTTCAAAAATTTTAATTCGGTTACTTTTTCATCGCTAATTTTAATGCAGATTTTGCTTAGGAGTAAAATTCGTTTGTTAGAAAAGTATATTAAGTCTAGACCAATAGACCCTTGCAAGGCTTTCGCACTGTAATCTTTACTGTAAATTAAGTGCATTTTTCCTAAATTTATATTTGCAATTTTTTTTTAAACCAAACAAATTGTACTAATAGGAGCTATGTCAAAAGCTTTTCGTATAAAATCCAACTCAACTTTGTGTATTTACCTAAAAAAAAGGCGTGTTGAAATCAGAAAAAATGTATATGATGATATTAATCTAAAAGTATAAAGAAAATTCAGTTTCTTATAATAGATATGGGCGAAGAATCCTATCCAATGATACCCCATTCATCGTATGCTACTTATTAGTTGAAAAAAAGAGATGTTGATAACAGAAATAATAAATAATTTTTCTCTTGAAATGAACTAGTATTTTCTTCGTATTCATTTTTCATGCTTATTTTTAAATATTTTTAGTATAATTTATTTATATTGAAGGACTCCTATATTTGCGAAAAACAACAGGAAAAATAATCATACAAAAAGAAATCTATTAAAATATATTTTTCAATAATATAAATATAAGATTTTAAAAATCAAAAAATGAAGGGGGGTTGCAATTGCCCCACCTGTCCTTTCTAAATGATGCTTCTGATTTTTATTAATTTTATTTTACACTGACATTTCTATTAAAAAATAGTGGTAACCTGGACAGCAATTGTCCAGGATACCACTATTTTTTAATAGAAATCTTTCAGTGTGCGCCGTCGCTCAGTTTAAGATAAAATTAATAGAAATCTGAAGCCTCATCTAGGAAAAACAGGGTGGGGCAATTGCCCTCCCTTCCTATTTATTTTATTTTTTATATAAAGCGTCCGCTACTGATCCGAAGAGCATCCTATGAATGCCGCATGTCGGACGAGCAGAGGATGCAAATTCTATTTGTTTTATCTGGTCCTATGAGCGTCTTACTGTCATCCTATGAATGGCTGAAAATGACATCCGAAGGACGTGATTAGGTGTCTCTTTCACGTCCGCCGGATAACGATGGGATATTGTAGGACGTCCGACGGACGAGGCAATATACTGTATAGGACGTCTTTCGTATGTCCTCAGGACGTGTTTGTGTTGTATGGGCCGTTTCACATAAAGATGTGACTTTCCGATTTCAAGAATATGACGCACCTCTTTATATTTTTCCACAATTAAATATTCTCGGGTTTTTTTTTTCAATAAAATAGCTGCTAATCAAATCTGCAATAGCATACGAAATGCGGCGACCATGTTCTAAGGTTGCTTATAGACGGCTTGCACATGACGTCACATGTCTGGCATCGCTTCATATAGCGCCCAAACATAAGGCGAATGTGGTGCTCTCCATTTGACTTATAACGCTTATTTGCACTATAATAATAAAAATAAGAAAGATCTAAATTAAACAGAAAAATAACACGTGCTTTTAACGGCAAACGGGCAGTTCTGTGCTCCAGATGCAATAGTATCAGTCGTTGCTAATAGCAACGTGACGTCAATGCAAGGGGTCTATATTGTATCTGAAATCTGATTGACGGATATGTTTTAAGGGTGCTTGTATCAGATTGGCTGTTACCTAACACATTCTTTTGCCAATATAACCCGATATCGCGGGATATTGGTCAATGTGAGTTTTTCTACATGGATTTACAGAACTTAAAAGGTTATTATAATTCTTTCCTGTTTTCTACCTTTCCACAAAAAGTACCCCCAATATGTAAATAAAAAATTAAAATATTCATGATTCCAGAAGTTTTAATGTTACAAATCCAACATCGATCAATATCGGCAAAACATGACCGGTCTTTGCCGATGCACGCCAAGATTGGCCGATATTATAATATCGGCAGTATTGGTCCGATACTGCTGTGCTACCTGGAGCCAACCACTGCAGTCCAATAAAAGACAGATCTGTCTTTTCATTTCTCAAAAGAAATTTGTACGAGTATCAACCTATACTTCGTTGAATCTGATCTCACAGTAAGACTGGTTTTACTCCTTCCTTCAATTATTCTCCTTCAAGAGCAAGTGTCGCTCTTTCTTCTTTAACCGTTGTGTGGGTCTTGACAAAAGGACGGGGAGACTCAACAATGAAATGAGGCAGAGATGGATTTGAAGGAAAGATTTCTGTCCTTCAGAATGATCCTTCAAAAGCATTAAAAAATAAAAAGCACCATGAAAACAACGCCGACTGTTGAATGATAAATATTTTTTGACCTGACGAGCTGCAAGTCACTGGATTTCGCTAAATAGATCCATTTAAACGTTACCTGCATATGTATTTATAGCAATTTTTTTTGTAGGATATATTTATATATCCAAACATGTATTCTAAAGCATAGAAAATGTTTACTTTTTTTTTTAAACGGTATAAAAAAGGGCATCCTGAATGAATACCAGGTCTGTGAGGCCTGAATTCAGTCCTTGAACTTTGTAATTCCTGATAGACCGGGAGCCGGCAGCACAGACAATCACATCATCGAGTTCACGGATGAAATTTTAGGATTAGTTAAATCTTGATTCGCATATTAAAACGCAATCGGTCTGCCAAGTCATATCTTGGTGGAAAACACCTGAAAACTCGATTTTAGCGGTTGACTCGTAGGTTTACCATTGTGTTTTTCTGCACCAAAAGATATGAAAACATGGAGGACTGGGAGCAGGAAAACACAATGGTAAACCTACGAGTCAGCCGCTAAAATCGGGTTTTCCACCAAGATGGGACTTGGCAGACCGATTGCGTTTTAATATGCGAATCAAGATTTAACTAATCCTAGAATTTCATCCGTGAACTCGATGAGGTGATTATCTGTGCTGCCGGCTCCCGGTCTATAATTCTCTTCTAGTTAAATACGGTAAAAACCACTTATTATTCTTTTTCTGAACAATTTGCAAACTCATTGAAACTCAAATGAAAATAACATTTATTTTATATGGGAATCAGCTTAGATGCTGCCATTTATTCGCTTGCTTTGAACGCAAGAAACATTCAACTATTAAAAAGTGATGTGAAAATGTAAAAAAATCGGATATTTTAGTTTTTATAAGGAAAATAACGGAGGTACCCGTACGGGGACCAGGGACCGAAGAGGTTAAACATTGATAAAACAAAACAAGAACTCTTTTTATCAAGATGCATAAAAACCAATATAATGAAAGACACTAGTAAATTTTAAAAAATTTAGTTTTCAGCTACTTCAAAGTTTTTCTTCGACCATTTTCCTCAGTTGGAATGAGAATTATGGTTTTAAAAAGTCATAAAAATCGTATGCTAAATTGTTACTAAACGCTTGATCTTTTCTTTACGCTGTGTTTTGAAGGGGTGCATTCACTACAAAATATTTTTACACAATAATCTACTTTTTTTGTCCATTTTTTGCACTTTTTATGAATAACATTTATTCAAAGTTCATAATTTCTTACAGAAAAAAAAATAATAATATAACAAAAAAATCTCAAATTTAATGCTATTGCGAAACTAATTTATTTGCATCAGAAATCTAACATTATATGCTAAAAAGTAAAATTTCAACTAAGGTGACATTAAGGGGTCTCAGAACTCTTATAAAACCTTCAAAGTTTCGAAATTTTAATTTTTTTAGATATTAAACCCCTATCTTTTCTGAACATTTTGATATAATTGTTTCCTTGAATTTATCATTAGAACATAAGTTATGACTTTTAGAATTATACTCGCTCAATAGTCGAAGCGGCTTTTCCGAAACTTTGAAGTCATTTTTCTCGAAATGATGTTTTTGGGCATAATGCGCAAGATATCTAAAAAACTTCTGAATATTTTTTCAAAATTTTTTTAAAACATACGTTTTATGTTAATCTGTATAAACGGAGCCTAAAATTTCCTTTTTAGTGTTAAAAAAAATACATTTTTAAAGTGATTATGTTGTTAAAATTTTCAAAATTTTGTATTAGCTAAATACAACTTTGTATTAAAAATATAAAAATGCTTTAAATACAAATTTATTTAGGTTCAGGTTAATTGTTATAATCTGAAGTATAAGTAGGCATCAAAATCTTCAAATCGTGAAGCTAATTCAGAATCTTGCAATCTTTTAACTTATAAAATGAAAGAACGTATCTATATCTTTCATCTCAATAAAAATTGTTTTTTTAAATCTATGTGCAGACGGTATTCGGACGTCTGGCCAACCAATCAGAACGGCTCCGAAGGACGCTAGAACAGAGGTCTAGTAGAAATAGAAATATCGCATATTTCACTGTTAAGAAAACGAGTTTGACCATTTGCAAACAGCGGAAAGTTCCCAAAAATGCAGGCTTCTGATTGGTCAATTTCGTTTCGTAAACAGCAAAAATGTAGACCCTGAGTGTGTTCAGAAGTGCATTTCGCGCCGCGCGCGCGCTCAGAAGTTTATGTCATGGAGTAGGTCTTATCGAAGAAAGGAATTTTAAAATAATTCAATTATTTCATTATGTTTAATGGTTCAAAAAAGGTAAAACCAACGACTATATTTCTTTATCCTTCCAAAACATGGTTTTCGTAACAGCCTATTTCGTAACATGCCTATGTACACTCAGATAAAATCTAAAATAGTCGGGAAAAACATCACGTGACTTTCTTTATCTACTTTGGCCCATTTAGAATTTAAAATTAGTTAACCAACCGCACACAAACTCCGCGCGAGCTGCTCAAAAAAATTGTGTGGGCGATTTGATCACGTGATTGTGCGTTGTTTGGTAGGTTGATTGATACAATTTAAGAATTCAACTGGTGATCTAAAAATTTTAACTTTTTAACAATTTTCTTTTTATTTATTTAAAAATAATTTATCAGTTGATTTATATCTTCCGTGACAAATAGAATGCTGTTAGTAAACCAAAATTGTGATATCAGCATATGAGATTTGTTTGTAATCTACTATACTGGATGGATTTCAATGGAATTTGCACTGTTAGTTAGACAATTTTTCAAAGAATATTTTAATATATATATTTCTTATTTTATGATTGCATATTTTAATACCGTGTGGATATCAGAACAAAATACATCATAAAACACGAGAAATAAATGGCATTCAAAATTCTGTTAGTATAAGCAAAATACTTACTTATACTTTCAGTAGAAAATTTATAAACATTCTAATCATACTTTATTCACTACAAAACTAGACAGCAAACCTATATATATTATCTCTTTAAAAAATATATGTACAGATATTTTTAGTTAAAATAATCTACAACTATTACATTTTATTTTTATAATGTTCAAAGTAAAATATGATTTCCAGCCTAGTCTCGATAAAAATTCACTCCTAAAGTACTCAAAAAAAAAAAAAAAAAAAAAAAAAAAAAAAGAAAGAAAGAAAGAAAAATGAAATCAAGGAATTATCCTACGCGCAAAAGGATATTTTCGCACAATATATATTATTTTTTCATTTGGATTTGCTTAATGTTTATATCATTATACATATACATACTATATATATAATCACTTAGAAACGAAACTTTGAATATTTAAAAGGCGTTCAGATCTAAAACTTTCATCTCGAAATACCTCATTTTCTCACATTTAAATAAGTATTTTATTATTATAATAAAAATACACGTGCCTCTGTATAATAAAAATAAAAAATATATCTTCTTCAAAAATATCTTATTCATTATGAAAAATATAAAACAACCAATAAACAAAACAAGAAAAAATTATGATTACAATGTGGGATTGGAAGGATTCGAACCCATAATCCCTAGTCTTGAGTTCACTGCCTTATCCATTCAGCCATCTAGCATGCGTTCCTTTTGCAACTTTATAATTAGCACCATAGCACCATAAAATAGCCACCACCAATAATTAGCACCACCAAATCCATGATCTGTTCCTGAACACACTACGTGTTATTCCATCCATGATATTTACCCACTCCATGTTCCTGTCTCCTGAGCTCGCGCGCATAGCGCAGGTGCATCTCGAACACACTCCCTGTCCGTGATCCTTAAGTTCTGAAAAATAATAATAGCCTTAAAAATACCGAATCGTGTTGCATTTGAAAAATTAATTTGAAAATAAAAAAGTATAATTGATAAAGTAATAAATATTTAACATCATGGAAATTTTTATATATCGGAAGCCAATATCGATATTTCAAAGCGATAAGCGATTTTAACTTATTCGATCAAAAAGTTACTTTATTCGATTACCAGAGATATTTACTGGAAAATTAGCGGCTGTTTTAAGCGCATTTTTTAATGAAAGGACTTCAGGAAAAGCTTATTTTAGCAATATATTGCCGATGTTTTTCGCAAGACAAGTGAACTTAATTTATAAAAGACTGGGTTTTTTTCCTTTCCTTTTGGCATCATTCTTTACTACGTCGTCTTTATCTCTTCTGTTATCTCTTATCTCTTTTGATAAGCAATCATTAGCGTACATGTTCCAATTCTTTTAAGTCTTACTTTGATCGTTTCAAATTTGGATAGAAATTTTTTCTTTAGAATTATGAATGTGAGCAAAAATTATTCAAAGATATAAATTCTTTGCAAATTTCACCCAGAATTGTCAAGAAAAAGATATCGCATTGCAGAAGTAAGTATAAACTTTTACGATTTTCATATTTTGCAAGTTCGAGGTGTATCAGAATGAAATTTACATGTTTACGTAGGAGAACATGGCACTCCTTTTTATAATTTATCCATTGAAAGTAATTGAAAATAAAATTAATACTTTAGAAGACAAGTCCACCTGGAATGTGGTCGAATGCCAAAGCAAATTTGACCTTGAGTGCCGATGTTATAAGCATAGTCACCATTAGAAACACGTGCTAAATAGAAACCTGCGCGATGAAGATTGATAGTAGCAGTTCATTCTTTATATTAAAGCCCAAAACTGTATATTATAAATATGCAGAATAGATATTAAAAAATCTAAGTTCATACACTGGTTAGGATTTGGAATAAGCTCTTCTTTAGTGATAAAATTTTAGCATTTTTGTCTCATGTCACGGTTTGTACGTTTTGGGGAGAAAATGTGAAAAATGCATGGAATATAAAATTTAATTAAAAAAATGTAAGTGCTTGATAATCTTTAAAAATTTGAAAATGTAACAGTCCTGGAATTTTTAAATGAAATTTGGCCATCAAACTTAATTGAGCCCCTGATGGGATTTTTTACTATTATAGGTCAAAGAAAAAAGTTTTGTAGAAAATCATTCGACTTTCATTTTCTTTTTTGTATTATGATCAGGGTTCATTGATATACATATCAATGGATATATATCCAATATTTATTTTCAAAATATCAATATTTTTGATATTTTCGCTATTTTCATATTACTTGATATTTATTTTCAAAATATCACCACGCAACGTATTGTTGACATTTTCAGTGAAAACATGAGTAAATGAAATTTTCAAATGTTATTGACTGTGTTGTTCTGTAGATAAAGAACTTTAGTCTCTGGTAGTGACTTTTTTAGCCAAAGAAGAAACAAATATATGTTCCAAGCTTTATGTTTAAAATTTTTACTTTTAAATGTAGATTATGTGGGACATAATTAATTCACAACAGACATTGAAAGATAAACTGTCTAATTTAGATAATCAGCCATATACCGCTTCGTTAGAAAAGAATCTGTTCTGGCTTTGGCTTAGTTCAGTTTAAACTGTACCACATGTTAGGGAATAAAAAATAAGATAAGCTTGCATTTATGTTAAAATTTTCAATTAAAAAAAAATTGTGTTTAAAATTTTGTTTTATAAATTTCTGATTTCTTGATAGTTGATACTGAATCCTATAGTTTCTTTCTTTTTTTTTTTTTATGTGTATAAAGCAAATTGCTTCTATTTTCAATTTGTTGATCCCCAACTTTGTTTTAAGTGGGGAAAAAGAAAAGTAAAAAAAAAAAAAAAAACTTTTTGTATATTGTTTAAGTTTTCCTGTTAAGTGCAATATGTTTTAGATTTTAATTTATATTATGCTTGAAAATATTCATTATCAGCAGTAAGTTGACTATTTTGAAAACATCGGATATTTTTGAAAGTATCATGATATTTACGAAACCTGATTATGGTAAATAACAGTTTTTTTAAATGAGGAGAATCTTACTTTTAATTTTGATGAAAACGTCATGTAAAAAGAAACTTTGTTTGAGACATTACTTTTCTCTTGGAATGATGTCATGTTTTTTTGCTCCTAAAGAAAAAAAATAGGGTTGTGTTTTTTTATGTTACAAATATTTGTCCATGGTTTAGATGTACTTAAGTAAGCTAAGATATATTTTTTTTTTACTATTTACTCTTTAAAAAAATTTAATATGTTGTCTTGAAAATACCTATTACCAGGGTTGGAAAAAAACCAGGTTTTTTTTGTAAAAAAACAAAAAAACCGGTTTATGTGGTTTAAACCAGGTTTTTTAAAATATAATTTCCTATTGCATACAGATGCATATCTGTTGATAACACAAACATTTTTGGATATTATATAAGTACAGTATGGAACCATTTATCCGGAAACCAGTTAACCAGAAAACCAGTTATCCGGAATGATATTTCTGATAGACTGATTTCAGAATCTTTGCAGAAGAAGGTGTCATACATTGCTAGTTTGACATAGGCTTTGCTTGAAACAATTGTACAATTTGATGACAACATCTAGTATTTTTCGTCATCACATTTAGTTGTATTTTAGATGTTTTAATTTTTATGCAGAGGAAACAGAAGAATTTTTGTTCCTAAGGGATTCCCATAAATTGCCTTCTTTTAAACTCTGGCTAATTTTTTATCTTTCTTGCATTGATTTTTAATCCAACTAATCTAATAATTTAAAATGAGAAATAATGCCACAACCACGCATATTCCATAAAATTTATCAAATGGATGCTGCTTTAATGCACAACCAGTTAACCGGAAAAACCAGTTATCTGAAATGCATCTGACCCCAAGCATTCCGGATAAATGGTTCTGTACTGTAATATAACTTTTGAAAATATTTAAATTAAATAATTACAGTCAATTATATAGAAAATTGAAATTATTTCTAATTTAAACATTATTAGGAACAGCTATGTCTTATGTTCAAAGTAAACTGCTCTACACAGTGAAACATTGATACCTTGAAAATCGTATGAAGAATCCTTGGATTAATAATATAATAATCAATCAATAAACATTTGATGCTCTTTCATGAATATATTATTCTGTGGTTGTTATTATTATTATTTTAATATCCAAATACTTCTGGTTATTTTGTTTTCTGGGTGATAACTGCAAGTGTCCAAGTCAACATTTTTGGCCATTAGATTCAGCAAATAGCAGAAAAGATTGGTATTATTGAAATGCTATAACTAGCATTCAATTTTTGAAAGCTGTGTTATTAAACTTCCTATCTTAAGTTACTCTTTTAAATTCTTTAAGGATAATATTCCCCAATCCCAATCCAGAAAATTTTCTTTTACAACTTAATCAAAATCTTAAAGATCATTGTATTTTGTTATTAACTGCTATAAATAATCTGCATTTTTTAAATGAAAATATTTTATGCTAAATATTGAATATTATTTACCTATTTTATCTTTTCTAATTTCACATATTTTAAGAAAAACCTTTAGGGTACCAGATATGTTCATCAGCACATGCTAATTTTCATTCTACATGCATAGAAACATGACCTAGGCTCATTATGTCTCATGTTGACTGCTGAGATGAAGTGTTAAAAGTATAAATTACTTCTGTCATCAATAATTTAAAACAATTAAATTACAAAAAAGAGACAATATTATATTAGATTTTTTCTAAAAAAACCAAATGGTTTTTTGACAAAAAAACCAATTGGTTTAAACCATGGTTAAAACCACTTGGTTTAAACCGTGCCAACCCTGCCTATTACAGTAGATCACTAATCCACACGAGGAAGAATTATTTTTAATAAAAATTTATTATTAAAAAAATAACATATTGCGTTAATGATTGTCTGTTTTAAGACATTTAGTTTATGTCGAGGAATTCTATTTTGCAGGGTTGGTAAAAAACCGTTTTTTTTTTCAAAAAAACTAAAAAACCCGTTTTTTTTGGTTTAAACCAGGTTTTTTTAAATATATTTCCCTATTATATATACATCCATATTTATTGATAAAAATAAACATTGTTGGATATATAAGTAATATAACTTCATTTAAAAATAATTTAAATTAAATAATTACAATCAATTGTGTAGAAAATTGGAAATAATTTAAAATTGAAACATTTTAGTAAAAGTATTTTTAGTCTTATGTTCCATGAATAAAATGCTCTACATAGTGAAACATTAATACCTTGAAAATCTTAATAAACAATCTTTAGATTACTAGTACTATAAATAAATATATGGTGTAGTTTCATAAATACTATCCCCATCTAAATCACTAATCACCCATCTTTTCCATGGCTATTCAAAATAATTTTTTTGAAATATTTGCAATCTGAGATATCTGATTTTTCTGTTAGAACACTACATGAACAATTATCTTTTATTGAAAGTAAAGTTTTGATAAAGAATGGAATGATTTGAATTTAGCAGTAGGGTCTTTGCACGTTTCAAGAAGTCAGGGTTGTAAAAAACCCGGGTTTTTTTTAATAAAAAACCCAACCCGGGTGGGTACCCGGGCAGCTACCCACTAAAACCCTTATAGTTGTAAAAAAAACCTGAGTTTTTTATAAAAAACCCAGCCCGGGTGGGTAGCTGGGCAGGTACCCAGGCAGCTACCCACTACAACCTTGCAAGAAGTATTGTCATTTGACACTTCTCCTCAGAAACTGCCATGTTAAAAAAAAAGGCAACAGTAAAATAAAAAGAAATACCTATTTACCAGCTTTTTAGACTACTGAAAACATTGATCTTAAAATGGAAAGTAGATTTATAAAAGTTGTCCTCCACTAAAACATTTAAACAGCATCAGACTTTACACACAGGACTTTTTTCTAAGCTATTTTATAATACGTATTACTTTTATATGTCTAAACTAAAAATTGATAATATATATTTTTAGGCATTTGTACCCAGGCAGCTACCCACTACAACCTTGCAAGAAGTATTGTCATTTGACACTTCTCCTCAGAAACTGCCATGTTAAAAAAAAAGAAAAAAAAAGGCAACAGTAAAATAAAAAGAAATACCTATTTACCAGCTTTTTAGACTACTGAAAACATTGATCTTAAAATGGAAAGTAGATTTATAAAAGTTGTCCTCCACTAAAACATTTAAACAGCATCAGACTTTACACACAGGACTTTTTTCTAAGCTATTTTATAATACGTATTACTTTTATATGTCTAAACTAAAAATTGATAATATATATTTTTAGGCATTTTTATGAGACTTTTTTTTGTTATGTCTCATGCGAACTGTATCTCGATTTTTACCCATTTTTTTGTCAGATCTAAATAGTGAATTCGATTATGCAATAGACGATTTAAATATCTTATTGCATATTTTAGTTAAAAGTAAACAGGTGCTTCTCTAGCACCCAACTTTTCAATGTCCTCTTATTTGACTTCATATCTTGAGTTTCTGTTTTATTCTTAAGTCTGTTCTAAAATCCGAAAGGGCAACTTTGACATAAGTTTTAATTTATTTTTGTTCGGAAATGCATGAAACTAACAAATGCTGTTGTTCAGAAACTATGTAATAAAACTGTGTTTTCCATTTTTTTTTTGCAAACGCAATAGATCTTTCAGAAAATAGTGTCAAAGTGGCGTTTTGAACCGAATTTCCATGTGAAAGAAAAATAACTACTCAAGGAAGGTTAAAAACATCTTTGTCACGTGATCAAAATTGCTTATAACTCAATAGGTAATTTATTTATCAAAAATGGAAAAAACAGTTTGATTCCAAATCGCTTCCAGTCAGGCCTTCCAATTTTATCTTTCCGTTAAAAAATGAATTTGTAAACGTGTCAAAGCATTTTGCGCTTGTTGAGTAGAGCAGTTGAGAACAGCCTTAAAAGATCCTTCCCAATCAAGAAAATTTTCTTTTGCAGCTTGACTGAAATCTTAAAGGTCATTTTATGTTATTAATTGTAAATAATCTGCGTTTTCTCAAAGGAAAATATTTTATTCAAAATATTGAATATTTTAAATCTATTTTATCTTTGCTACATTCACATGTTTTAAATTTTATCTTTAGAGCTTCAGATATGTTCATCAACACATGCAATTTGCATTCTACTTTCATACAAATATAGCCTAGACTCACTATGTCTCGTGGCGACTGCTGGGATAAGACTGTTAAAAATAGAAATTATTTATATCAATAATTTGAAAGACTTAAATTACAAAAATTTGAAAATATTATATTAGATCTTTTCTAAAAAAACAGTTGGTTAACAAATTGATTTAAACCATGCCAATCCTGCTGGTGACAGAATAAAATCAATACAAAACCCCAATCCCAGTGTAGGAATGCAAGAAAAACAAAAGCTTACTAAACCCAATAGCTATGATACAGCAAAGAAAACTCACAGCCAATCATTCATTAACATACAGAACAAAAAAATAACCAATGGAGAGAATTACTTATGATTATCAGGGCTTGAATTTCAGGGTGGGATGGTGGGATTCGCGCCCAAAATTTTGAAATCCCGTCCAAAAGAATATCGTGGGCGGGACGCTCCCGCCCAAAAAATCTTACCATTTTCCTGAAAATTTTGTATTTTGAAATACGATCAACTCCCATGAACGCCTTGCCAATTTCCCGATATTTTCACACGGCCGATTGACACAATTTGCAGGGGGGGGGGGGGGGGTTACTGCGAAAATCGTTGAAATTCGCGAATTTTTCACGTGATCGATAGACAAATTTCATTATTTTTTTCTCGAGATCGGTTGACAAGTGTCCGCGACCGATTGGCGAATTCAGGAGTGATTCTGTTACGAAAATTATGAAAAATCGGTTATCAGTTTAACAGAAAAATATCGCGAATATCGACAAATGATCGCCGAAAAAATCAATTTCGTCAATCGTTCGAGGAAAAAATCGCCAATTTCGTCGCAAAGAATTGCGAATAAAACGCAAATTTTGTCAAAGGATTGCGGAAAAACGTAAATTTCGTCAGATCGCAAAAAAAAAAAAAAAAAAAAACCCTCAAAATTCATCAAAGGATCGCAAAGAAACGCAAATTACATCAAAAAATTGTAAATTTTGGCAAAAGAACGCAGGTTTCGGCAAAGGGTCATAAAAAAAAAAAAGAACTAATTTCGTCAAAGGTTCGCTGTAAAATGGAAATTTCGTCAAAGGATCCCGGAATAAACGCGAATTTAATCAAAGGGTCGCCGGAAACAACCGTGAATTTCATCAAGGAATTGCGAAAAAACTCTAATTTCGACGAAGGATTGTGAAAAAAAAACGCACATTTCGTCATAGGATCGCGAATTTCATCAAAAAGATTACGGAAAAAATGCAAATTTCATCAAAAGGTCGCGCGGATAAAATGCGAATTTCGTCAAAAGATTGCGGATGAAACGCGAATTTCGTCAAAGGGCTGCAGAAAAAAATAGCCTGAAATCAAACCGAACAACAACAACAAAAAAGTTTACTCGACCTGCAACAAAAAATAATTGGCACCTGGAGAGGATTTCCCAATCCCTCCCCATCCCCTGCTGTAACCTTTCAGGAAATTTGCTGTGAATTTCCGATTTTTTTACTTCATTTTATTTTTATTTTTTTACTCAGAAACATCCTGACAGTCTGTATTAATACAAAATACTTAAGATAAAAACAAAATAATGTAAATCTTTAAATAACACACAAAATAACAGTGGGTTTTAGATTTTTGTCTCCCTCCCAAATAGCTCAACTCCCCTCCATTTATAAATGTTGGTAGGGAGACTCCCCTCCTAAGAAAAATTGAATTTCAAGCCCTGATTATGTCATCATTGAGGCATATGTAATTCTTAGTAAATCTCAACTAATCAAGCAATCTACGTAGTAAAAGCGTATTTTTAGCTCAAATCTGCCATTTTGGCTATTTTTAAAAATAAAAGGCTTGAAAAAAAGAAGAAAAATAACTAACTACTTGTTTTTTTCTCCCCAGCTAATTTTAGAAAAATTAGTTAGCCTGCTATGTAGATTTAAAGCTTATAAGAAAAGTTTGATTGATTAAAAATGTTTGTCACCTTTACAAATTTATTAATTCATCATTTTTCTAAAGCTTTGCTTGGCATAATTTGGAAGCATAATTTAAAAGCATAATTTGGATTTTGCATTTTTCAATAATGTGTAAAATAAAAGAAAACATTAGTGAAAAAGAGAAAAAAAAACCACATGAAAAAAAACCAGCATGGTTTTTTTAAAAAAACATTTGGTTTAAACCAAACAACCCTGCTATTTTGTAATCTATAATAAGTCGCAAAACTTTTTTGCTCCAAGAAATGTAATTAATGCATGCAAACTTTTATTTTCAGATATAATTACTTCGTTGGTTTAACAGTTAACATTATTGATTTACACTTTTAAGACTTCTGGACAGGAACACCATTCAGATAGCTTTTTTTATTGACATTTTATTACTTTTTTTTCTATTATTTTAGGATTTAACTATTTTATTTTTTTACACTTGTCTGACTGCATCTGGATGGGATACCCAGTAGCTCTTATTCCTCATTTTGATCTTTTGTAAATCCCAAGAAAGAAAATTACAAAATATGTTCATTGGTCATGGGAAAAGTATTGTTGATCGGTAGCAGTATAATATTGTGAAGTTCATCAATTGGTTACCAGAAAAAAATCATGATTTTCATTGATCTGTCGTGGAGGGAAAAGCACAAAATTTCTTGATCAGTCGAGTTCGGCAATTTGTTGCTGAAAAATATTGAGAAATTTGCCCATCAGACGAGAGGAAAAGATTGTGAATTTCCTCAATCTGTCATAAGAAGAAGTTGTAAAATTTATCAATCGGCTATGGAAAAAATCCAGAAAATTATCAATCGGTCACAGGAAAAAAAATCGCAAAATTAGTTGATCGGTTGCTGGAAAATATTGTTAAATTTGTCTGTCGATCAAGGGAAAAAATCCTGAAAATTTTCAGTCTGATTCATGTAAAAAATAATGAATTTCAATAATCTGCCACAAGAAGACATGAAATTCATCAATCAGTCACAGGAAAAAATCCCTGCCGGCTCGGCCTACTGTTGCTGGTAAATTCCAAAGTCAAGTACTAATTTCACCAACAAATTAAATTTATCAAACTATTTATTTCACTAGCTGTCCTTGCCGACCAATTTGGTCTTCCTTAAAATTTATATTTGGGAAATCTTATTAAGCATTGTATCATGTTACCTTTATTCATAATTTAATTTAATTGGACTCCCTTAAATATAATTAATATAATCCCTTAAGCTAACATTAGGGTACTTCTTAGTTATCCCTTCGGCCAATATTGTCAAATTATACAAATTAACTTAATTTTTATTTTAAATAACGAAAGAACAAATAAAGTAGTATAACATTAATAAAAATACAAATAAAATGTCGAAATAAAAATCACTGGATGACGTAAACATGTGTAATTTGCTTAAAGTCAAGTGAATGTGACATTTACGATCAACCATTATTGGCATTTAATTTTATAGTTTTGCGATAGATTTTTGGTCGACTCAATAAACATGCAGTACCAATATTAGTTTTTGTTGCATTAAAATATCTCAATTTGTTGATTATCTGTATGCAAGTGAACCCTATTGGTTTACAATGGAAGTCTATGGGAATTTGCTGAAATATTAGAGATAACGACAAGTTGGCGTCACTTTTGGTGACTAACTTTGGTCGCCAAATTTGGTGATATATCACCAAGTTGGCAGCATTTGGTGACAGAACAGGGTTCTCCTATGGTAACCCCTCCTTATATGTTTGGAGATACGACAGCATAATATATATATATATATATATATATATATATATATAAATATTTTTTTTTCATGTGGGAATCTTGCAATAGCAAAGTAATTGTTGTGATAAGAAATTGATTGTGGTTTTTTCTAAGTTGGCATCACTTTTGGTGACTAACTTTGGTCGCCAAATTTGGTGATATATCACCAAGTTGGCAGCATTTGGTGACAGAACAGGGTTCTCCTATGGTAACCCCTCCTTATATGTTTGGAGATACGATAGCATTATATATATATATATATAAATAAATAAATATATATTTTTTTTCATGTGGAAATCTTGCAATAGCAAAGTAATTGTTGTGATAAGAAATTTATTGTGGTTTTTTATAATTGTAGGCAACTGCCATAACGAATTTTTTTTCAATTTTCCTGTCATTCTTCTGTAAGAGCGGTCTTTATCAGAATCATGTTAAGGCAGTATTCAAAATTTTTAACCCTCCCCCATTTCTACTGCCTTGGGCTGATTTTTCTCATTAGATTTGCAATCCCTGCCAAGATATTAGCCATCTCAATGTGTTTGGCAAGTTTGAAGACTATCTGTGCATAATTGTGACTTTTATCGTGCAGACAAAATTCAGTACATATGTATATACAGTGAAATATGTTTAACACGAAATTGAGGGGATCGAAATTTTTTTTCCGTGTTAAACGAATTTCACGTTAAGATTCGTTAAAAAAAAAAGAACAAAACTCACAAATACTTTCAACATCGTCAAATTTTATTTCGATTTCCTGCTAAACTGTTAGTAGGTTGCATCCATTAGGATAAAAAGCAAGTAAAAAAAATATTGTTTTTTTTTTTTTTTTTTTGAGAAAAAATCGGATATCTTTTTTTTTTTTTTGAAGTGTCTTTTTCAGCATTCTGAGATCTAGCTTGTTTGAATTAAATAAGCAAGGCTGTCTCTAAATCTTCGTGCTTTGCAGTTCTCATACGTTTTCTCTCTCACTTAAACATACTGCGCTCAAACATTAAAGTAATAGTATCCCTGATTTTATTATCGTTAATAAAGTAGAATTGGCAATGCCAAACTCTTTGCAGATTTCTGTTTTCAACCTTTTTTTTTTAATCAACTACATTAAGCAGCTTCATCTTCATTTGAAGCGAAATAGCAGTTTGTTTTTGCACCAATTTCGCAGCCATTGTGCTCATAAAACAAAAGCTAATTTACAAAAAAAAAAAAAAAAACCCCACAAAAATCAGTGGTTTTAACATAAAATTTACCAATTTCAACTTAAACTATCTAGATAGAAAGCAAATTTTTTTCGTGTTAAACGATTTTTGTTTCGTGTTAAAAGAAACAATATGTATTAAATTGCATAGTATACTGTCCGGACCACTATATCATTTCGTGTTAAATGTATTTCACTGTATATATATATATGTATGTATAAACTTTTTAGGTCGGGGTGGTTTTGGGTTCCTGGGGTCATAAAATGAAAAGTTATAAAGGAATTTTTCAAAAGTCGCACCATGGTAACGACTGCAATAGGTAGTATTTCTTATGAAATCTACCAAAAAATTGTGAAAACTGTCAATCAGTCATGGGAAAACATAACGATATTAATCAGTTTGTCACGGGAGTTTATAATAAATGTACTATCATTTTAAAATATAAAGATGAATATTATATATAGAGATTGGCTGAACATTCATTTTTGTCAAAAATGCTGCCGAAAATTCAGCCAGGACTGAAACTCAGCCCAAACTATCTGCATTAAAAAATCTTGTTTCTTCATTCAGAAATTTTCAATATTACTCATTAATTTAAGCTATATCGGCTCAAAGGGGTCACTCTTTATGTATTGCTATGAACTTCACTGTTGTTACTTATCAGTCATCACTGACTCAAGACCCAAGTGCAAATTATAAAGTAAGTAATGCATATATGACTGAATTTTGAAGATGTTTTTCATTTTCATGTGATCATTAAAAGCTGCAGATTTAACAGCAATAGAAAAATTTTAATGTGTTTCGAAGGCTCTCTAAGAAGGGTGTAGTAAAATGGATGAAGGTCATAATTTACAAAAATCATTATAAAAGGTAATTCGAGGTATGTATAAAAACATTTTTGATTTTAAGATGAAATTCGTATAATTAGAAGAAAATGATGTTGTTGATGAATTAATTATATTTTATTCTATGTGAAACTAAAAAGTTTTGGTGAGGGGCACAAAAGAGCCAAATGGGCCCTCAAAGTTAAAAAACTTTCAAACAGGGGTTGCCATTTTAAAACTTTTTTATGGGCAGGGTTTCAAAAAAGTTGGCTAAAATTTAAAAAAGCCACGCTGGTGGCTTTTTTTTTTTTTTTTTTTGCCATAATTGGCTTTTATAAAGTGAAGCATTGTAATTATACATTTTAAAGTGTTTTTAATTAGTTTTAATGACATTTAAATGATCTAGAGTTTAATAAGTAACCCAATTTCTGGATAATGAACTCATTAATATTGGAATAAAACTTAGATAGTTTTGCTAGTGATTTGTAGACAGAATTGCAAATATGCCAGCTAAATTTTAAAAGGGCCATACTAACTGCTTTATCTAGTTTACACTAACCTTTAACTCCACCCCCCCCCTTTTTTTTCATTTTTACTGCTTTATAAAATTGAAGAGGACAATGGTTACTTAGTTACATGTTTTATTACTTAATTTTAAGAGCAATTAATATACAAGTCTTATTTTATTTCTAGTAAACATTTAAAATTATATATATTCATGTAATAAAAACACCATTTCTCACTATTAAAAACATTATAAATAGCATATGCGTGAATATGCTTAGCAATAAGATTGTGATGTAGTGGGCCAGAGCTTTTTGGTTCACTAAGCTCTTGTGAGATGATCGTTGAAAAATAATACATGTTTCTTACCAAAGTTCTTTATTAGAACAACTAAAATAGATTTGAAAAATGTAATAACAAACTTTACCATTCATAGGTAGACACTCTCACTTTTTATTAACAGTTCTATACTTCTCATAGCCAACCTGAGTAAAAACGATTTTTACTCGCATCTCTTCCGTTGTTAAAAAAACACCTCACTTCATCAGTGTCACCCAGTCTACTATCAGCCTCCACACTAGCTTCTGCATGAGTCTCTTTTTACTTTCACTTTAGGGACGAATTCCCACACATTGTCCAGCCACCCCTATTTCTTGGAAAAGTTGAAATACCCTGTTGAGCAGATCCCAAGGGCAGAAGTATGCCAGGAATTTCCCCTGCATGCCTTTACACAAAAGACCATTGTCCTCCTCGGAAATGCCTGTTGCTTTCCCCGTCGAAAATGTGTGGCGAAGGTACGATATCACAACACCTCCCCCCAAAAGAGATTTCCACAGGAAATATTTGGCATGAATTCACATAATAAGCCCTTTTAATAGATTTCCCGAGAGGTCAAGCACACCATTAAATCAGCAATAAAATATCATTTAGACTTTTGACCCAATTATGAAAGTTCTACATAAATTCAAGAATACCCACTCTCAGTTTCAAAGGACATACCAAAATATGAAATTTTTAGAATTTTCCTTACACATAATCAATCAAAAGAATAAAAATAATATACATTTTTGATGCTAGAACAATTAATTTAAATTTAAAATATTTGAATGTAATACTAACTCAAAAAAGAAAAAAAAACACTATAACACAATCTAGGTAACTAAATTTTTACATACAGCACAATATCTTAATAAAACGCCCTAATTACAAGTATTAAAATTTTGAACACTAAATTCCAAACAAAAAATCTAACTCTGATTCTAAATCTTCCTACTTAGACCATCTGCATTTCCATGTAATTTTCCTGGCTTATGTGTAATTTCAAAATTTAATGGCTGCAAAAATAGAGCCCAACGTGTCAAACGAGAGTTTGTACCAACCATTTTCTTTAAGTACACTAATGGATTATGATCGGTTTGTATTTCAAATTTTTGCCCATCCAAATAATAATTTAACTTTTTTAATCCATATACTATAGCCGCTAATTCTCTTTCTATCGTGCTATAATTTTGCTCCGCACGAGAAAATTTTTTGCTAAGATACAAAATTGGATGCTCTTCACCTGCAATAATTTGAGATAAAACAATTCCTGCCCCATACAAACTCGCATCTGTTTGCACAATGAATTTCTGCTTAAAATCAGGCGCATATAACACAGGACTTTTCATTAATTTTAACTTTAATTCTTCAAATGCATTATTACACTTCTCGTCCCATATGATTTTTTCTTTTTTTATTTTCCCTTTTAAAGCATCTGTTAACGGCACTGCTATGGTAGCATAATTCTTTATGTACCTCGCGTAATACCCTACCATTCCCAGATATGCTCTTAGCTGTGTTTTCGTCGTCGGAATTGGAAAATCTTTAATAGCCTGCAATTTAGCTTCACTAGGAGACCTTTTTCCTGACCCAACTTCGTGTCCCAGAAATTTTACGTGATCTTGCGCAAATTGGCATTTGGATGGTTTCACCGTTAGATTTGCTTCTTTTAACCGCTTAAGAACCGCTTCCACATCTTTTAAATGCTGTTCCCATGTCAAAGAAAATATAGCTATATCATCGATATACGGAACCGCAAATGACTCTAACCCATATAAAACTATGGCAATCAATTTACAAAAATAATATGCTGAATTTAAAAGTCCAAACATCATGACTTTAGGTAAAAAGGTCCCAAATGGTGTTACAAAAGCCGCATATCTCTGAGCTTCTTCCGTGAGAGGAATCTGAAAATAACCTTTCGTCAGATCCATAACAGTAATAAAAGGCGCTGTACTCACTTTCTCAACAACCTCTTCAATGTTTGGCAAAGGGAAAAATTCAGTTCTGGTCTTTGCATTTAATTTCCTATAGTCCACACAAGGGCGAGCGTCTTTACCCGCACTCTCAACTAAAATCATAGGCGAAGCATAATCTGATTGCCCGACCTCAATCACACCCAAATCTAAAAGCCTCCGAATCTCTTCACGCATAATCTCTAATTGCCTCGGCGACATACGATATGGTTTTGATCTTACCGGCACATCATCCGTTAAAACAATGTCCATTTTAACTAACGGGGTACTCCCAGGGTCCGTAGAAAAAACTTTCATATGACGCTCAATCATTGTCCTGAAATCTCCTATTTGCTCTGTAGAAACACGTTTTTCCAAATTACTTTCTTTTACTAATTCCCAAAGGTCTAATTGAGTGGGATCCGCAATGGGATAAGGAATTTCCGCTTGATCCTCTATTTCCTCACACTCCTCATCAATCAACAAATTTACAAATTCAGGTCTACTATAATATGGTTTAATTAAATTAACATGATAAATAGTAGACTTATTTCTCTTTTCCGGAATATCGATCGTATAATTAGTTTGAGATATTACGCTAGTAATAGTTCCCGGTCCTATCCAATTAACCGCCATTTTATTTGGTTTCGAAGTAGCCAGAACTAACACTTTGTCTCCAACATTAAATTTTCTATACACCGCATTCTTATCATACCATTGTTTTCGTTTCTCCTGACACTCTTTCATTCTTTTACACGCTAATTCTTGACAATGTTTCAATCTATTACTTAAGTTCAAAATATAGTCCACTACATTCTGATTTACCGTCTCCTTTTCCATCCAATTTTCATATACAAGAGTATGTGGCATTCGTAAATTCTTACCATGTACAAGCTCAGCAGGGCTAAATCCCGTGCTTTCATGACTTACAGTCCTCAAAGCAAATAAAGCCATTGGCAAGACTGCTTCCCAATCTTTTCCTGCCTCCAAACATAATGTCTTTATAACCTTTTTTAAACTACCATGCATCCGTTCAACGCTATTCGATTCTGGGTGGCAAACTGAACTATGTACAACCTTAATACCAAACCTATCAAAAAATTCCGATGCCAACTCACTTGTAAAGGACCTACCCAAATCACATTGTACCTCTTTTGGATAACCAGTCCTAGAAAATATTTGTATTAGCCCTTCAATCACTGACGGAGAAGTTAAATCTTCTACTGGAATCGCATCTGGATATTTTGACGCAACACAAATTGAAGTAATCAAGTATCTATTATTTTTCTCGCTTAAACTCAAAGGGCCTACACCATCAATATTTATCCTGGAGAAAACTTCTGAAATTATCGGCACGAGCTTCAAGGGAGCTTTCTTTTTATCTCTATTTTTACCAACCTTTTGACACAGATCGCAAGTTCTTACAAATGCCTCAATTTCCTTGTAACAATTTGGCCAAAAATAGCATTTAATTACCCTATCTTTTGTTTTAGTTGCCCCTAAATGTCCCGCAACTTCCTCATGACACATCTTCATTATTTTCTCTCTAAATTCTAATGGCAAACATAATTGTAATTTCTCATCCCCACTATTTGAATGTGAAACTCTTACTAATTTATTTCCCATTATTTTAAATTCCTTTTCTTCTACATTATTTGCCTTTTCCCATAATGTTTTTAAAGATAAGCACTGTTTCTGAGCTAAGCTGAAATCTTTCGCTGTAATTTTATTCAATCCCACATTATCTTTCATCTCCCATTTCGGTAATAACATAAGATCTTCGATTTGACTTTCATCCTGTCTATTCTCATCCATTTGAACTACCTGCGTTTCTTTGTTCTGTGAGCAATCCCCAATTTTATCTACCCTACCTGGTTGCTCTTCTAACTTTGCCTGATCAACAAACGACATTTCCTTATCAACATCCCGTTGCTCCATTCCTTTTTTTAAAGAATTCGTCTTACTACGGGTAACCACCATATTTATAGGAACACCGCTTCCTTTATTTTGCTCAATAAGCTCCGCAGTTTTATTACCTAAGAGATAGTAACCTTGCTCCGACTCCGATGGTTTAATCGCCGCCTTAGTGGTGATGCAACCAAAATCCCCTTTTATAGTCACCCATGCTAATGGTAAACATTTACATTCATTATCAAGAGGTTGACGTACCCAAGTTATATCTCCAGTAAAATCCTCTGTTTTAACCCAATTTCTATCGCATAGATCAATCCCTGCTCCCGTGTCCCTCAAATAGTGTCTTTCAACCCCGTTTATTAGAGCTTTTTTTAGATAAGGTTTAAAACAATCCCCTAAATCAACATCATTACCTAAATGATTAACTGTATTGAACTCATTTTTCTTTTTTAACCATTCCGCACAATCTGGTTTTATGTGCCCTGGTTGATTACAAAAAAAAACACCTAATCTGCCTTTTCCTCTCAAAAGCCTGGTCTTGTTTAAGTTTATCATTTTTAAATTTTTCCGTTTTATTCTCTAACTCCGATTTAGCTTTTGCTTCACCCCTAATTTTCGGATTTAAATTGCTTCTTTGCATCTCTGAATAAGGTTTTTTTTCCCAAGATTTTTTTTCTGATTTCCTGAAACTACTTCTAATACTCTCATATTTGTCACATTTATCAGCAAGTTTCGAAGCCTCTTTCATTTCATCCCATTCATCCATAAATTTTTCTTTTACTTCAAAAGGAACGCGTTTTTTTACTTGCTCTGTGAGCATGAGCTCTTTTAAAGACTCGAAATCCTTTATTTCTAATGATTCCAACCAATTATCCAAATAACCTCTTAATTCATATACCAAGTCTACCCATAACGCTCCAGGTTTCCTTTGATGATTTTCAAACTTCTGTTTTAAAGCACCTGTTCCCAATCTAAAACGATTTAATAAAACTTTTTTTACATGTTGAAAATCATCTCCTAATTCTGCTGGTTGCTTCACTATAATTTCCGCGATATCTGATGGCAATAAGGGAATTAATTGGCTAACCATATCCTCCTGCGAAATTTTAGCTTTTTCCGCCTGTTTTTCAAAGATCATAAAGAAAAGAGTGATGTCAATTAATTTACAATCAAAACGTGGAACTAATTCTTTCAAATTAATTTTTGGATTCCTATGCGAACCTACATTCAAATCACTAGACGAAAGACTAACAGTTTCCGAAGAATTTTGAATTCTTAATTTTTCTAACTCAAATTGTCTTGTTTTTTCGCGCTCTTCGTCTTCCCGTTCCAAAGCTAATTTTTCCCGTTCCATTTCTTTTCGTTCTGCATCCTCCTTAAGAATACATTCTAAATTCGATTTAGCAAAACTCTCATTATAATCCGATGCTGCTAAAATAGCCTGAATTATAGTTTTTTTCTTATCAGTTGCCGACACGTTGGTCTCAAATTCCTCTGCCAGCAAAAGCAAGATGTTTTTAGTATATTTCCCTAGAAATTCTTCCATTGTTTTCCCCCAAAATATACTAATCACAACAATACACAAATATATACAATTTGTAAAACACAATAAAAATTACAATAAGGAATAGAATTTTATCCTCTAGATATATTTCAATGCATAAAACAATAATACAATTTTCCTACCGAAAATTTTCGTGCACTTGTTATATCCTTTAAAACTGAGTAAATCCTCAAAATTATTTTGATACCCACAGCACTATATAAATACAATTTGTATAAAAACAACTAATCCTGCTATTTCCTACAGCATACCCATAAAATTTCAAATAACTTTATTGCTGTAATAAACAAAAGCTGTATATGCCCCAACTTTATAACTAAAAGTTACATCCACAACTATGATTAATTTTAATGATTAATATTCTTTTATTAATCAACCGTAATTTACTATCCTCAAGTTAATTATGAAATACATAAATATTAAATTTTCAAAACCAAATGAATTACCGTACAGACCATAAGAAACCCGTTTAATATAAAAATTCTAACTAAAAATTTCGATCCCAAATTAATAGCTACCCTAGACTTTTTATCTATTAAACATATACAAATTAACAAGAACAGACATATACAATATTAAATCCTAACAGACCTCTCTGGAAAATTTCATAAAAGGGCTTACCTTCAAATGTAGACCTTTCTCCACACTGCTCCAAGGCTTTCCTGCACTTTTTTTTTTCAGGTACTGCCGTATCTCCGGATCTAACTTGATTTCCGCCGGGAAATTTACACACAAGCTGTCTCCATGGATTCCTAAGGGCGATCGATGAAATAGTCTACTATCCACTGCACTGGATGTTTACTGAAGAAATTTTCTATATCGTCGAATCCTTAGTCCTTGTTACATACCAGCTAACACATTCGACACTCCAGATTTCACAGTTCCCCACCGGATACACTTGAAAATCTTTCTCGTCAAACACAAGATTTCATCACCGACTGTCCTTGTTTCTACACAGTTTCCTTCTGTACATCAAGTTCACGTGGGTCCAGTCTAATTTATGCTAGACCTAATTAATCCCACCGCTGCCACCATTTATAATACTATAGCTGTGATGAAGTGGGCCAGAGCTTTTTGGTTCACTAAGCTCTTGTGAGATGATCGTTGAAAAATAATACATGTTTCTTACCAAAGTTCTTTATTAGAACAACTAAAATAGATTTGAAAAATGTAATAACAATCTTTACCATTCATAGGTAGACACTCTCACTTTTTATTAACAGTTCTATACTTCTCATAGCCAACCTGAGTAAAAACGATTTTTACTCGCATCTCTTCCGTTGTTAAAAAAACACCTCACTTCATCAGTGTCACCCAGTCTACTATCAGCCTCCACACTAGCTTCTGCATGAGTCTCTTTTTACTTTCACTTTAGGGACGAATTCCCACACATTGTCCAGCCACCCCTATTTATTGGAAAAGTTGAAATACCCTGTTGAGCAGATCCCAAGGGCAGAAGTATGCCAGGAATTTCCCCTGCATGCCTTTACACAAAAGACCATTGTCCTCCTCGGAAATGCCTGTTGCTTTCCCCGTCGAAAATGTGTGGCGAAGGTACGATATCACAACATCTTCAAAATTTTATTTAGAGATTTTTTTTTTTTTACCTGTTTAAATGCTCTGTTTTTTTATACACTTACGTACCAAACTCTCCCCCAAAATTATATCCTTTCTAATTTCTCTTTTAACATGTATAACTTAATCTCTCCATATGGACACATAAGAATGTTTCCATTTTGATGTGCTACATTTTGTCATTGTTTAATCAAATATCTTTAAAATGTATATGTGGAGCTATGTAATATAGAATTTCAAAACAAAAGTTTGGAGTTTAACTTACATCCTTTTCAATATTTATAATTTTTTTTTTTTTTTCAGACATAATGCATTCACAATTATATTTTCACACCCTTATAACAGTTATAAAGACTTATTTGACAAAATTTAATAGAAATATATAATTTTTTTAGTAGAAAATATTTATAAGTGTATTAAAAATTAATTGATCAAAATTTAAAACGAAGCTGTAAACCAACTTTTAAAAATGAAACCCGACTTTTTCTCAATAAAAGCCGGCTTTTTAAATGTGGTTAAAACTAAAAAAAGCCACCCGGCTTTTTTTTTTTTTTTGGCCTGGCTAACAGCCGGCAACCTTGGCAGTGGGGGGCGTCGGCAAAGTTTTTTAGGGAGGAGCGAGCAAATATTTATTTTGATCTTGTTATGCACATCTGAGAAAAAAAATCTATGTCTTGTTTTTCTTACATATATTTTTAAAATTAGCTAAAGTACTCAATGTTGTCTTGTAGTTTAGATGGCTGATTATTTACTTATTGTTACTATATGGAAACAAATAAGACAGATGAATTTTCGCAAGATTCTTAGGATTTTAAATTTATCGTGCTGGAAAGTGACGGTGCTCTGAAGGGAAACAGTCATTTCACTCAGAGGTTAGGGATTATTAAAATAACTTTTTAAATAGCTGGTCAAGTATGATTATTACTGGCATACAGAGGGTTCCGTATAATAAATACATGAATTGTTAACTGGATATTGCATTTCACAAATATATCATTAAAAGTTGCTATCTAGGCTTTAAATGCCGATGTCGCATAGAGTATGCCACCCGTGTCTTTAAGGATTACTATCTCAGATAATTACCGACAATTTTTTTCGAAAATCACAAATCGAAATTTGTGTGTAACAGGAAAATGTGATTTTCACAAAAACTATGTGACCTAGGGTGATCACTACTTTTGCTGCAAGGTTTAAATTAACTTCTACCGCCCCTAATCTATTCATAATTTTAGTTTTAATAGATTCAGAAATAGAGGGGGGGGGAGGGGGCATATTTTTGCATTACATTTTCGATGATGCCTCTGAAAATATAATACCTAAAATTAAAAGAAATGTATTTTTGAGTTCAGCGTTACGAAAGCTTTTACACAATATACAAGGAAAAGATTTTTTTTTCAAGTAACTTAATTAGTCCCTCTACATTTTTCTTAAATGTAGAGGGACATGATCTTATAGTCGTTTTTAACACTTTAAAACAAAGTTGAGAAGTGTTTCTGACTTCAGTTTGTCTGTCCGCGCTGTAACTCTTGTAAATATACTCGGACCGTTCTGAAATGGTTAATAATCTATAAATATGTGGTGCCTTTATTACTTCAGCCAATTTGAACTTTCCATGTTTCATAGTTTATGATCAAAGTGACTGTGACAGATGAACAGATAGACGCAGGAGTGATCTTATAGTCGTTTTTAACACTTTAAAACAAAGTTGAGAAGTGTTTCTGACTTCAGTTTGTCTGTCCGCGCTGTAACTCTTGTAAATATACTCGGACCGTTCTGAAATTTTTGGGTGTTAGTGACCTCTAGAATAGCACGAACCCTATTTCAAATGAAGTTATTAGCGTGTTTAGTTCATTTACAGGGACAGTCAAAAGTATTCCGTTACATGGGCAATGGGAAAAAATCGTTTCAAAGATTTTTAATGGTGTTACGCACTTTTAAACATGGAAAAATTGATTTGCATTTATGAAGCCCACTAAAATATGCATTCTGTAGAATATGGGATGCAAAGAATAGTTATTATTCATTTACAAGGCCACACAAAAGAATTCACTTTTTTTGGGGGGGGGGGGGGAGATTGTTGTGGCGCATTTGAAATATGTTAAACTATTTCATATATAATAAAATTGATATACGTCGATGAGCTTTGGTATCAGTTATTTCACGTAAAATACGAAGTGCATAGCATTTACAGGGACACACAAAAGATTTCAGATACTATATTGAATCTGAATTACTGTATATCAGCAAAGATTGCTCGAAATGCATTTTTAATTATGATATATGCTTTTAAGTTTCAGTAAATTTATCCATGCTATATAGTGTGTATAAATGCTATAGTTCATATACAGGGCCACAGAAAAGAATTCGCTAGGGTTACTGAGTATGAGCGTAAATTGCTTAAAAAGGTGGGCTTTAAATGAGTTATGCATTGTTATGCTGAACTGTATTTAGTTTACTAAGAAATGTTTGTAGAATACAGATAAAATGATATACAGGGCCACGCAAAGAATTGGATACATGACCGTATATGGATGATAATTTCTGGAAATGTGATTTCAGTATTTTTAAGAGTGTTTTAGTTTGAATTGAATTTTGACTAAATAGTGGCGTGTAATAAAGGTATTAGGTAAACTATAGGGCTGTACAGAGAAATGAAAGAGAAATTTCAACCTGTTATGCGTTTTCTTGCTAAACTAAATTTTCCCATTATGTAGTATGTATATATGTCAACCTACAGATCAAATATAGGGCTGTTCAAAAGAATTGGAATACATATTTGGCTATGAGCAATAACTGCTGAAATCAGTTTTTCAAAAGCTTTATGCGTTTTATAAAATGTTTATTTAGTTACCTTATTTACCTAAATAACGAAGTTTTGTTAAAGCATTCAGAAAGTGTTGGAAAATGTTTCATAATCGGGGCTTGAATTTCAGGGCGCGATTCACGGACAAAATTTTGAAATCCCGTCCAGAAAAATATCGTGGGCTGTAGGCTCCCGTCCAAAAAAATTCACCATTTTCCGAAATTTTTTTCATTTTGAAATTACGATAACGCCTTGCGAATTTCGTGATATTTTCGCGCGACCGATTGATACATTTTGATACTTTCTTCCGTGAAAGATAGTTGGAAATCACAAATATTTTTTCACACGATCGATAGACAAATTTCATTTTTTTCCGCGATCGGTTGACAAGTTTCGCGTTATTTTCTGCGACCGATTTGCGAACTCAGAGATAGTTCTGTTCCGAATTTTCTGAAAATTTAAGGCATTCCATTCCGAAAATTATGAAAAACCGGCACAAATTCGGACATAAAAAATATATAACAAAAATATCGCGAATTTCGACAAACGATAGCCGAAAAATTTATTTCGTCAATCGTTCGCAGAAAATATCGCATTTTTCGTAAAAGGATCGCGAATAAAGCCCAAATTTCGTCAAAGGATCTCGGAAAAAACGTGAATTTCGGCAGATCGCGAAATTCATCAAAGGATCGCTAAAAAATGCAAGTTTCCTCAAAGTATCGAAAAAAACAAATTTCGGCAAAGGATAACGGAAAAACGCTAGTTTTGGCAAAGGATCGGGGGGGGTGGGGGGGGGTAAGCTAATTTCGTCAGAGGCTTGCTAGAAAAACGCGAATTTCGTCAAAGGATCACGGAATAAACGCGAATGTAGTTAAACGCCGCTGAAAAAAACGCTAATTTCAGGATCGCGACACAACGCGAATTTTATCAAAGGATCGCGGGAAAAACGCACGTTTCGTCAAAGGATCGCGAGAAAAACGCGCGTTTCGTCAAAATATCGCAGGCAAACGCAAATTTTGACAAAGGATCGCGAAAAAAAGCACGAATTTTGTCAAAGATTCGCGAAAAAATGCAATTTTCATCAAAAGATCGCGAAAAAAACGTGAATTTCGTCCAAGGATATAAAAAAAGTGAGATTCATCAAAGGATCGCGAAAAAACGCGAGTTTCGTCAAGGGATCGCGGAAAAACATGAATTTCGTCAAAGGATCGTGAAAAAACGCGATTTTCACCCCAAAGATCGCGAAAAAAAACGAGAATTTTGGCAGAGGATTACAAAAAAATCGATCACAAAAATTTCGTCTAGAAATGGATTCTGATGATTCTATTACCGAGTTGCATTGTTCATGCAAGTAGTTAAAAAGGAAGGCATATCAGATATTGCAAAGTTTTCTGAAAAAAATTTAAGAGAGCATAACCATACATGTCAGATAATTTCCAAAGTTATAAATGTTCTGCTTGTGCTGTCTCTCACAAGTTTACCTTGTGAAACAGGATTCGTGGCTCAGAATTGAATAAAATCTAAATTCAGAAATTCATTTAAGAACCCTATTGTTAAGGACCCATGGCATTTGGTTGAAAGTTGAAAAATATATTGTTATAAAAGCTTAACTTTCTTCCTTTTTTAAATAAAAAAAAATTGCATAATCATTCTGAGTTGTTAATTTAAATTGCTTCAATGGTATTTTGTCATGTCTGTATTATTAATGTAATTCTTTAAATAGCGCATAAAAAAACAGTGGGTTTTAGATTTTTTTCTCCGTCCCAAATAGCTCAAATCCCTCCATTTATAAATGTCGATAGGGAGACCCCCTTCTTAGGAAAAATTGAATTTCAAGCCCTGATAATCTATGCTTAGCGCATGATTTTTCTTTCTTGCTACTTTTTAAGTATGGAACCCTAAAAATCTGGAAATTTCCAAAAGGTAAAAGATCCTGTACTTAGGAATTTTTAAAACAACTAGGGGGCTCAGCCCCCTATGAGCTACGCTCGCCAACCCCCGTTCAGACACCGCAGTTTCTAAAAGCACGCTAATTTGATCGGCTTTAAAAAGATTTTGAAAGATTGAATTATAATTTTAAAAACAGTGGCGATCTCCCTATAAACGCATGTCTATTCATTTCTCTTTGATTGGGGAATTTTAAGGAAAAATCAGGTGCTGTTACAAGATGCTATGGCTGTTTTCCTCTTTGATTAAATAAAACCAGTTAAACATTTCAAAATAAGCTAATATAAAATGAATTAAGTAAACAGAGTCTTTGTCTCCCGGTATTTTTGAACAAAGCGAAAAGAAAGTTCTTTTAAATAAGCAGGCTCTCAAGTCAAGCACACAAGTCGTATGTTTGTTGCTCAATAAATAAATAAATAAGTGAAAGACATTTTAAATGTATCGTTTTTAATCTCACGCAATTTTCACCAAACTTTTATTTCTCTTTTTAATATTCACGTGAAAATACTTTTGTTAGAAATGAAATATTTGCGCTGTCCCAATAAAAATAGTTGAAAAGTTCATCTCAAAATATCAAATAAATGTCTTGCGCAATTTTTAAATTTAAACTGTTTTGCAATATTATTTTGTGTTCATTTTACGTAATAAGTGTAATGTGACGTAATTTCCCCTATTTAAGACTTCTAACGCATGTTAATGAACTTATTTTACAATATCCTTTCTCTGTTAAAATTCATGTGTAAATATAGTTTTTATGAAGTAATTTTCAATAAGTTCCTGCTTTTTATACGTAATTATTTAATTCTAATTTGAAAGTTTTTTTTTCTTTTTATAATAGTCACGTATAAATAAATTTTTAATTTGAAGCAAACATTATTGTTTGCGCTGTTTATACAGTTGGCAACAGGTTAAATTAGTACAATTCTAAAATTATAAATATCTCTCGAAATGCTGAAAATTTGAATTTAAAATAGAAATAAAAGCTCAAAAAATGAGTCAAATTAAAAAAATAAATCCATTCTGCACACCGGGAAATTATAACGTATAAAATAATCTAAAAATGATTAAATTCCGATGTATAGTTTTTGCTCCTATAAAACTTTTTTAATGGAACGACTTTGTCCAACTTTAGCATTAAATATCTCTTAAAATAATTCTTCGATTTTAAAACTGTCTGCATCAGTGTGTTTATCAAACATTTCTCTATAATACCGCCAATTTTCATATTTTTGTATGCAATATTTTTCTTAATATTAATGGAGAAAGACCTCCGGTCACAAAAAATTCAAAACCAGTGGCGGCGGTGACAGCGTAAGTTACTTTTTCTTAGAATAGAGAGATATTTTCCACACAATAAGTTTAAAGGGGGAGTGTATATTTGAGAATAAAAAAAGAAATTCAACTTTGTTTAAAAGTTGGCGTGAGCTTACTTTCGAGGGGTGAGGAGGGCTTACAATTTGAATTTTATGGAAAGCTATGGAATTTATAATTAAGACTGACACATTCGCAGTTAAATTTTCGTGACACTTACATTGGGATAAGAAGTAAAAAAATATATAGCTACAAAGAAAGATTTCAATGAATTTTTTTAAAACTTATGGTCATTCACTTATTTATCTTTCTATTAGAATTTATTATTTAATGAAATAAATGTGCTTAACTTTTAAATATTTTTTTTATAAAACTGAATTTTTGACCAACATGCTCTTAAATTTTCTTTGGTTATTTGGCAGCGGACCAGAAAATCAAAATTGTTTAAAAGTGGATGTTATATTTAAGATTTTACTGTAATATTTTATTTCTAAGAGTTTACTCACCTTTAAACATTTATTTATATTTTTAATATGCAATTTGTAGTCTGAGAATAAGAATAATTATTGAACTTGGAGAGTACAGTAGAGTCTCCAAAATCCGCACAGCTTGGGACCAGAGCCTGTGCAGATTTTAGAATTTTGCAGATTCTGGTTTAAATGATTTATTTATTTTTTCAACTTACCTGTATCCATTTACAAGAAGAGTATGTAATAATTTAATTTAAGTGAATTAAATTTAAATCTCTTTTATTTACCGGTACATTATCATTTTAATACCCCAAATAATTTTTATTACTTTTAAACATTTCTTGTACAATCCTTTGTTTGAGAACTTTCATTTTATCTTGATATTGTGTAAACAGCCATTATTTCCTATTGATTTATACAACTCTGCTGCTCCAAGAACTTAAAAGAAATTTCACCAAAAAACAAACCTTCTTCAATTTTTTTTTTTCTCATAGTCACTGTCAGGTTTCGTTTCACTGTCTTCGGCTGGGTTCATTATTGAAGAAATAATTTCTTCACCTGCAACATGTTTTACCAAAATTTCATCTTTATTGTTCACCTATTCAACAATTTCTTCTTCTTTGAAAAGCTCCTGTGAATCTGTTTTGAAATTTTTTGCTTAATTCAACAGTTCAGATGCTTTAGCTTGAGGTAAGGTTTACTGAAAACTTGAAAAATCTCCATGTTCATCCTGATTTTCGACAAATAAAGAGCCAGACCCTATTTTATGCCCTCCATCAATTAAAGAATCTTTTGTAGTAGAAATTTATACTTCACCAATTAAATAAATACAGTCTTTTGTGCTAAATATTTTTTTAAAACTTTACTATTGTTTCAAATGACAAATCAGCATTAATATGCTGCTATAAAAAAGTGATTTGTACTGACATTTTACAGTAAGGATCCATACACTGATCCATAAAAGTTTTTAATTTTTGAAATATTCTGTGTCATTTTTTATTTTATCATAAATTTACGTTAAAAATAACTTTATTTTCGTTCGCTAACATTTAGAATAAAGATTCTACTAAAGAATACTTCTTAACTGCTATTTTCACTGTTTACATTTTGAAATGCATGCGGATTTCAGAAGATTACGGAATTTAGAGACTCTACTGTATTACCATTATTTTAAATAAATCAATTTGATTGATAAAGAAATCATATGTTGAAAGTTTTTCAACTATTAGTTGTCTCAGTAAATTCAGCTATCTGTCTAGACTTTTCTCTCAGGGTTCTGTTTTTATGAAATTGTGAACAGCTTTTTTACATTTGTGAAAAATCTAGTCCTAATTTTGTGAATTTCAAATTATCATTATATTCAAGTTCTTTTTTATATATTTTTAAGAAGATATATGTATTTTACATACATATATTTTTTTATATATGTAAAAATAACAGGTCAGATTTTACTTTTAAATGATTAAATTTGTGAAAGGTTTTGTTTAGAGCTAGAAAATAATTATAAAAGGCCTATTTTAAAGATAAAGAATTTTGTGAAGGGTCCTTTTTTAAAGTGAAAAGTTTTGTGAAGGGTCCTGTTTTGAGATGAAACATTTTGTGAAGGATCTGTTAAAGGACCCAATTTCTTCCTAAACAGATCCCTGAAATTGTGTTTCTTGAAATTGTCCAGCGCATAACTTAGTAGAGCATTTTCAGCTTAAGCCAGAGATCTTGAGTTTGACTCTTGGTCAGAACATACATATTTTCACATAACTAAAATATGTATGGTAGGATGCATTCTGGTAATATCCCATTATAGTGTTTAATTTATTACAAACACTATTTAATTGCTGAAAATCATAATAAAACAATTATGTACTTTGTCATAAAAGACAGAAATAATTAACAGTGATTACAAAAATAATAATACAGAGTATCATCAATAAATCTTGCGGGAAATTTTAAAATGTTAATTTGCAATTATGTAAGTGAATTGTAGAAATACGGTTACAAATTGATTTTCATCAATTTAATGTAAGTAAAGTCACATGACAATATTTAAATTATTTTTTCATAAGATAAACTCTTGGACAATAGACATTTTTTCCTGACTCCATGTATTTATTTTTTTTTGTTCAGACGAAAAACGTGAGATGTTCGAGGATAATTTTTATGTTGTTATTATGGTTTTGAGATGTGATTCGTAGTTGCTGTAATGTGATTGTCTAAATAAATGTTTTGTGTGTTTTTTAAAGAAGTTATGTTTATAGTAAAGTAATTATCATTATTTTAACTAAAATGTTAGAAAATAAATAACAATTTGGTAGCAGAGCGTGGTTTTAAAGCGAATTTTATATTTTGAGTGTACAAGTAAGAAGAGTAAATAAATATGAATTGTATGAACTAGGCCTAATGCAAGTTAAGAATTTGTTCCATTGGACTAACCGCCAATAGAAAAAACTTAAGAGGTAAGAATTTTATATGCATTTAAAAATAGTTTGGAAGATAAAGTATTTTAATTATGTGTGAATCCAATATGTTTGGAATTCCTAGAATAGAGCCGTTAACAAGTAAAAATTATACATTATGGAGTATGCGAGTTGAAGCTTTGATTAAATCAAAACATTTATTTGATGTTATCGAAAATGATGAACCGGTAAAAAATGAAGGGGATCCCGATAGTTTAAAAGCGCATAAAACATGGTTAGAAAAGAATGATGAAGTTTACGGTATAATTATATTGACGTTGTCCGCAGAACAAATGATGGCTGTCAGAGGGATTAAAAAAGCTAAGGATTTATGGCAATTACTGAAAAAGCGTTATGCGGGAATTGAAAATCAGAGAAGAATTCAGTTAAAAATTAATCTTGCGAGAATAGAGAAAAACGAAAGTGAAACAATAGAAGAATATTTGATAAGAGCTCAAGGGATAGCTAATGAAATATTAGAATTGGGTACAGAGATTGATGAATGCGAATTAATAGGATTTATTATAGAAGGGCTCCCAAAGAAATATAGCGAAGTAACAACTGCGATATCATCAAACCCAAATATAACTTATGAAGTAATGCGAGAAACTTTGTTGAGATATGAAAGAAAATATGATAAATTTCGAGAAAACGAGTCTAAAGCATTTAGGGCTAATGAAAAGAAAAAGGTTTTATGTTTTGCTTGCGGAAAGCCAAATCATATAGCGCGGAATTGTTATAGTAAATCGAATATGACACACTCGCGAAATGATAGGGAGTATTCACCTAAGAAAAATTTTCAAAATTATTGTAGTAATAAAGTTCAAGATGTAAGAGAATACTCACGCAATAATAAGAATTATAATAAGAATAATAATGTTTCAAACAAGAAGGCAAAAGAATATACATGTTTTACAAATGAAAATGCATTGCAGTCAAATGAATTCAATAGAAATGAGTGTAAAGAATCTGAAAATAATAGGGAAATAACCTGGATGTTAGATTCAGCTTGCACTTCGCATATGACGCATAAAGAAGATATTGTTGTAGAAAGAAAACCTGAAGATGTAGAAATTGCAACTGCTGACAGCGAGCGATCAATACAAGCGAAATATCGTGGAAATGTTCATGTTACGTCTTACGATAAGAAAAGTGGCGAAACAAAAATAAAACTTACAGAAGTTCTTTGCGTACCTAATTTAAGAGAAAATTTAATGTCAGTTCCAAGTTTAGTCAGAAAAGGAAAATATGTGATATTTGATAATGAAGGAGCAGCCATTTATGAAAAGAATACAGGTGAATTAATAGCTAAAGGAACATTCGAAGATAATACATTTAAAATAAACTTAGCTGTACGAGAAACAGATGAAGACAGAAATGAATCTTGTTTACAGACAAATGAATCAAAGAAAGAATTATGGCATAGAAGACTTGGGCATATAAATTATGTATACTTACAAAGAATGTCGAGAGAAAATCTTGTAAGGGGATTAGAAAAGATGAATGGTGAAGAAACAAAATGTGAAATATGTATTCAAGGGAAATTAACAAGAACACCATTTAATCATGTGATAGAAAGAACAACACGCATTTTAGAAAGATTACATGTTGATTTATGTGGACCAATGAAAGTACACTCATTGGGAGGGAGTAAGTACATGCTAATGGTAGTAGATGAATATAGTAGAAGATATTTTGTAGATTTTTTAAGAAGTAAAGATGAAGCAAAAGAAAGAATTATAAATATAATAGAGAGAAGAGAAAATGAAACTGGCAAGAAAGTAAAAGCGGTTAGATCAGATAATGGTGGTGAATTTACTAATGAAGAGCTCGTGAATTATTACAAAAGGAAGGGCATAAAGAATGAAAGAACCACAATTCATAGTCCACAAAGTAACGGGATTGCAGAAAGGGCTAATCGGACTGTTATTAATACTGCAAGAACATTGCTGATAGAAGCAAAACTACCTTTATCCTTTTGGGCCGAAGCAGTATCAACAGCTGCTTATATACATAATGTTACTCCAACAGCTACGAGAAAGAAAACGCCATTAGAATTATGGTCAAATAATAAACCAACAGTAAAGCATATGAGAGTATTTGGATGTAAAGCTTTTTATCGCAACGATGATATCAATAAAAAGAAATTTGATGTAAGAGCAAAACCAGCAGTGTTTATCGGATATTCAAGAGATCGGCGAGCATACAGATTGTATGATTTAAAAGAAAAGAGAATACGTGAAAGCAGAGATGTAGTATTTATAGAAGAAAAAATGGGATATGAAGATATAGCTAACAAGGAAGAAATGACTGATGAATTTGAATACATCAACATTACCAATAATAAAAATGTAATAGATGAACAAGAAGATAATAATTCCGATGAAAATGAAGAAGAGTTAAATCAGAAAAAGGAAGCAATTGCGTTGTCAGATGATTTGAATGATTCTGCGACAGAAGAACCTGAAGTAAATCATATAATTGATGAAAACAAGGAACAGCAAGAAAAAGAAACTAATGAGAATAAGTTGTTTGAAGAACCTAGAAGATCATCACGAATTAGGAAACCCAATGCAAAGTATTTAGCGAATCTAGTGCACGAGGAAGTTCCAAAGAATTACAAAGATGTATTAAATTCTAGAGATAAGGATAAATGGATAGAAGCAATCAAAAAGGAATTATACTCATTAGAAGAACACAAAACGTGGAAAATCGTTGACAAGCCAAAAGATGTGAAGGCACTGAGAAGCAAATGGATTTTTACTGTAAAAGAAAGCGGTGAAGATGTAAAATATAAAGCAAGATTAGTAGCCGACGGATCAAGACTTAAATTTGGAACAAATTATCAAGAATCGTATAGTCCTGTAATGAAAACTGAATCATTTAGAACTTTATTGGCAGTCGCAGCGATGAAAGGTTACAAAACTAGATTTTTCGACGTAGAAACAGCATATCTGAATGCAGATCTAGAAACTGCAATTTATATGAATCCGCCTGAAGGTCTACAAATTGAAGGAGGGAAAATATTATTGGTAACAGGAAATTTATATGGGTTGCCAGAAGCAGGAAGATGCTGGTATGAAAAATTAGTTAATATATTTGATAAAATTGGGTTACAGCCATGCAAAGCAGATCCATGTGTGTTTTTTAATAAAAATGATAATAAATTTATTGCAGTTGGAATGTATGTCGATGATGGAATAATCGTTAGTGAATCCGAAGAATTAATAAATAAATTGATACAAAAATTGAATAAAGAAGCAAAAATTAAAGAGCTGAAGAAAAACATTAAATTCCTTGGTATTGATATTGAAGAAAATAATGGAGAATTTTTGCTAGGACAAGCTAAGTATGCAGAAAAAATCTTAGAAAGATTTGATATGGAAAATTGTAAAAGTGTGAAAACCCCTGGTGTTTCTGGAATAAAATTAGATGAATATGAAAATGAAAATAAAATTGATGAAACACTATATCTGGAAATGCTTGGAAGTATAGGATATCTAGTAAGAGGAACAAGGCCAGATTTAGCTTTCACTTTAAGTAATTTGTCTCAATATGCAAAAGATCCTAGAGAAATTCATTTACAGGCAGTGAAGAGAGTTTTACGGTACATTCAAGGCACTAAAAACTACAAACTTCGAATTAAAAATAAAAAGGGCCAATTATCACTTTGTTCTGATGCTAGCTGGTGTACTACACGGGATTCAAAATCATTTGGTGGATATATCGTAAAGATAGGAGAATCACTGATTGAATGGAAAAGTAATAAACAGAAACTGGTTGCGCTTTCTACAATGGAATCTGAACTTTTAAGTTTATGTGATGCTGTTTGTGAAGGAAAATGGTTAATGGGTCTCTTGGAAGAGTTAAGCCAGGAAGAAATGGTGAAGCGTCCAATAGAAATCAGTACTGATAGTCAATCTGTAATTGACTGGATTAAAAACCCAAGAGTGAATAATCGCAACAAACATATAGGTAGAAAATATCATTTTGTAAAAGATGAAAGAGCGAAAGGAGAAATTGAAACAAAATATGTCAATTCGTCTGAACTGGAAGCAGATATAATGACTAAGAATTTGAGTTATGATTTCATGAAAAAACATATTACAAGTCTCGGAATTACTGAGGATTATTGACATGCGAAAGGAGGGATTTGTAAGTAAAGTCACATGACAATATTTAAATTATTTTTTCATAAGATAAACTCTTGGACAATAGACATTTTTTCCTGACTCCATGTATTTATTTTTTTTTGTTCAGACGAAAAACGTGAGATGTTCGAGGATAATTTTTATGTTGTTATTATGGTTTTGAGATGTGATTCGTAGTTGCTGTAATGTGATTGTCTAAATAAATGTTTTGTGTGTTTTTTAAAGAAGTTATGTTTATAGTAAAGTAATTATCATTATTTTAACTAAAATGTTAGAAAATAAATAACATTTAATACTTCTATCATCAAGCATGTCCATGAAAAAAAAATCATTTGCCTGGTTAAAAAATAGGCGTGTG
The DNA here is from genome assembly GCA_963932465.1 of Maratus speciosus. Classification (NCBI taxonomy): domain Eukaryota; kingdom Metazoa; phylum Arthropoda; class Arachnida; order Araneae; family Salticidae; genus Maratus; species Maratus speciosus. Next base: position 143,360,195 of record OZ010798.1, on the reverse strand, counting down.
TGTGTGTGGGGGGGGGGCAGTATTACAGGAAAAATTTTGATTAGCAAATGTTTCCATGTATGTTTCATGACAATCTATCATGTAAATTATACCCTCCTCTCAAAATTTCTCTCTCGCTCTTTTTGACCTAAGCTCAAATAATGATGTTAAACACATTTATTTCTTAAGATAATAAACTGTGATAAAGCATTAAATAAATGAATGCTCACAAGTGTATGAAAATTCACTGTTATATTTCTTTATAGCAAATTGCAATACTTCATCGTACCATACCAGTCACTTTTTATCATAATGTCAGTGCGTGGCGAAAATGTAACTGAATGTGCAGTTCAATATCGTGAGTCTTATACTAGTCCAGGGGAAATGTACATTTTACCTTGCAAAAAATCGGGTAGAAGATTTTTTTTTCTGACCTGTTGTCAACATGGAAAAACCAAGTTTTCCAACAAAATTTCTTAAGGCTAAATTTTTTGTGGCCAAAAAACAAAAAAAAAATTTTGGGACTTTTTTTGATTTTTTTTAAATATCTTTAGTGGTGTACCGAGTAGTACTTTGGCCGAGTACCGAGTACTCGGCCACTGACTACTCGGCCGAGTACCGAGTAGTTGTGTAATAAGGGGGAAAAAATGCTGATGTGAACATAATGTGAGCTTAGGTGTACATATATATATAAATATACCTGTGTACATATATATATACCTGTGTGTGTGTGTGTATATATATATATATATATATATATATAATATACATATATAAATTAACTAATTAAATTTGAAATTTATTTGTGCAGCTTTTAAAGACAATTTTTGACAATTCAAAACAGTAGCAAAGAAAAAGAATTGACACATAACAAGTACAATTATTAACCAATATAAAATTAAAACATTCTTCAACCCTCTAATTTATTCCGATACCTGAAATCTGTCTATCAAAAATAAAAATGTTTATTGGTTACTGTAACAATTCATTGAATAATGCAAAACATTTCATATTTATTTTGTAACTGTACCTTATTTTCTTTTGATTAAAAATAAAAAAGAGAAAAATAAAAAGAGAGGTACAAAAAGCGATACAGGCTTTCTTAACAGAAGACTTATGTAAAACTGACACTCCATTTGCATGCGCGGGGGGGGGGGGGGGGAGAAAAAAGAACTTTTCCGATTATGAGCAACCTTGCAAAAAAATTCGGTACTTTTCGGTTAGCTGGGCGCCAGTGTTATACAGTAGACTCCCTTAAATCCGCGAACGCCTAAAATCCGCGTATTTTTTCAGATGTAAACAATGAAATTTACAGTTAAGTTGCAGGAACAAAATTCAAGATGGCGCCGAAATCAGCGACTACCGCAGTTTTTTTTATTAAATTTTTTTGTTAATCATTCTCTTTTGGTTATTACAGCTGATTTATTACTAAATAAATTTACATTACTTTTGATTTTGATATAAATTAGCATATCTATATGATGACTTATCGATCTTACGATCGCTTTACCACTAGATGGCAGCATAGGACTTTTGGAATCGAATTGAATCGATTTCATCGGTAATAATTTAATATTTTTCTAAATTTCTATTTTACATAATTATTTTCGTTTAAACTAATAAATTATTTTAATATTTTACTCATTTTAATGTTTCACTTATTGCAAGCATTCATTATAATTTCTCCTGCTTAACTACGAATCAAATTAATGTTTCAAATATGTAAAAAAATCAATGACCAGAAATCCACAAAATTCTAAAATCCGCACAACCTCTGGTCCCAAGCTGTGCGGATTTGAGGGAGTCTACTGTATATACATATTTATAAACATACATATATGTATATATACATATATATTTACATATATATATATGTGACGTTTTGACGGCAAGTAGTTTGTATTGTCGAAAAAAAAATGAGGGTTTCCATTCCTACACAACACAGGTAGCAGCCGATTGGTTTTAAAATACTAAAGAAAAATGAAGAATTAACATAAGGCAGTCGCTTGGAACATTATTCACTTTATTTCCACACTCTCGATTAAATCTAGGAAAGATGCTCTCTCCTTCCATGGTAAAAAGAATAAAGTCTATTCTTCCTGTCACAATTAGTTTAAAATCACTCCATCTATTGACTGCGTTCTAGTCTTTAATCCGTTAATATCTAACATCTATCACCCATTACGATACCGTTGCTTCCTCATTCTACTCACATAATAAACAGTATTCATCCAACATTTTACTACCTCCATCGAGCAATCACATTGAATATCCAGTTTGCTACGACTGCAATCCACCACGTTCACCTCTACATGCTAAAAACTAAAAAGCTTCTAAACTCACAGCTCCTCTACTATATGCTATATCCTATATATTTTTCTCTGGTTCCCGCCATTCGTATTTATACTCTGCTGAAAAGATTGTTCTAGAAAATTCTTATATCCTCGCACCAGCTATCTAAAGCATAAACAAATGTTAAAATCTGTAGTCGAGATTATGCAAAAATAACCCCTTTTTCCCCTCTTCAGACGATAAAAGAAATGAATTTATGTCTGCGAAGTTTTAATCTTTGAAATATTTTAATTACACCTGGATATTTTAAATAAAAGAATAAATTGAAATAAGTAGGTTTTTTCTTTAAGACAGAATAATATTTTAGCAGTTAAATAAAGATTTAAGGGGAATGTGATATACCGGGATTTAATAGGAATTTAAATAATAAAAGTTTTATTAAAGAAATATAAATGAGCCATTTTTAGATTTACGCAATTTGGAATAAATATGAATTAAGATCTTAGAGATTAATAGACTAGGGTTTTAATTTAATAAGCCGGTATAATATACGGAATATACTGAAAAAGGAAAATTTACATAAAATACTTTAAACTTGGCGCAAAAATTTTAAATTTTGTAATATATATATGTGTGTATATATATACAATATGTATATATGGATATATATGTATATTTACATATATGTATGTATATAAATATGCATATATAACACTGGCACCCGGCTAACCGAAAAGTACCAAAAATTCTTATGTGCACCTGCAACCACTGTTTATTCTGAATGTATATTTTCAGAGGCAGGCCAAATTTATAGTAGTAAAAGAAATGCCCTGTCTACTGATAATGCAGAACGTTTGGTGTTTTTGCACCATAATTTGAAATATAATAAATTTAATTATTAATTTTTTTATTACATTTGTTGTATTTTCAGTTTCTTTATCCAAAATAATAGTCTTTTCTGTTTTCCTATACATTTAAAAAGAACTTATTTTTATTTGTATAAATGTGATACTAAATTTTAATCTGGAATTATTTTATGAGGGTTTTTGTTCTTAATTTTTTCTATATTTTGTAGACATTTGTTAAATACCAAGTAAATAGTTTTATGAATCATTGCATATATTATACATTGATATTCAAATAACTTTTTACAGATCAGTTTTAAATTGATATGCTTAAAAAATGAAATTCTTACAAGTACTCGGTATTGGCCGAGTACTCGGCCAAAATTTCACCGAGTACCGAGTACTCGGCAAATTGGCCGACTAAGCCGAGTACCGAGTATTTACCGAGTACTCGGTACGGCTCTAAATATTTTGATACCTGTTGCCGTAGCATGATTTTTGTCAATTACAATATTAAAGCGGGCAAAATTCTCTACAACTTTCATATTTACAACTTTTTTATACACTCAACAGCAAGCGCAATACGCCGTTTCAAAAATAAGACAATTTTTTCAATTTTCTTAAAAACCGTGAAAATGTAGTTCTCCCCCGGTTATTCATATGTTTCCCACGGATTTAATCACGTATGTCAACTTCTAAAAATTGGTAGCAGTAAATTAAATATTATTTGCACACCCACGTCTTTATTTTCATCACAACGTACATTTTATATTCAATAAAATTATATAATTTTAAAAATAGGATAGTGTGTAGATGAATAAAACAATTTTCGTATCGACAGTAATTTTAAGTGTGTATAATGTTAATTTCAAAGCATTGTTTAAAAGAATACTTTAGTATTTAATAACTTATTGGTACTATAGTTTCAATTAAGAAAGAATTTTTGTTTAATTTTAATAATTTTGTAATTGTAATAATTTTTATAATGCATGCATATTTTTCCAGGAAACAATGGGATAGATATGAAAATTTGCGAAAAACATACTTTATTCCACATATTACACACTTAACATACAATGGTATATTTTATTTACCAATTATTGATAGCATATATTTTAATCCTTTATTTTTTAAAGATAGTAAACATTGGATTATACTTCATTATAAAATGGGGGAGGAGAGGCACTCAGAAAATAAATATATTTTATTTAAGAAATGCTTTTACCTTATAAAATAGCTACAATAAAAATGACAACAGGTTATTTCACTAACTGATGTGATATATTTATCTCCTGTAAAATTTTAAAATTTTATCAATAACATATTTGAGATCACTATAAAAATATTTAAAAGATTAGTTTTAATAAATACTGTCAGTTTTTTCCTACTTATATCAATAAATAGAACAAGAGATTATATCACTTTAGCATGCAAAAATATGTAAAACTTTAAGATTATCTATTAATTGCTTTAAAACTTAAACAGAAAAACTTACTTCGATTGTTGAAAAATACACTTTGTGGAATATTCTAATTTTCTGTATTATGCACTGGTTTGAAACTATGTCTGCATTCTCTGCATCGAGTGTGTATGTAAGTTGAAAAAATAGCCATATATATATCAGTGCCGAAACTAACCTTTCTTGCACCAGGGACAAACATGCATTTTGGCGCACCCCCCCCCCCCCCCTCACAAACCTCCGCAAAAGAAATTTACAAAAAGAATTTTACTAATTTCTGATAGCTGAATTATTTTAAAATTTAAATGTAATCATGAAATACGTAATGCTGAACTGCGTAACCAGCTTTGTCTAATATTGATTCATTAAAACCTTTAAAAGGGAACCAAAAATATTCCGCTTTATACAGGTTTCTCTCTCAGCAGTTGCAATTGCTAGTAGGGTCAGGTGGGGTAAAGTGGTCAGGCGGGGTAAAGTGGTCATAATTCATAAAAAGGGCTAAAATCCTGACTAATATAGAAATTTGAATAATTTTCTTTTAATTTTAGATTTATTAAGTATTGATCAAAGTTTCTCACTCAAAAAAAAAACATTTTTAGTAACATGTTTGAGCCACTGAGCACTCATTTTGTCTGTCTTTGTTACACCTTGTTCTTTTAAATCTTTAATTAACTTTTCTACTGCATTTTGTTTATCCCAAATTTTGTTAAATTGGCAGTTCAGAAAGCTTTTCACATATCTCAAGGACATATTTTCATTTATAGCTAAGTTATATTTATCACAGATTTTATTTCATAATAGTTTTAGTTACATGGGGTAAAGTGGTCATAGGGTTAGGCTTAGCTTATAGATATTTGATCTGGGTTAAATTATTCATTATATACAATGCCAGTTTATTAAATACTAATAACTATTAAAAACTAACTGCAAATAGTTATTATTTAATAATAGTTTATAATATGGGGGTTAAAAAAAAGGTTAGGTTTAATTTTTAATAGGTTCAGAATAGTGAATGAATTAACTAAGTGTAAGCCCGAATTGCTTGCAAAGGTTACATCAACTAATTTAACAACCAACACATTAACTACTTTTTCTAATACCCATACTTGTATTATATAAGAAAATAGTCCACAAGAAAATCCTGAAAGAATTTTTAATGTTGATGAGGCTGGAATAGATATGGATAGCCAAAATAGTTCAGTTTAAAAAATTGTACGCAATGCAATGCATTATATAAAATTCAGAAACCAAAGGAAAGATAATGTTTAGTGTTCCTTTTGGTATATCAGCTAGTGGTTATTACACATTCTTCCATTCGCATTTTATGAGTAAGTACATATGAATTACGTATAAAGGGTGGTCGTGCAGAGCATTGTATGAATCATGGAATCTGGATAGATGCAGGATTCTGTACTTGAATCTTGGATGGATAATTTTATTAAGTAGATAGTACACCGAAAGCCTGCCCTTTTATTTATGATTGTGATGGACATAAATGAATTATGATGCTGTGAAAAATAGCTATCGATAATCATATTATAATACTCTGCCTGCTACCTCATACTAGTCATAGTCTACAACCATTAGATCTAGGTGTATTTTCCCCCATTAAAAAAAGCCTGGAAAGGAATTTTAAAGAAACAGTATCAAGAAAGCAGACTGCAGAATATGTAAAAAAAAATTTAAAATAATCTACATTGGCAACATTATCTACACTCATTTCAGATGTGAATAGAATTGTTAGACATAGTTTTAAAGGAAAAGAAATGTGTCCAGTCCAAGATCAGAGTAGTATTGACAGAAAAAACACTTGCATTATATCTGCAAAAATAACAAGGGGAATGGGATATTTAAAGGTTGCTTAAATTTCCAAAAGGAAAAAAACAACAACAAAATATCCCTAATCAACATTCTCTTTTGAATCCATTTATAATCGCTAAAGATGACATCTCAAACCATATCTATAGGACCTTGAATGTTGCTAAGATATGAAATGAAGAAATCAATAAAGCAATTGGGAAAAAACATGATTATTTTTCTTAAAGTATGTTAAAAAAAATCCAAATTTGGCAATCATTATACTTTTCCAGAATTAGATGTGATCAAAATTCTTGAAGAACCAAATTTTAACAACAAACAATTTTAACATTACAAATTTACACTTTAATAAAATAAAATGGCAGATACCTTATAATAAAGGTTGTTTAAAATGTTTGTAAATAATAAAATGTCACTTTTTATTCATTAGTTTATTTTTTTATTACACTTTTTCAATGTGACCACTTTACCCCATGCACCACTCACTTTACCCCACCCCCTGGGGTAAAGTGGTCATAAAAACATGCCTGGAAAAATATGTTATAAAAAGGTGTTATTCCCTAAAAATATTTCTGAAATGGATACGGATGTACTCTAGAGTAATGTAATGTAAAATAACACCCAAAATTTTAGAAAACATCACAGAAATTCTGATGTTTATATCCTCTGAAAGTTTGAAAAGCCTGTTTTTATGACCACTTTCCCCCACCTGACCCTATTCTTTCTGTACTTTTTTCATTTAAGACAGGATTCCGTTATCCTATTTTAATGCATTTGTTTCAAATTTTCTTTTGGATTAACATGTAATTTTTTCATTTAAAACAGGATTCTGTTATCCAGTTTTAATGCATTTGGTTCAATTTGCATTTTGGATTTTCCGGCTGTGAGACAATTTTAGCCAAATTTCATACTATATATTTTTTGGTATCAAATGACAAAAAAATCTTTATTTGGCGTCCCTTCGCCTTCCACTCTGGCGCCCGGGGCACATGCTCTCTCTCTCCCCTCTAGTTTCGGCCCTGATATATATATATATATATATATGAAATTTGGATAAAAAAGTCTCGCAGCCGGAAAACTGACCAAAAATAAAAAATAATAAAAACTGTAATCAAATTAGAAAAAGTAAACACTAATATGGTTGGAATTCAACGTCAGCACTTCTAAGCCCCTCAAAAAAAAAAAAATCATTTAAAACTATTAAATTGCAAACGAGAAATTGTAAAAGGAACGCTTCCGTAGGTTTAACCTTAGCATTTCAGTTTCTTCGCGTGAGTAGTGAAGTCTCACGCGAAAACATTTGCACGCTCATGTTAAACCTACAAAAGTGTTCTTTTCAGAATTCTTGCTTGAATTTTAATATTTATTTTTTCATATGATAACGAGGTCGATATCTAACGATGTCTTTGTATGACTAATTTAGTCTCATAATTCATATAACTATGACATTAAACGCCTCAATACCACAACTATCATAAAATTTTTGAAAATAAAATCTTCATATACGGAATCCGGTCCTTAAAGAAAAAATTATATATTTTTAAGAGAAAGAATATGACCAGTTATACCTCCTAAGATGGAAACCTGTTTAAAGCGGAATATATTTCGGTTCGGTTTTCAAGGTTTTAATGAATCCATATTTGAAAAATCTGATTACGCATTTAATGATTATACACTTAAAATTTTCAAAATCTGGCTATTAGAGATTTATTAAAATAATTAACGAGGGGTGGGGCAAAATATGCATGAATTACCCCCCCCCCCCCCGAAAGGCTAGTTTTGGCCCTCAAACACATAATTTACTGCTACCAATATATAGAAGTTGACATACATGATTAAATCCGTGGGAAACATATGAATAATCGGGGGAGAACTACGTTTTTCACGGTTTTTAAGAAAATTGAAAAAATTGTCTTACTTTTGAAATGGTGTACTGAGCTTGCTATTGTGTGTATAAAAAATTTGTAAGTATGAAAGTTGTAGAGAATTTTGTCCTCTTTAATATTGTAATTGACAAAAATTATGCTACTGCAACAGCTATTGAGATATTTAAAAAAAATCGAAAAAAGTCCCAAAATTTTGTTGTTTTTCGGCCTCAGAAAATTTAGCCTTAAGAAATTTTGTTGGAAAACTTTGTTTTTCCATGTTGGCATCATTATAAACAATTCAAAAAAAAATCTTCTACCCGATTATTTGTAAGGTAACCCCCCCCCTTTTTTTGTACATTTCCCCTGGACTATACTGGGATGCATTGGTTTTAACTGTCAAGGTCAAAATAATTTTGACTATCAGTGGTCAAAACTCACTTTGATTGGGAAAAGAAATTAATTTTTTTTCTTAATTGATAAATTTAGTGCAACATTTGAGAGGGTTTGTCAAAACAGCATTTAACAATATTTATTGCAACATTTGAGAGTGTTTGCAACTATTTTAACTTGATGTTATACTTTAGTTTTCATAACTTTTTAAGTCACAAAATTGTTAAAGATAGTCAATTATCATAATAAATATTGAAATATTGTAAATAATTTGTTTGCATATGTACTTTTATATAAAAAGTGCAGGAAACTAAATTGCATAAAGTAAAAGAAACATTTTAAAATATTAAAAAAGTAGAAATTCTGCAACTTTAGTTTTAATGTCTGCTTTACTATTTTATTATGATGCCAATTTGTCGGACATCGTTACATATTTTCACTTTACTGGATAGTTATCCATCTATATTCATAAATGTGTCTGTAATATATTGTGTATGAACTACAAGACATATTTCTAGGATGTTAAGTCTACTATTCTTTTATATATTATGATATTTTAACATTTTTAAAAGACTGACCCAACATATCTTAATGATAATAAAGATTTAAAATTTTGGAAAGCAAATTAGTTGATTTTTGGAGACTTACATTTATGAATAGAATAGAGGGGGGGGGGGGGTAACAATCCAGTGAAGAGAAAATATGTAATGATGTTTAAGAAACTAGTATATAAATAAAACATTTAAATTTTTTTATTTAGAACTCAAAAAATGATTACAGGTGTTGTTGTTAAGACGACTTCATAGTTCATTCTGGATGAAATCAAACTTGGAAAATAATTTTTCTACTGATTAGTCCAGGCAATAGGGAATTTTACCTAGCAAAATTGATGGTAGTACTGGAAATCGGCTTTCTAGATGTTTTTTGGGTCGCTGAATCCTTGGTCCTGGTCAAAGAACTTCCCACCAAAATTTCCCCCGGCAACCTCCCCAAATTTTGGTAAAAAGACCCCCAAAAAAGGTTTTTATTAAAAAAATCAATTTTTTATTGTTTTAGAGAAAAAGAATCTAGAAATTCAGAAAGTAGACAAAATTTCCAATAAATTAGATATATGACATTATGACTTAAGATGAAGGGGAAGGGGGATCTGCCTCGCAACATGTGTGCGGTGCAGCGTAAACTATGTTGCGCAATTCCACTTAACCACTCACACGTTTACATTCGCCCTCCTATCTCCCCTCCGAACTTTCTCTATAAGGTTTACTTTAAGATTTTTGGGTCGCTGAATCCGAATTTTTTACTTTCCTCCAAAAATTCCCCCCCGCCCCCAAATAGTTGTTTTTAACTTAAATTTCTTATTGTTTTAGGGGAAAAGCATTACGAAATTCAGAAACTAGACAAAATTTGCAACAAATAGGATATATGACATTATGAATTAGGATGAACGGGGAGGGTGAGAGCTGCTGTTATATTCACTACTAACGTAATGAATATAGGGGTTTGATAAATAGCAGAGGGTAAAAAGCAAGAAGAAGCGTTATAGCTGTTTTTATAAACCCCAAACAAAAATGGTTACTATTGTTAAAGATGCTAAGAATGATAACCTAAGAAAAAGATAACATTAAAATAACTTTAATAAATGTAGTGGTTTCCAATAAATAAAGATGACGTATTTAATAGTACACAATAGTTTATTAACAATTTAAAAGGTCAACATATAAATAAAAATATATTTCAAATTAAAATAAAACTTTAAATAAAAATATTACAACCTTATTCACTTTAGTTACACATTACTAATCTGAATAACATCAGAACCTCATGACATGATGGCCTGACGGCACAATAGCCCACTTCATTACAAACTTCACATAACATCGTAAAAAGATGACTAGTCGCTCTGGAACTCAAATATGCTATATTATAAGATTAATTTTTATCCAAGTCAAAGAAGATACAAATGTCCAAAGACACGCTTTACTTTCAAACCTGGCCGAACACAGGAAACTAATGCATAACTTCTCCATTGAGTAAAAACGAAAAACATCGACGAAGCAATCCACTACATGAACGAGTTCTCCAAGATGTTGTGACGATGAGTTCAACAAAAATACGAAAGATTAAATCCTCGTTCTTAAACAGCACTTCCAGGAAACACACTTAATACGGCTCCAAAGTACTTCAAACCAGAACATCCATCTTGACACCTCGCGATAAAATAGTTCAATGACTAGATTACTTTTAAACAAAATTGATATTAAAGATGCCTCATGTCTAACAACCTCACTAGAAGAATAATGCCGAACATTTCACTTTAAAAGATTCGAAAGCATACTGTCAACTACATAACCAAAGAGACAAAGTCAAAGCACTCAAGGAATACATGTGCACTACTAAGACATGACATCGCGGTGCTTAAGGAGTGCCAACGCGGCATGCAACACCGCCGCATGTAACCTCCAACTAAATATGAGTACGAGCTAGAGTGAATTTCGAAACAATGCACGGCCTAAAAGTATAATTTGGAAGCTTTGGTGGAGTCCCGAGGGTCATTCCAGAGTTGCAAGCACGAGGTTAAATATAACCTCCAGGAAAAAGGGGCGCATAGGGCATCCAAGAATTAAGCACTACTAAGCTATCAGAACTTCCCAGCCATTCTATTTATCTCCCGCCGATGTTCGAAAACAAACCTCTACGCATGTCGGAACTTCATTCCACTGAGCTTCCGGAACACAGTATGCAAAACCAGAGAGGATGACGTGAATTGCATAGCGATCTATACTTACGTCATATTACAACGCCATCTATCAGCACCAATGGGAGTTAATCAAATAAATATGCGATTCTAGACTGGAAACGTGTACGTAAAGTTCAATATATTGTCGGCACATTCAACGAACAAAGTAAGTAAATGATAGAAAGGTATAAATTACTTTAAGCTGAAATAAATTAAGAAGAACCAATAAAATAATAACTTATGGAGAAAGGTAAGTACGTTTATTTTAATAAAGTTGCATTATATAGTAAACTATTGAAATAAAATGAATATGGATGTAGTAACAGAAAAGATAGATTAAATGCAGAAAATATATGCTAAAGCAATTATGCTAATGTAAGCCAATGCAAACGGTCAATTAATATTTCCATATGAAGTTTGAATAGTGTTAGTGCCAGGACAATAAGATAGTGTTAAATATTTCTATCAGCTGCCTCTGAACATGCACTGCGGCGCTACGTGCACTAAATTATGAAGTTCAGGCAATAGGGGATTTTATCTGGCAAAATTAATACTAGTTCTGGATTTCGACTCACTTTATGTTTTTTGGGTCGCTGAATCCGAATTTGTAACTTCTCACCAAAATTTCACCCGGCAACCGCCCAAAAAATTGATTTTTTGAAAAAATTTGGTTTTTGAGAAAAGCGTGCGGGTAATGTTCCGAGGCAGCCCCCTCTCTCCCTGTTTATCCTACGTCATAATGTTATCTATCCTATTTTTTGCAAATTTTGTCTAGTTTCTGAATTTCGTAATGCTTTTCCCCTAAAACAATAAGAAATTTAAGTTAAAAACAACTATTTGGGGTTTTTTGGGGGGGTAAGTTAAAAATTCGGATTCAGCGACCCAAAAAACTTAAAGTAAACCTTATAGAGAAAGTTCGGAGGGAAGATGGGAGGGCTAATGTAAATGTGTGAGTGGTTAAGTGGAATTGTGCAATTTAGTCCATGCAGCACTGCGGCGCATGTTCCGACGCAGATCTCGCCTTCATTCTAAGTCATAATGTCATATATCTAATTTATTGCAAATTTTGTCTACTTTCTGAATTTCTAGCTACTTTTCCCCTAAAACAATAAAAAAATGGAATTTTTTAATAAAAACCTTTTTTGGGGGGGCCTTTTACCAAAATTTGGGGGGGGTTGCTGGGGGAAATTTTGGTGGGAAGTTACAAATTCGGATTCAGCGACCCAAAAAACATCAAGAAAGTCGATTTCCAGTACTACCATTAATTTTGCTAGGTAGAGTCCCTATACGGTCTCTATTGCCTGGACTATGATGAAGAGTTAGTGAAAACATTCATCAGGTGCATTATGTAATTTTCGAATTCAAGGTCAATATTTTCCAATTTTTCATTACTGCCTACCAAATACTGTAGTACAGAGATTCTCAAACTATGGTATGCATACCAGTACTGGTAAGTAAGTGAAGCTCTGTTTACTGGTACGCGAAAGTCTGATACTGGTACATGAAATGAAATAAAAGTTAAAGCATGTGAAATCAAAAAGCAGATCAATCCCACCTCCCTCCCTCCTCTTTCTTGATGTACCAGTTCTGTGGTGTTTGCTCTCTGTTACTGCTTTGACAACCTTTTGCATGTAATTGCAATTAGAAGTTTTAGATAAATGGAACTTAATATTCGGTAGATGTTGAGTTCACTTTTCATACACCCCGAAAAAAAAGTTTTTTTCTATTACTATATTGTATGTGTGTATCTTACTTATTTCAACGAACTTCAATCTCGCATTAATAAGGCAGTTTACTTTCAGAAGGTATGTAAATTTCTTATGTAGGTTATTAACTTATTAAATTTTCTTCTGTGGATTTTACTACCATAGCTGCCAACATCTTACACATTCTCAGACCACAAAAATTTTATAGTAAAATTTACCTTTTTAAATAGCCGCAATCTGTCGATTAAATAAGGCAAAATTTCCTATTAAATTTTTGTGGTCTGAAAAAGTGGAAGAGTTGGCAGCTATGTACTACTGATATAAACATAGTATTCATATAACAAAAATTTGGCAATCAAGGCGACTTCAAATATGTATTTTTTTTCATGTTTAACAAAGCTATGCTGTAGTTTTATATTTAAATACATCTTCATTTGCCACCCAAAAATGATACACTTCATATACACTAAAAAATATTAAAGTCAATATATAAGCACCAATTTAATAATGTAATCATATAAATCACTAAAATCCCCTCAGACGGAAGCACAAAAGACTGGAAAAATATTTCGTTTTGGGCATATTCCGTTTACACAGGTTTTTCTGTATTAGATTTGAGTTTGTCACCTGGTGGTACGCGGAAGTATGAACTTCTATTAAGTGGTACTTCGGTCTAAAAGTTTAGGAACCCCTGCTGTAATGTATTAGTTACACTTTCAGAAAAATAAGATTTATAAAATGTAAGTATCTGTATAAAATATGACACAAGACACAAAAAAATTCCATCTATATTTAATAATTATTCAAATTAATTATTATATATATGGGGGCGAGACTCCATACTTAACTCACAACTCACTTTTAGGACGAACACTGACATTTATTGAGACGAATACATACACAAAAAATACAGATAATAACACTCTTCTCGTTCTTTAATTACTTAAAGGCATAAACGTCGTTGAATACTTCTATGATTTTCTTACGTCGTGTAAATATTCAATCTTATTTCATCGAAATAAGTTCTGTTCTTTAATAAAAAAAACCTTCCGTCGTCGAACTCATTTTGTTCTCTTAACTTCTTCCGCAATTTCACTTCACACAGCTTCGTAAAAGCTCGTTTCCTTTTTAATCTCGAAGCGGAAAATACGGGAGACACTCAGTCTAATGCAGGCGCTGCTTGCGAAATCTCCACAAGCGGCCGTCCTGACATCTGGAGCTGCCGCAGCGACATGTGGTAAAATAGAATCTGAAAAACAAAAAACAAAAACCAGTAACTGTTCTTAGGGGAAAAGAAAAAAAGAAAAATTAATCTGCACGTCATAGTTGAAGTAGCGTAACATCATATGGGTTGACTTATAAAATTGTTACAAACACATAAGAAGAAAAGATTTAAAAAAAATGTTTTTGAAGTTTCAGTTATCGTCAGGCCAAGGTTTCATGTATTCAGCACAGGAGCTAGTATTTATCGGTCCTTCAGTTGATGAGATTTTCGTTACGTCGTAGGTGTCATTAGACTTCACTTTGATTACTTTATACGGACCTAAGAATTTAGATTTCAACTTTAAACCTGGTCCTTGCTGGGTTCTCTTAATTGCTACAAGGTCACCAAGCTTGTACTTACGGGGTTTCTTACGTCGTAAATTATAGTGCTTGCGGTTTTCTTGTTGAATTTCCAGAATATTCTTCTTGGCTTCTTTACGGAGCTCTTCTCTGTCTTTCATAAATTGTTCTTCGACTGCACTGTTTAAGAGGTCAATAATTTGTACATCTTCTTTCTGTTTCATTTTTGTACCAAATAATATTTCAAACGGTGTTCTCTTAATGCTTCTTTGGTAAGTTGAATTAATGACTTGTTGAACTTTAGGAACATGTTTAAACCATTTGGTCGGTTCGTCTTTGGACATTTTAGAGATTACAGAAATTATGGTGGAATTAAGTCGCTCTACTTGACCATTGGCACGGGGAAGGCCAGTTGTAACTGTCTCGTGCTTTATATTTTCATCTTGACAATAATCAGCAAATTCTTTGCTTGTAAATGCAGGACCTTTATCGCTAATGATAATGGAAGGATTGCCAAAAGTATGACTTTGTTGTCGTAGTTTTGATATAACTTCGGTAGCAGAAGTACTTTTACATGGATACAACCAGACGAATTTAGTAAATGCGTCTATTAAAGACAAAATATGTTTATAATTTTTGTTGGTTGTTTCAAGAGGGCCTAAATGATCAATGTGGTAGGTTTGGAGAGGAGTCTCTTCTTTAGGTAAGGGATGTAATTCACCTTCTTGTTTGCCACGTTTGCGATTATACAAAAGGCATGTTACACAATTCGCTATAATTTTATCAATTTTATTTGACATATTAGGGATGAGAAATTCTTCGTTAAGGAGTTCTTCACAGCGTTTACGGCCAAAATGTCCTTTGTCATGAACGTGTTTAATGACATTTAGCTGCATTTCATCCGGCACAACTATCAGATCGATACCTTTATGATTTTTATAGAGAACGTTATTTTTAAGGAAATAGTTGTCATATGGCTTTGTTTTCAAAATTTCTTTGATGGCCTGTATATGTTCGTCAGTGTTCTGTGATTGTATGATTTTGGTAGTAAAACTATCTTGAATGACCATACATATTGGATTTCTACTTAAAGCGTCGACATGGCGCATGCGTGTACCTTGTCTGTGTTCGATTGTATAGTTATAGTCAGCTAACATTAAAGCCCATCGAGCAATCTTGGTGCAAAGATCTTTTTTATTCATAGTAAGGGCGAATGCGTTGCAATCTGTGACTATCTTGAAGGGAATACCTAGAATGTAAACGCGAAATTTTTTAAGGGCTTCTATGACAGCTAAAACTTCTAATTCATAACTCGAATATTTACGTTCGGCATCTGTGGTTTTTTTGCTCATAAAATAGACAGGGTGAAATTGATTGTCAATAGAAGACTTTTGAAGGAGGACTGCTCCGTAACCGTCAATAGATGCATCACAGTGAACTTCTGTTTCGTTACTGGGGTTATAAATGCTTAAAACAGGACCTGAAGAAAGGATGTGTTTCAGCTGATTAAATGCATTTCGTTGCTGGTCGCCAAAGTGAAATTTAGTGTCCTTTCTAAGAAGATCTGTTAAAGGCTTAGCTATTAAAGAGTAATCTTGAATGAATTTACGAAAATATGAAGTTAATCCGACAAATGATTGTACATCTTTTATACTTTTAGGTTCTGGGAAATTAAGAACAGCTTTAGTTTTTAAGGGGGATGGGTGCAGTTGACCATTTTTAATGTGGTAACCCAAAAAATCAATTTCTCGTTGTAGAAAGTGGCATTTTTTAAGATTCAGTTCTAAACCATATTCGGATGCAGTTGTAAGGACGCGTTGTAATTTCCGGAGTCCTTCAACTTCGTTTTCAGCTGGTATTATGAAGTCATCCATATAGACAATAAGTACTTTTTCATTAATGAGGTCTCGAAAAACGTTATAAATATATCTTTGAAACACTAACGGTGCATCGCTAAGGCCATAATTCATATATAAGAATTCAAATTGACCAGAATGTGTTACGAAAGAAGTATATTTTCTACTATTTTCTTCTACTTCGACATGAAAAAAAGCATTTTTAAGGTCAAGAGTAGTAAATACTTTTGCAGAATGCAACTGATCAATAATGTCATCAATTACTGGGAGGGGAAAACGTTGTTTATGTGTTTTAGAATTTAACTTCCTATAGTCAACACACAATCTATATGAACCATCTTTCTTTTTTACTAGGACAATAGGTGATGAAAAATTACTAGTGCTTTTACGAATAATTCCTTTTTCGAGCCACTCAGAAATTTGTTTTTCGACGAAGTTTTTCTCTATGTGCGCCAAGCGCCTGGGAGGACAAGTAACAGGTTCTTCGTTTTCCAGATGAATTGATAATTTAACATCAGTTGTCTTTATTTTTTTAGGAGAATAATTTTGAATAAGTTCTGAAATTTTTGAACGTATTGTTTCATCGGTAATATGAGATAAATCAAGATTAAGATCGTCTAACACATGAGCAATATTAATCAAAAAATTATTGGACGTGTCGTCATTTTTCTCGATTTTTTGCATCGAAATATTATTTCCAGAAATTGTTAAAATACTTTGTTGAATGATATCTGTACCAATAATAAGATCAAAAGATATGGAATAATCTGGGATTACATAAACATTAGTTGTATAATTAAAATCATCTATCATAATGTTCGTAGAGAAAAAACCTAGGGGTTTGATTATAGTATTTCCTAATCCAGTTAATGTGATAGTTGAATGTTCAAGGTTCGAAATTGTAGGGAGTTTGCGATAAATACTTTCCTTTAGTAAACTTCTTTCACTACCTGTGTCTACCAATGATGTAACATTTACAGACGAAATAATGACTTGTTTGGTCATGAAAGTGTTCGACGTGACAGTGGAAACATTGGAGGGTTCTGACTTAACTCTAGGCCGCCTTGGTTGATCACATTGAGCCGATTTATGGCCAAAATTCGAACAATTAAAACAACGAGGGCCTTTATCTTTATGTCTGCATTGGCTACTTTTATGATTCGACAAACCACAATTAAAGCAAAAAAGATCAGATTTTGGTCGAAAGGATTTCTCTATCATTGGCATTTCAGGTTTGACTTTACGAAATTTAGTGTTCTCAAAGTCATGTCGAATTTTGTCATAAATTTTGAGCTTTTGCTTGAATTCTACAATGGATTGGCATCCATATAACATTGATTTTCTGAAAACGGGGTCGGGTATGCCGTTTATGATGTATTGCATTAATGCGGAATCCTCGATTTTACCACGCGAGCATATTTGTTTCATGATAAGAAAATATTCTTCTATTGATTCATTTTCTTGCAATTTTCGTTTATTTAATATATCATGTAACTCGGCAGAATTATAAGTGGTGCTAAATTCTGATATTAAGAGTTGTTTAAGTTTGTCATATGAATTGATATGAAATTCTGTTTGTGTTAATAACTGGGCTTTTCCTCGTAATGATGTTTTACAAAATATGAATTTATGAAAGTCAGATAAATTAAACATATTAGTAACATCCTCAAAATTATTAAACCATACCTGTATATCAACTAAAAGAACTACCATCGAAAGGAGGTATTACACTTTCAATATCAGTAAAATTTATAGACGATGGCATAAAACTTTGAACTGGAATTTGCTGTTGTTTGTCAAAATTTGATAATTGAGTGTTATTACTTGAAGTCATATTATTTGAAGGCAGTTCGGGTTCCGAGTCGGTGTCACTTTCATTTTGTATAATATTATTTTGTAGTAAGGTCAAGTCTGAAAGGTATGTCACTAATCGGGTTGCGAGATCGTTTAAAGATCCCTCATTATCAATACAAAGTAGATTGCACACTGTAATCAGATCATTTAATGAAAAATCAGTTTGAACTTTAGTTATTTTATTTTTGAATTCGGTGCTGTAGGTTTGAAAACCGAAACCAGTAAAATCACGTATTCTCTTTCTATTAGAGCGATCACCGTCAGCATCAAATAGGAATTTATGCAGCAATTTAATTTTATGCGTTCGTTCGTTTTTAAACGCAACTTCCAGTTTTGGTATTTCAACTAACTTCATAATAAAATAATAGCAATGAACTCACCGTTAGAAGAATATCCGGCTTGAATATGTAGGATGAATAACTCTAATTAATCATATTGGTGGGTTAACTGTCACTTCTGACTCCAATTTATGGGGGCGAGACTCCATACTTAACTCACAACTCACTTTTAGGACGAACACTGACATTTATTGAGACGAATACATACACAAAAAATACAGATAATAACACTCTTCTCGTTCTTTAATTACTTAAAGGCATAAACGTCGTTGAATACTTCTATGATTTTCTTACGTCGTGTAAATATTCAATCTTATTTCATCGAAATAAGTTCTGTTCTTTAATAAAAAAAACCTTCCGTCGTCGAACTCATTTTGTTCTCTTAACTTCTTCCGCAATTTCACTTCACACAGCTTCGTAAAAGCTCGTTTCCTTTTTAATCTCGAAGCGGAAAATACGGGAGACACTCAGTCTAATGCAGGCGCTGCTTGCGAAATCTCCACATATATATATATACCGGGTGTCCCAAAAATGATTGATGGATTTTAAAATTCAATAATTTGCAAATGGTGACAAATATTAAAAAAAATCTTGCAGGAGGTTTATGTATGATGTCAGGAGTTTTTTTTAATGTGATTCTTGATTTGAGTTCGAATTTCAAACGATAGATGCCGCTGAGAGCAATAGGCACTCAGTCCAGACCTGATTTTAAGTACTTCGGGATCCATTCAATACATTTTAATCTCCTTTTTTCACATGGAAGAAGACACAGGTCAAAAAATTGAGCCTGGATTTAGTGGTTAATGCTTGCAGTGCCATCTATCGACGCTATTTGTAACTAAAACTGAGAATTGCAGCATAAAAATTCCTGACATCTTGCATAACATTCCTGCAAGAATTTTTTAAATATCTGTCACCGTTTGCATGTTTGCAAGTTATTGAATTTTAAAATCAGCCAGTCATTTTAGGGACACTCTGTATATACAGTATGAAATAAATATTCCCATAAATATTGAGTTTGAGCAATTTATGTAGGCTAAAGTTATTTAATAGAGTTTCGACGATTTTTGAGTGATTAAAACCAATTTTAACCCCTTTAGACAGTTAAACCCAGTTTCAAACATTGTCCTGGTTAAAATTAGTTTTGACCAGTCAAAATTACAACACTGGTTTTATACTAATTTTGATTGCTAAAATGCATAAATTAAAATTCAGGGGTCGATCTAGACAAAATTTGAGTCCTATTTAAGGCCCCTTCACAAAAATAAATTTAATAAAATGGGCTCCTTCACAAAAAGGAACTTAATAAAACAGGCCACTTCACAAAATTCCTTTTAATAAAATAGACCCTCTATGTAACATTCTTTTTCATAAAAACTGTTTTAAAATGTGTAATTTGTAAATAAAACCACGTCATGAAAAACAAAAACTTTAGCAAAATTATTTAAAGAATGTTTTTGTTCATAAATTCTTGGTTCGAATTTTAGTAACTGGATTCAACTTTCGTTACAAAATGATATTTTTCACAAAAATATAATAAAATTCACAAAAGTAACTTCTACTTTTCACAAAATGGGCCCAAAGAATAAAAATCTGCATCAACCCCTGAAATTTTAATAGCAGTAAAAATAGGTGTATTCAACTGTTTGCATGTTCCGACTCTACCCGAGTCATTTTCAAAAGAAATAAATAAAAATATTCTTAAATTGCACCGTGTATGAAATGCCACCGTTCAAATTTCCACATGCTCTTTTATATATTATGCACATTATTTGTTTTGAAAATCACTCTGGAAGAGTTGAAACATATAAACAGTTGAATAAACTTATTTTTACTGTTTTTAAAGTTTTAATTTATGTATTTTAGCAATTAAAATTAATATAGTATTATTACAAGGTGTTAATTTGTTATATTTTGAGTCTTAATTATAAATTTCATAGTTTATCGTAAAATCCTGACTGTAAAGTCAGCTTCCCTTCTCTGCCCTCCACCCACCTAGCACAAAAAATTTAAGATCCTGAGAACCTGAACTCATTTGTCTGATTTGATTAACTGTAGTAAGAAGTAAATAACACTGGTCGGCAAAAAAAATTCCTCCCTGCAAACTAAATATGTAAAGTGTACAGATCTAATATTCCTAATTCTAAATATATTATATAAAAGCATGGAAACATTTAAAATGCTTCATTTAAACACATTACTACATAGGTGTGCTAAAATAGATACAAATGTTTTTTTAAAAATGAAAAACACTAGATGTTAAAATGATAAAAAACTACTCCAAGCGCTTTCGGCTAACCTTAAGCCTTTGTCAAGGAGAAGAGAATTGACTGATACAAACACTCGACGCTCAATGTTCACTGCTACACATTGACCGAAAACTCTCTCCAGAAAGCCCGCAGGTGGTCGTATCCATTAAACTGAAGGAGGGGGAAGGTAGAGAAAACTCAATCCTCCGAGAGACCGAACTCTCTAGTAATATGAAGTAAATTAAACTAGATACGCAGAATTCGGTATGATAATACGTTATTACAACAATTTTCTGCTTGCATTAAAATTTCCAAAGACTCTAAAATAGCACAACTATTAAAATCAGAAGCCTGCATAATGACTCTCGCTGTATTGAAAAGGATGTCAATATCTTTAGTTTGAAACAATCTTGAGAGGGTGGTAGCTGATCTATTTTTACTAATATCCTGCATATGCTCTTTAACTCTTGTTTGGAATTTTCTTGTGGTCATACCAATGTAATTTAATATTTTATTTGTTTCTTTACTTCTGTATGGGATGATATAAACTCCTGACTTATTTTCCATACTAATAAGATCAACTCTTTTTTGCACAAGATTAATTAATTTGGTGTTATCTCTAGCTATTAACGTTATACTATATTTCCTTAGGATGTATTTTAATTTTCCATATAAACGAGGAATGTAATCAACTGCCATATATTTAACTTCTTTTTTACTAATACACTCTATTTTAGCTGGTTCTGCATGCTTAAACTTATAAATCAAATTTTCAATAAATTTTGTGGAAAAACCATTACAATTAGCAATTGACTTAATTTTATCCAGTTCTTCTTGCAGGTGGGTATCAGACAACCTTCAAATGCACGTCTAATATAAAACCAGTAAGCTGAAGCTTTATAATGAAATGGAGAGTGGCTATTATAAGGAATTGTATTGTTTGAACGACATGATTTTCTGTAAACTGTCCTATCAATGCAATGAGTTAGTTCATTCCTAGTGAGGGAAACATCCAAAAACGGTAACATTCTATTTGTTTCTAATTCCAAAGTGAATTTTATCTTATTGTCACTATTGTTGGCATGTTCAATAAAATTCATAAGCGCTGGAAGGCCATGATCCCATATAATTAATATGTCGGTGACAAATCTGACCCATAAACTTGGTTTAAAAGTGGAATTTCGCCATGATCCCATATAATTAATATGTCGGTGACAAATCTGACCCATAAACATGGTTTAAAAGTGGAATTTGAAATAATCTTGGTCTCCAAAAGTCTAAGTTTTAACCCAGCCAACAAACCAGAAATTGGTGACCCCATGGGACCCTCTGTTTGTTTATAATAAATATTGTTAAACACAAACTTATTGTTAATGAGGTTTAAACCAGATATAACGGTATTCTTCATATTGTCACTAACTCCCTGATTGTTATTGATTGAATTTATAATATAGTCCTGCACTTCTTGTATATCTATAGAAGGATAAAGTGATATTATGTTAAGGCTGGCTAAGATGCTATTGTCATTAAGCTTTATATCTTTAATTATTTTAATAAGTTCAAATGTAAACTTAATAACATATTCTGAAGGAGGGAGGATAGAAGTAAAATGGTACAAATGCTTTTTCTAGAGAAAGCATTTGTACCTTTTCTCTTTCTCTAGCTTCCCCTTTATATTTTTTTTAAATGTCGTTTACAGCAAATTTTCCGATCGACAACTTTGCCGTAATCTCACGAGAGGATTGTCCCTTTAGCGACAAACAAATCACTCGTTTAGGAGCAATAAATTGTTAAAATTTTCATTTTTGAATTTTAAATGCATTATTCACGTTGATTAATTAACAAACATGGCCAAAAAAATACTTTTAGCAATAGCAAAATAAAATGGATGACGAATGGCCGGAAACTTTTGCATGCACGAATTTCAAATTCATCCCCTTTGCATCAAGTATCTTAAGCGTCCAATCAAAATGATCACGTTGTCAGAGGTACTTTACTTATTCCTAACTTTTGGAGCAATTGTGCTTCTTCTTCACTAAAACGTTCTATGAAACAAATTAAGGAAATTAACTGGCCGGAAACTTTTGATCGCCACTGTATATTGATAATTACTATTACAAGGGGCAGGGGCACTACCCCTTATGTATGAGGTCTGCTTGTCAACCTTCTTCTGCACACCACAGGTCTAAAAACATGCTAATTGACTCAGTTTTAAAAAAGATCACGAAAGATTAAATTATATTATCGTGAATAGCAGCGATCTTCTGTAATCGGGTCGCCATTCATTTCCCTTGGACTGCGGGATTCGTCGGTTCCCAAGTCCGCATCCACCATTGACGTGATAGCTGATGGCTGTTTTCATAATTCAGGTATATGCATGGCTTTAAAATGCAATTTCGGTTCAAAAACTTATTGTTTTAGAAAAAAGAGGGTAAACTTCATAATCCTGCAGTTTTTAAACATTTATATTTCTTAAAAACTTTTAAAAAAACTAAGTTGGACTTTTTTTTTTTAATCCCCAAAAAGGATTTGTGTGTGTGTGTGAAATTGAGTTGAAAATGGTCATAACTCAATAAGTACTAGTTCAAATGATACAAAATTTTAAAATTATGTTTTATTTAAATATATATTCAAAGGAAGTAGACTATTTTTATGCTGATTTATTGAAAAGTTATAAGTTATACACTTTTAATTTACGAATTATTAACGATTTTCAGCGTTGCCTTTATAACTGTAACTTTTAAAATATTCATGTTATTGTCCTAAAAATAGTCTTGTTCCTGTAGAACATTATTATATTTATTATGGAATTCATAAAATGTATTTATCTTTAATAGTTTTAAATTTAAATATTTTAAAGAAAATATCATTTCTCGGTTAATTTTGTGCTATTTAAAAAAATAATAACACTTAATTTAGTTATTTGTATGTTTATATCTCATTATGACATTTTTATTAATAAAAAGCAATTTTAAACTTAAAATTTACAAAAATTCAAAAGTTTGTTCAGAAGGCATACTGATTACTGATACCTTAAGAAATATCAATTACTCATTAGGAAATCAGTTTGTATAAAATGGTTAAGTAAAAAATGCAGTTTAATTATTTTAAAGTTTTATTTCGCTTTTAAGACTTACGTTTAAATATGTTTTTCAATTGCAAAATATATGGAAATATTATTTGTGCCCTTTTTTGTAATTTGGCAGAAATGCAACGATAGGTTAAAAAAAAAAAAAAGCTTTTTCGAAATATGAAATAAATTGCTATTGCGATATTGAAATTTCGAACAGAAAATTGAAAAATAAAACATTGTCAAATTAAACAAATTTAAAAAGTGATTGCACTCTGCACACAACAAAATAGTCAAATATGTGCCAGCGAAATATGGTTAAATTATTATGCATAGTTTCTGAACATATAAATGTTTTTTCACTGAACTATTTTGTGTGACTTTAACATTAACGAGCTCTTAAAATAATTCTTCTTTTTAAAAACTATCTACTGCAGCATGTTTATCGAACATGTATCTATAAAACTACTAATTTTAATATTTTCATATGCTGTAGTTTCCTTAATATTAGCCAAGAAAGTCAAAAGGTCACAATGAATTTAATTACGGCTGCAGCGACAACAGTAGTTACCTTTTTTCCTTTTTTTTTTCTGTTTGAGAACAGAAAAATCCTAGGATTTTTGTGATTTGATAAATTTATTGAATTATCAGGATTAAAAAAAAAAAACAACAACAACAAAAAAAAAACAGATTTATATTACATATATATATTACACATTTTCACTTATGTTGTATTTTATTTTTATTCTAAGTTTTAGAGTGTGTTATATAGTTAATTGCTTTTATTATCATATTTGAAAAATTTTACGAAAACTTTTTTGAGCACTTTTTCAATATTTCATTTTATGACAAAAATGAGACTGAATTTATGTCCCATACAAAGGTGTAAATGAAAATAAATAATGTGAAAAATTTCAATTATTATTATTATTATTGTCAATTTAAATGTGCACAATGCAAAAATAAAGAAATACAGCTTTGGGAAAAGAGGCTTTAACTTCATACTGTAAATTCTTGCTTGCACTATAGCACGTTTTTAACGGCAAATTCATTTTCATTTGGAATTTTTGGAAAAATCTTTGTATGTATTTATAACAATTCAAGGCATCCATAAAAGTATTGTCTAAAAATAGATTTATTTATTTTTATTATTATTATTAGCCTTAAAGTGATCTCTCCTCTTATGAATATGGCATATCAGAATGTTTTAAATAGTTATATGCAAGTTGGATATTATTATTATTATCATTATTATTATTATTATTATTATTATTATTATACTGTTTGGTGTAGAAAAATCCTCCCCAAGTCATTAAAATCTGATAATATGCATATGAAAGCACATCATTAAGATAAATATACTATGTGAAAGTGAAAAAAAACAAATGTGAAGAAAAAAATAAACAGCTAGCCATAACCTAAACATTTTTAAGATACAGCTTAGTTCAACACTTCATAATAGGAGAAACAATTTCTGTGTAAAACGAACGAAAGCGGTCTGGAAGAATGGCAGTAAAAACGCATA
This sequence comes from Maratus speciosus, assembly GCA_963932465.1. NCBI lineage: Eukaryota > Metazoa > Arthropoda > Arachnida > Araneae > Salticidae > Maratus > Maratus speciosus. The sequence goes on along the minus strand of OZ010798.1, from coordinate 143,334,646 downwards.
TTGCAACTGTTTTACAGCTATTTCTCAATTTCTTCCTTTTATTTTGCTCTGAGGATTGGAGAAAAAGCTCCTTTTAAGACACCTTGAAACAAATACAAATCAATTAGAGATCTATTTTGCCTGCTTGTGCCTTTCAGTACGCCAAATTTTATGTGTTGTGTATTTTACAAAAACATTTTATAAATATGTAAAATAATGAAATTCCCCATTTTGTAAGTAATAAATATTCAGAACTTCCTTCCAGTAATTATCCTTGTTGTGCCAACTGATTATTAAATTTAATAATACTCCACCTTCATAAAATTTTAGAGATGCCCATCAGGAAAATAAAAAGAAATAAATAATGCTTTTTTTTTTTAAGTAGTATTAAATGGCAGTGATTAAACGATGGATTAAATGCAATTAACTGGATAATTAATTTATCAGATTACATTTTATATTCCTTTATTGATGTTGCCTATAACTTTTGCTTTTTTATTGAAAAACTTTTCCATCATTTTCTATTGATTTTTAGGGTAATCAATTGCATGTACGACCGATTCACATTAGTAAAATCTGTACAGACCGAACATTTCAGGCTGGAGTCCGGACCGAACGAAAGTTATCGTGGTCCGCCCCGTTGATATTTTCCCAGTTCATCGTCCACCCCGACTTAATTTCTACAAAAATTTCAATTTTGCTTAACATACAATGAAAATTCTTTTAAAGAATATTGTATACATATTTCTAAAATACAATACAATTAGATTTAAAAAAAAAAAAAAACTAAATTCCAACTTTTGATCTAAAGAAGAATAGTTTTTAGAAAAAGATAAAAAAAGAAGGAAAATACATTAAATGACACATGTACATGGGTGACGTATTCTGCACAACAGTGGAAACTTACCAATAATAATAATAAATAAGAGCAAAAATACAGAAAAATCGGAACTTCAACCTTAAACATTTACTGAATATTAAAGGGTCTATGGGAAGAGCGTAAATGTTGTGCAGATGTTAATCACGTAATTACTTTACAGTTCAACAACTGTTTCTCTTTGAGTGGCGCTCTCAGTTCGCCGCCCTTGTCTTTAAAGGTTATGTAATTTGAATTTTCCAGCCACCTGGAATTATGGCCTGATATTTTTTCAACTTTTTCTTCTAAAACAAGGATATCCAACTTTTTTCGATAGAAAATAGTTTTTCATCATTCTTTCAAAATAAAAATCTTTGTCTTATAAAAGCTCAAAATTTCAGTCTTTAAATAAGGTGATTTTTTCTATACAAAAATTATGGTACACTTAAAATTCTGCACAAAAACAGTGGTAGCTCTGTGGCTCGTAAATCGCCGGTTGGACACTTTTATCCTAGAAGCGTTTGGCGCTAATCCCTTATGTACAGTAATTAGAGATGTAAAATTTCTAGGAATTTTGAAGTGGCGAAAAAAAAAACCCGTTTATTTCCGGGGGTTTTCTGGAAAAATTGATTTCTCACAAATATATATAAAAAATAAGTTATATTTTCATAAAAAATATAAAGTAATAAACATTTTTAAAATTTATGTACAGTAAAAAATATTTTTCTCTTTACATGAATATGTTTTAGATTCTTAATATGAAAGTGGTAATTTTTTTTTACGCGAAAGTTTTAAAAAACAGTTTAGATTTATGCGTACATTTAAAAATTGCTTTTCAATTAATATTTAACAAAAAATTGCTTACGCTTTCTTTGCAAAGTTTATTTGTATGGATTTATATTTTTCAAAACTACAGTTAGGTAACTAACTCTAAGAATCTATATTTAAGGAAAATAAAGAAAACCGTAAATATTTACAACTGCATGTTAATTTAAAAAAAAAAATCTAATAATAGATAAAAAAAAATATATATATATATACATAACTGATAACTATGTGAATAAAAATAAATGTATGTTTCAAATTTTATGTTAAATTTCCATCCTTACCATTTTCATTAATTGATAATTATTGAAATAATTCTGCAGATAAATTTTCATTTTTTAAGAAGTCAAGTTACATTTAATTATGTTACCATCGATTTGACTAGATTTTTTTCACACGATACTGTTTTTTCAAAATTGTGAACTTTTGTATACACTTGTAAAAAATGTAATCTGAGTTTTATGAATTAGAAATTATCGTTATATTTAAGTTTAAACATTTTTTAAAAGGTCCTTTGTACTTATATTCATTGGTGATTTCAGTTATTATGCAACTTGTAGTTTTATTTTAAAATCATTACATTTGTGAAAGATTCAACTTGGCAATTGAAAAGTTTTCTGAAATGTCTATTTTTAAGGGAAAGAATTTTATGAAGGGTCATATGTTTTCAAATAAACAAATTGTGAAAAGTCCTGTAAAGGACTCAAGTTCTTAGTAAACAGATCCTTGCTTACAGATCAGATTTTCCATGTTAATATTTTCACGTGGGACTGTAAATAGAAAAAAAATATATATAAATAAAAGTATGAGAATGTAGCTGTTATAAAATTCTAAATGTATTATTTTATAAATGTATAAGTTCTTATAGATTAAACTCAATCAAAAATAAGGGAATGAGGACAAAATCGATTTTAAAATTTTGTTTTGAATTAAATGAACATTATTTAAAACATTGGATGAAAATGTTAAATTACGATGATATTTCACAAGCTGATTATTTTAAGAAAATGAGCCATATGAAAGTAAACTTTATTTTCGGGGTTCAGTTTATATTACGAGCATCCTGAAACATCTTGCTAAAGCTTATTTTCTAATTAAGCCTTTTTCAGGGAAACATTGTATGTCGTGTTTATGACTAACAAACAACCTATATAAAAAATAATCCATAGAAAACAGTTAAATTCTAACGACAAGTCGACAATTTTTCACCCGCAGCACTTCCCAAAAATACGAAATCGAGAAATTACTAACACTGACAAACAACTAGAATACTCAATCTAGCTATATAACTACATTATAATTTGTTGTTGTTGTTTATTTTAATAGAAAATAAATAGTGGATGAGTAATATGTTTTGTAATTAAAGAAATTTGGAATTGATGTGTGCATTGTGAGTTATGTTTCTTATTTATTTTTAGGACGATGTATTTGTATTTTACTCCCTATAAAAGAGACAATTCTATAAGAGATGATTCTTCTGCAACTAATTTTGACATTTCAAAGGGAAAAAAATCCGAAAATGCAAACTGTAATTCTTATCTGGGTAAAGAAAAGATGGATGGCCAAGTAGATAAAAGAAGCTTTATTGATAAAAATGAAAGTGGGTGTCAAAGTGTAATTCAAGATGAAGCCCAATGCACTATTTCAACCAATATTTCCAATTATATCGGTAAAGAATTCAACAACTCGCAGAAATTTGAAGTAATGAAATCTTTGTGGGTACCTCCAGAAAATTTTGATTTTCCTGTGGAAAATGGGAAAAGATTCAAGCGCCATTTCCAAAAAAAGTGGCTGGATGAATATAAATGGCTGAGCTTCTCAAAAAAAGATAATGGTCTTTATTGTTCGACTTGCGTCATTTTCCTTAATAGAAAAGAAGTTCGTAAAGGTGGTCAACAAATTGCACAAAGTTTTGTTACCAAGCCGTTTTACAACTTAAAGAAAGCCACCGAGTGTTTCAAAAAACACCAGTTAGCTGAGTATCACAGAAATGCTGTGTTAATTAAATATGAAGAAAAAAAAAAAGATGTTGAGGAAAACAGGTTGAAACTAAATGGAATTGTAGACACAATAAGACTGTGTGGCTTACAAAATATACCTATTAGAGGGCACAATGACTCCGGGCGTATTTCAGTTATAACGCCTTCAGAAAATGATGCAAATTTTCGCAGCCTTGTGAGATATCGAATTGATGATGGTGATGAAATTTTAAAGAACCTCATTAAAAATAGTGCTGGAAATGCGATGTACACAGGCCCGAGAATTCAAAATGCACTAATCGATTCATTTAGTCATCTTATTCAAAAGAAGATTATTGAAGATGTAAAGAAAGTGAATACTTTACGATTTTAGCTGACGAAACATCAGATATTTCCCAAGTAGAACAGTTTTCCTTGTGCCTAAGGTATATCACACAGTCTAAACCTTACTCTATAAGAGAGGATTTTCTGGAATTTGTTCCAGTATTCAACATTACTGGAGAAGGTTTGTCAAATACAATAGAGGAAAAGTTAAGTAAGTTAGGTTTAGATTTAGTTAACCTTAGAGGCCAAGGTTATGATGGTGCCTCATCTATGAGAGGACAGTTCAGAGGAGTACAAGCTCTTCTGATAAAGAAATATCCCAAAGCCATCTATACTCACTGCTTATCGCACAGTTTAAACTTGTGTCTCTCAGATGCATTTAAAACTCAACATGTTCGAAATGCAGTGGGAGTTATCTCCGAGACCTGCACTTTTTTAAGAGCCAGTCCAAAAAGAAAAAAGATCTTAGAAGATAAGTTAAAGGAATATAATCCACACTGTAAAAACAGTAGAATTAAAACCCTATGTGAAACGAGATGGTGTGATCGCCATGAAGCAGTGATTCTGTTTAAAGAATCAATTTTACCAATAATAGCCACTTTGGAAGAAATCAACAAGCTTCCAGGTGACCACTGTAAAAAAGGTTCTATGATTTTGAATTCAATATGTACGGCAAGCTTCATTATTTCTTTGACAATAATGTCAAAGCTCTTAGGCTTAACGTGCAATTTGTCAAAATATCTACAAAATGAAAATCTGGATCTTTTCAATGCTCTCGAACAGATAAGGGCCACAAAAACTGTGCTTGAAGACCTTCGCGATAATGCGGATTCAGAATTCCGCAAAATATTCGAAACTGTAAAGCAATTAGCCTCTGATATCAATATAGACATTAACGTAAGAAGAATATCACGTCTTCAAAAAAATAGACCAAATCCTCCAAGTACTGATCCGGAAACGTACTACAGAATATGCATTTTTATACCATGCACGGATGATATTATATCATCATTAAATGAAAAATTCCTTAATCAGACAGAATCTGTGTCTGCTCTTCAGTATGCTGTTCCAACGGATTGTGATATACCATTCAGCAAAATTGAATCTGCATTTGAATTCTATAAAAGTGATATAAACTGTTACGTAGATGTATGTCATGGAGAATGGGAACTTTGGTGAAAAAAATGGAATGTAGCTGAAGAAACACCTTCAAATGCCATAGACGGATTAAATCAGTGCAACAAAGAAATTTTTCCAAATGTACATTTACTATTGAAATTTTTAGCATTGCTACCAGTCTCCACAGCCACCGTAGAACGAAGATTTTCAAATTTAAAATTAATAAAAACATATTTAAGAAGTACGATGAGTGAAAGCCGCTTAAATAGTTTTGCGATTATGTCTATCCATAGAGATATAGCTATACAAATATCCAATAAGGATGTACTCGATCACTTTGCAAATTCTGGAAATGCAAAGCGTTTGCAACTCATATTATAGATTTATGATTAATCTAAATTAAATATGTGTGTTAAAGCTCTAGGTTTCTGTTTTGATTATTTTCTTATTACTTAAAAATTTTTCAAAAATAAATTATGAAGATTTTCAAATATGTATATGCATAAATATTTATTTGTTCCAGCTATGAAAATCTTTCATCTTAATCTAAAGCGTTGAAAGTGAGTGCATACAGAGTTCTAATTAATGGAACTCATATCAGCGGTCATTCCAACAGGTTTTTTTTAATATTTCATACCCATTTAAATTATTGCTAGATAATAAGATCTGGCATGGTTTAAAATTTGATTTTCAGAAATTGATTGTCTACTGTGTTGTTCCATTATTCTGTGCAGAAAAGTTATTTTTAAACTCTAATTCAAAATAGGGTATAAGTTTGACGTCTATCTTTAAAGTAGCCATATTTTATTTAAAAATAATATTATTTTATTTATTTTTGCTCCTGTTTATTATTTTTTAAACACATCCGGGAAGGAATTTAGGCATGTTTCGCAAAGAAAAGGATCAATAATTTTAGACATAATTAATTCAATGTTTTTGGTGATATTAAACTTTACTCACTTTTTTTTTTCTTTAAATTTTAAAATATAAAAGTTTGACAAAGTTCTTAAAAAATATTTCAAAACAAAAATGCAGTAACTGTAGTTAAAAAAAATGAAATTTAATCGATAGTTTCCAAAGCCTCTAACTTTCTGTATAAATTTGAAGATTTTTTTAAGTGTTTATTTCTTGTAGGTGCTTTATTTCTTGTAATGATCGTTTTATGCAAAATCTCTTGAGTATGTATGAGAGTGGGAGTGAAGAAGGAATGCTTGTGTGTTATTCACGGATTCGAATCAAATTTTTACTGGTATTAAACAATCTCATAAAGTCTTTTATCCTGAAGTAGAAATTTTTTCATAAAAAAAAAATATATATATATATTCGAGAATAACACATATTAGTATTAATTTCGTGTCAAGTTAAACAAATCCAAGGCTTTTGCAAGGATATGAAAATCAAAGCTTAAGAAGATTTGTTAAAAGTGGCCTTTTTTTTTCTGAAATTGTATTTACACATCCTTATTATATTCTGTCGTTACGTAAAGATCCGATGATTATAAAAATGTTTTTTCTGCAACCATTTTTCTAAAAAATGTGCGAGAATTGCAATCTTCCTACACATTTTTCTGCGTTTGTGTTTAATATGAAAGTATATTATCAAAATGTTCAAACTTCAATATGTATTTTTCAATAGACTCGATATTTTTTCATTAGATTATCTTTAAGTAATATAAAGATGATCCTTCATAAAATTAAGAAACTGATTTTGAGCAATATAAATAGTCTCTCTATTCTAAAAGAAAGTAACTACCGCTGTCACCGCCGCCGCCGCCGCCGCCGCCGGTTTTGAATTTTTTGTGACCGGAGGTCTTTCTTTGTTAATATTAAGAAAAATAATGCATCTCTCTATTCTAAAAGAAAGTAACTACCGCTGTCACCGCCGCCGTGTCCGGTTTTGAATTTTTTGTGACCGGAGGTCTTTCTTTGTTAATATTAAGAAAAATAATGCATACAAAAATATGAAAATCCGTAGTATTATACAAAAATGTTTGATAAACACGCTGATGCAGACAGTTTTCAAATAGAAGAATTATTTTAAGAGATATTTAATGCTAAAGTTGGACAAAATCGTTCTACTAAAAAAGTTTTATAGGAGCAAAAACTATACATCGGAATTTAATAATTTTTAGATCATTTTATACGTTATAATTTCCCGGTGTGCAGAATTAATTTATTTTTTTCATTTGACTCATTTTTCGAGGTTTCATTTCTATTTTAAATTCAAATTTTCAGCATTTCAAGAGGTATTTTTTACTTATTTTAGAAAATTGTACTAATTTAACCTGTTGCCAACTGTATAAACAACGGGAACAATAATGTTTGCTTCAAATTAAAAACTTATTTACACGTGACTATTATAAACAGAAAAAAAACTTTCAAATTAGAATTAAATAATTACGTATAAAAAGCAGGAACTTATTGAAAATTACTTCATCTATAATTACACATGAATTTTAACAGAGAAAGGATATTGTAAAATAATAAATTTATTAACATGCGTTAGAAGTCTTAAATAGGAGAAATTACATCACATTTACGTCACATTACAGTTATTACATAAAATGAACACAAAATAATATTGCAAAACAGTATAAATTTAAAAATAGCGCGAGACATTTACTTGATATTTTGAGATGAACTTTTCAACTATTTTTTTTTTTTTTGGACAGCGCAAATAATATTTCATTTCTAATAAAAGCATTTTCACGTGAATATTAAAAAGGGAAAGAAAAGTTTTGTGAAAATTACGTCAGATTAAAAACGATATATTTAAAATGTCTTATTTAAAAGGACTTTCTTTTCGCTTTGTTAAAAAAATCCCAGCCGGCTCGGGCCAACAGGCGGAGGTAGATTTCGATGTTAAGTACTAAATTCTCCAACAAAACTTAAATCAAGATTAGAGATAAAACCCAGTTTCTTCACAAAGAGTGAGCTGTAGGGAGCTAAACTTTTTGTGAAAATTATAATATACACGAATACACACACACACACATGTATATGGAATAGGTTTAAAAAATGGCTACAAAAAATTGAGAGAACCTTGAAGTGTTAAAATGTGTTAATATTTCCATAGTCGGGTTTTTATCATGTTTTAATACTTTTCTTCAAACTTACATGGCGTTACCTATTCACCTGCTGAGGTCCATTATATTTCCAATATGACGCAATATACATATTTTTATAATTCGTCAAACTATTTATTTTATGTTGAGTTTTCACGCTGAAATCTTGCTCTAGAAATGACGTAATATTCAATTTGTTTTCAATTTGTCAAACTATTTAATTTTACACGTGAAAATTTTGCAAAAGAAAAGTAATTGTTGTGGTGAGAATTTTACTGTTTTTTTTTTAAATTGTTGGCAACTGCTATAACGAAAAACTTTTATTTTTTTTTCTGCCATTGTTGTGTAAGAGCTGGTTTTATCAGATTCATGTTAAGACAGTATTCAAAATTTTGAACCCTCCCCATTTCCACCCTCTTGGGCCGATTTCGCCCATTTTCAATCCCCCCGAGATATTAGCCATATCAAAGTTGTTGGCGAGTTTGAGGACAATCCGTGCATAATTGCGACTTTTATCGTGCGGACAAAATTTAGTACATACATACATACATACATATATATATATATATATATATATATATAAACTTTTTAGGTGGGGGTGGTTTTGGGTTCCTGGGGTCCTATAATGAAAAGTTATGAAGGAATTTTTCAAAAGTCGCACCATGGTAACGACTGCAATAGGTAGTATTTCTTACGAAATCTACCTAAAATACCGGGAGACAAAGACTCTGTTTACTTAATTCCTTTTATATTAGATGATTTTGAAATGCCATTGTATCTTTTAACAGCAGCTGATTTTTCCGTAAAATTCCCCAATCAAAGAGAAATGAATAAAAACCCGTTTATAGGGAGATCGCTTTTGTTTTTTTTTAATTATAACTAGGGGGCTCGGCCCCCTACGAGCTACGCTCGGCAACCCCGTCCAGACACCGCAGACTCTAAATGCACGCTAATTTGATCGGCTTTAAAAAGATTTCGAAAGATTGAATTATAATTTAAAAAACAGTGGCTATCTTCCTATAAACGAATTTCTATTCATTTCTCTTTGATTGGGGAATTTTAACGCCAAATCCGCTGCGGTACTACTTGATTATCCTGTCGATAAAGGTCAAAATTAGCACTGGCCACCGGCCACAGGGCCGGTAAATGTAAAAAAGTGGCTAGTGAAAAATTGTCTATCATCGGCCACCTCCGGCCACTTTTTTACAAGGAGATAATAAAATTTTCTTGCATTTCATCAAGGATTCTACTTTTTTTGGTTCCAATATATTTATATTAACATATTTATTTGGGCAACTCAGTTTTAGATTAATACTTATAGAAATTTTACTGTTTAGCATTTTGAAATGAAAAAAGTGGCCGCTAGTTTAAAGAAAGTGGCCACTTAAAAAATTAGTCCTACTGGCCAGTGGCCGCTAATGAAATTTTCCAATTTTGACCTATACCTGTCGACCAATTTCGCCAAATTATATAAATCGCCAAACCACTCGCCAAATTATACAAACTGGTATGATTTTTATTTTAAATAACGAAAGAACAAATAAATTCGTACAACATTAATAAAAACACAAATAAAACGTCGAAATAAAAATAACTTGATGACGTATACACGTGTAACAACATTTCAAAATAAGCTAATGTAGAAGGAATTAAGTAAAGAGAGTCTTTGTCTCCTGGTATTTTTTAACAAAGCGAAAAGAAAGTTCTTTTAAATGAGACATTTTAAATTAATTCTCAAAATATCAAATAAATGTCTAGCGCAATTTCTAAATTTAAACTTTTTTGCAATATTATTTTGTGTTCATTTTATGTAATAACTATAATGTGACGTAAATATGACGTAATTTCTCCTAAGACTTCTAACGCATGTTAATGAATTTATTATTTTACAATATCCTTTCTCTTTTAAAATTCACGTGTATACTTTTTATGACGTAATTTTTAATAAGTTCCTGCTTTTTATACGTAATTATTTAATTCTAATTTGAAAGTTTTTTTCCTGTTTATAATAGTCACGTGTAAATAAATTTTTAATTTGAAGCAAACATTATTGCTCACGCTTTTTATACAGTTGGCAACAGTTTAAATTAGTACAATTTTCTGAAATCTGTAAAAAATATCTCTAGAAATGCTGAAAATTTGAATTTAAAATAGAAATAAAACCTGAAAAAATGAGTCAAAATAAAAAAAATAATGCAATCTGCACTCCGGCAAATTCTAACGCATAAAATGATCTAAAAATGATTAAACTGCCATGCATAGTTTTTGCTGCTATAAAACTTTTTTAGTGGAACGATTTTGTCCAACTTTAGCATTAAATAACTCTTAAAATAATTCTTTGATTTGAAAACTGTCTGCATCAGCGTGTTTATCAAACATTTCTGTATAAAACCACCGATTTTCATATTTTTGTATGCATTATTTTTGTTAATATTAACGAAGAAAGGCCTCCGGTCACAAAAAAATCAAAACCGGCGGCGGCGGTGACAGCGGTAGTTACGTTTTTTTAGAATAGAGAGATTCAATCTTCCAAAATCTTTTTAAAGCCGATCAAATTAGCGTGCTTTTAGAGACTGTAGTGTCTGAACGGGGGTTAGCGAGCGTAGCTCGTAGGGGGCCGAGCCCCCTGGTTTATTTAAAAAAAATTTAAATGTTCTTCATAAAATTAAGGAATGGATTTTGAGCAATATAAATAGCTTATTTAAAAAAATTTAAATGTTAAGTAAATAGTCATTTTTACTGCATTTACGTATGCCGTCATATTTTATTTATTTTTCCTTAAACTTATTAACTTTTTGGAATACTGATCATGCCTAACGTTGTAGAATACACTTGGAAGGAAAGAATGAAAAAAAGGCTTCACGATGTTCAAAACTGTACAGAAAGAAATATTTTAAACTGTTCTTATGTTATAGTAATAAAAAAATAGCATTTTTAAACTTTATCAAATCATTTTCCTTCATAAAACTACAGACAAACCTCCAAAACGGACACCTCTATTTACTGAACAGTTTTTTTTATCCCCAACACCCACCTATTTGTATGTTTTTACCTCTGAAATATGGACACATCTGAATAGCGGACAAATTCGGTGCTTCCGTGGTGTCCGTTATTCAGAGGTTTTACTGTACTCAATAATGCGTCAAAAAGCTTTCGCAAAACACTAAAAAAGTTCAAAAAGTATCGAGTCCACTTAAGTCAGCCCCCCCCCCCCCCAAATTAAATCCTGGGTACTCCACTGATGTGGCTGCTGATAGACAATTTTGCACTAGCCACTTTTTCTCATTCACTGGCCCTGTGGCCGGTGGCTAGTGCTAATTTTGACCTTTATTTAAGGGTTAACATCTCAGCTAATTACTGATGATTTTTTTCAAAAATCATTATCAACAATGCTTTTATACTTCTGCAACGATAGGTATATCCAGCGATGCTCAACATTTTTTCTGAATGCCCATAAATCGAAATTTGTGTATAACAGAAAAATGCTAATTTCTCAAAAACTAAGTGACCTAGGATAATCGCTATAATTTTCCGGCAAGGTTTATATTAACATCTACTACCTCTAATTTTTTCATAATTTTAGTTTCAGTAGTTTCGGAATTAGATGGGGGGAACATATTTTTGAGTTACATTTTCGACAATATTTTTTAAAATATAATACCTAAAAGGAATGTATTTTTGAGTTCAGCGTTACGGAAGCCTTCACAGGATACCCCACATGATATACAAAGAAAAGATTTTTTTTCCAAGTAGCATAATTTGCCCCCCTACATTTTTACTAAATATATTTATGAATGTTTATTAATCTGAAAACATGTGGGTCAATGGTCTTTATTACTTCCCCGAATTTGAACTTTCCACGTTCCATAGTTTATGAGTAAAATGGCTGTGACAGACAGACAGACACAGGAGTGATTTTATAATGGTTCCGTTTTTACTTTTTAAGTACGGAACCCTAATTAAAAAATATATATAGGATTTTCTTAAAGATTCAATAAATCATTAAAAAAAAGTTCTGCTCTATTTCTTACTTTCTTGTAACAACAAATAATCAACACTACCCATTCTACCCACACATACACCAAATTACAACATTCATCTTTGTTTCCTCTCTGGTACCAATCATCGATAGTTTAACTTTAAGATACCTTTAAATTTCTTTCTGACCTCCTCACCAGCACTCACAAAATTTAAAATCATTTAATTTTTAGATTTTTTTTTTTTTTTTGCCCTATTTGCGATTTCATTGCTATTCAAAATCATTTAAATTAATAAGCTAGATAATTACACATTGAAAAAGTTACTCTAAAATTTTATTATGAAAACAACAAATCAGTCTTACTAAATGTATACACAATATTGAATAGTTTAAAATTAAACAAACAATAAAAATACATTAAAATATTTAAAATGAATGTTTCGATCAACATCTATGACCGTCATTAGGAAAATGATGTTACATTACTTTTAAAGTTTAAATGAACAGAGTCAAGATTAACCATCTTGACTCTGAATTAATGTCCACAAAGTGTCTTTTCGTACTAAATCAATGATGCTCTACAACTTTGTAAATCCCTTTTTTCCCTATATCTTTCTGTTTTCAAAATAGGAATGCTAACGCTACAATTCTACACCAGGTGATGCCGTAGGCAGTTTCATTTTGTAGCGCACGACTACTTTATTATACCTAGACACCACTTTTATGAATATAGCAGCAGCTGTTCCCAAATTAAGAGGAAGGACTTAGTGGGCATACTGTATATTCATAACAAGTTTCAATAAAACAGTAGTCCAGTAGTCCTGGAAATAGACTGAATCTGAAAGTTCTCTTTATTTTGTACACCGGTGTAAACTGTTGTCCCCCTGTCTTCATGTAAATAGACAAGTGTGCTTTGCATAAATATTAATTCTCTGATGGATTCACAGATTTTTTTTATAGTAAGCTTGTGCTTCTTGTTTTAGACCATATATGACCTTTTTAAGCTTGCAAACTTTATTAGGTTCATTTGTATGTACATACCCTTTCGGCTGGGACATATACACATCATCTTTAAGTTCCCCATTTAGAAAAGCAGTTTTAATATGTCGATTTTTCTTACACTAAGATTATGATATGCTGCTGCAATTACAAAACAACTTAGGGTGGTATGGTGGTATACTACCGTAGTGTATATCTCATCCTAAACAATTCCATATTTTTGTTAGAATCCTTGAGCTACAAGTCTAGCTTTGTAATGCTTTGTTGTTCTGAATTCATCCTGTTTGGCCTTGTAAGTCCATTTGGATCCAATTACTTTAGCTCCTTGCGGTGGTTTTAATAAAGACCACGTTTCATTTTCCTAAAGTTATTTTGGTCCAGTTAATTTTTTCTTGTGGATTCTCAATGTTTAGCATATTTTGTTAACTTTTAGGTTCAGATACTGGATTGTGCCAGACTGCATAAGCAAACTGGTCCAGTGGTACACCTCAGTTGTGTCTTTCTGATCTTCTAAGTTGACTTCTGTTGAAATGCAGGTGGTGTATCTGAAACTTTTTGTTTCAGTGTCCGATCAAATTCTATGACATTTGTCTCTTTCTGCCATGTTTATTTCTGACATTAACTCATTTGTGCCTGGACTTTCATTATCATTTGAATTACCTATGTTATTTTCTGTGAATTTTGCTGTTCTAGCTAAGATTGCTCTTCCCTCACTTGTAAATATTCTGTATGCCTCAGAACTGTTATCTTAGCCAACCGAAATATCTTTTTCTGCTCTATCGTCTAGTTTGCTGCATTTAGCTTTGTAAATGTATGCTTATGCAGCGCAACCAAAAACCTTTAGATATCTTAAGTTTGGTTTTCTGTTCAACCAGAGTTCATAAGGTGTGGTGCTGTTGGATTTCAAAGATAGGTGGTTCTGCAAATTACTTCATCCTATAATTTATGCAGAAGATTTGCTTCATTTAACATACTCCTAATCATCTGCAGAAGAATTTTTATACTCTGCAACCCCATTCTGACTTGCATAATATGGGACAGTAAGTGGGTGTTCAATACCATTACATCTGAGGTAATTTTGTATTTTATCATTTACATATTATCTGCCGTTGTCAGACCTGATGGTGGTTGGCATTTTTCCAAATTTGTTTTTGATTGTTTTAATGTATTCCTTTAATTTTTCATACACCTCACTCTTTTTTGACATTAGATAGGTTACACAAATACTTGAATAATCATCTATAAAAGTGATAAAATATCGTTTTCCCACAATGGTGGTGTATTTATTGGACTACATACGTCACTGTGAATTAGCTCAAGCCTTTTTGTTGCTCTATATGTGGCTGATTTAGGAAAAGGGGCACCGTTGATTTTGAATATTGTACATATCTCATATATGGTGTTGTGTTTATCCTAATACCATTTACTAATATTTCAAGAGGATAGTTGCGTCTTTTTTTGTGTCCTAACCAACCACCTATGCCACATCAATGCAATTCACATTTGTACAATTATAAGTTTTATTTGCATAGTAGTTGTCTGTTTCATCTTTACTGACATGTACATTGTTCCTTAATTTACCTTGCAGTATTATTTCGCCTTTATGATCTTTTACTCCTTGTCAACTTTCATTGTTCACTTGTTTTAATTTTTTACATAAGGAATAAAATTAAGATTCTTTCAGCTTGTAAAAATTTGCAAGATGAATATTTTAGTGCATATTATGAGATTCAGATTTATACTATGAAAAATTACATTTATATATATTATTAAAATTGGTCATTTTCTATTGTTTAACTTGATATCTAAATTTTATGATTGACCATGTTTTTTTTTTTATCTGATTATAGGTCACAGATTCCCCTCCACCTCCCCGAAATAGAATTCTCTCTGTGTTACTGATGTGGCCCTTGGCAATCCAAACATTTTCGTAAGTGGCCTTTCTCTTAAAAAGGTTGTGCATTTCTAGTCTAAAGTACTGTTTCTCCGCTTGTCCATATGTAAACAAAGTGCTATATCTAATGTATATTTTTTAAAGAGATATAAACAGCACTTTATGCATAGAAAAGATTGGTGCATGTCACTTATTACATTTCATCAAAGTAAAACTGGTGTAACATAATTTCTTCCACAGTTTGTTGATTTTACATATTTTGATATGTTAGCAAAAAGGACTTGTTCAAATTAAATCTCACATCTTACAAATATCCATTTTTACAAAAGTTAATATTTAAGGGCAGTTTTATTTATATTATATTTAATTTGCAGCTAAAAAAATGATATTTTTATTAAATACATATCTTAATTTTAATAAGTCTGTGTTAAGTAACACAATATTATGTTATGTATTAATTTTTCATCATTTTCTTTCAGATGTTTTTTAATGTTTTCCTTCTAAGTATCTTCTTTGGACATTACAAAGAAAACTGGACAGTCTACATCTAAAGAGTAATTTATCCGGCAGCTGTGAAATTTTTATAATTTTAATCTTAAATTTTCTTCCATCATTTATTTCTGTGTATCGTTAAACTGTGAACCAACGTTGCCAAATAAACACTAGGTGAGAAAGAACGTTGCAAGTTAACTATAAAAAGAAATTTAGAGGAATATCAAAGCCATTGTATAATATTAAACACATAAATGTTTAATTTAATAAGCTGAAGATGAGTCATGTGAATTATAGCTTATGTTAAAGATTTTGTTCATGACAGTCCTAGGGAATGCAAAAATCATATATTTAGTCTGCATGAAAAATTATGCAAAAAAGTTAAAATATTCAACATCAAGAAAATATAATTGCAAAAGATATGTGTTTATACTTCAAATCAAAAACTTTTCTCTGATAAAACATGTTAAATCAACACAATCATATATATTAGAGTAACAAAGTGTTGCCTTTTTTCATGCCAAAATCAAATTATCCGAAACATCATTAACGTAACTTTATACTCATAATATCTTGTATTTCAGAATGAAAATATAGTATAACAATAATTGTACAGACAAAAAATATTTCCTGGCAATAATCAGCTGTAGTTTGGCTTTTATGTGAAATAGAACCCATACAAAATGCGATACCTGAAAAGGAAACCAGGACAGAAACCACATAAAATACTTTCGGCTAATCAAAGTTTAAAAAAGCATCACCTTATTTATAAGGATGAGAAATCTTATAAATGTGAAATTTGTCAGAAATCCTTTATAGGTTTAGGGAGTCTAAAAGCTCATACCCTTATACATACTGGAGAGAAACCTTATGAATGTGAAATGTGTCCAAAAAAATTTAGACAAATAGGGCAGTTTAAAGTACACTTTCGACAACATACAGGAGAAAAACCTTATAAATGTGAAATGTGCACAAAATCGTTTGTGCAGATGGGACACCTAAAATCACATATTCTAATACATACAGGAGAGAAACCTCATAAATGTGAAATGTGCCCAAAATCCTTTACATGGTTGGCAAGTCTGAAGCAACATCGTTTAACACATACTGGGGAGAAACCACATTTTTGTCCAAAATGTGAAAAAGGATTTTCCTCAAAACAAAGATTAAATACACATCTCCTTATCCATAGTGGGGAGAAACCTCATAAATGTGAAATGTGTCAGAAATCCTTTATACAGTTAGAGAACCTAAAACAGCATCTTCAAAAACATACTGGAGAGAAACCACATGTTTGTCCAGAATGTCAAAAAGGTTTTTCCTCAAGACAGTATTTAAAAAAGCATCTTTTATTACATACCATTGAAAAACCTTATAAATTGCAAATGTGTAAATCGCCATTTATTGATTTGAAGGTAAAACAACTTCAAACTCATGTCGTAAAGCAGCGACATAATTGTAATGTATGTTATAAAACATTTTCAACAAAACAAAGATTAATCAATCACATGGTTATACATTCTGGTGAGAAACGATTTGTTTGTCAAAAGTGTTATAAATCATTTTCAACAAAACAAAGTTTAAATCAACATATCTTTATCCATACAGGAGAGAAACCTCATAAATGTGAAATGTGCCCAAAATCCTTTACATGGTTGGCAAATCTGAAGCAACATCATTTAACACATACTGGGGAGAAACCATATTTTTGTCCAAAATGTGAAAAGGGATTTTCCTCAAAACAAAGATTAAATACACATCTCCTTATCCATAGTGGGGAGAAACCTCATAAATGTGAAATGTGTCAGAAATCCTTTATACAGTTAGAGAACCTGAAACAGCATCTTCAAAAACATACTGGAGAGAAACCACATGTTTGTCCGGAATGTCAAAAAGGTTTTTCCTCAAGACAGTACTTAAAAAAGCATCTTTTATTACATACCATTGAAAAACCTTATAAATTGGAAATGTGTAAATCGTCATTTATTGATTTGAAGCTAAAACAACTTCAAGCTCATGTTGTAAAGCAGCGACATAATTGTAATTTATGTCATAAAACATTTTCAACAAAACAGAGATTAATCAATCACATGGTTATACATTCTGTTGAGAAACTATTTGTTTGTCAAAAGTGCGATAAATCATTTTCAACAAAACAAAGTTTAAATCAGCATATCTTTATCCATAGAGGAGAGAAACCTCATAAATGTGAAATGTGCCCAAAATCCTTTACATGGTTGGCAAGTCTGAAGCAACATCGTTTAACACATACTGGGGAGAAACCACATGTTTGTCCAGAATGTCAAAAAGGATTTACTTCAAAAAATTACTTGGATAAGCATCTTGTTATACATATGGGAGAGAGTCCATATGTTTGTTTGAAATGTCAAATAGGATTTACCTCAAAATATTACTTGAAAAAGCATCTTTGTACACATACCGGAGAGGAACCTTATAAATCAAAAATATGTCCTTCTTCATTTGCACAGTTAGGACAGCTAAAACAACAACTTCAAACTCGCACTGTGCAAGAGGGACCTAATTTTAATGAATGTCATAAAACATTTTCAACAAAACAAAACTTAAACAACCATCTCATTGTAGATTCTGGTAAAAATCGGTATGTTTGTCAAGAGTGCAATAAAGCATTTTCAACAAAACAAAGTTTAAATCAGCATGTCTTTATCCATACAGGAGAGAAACCTCATACATGTGAAATGTGTCAGAAATCATTTATGCAGTTGGGGAACCTAAAACAGCATCTTCTAACACATACTGGAGAGAAACCACATGTTTGTCCAGAATGTCAAAAAGGTTTTTCCTCAAGGCAAAACCTGGAAAAGCATCTTCTTATACATACCAGCCAGAAACCTTTTAAATCAGAAGCGTGTCCAACATCATTTGTACAGATAAGACCACTAAAACAACTTCAAACTTCAGTTGCAGAGGAGCGACATGATTATCTTGAATGTCAAAAAGCATTTTCAACAAAACAAAGCTTAAACGGACATCTCATTATCCATACAGGTAAAAAGCGATATGTTTGTCCAGAATGCAATAAAGCATTTTCATCAAAACAATATTTAAATCAGCATATGTTTTTCCATACAAGAGAGAAACCTCATAAATGTGAAATATGTCTGAAATCCTTTATATGGTTGGCAGCTCTGAAGCAACATCGTTTAACACATACTGGAGAAAAACCACATGTTTGTCTAGAATGTAAAAAGGGATTTTCCTCAAAAACAAGCTTAAATATGCATATGCTTATCCATACTAGGGAGAAACCTCATAAATGTGAAATGTGTCCGAAATCTTTTATACAGTTGTCAAATCTAAAGCACCATCGTTTATCACATACGGGAGAGAAACCACATGTTTGTACAAAATGCGAAAAGGGATTTTCCTCAAAACAAAGCTTAAATGTGCATATGCTTATCCATAATGGGGAAAAACCTCATAAGTGTGAAATATGTCAGAAATCATTTATACAGTTAGTACAACTAAAAAAACATTGTCTAACACATACTGGAGAGAAACCACATGTTTGTCCGGAATGTCAAAAAGCTTTCTCCTCAAGACATTACTTGGAAAAGCATCTTCTTATACATACCAGGGAAAAAACTTATAAATCAGAAATGTGTCCAACATCATTTGTACAGATAGGACCACAAAAACAACTTCAAACTCCAGCTGCAGAGAAGCAACATGATTATCTTGAATGTCAAAAAACATTTTCAACAAAACAAAGCTTAAACAGGCATCTCATTATCCATACAGGCAAAAAGCAATATGTTTGTCCAGAATGCAACAAAGCATTTTCATCAAAACAATATTTAAATCAGCATATCTTTATCCATACAGGAGAGAGACCTCATAAATGTGAAATGTGCCCGAAATCCTTTATACAGTTGTCAAGTCTAAAGCAACATCGTTTAACACATACTGGAGAAAAGCCACATGTTTGTCCAAAATGTGAAAAGGGGTTTTCCACAAAACCAAACTTAAAAATTCATATGCTTATCCATAACGGAGAAAAACCTCATAAATGTGAAATGTGCCCGAAATCCTTTATACAGATGTCAAGTTTAAAGCAACATCGTTTAACACATACGGGAGAAAAACCACATGTTTGTCCAGAATGTCAAAAAGCTTTCACCTCAAGACATTATTTGAAAAAGCACCTTCTTATGCATACAGGGAGACTCTTTAGTTAAAAGCATGTCCAACATCATTTTCACATGGATATCTGTAACTTTATTTTTGAATTTATACTCTATAAATTTGTTCTCACTATAGAGTAGCGATGCGATTGTCTTGAATGTCAATTTTTATTGAAACAATGTTTTATACTAAGACAAAAAGTTTACATAATGCATATGTATGTGTGTTTGTCCATAGTGGCATGCAGTAAAGCATGTTTAACAAATAAGTTTAAATTACCATCCCTCTATTATTATGATAGCAAAACCTTAGATATATGAAATATTTCAGATATTTTATCAGTTTAGGACAGCTAAAATAACTTATAATACTTGATGGGCTGAAGTCTTGTATATGTAAAATGTGTCCAAAATCATTTCTACAACTACGATATATGAAACAATATCTTCTGGTAGATACTTATTATCTGGTAGTACAATATTACTGGTGGCATATCACATCTTTGTCCATAGTGTGAAAAATGATTTTCCATAATATAATTCTTAAGCAAAAATCTCCTTAACCAGATACCCAGTAGCAGGATTTTTGGTATTCATCTGGAGCAAACCAAAATTTATCTGTGACCCAACAATGCTGAACCAAGCTAATATTATAAATACTTATAGTAACCCATAAAATAACCAAAAATTGCATTTTAAAAAGAAAAGCTAATGAGAAATACAATAATTCTTTAAAAAAAAATTAGATTTTTAATGATTTTTTAAGACCAGTATTTATTTTTAAGTTGGTAGATTAATCTGCAAGGTCTAAAATAATCTGCAGCACTGCTGCCGTGCTGCACACTTTCTGCTATGGGGGCCAGATAGAGGAGAAATATTAAAGTTCGAAGTGTGACCAAAATCAATTGTTTAGTTCGGAAATCTAAAACAACTTAACATATCACATTCAAACACATTAACATACACATTCTTATACATATTGGTGATAAGACATGATTTTGCTGAATTTTAAAAGTATTTTCAACAAGCAAAAATGTGTATCAATTCAAGGTTGGAACTTAGCAAGTTAGTTGTATTTTGTGTCTATAAATTACAATTTAATTACTGATTTTGCTCTCGCTCATAATTTTTTATGCCTAATTTTTTTAAAGTTTTCTTTGTTTGTAAAATACAAATTTACCTTTTTGGACGAAATATTTTCATTATTTTTCCAAATAATGGATTTTAATTACTCAAATATAATTCATAGATAAACAAAACATTGCCTGCTATTTTCTTTGATTATTGACTGGCTATTTTTTAGATTGTGTAGATCATGGCTTGACTGATCAAAGGAATTTAAATGTTTTATAAAGGGAAAAAATTTGAATTAAAAAAAGTAAGCTTTAAATTTTCGTATCCTTAATTTTAAAATGAATTTGGATATTAAAACTTGTTACTTTCTTTGTGTCTATGCATACAGTATAGGCTTCATAATAAATAACTTTAAAGATGCATGGAAGTAGGATATTTTGGCAACTGTAAAAAATAATTAGATGCCATTGATGCCTGATTATTTTTTTCTTGTTTTCAACCCTGGATCACTAACTTATTGGTGTAAAAAACTAGTTGTACGTAAATGTAAGATATAAAAATGGAATTTTAAGTAGCTTTCTCTTAATTGTTTAAAATATTTATTTTTCTGAAAACCTACATTGTATCTAATTTTTTACTTTTTATTGCTGAATGAAATGTAATTTGTGTTATATATAAAATGACGAGAGTTTCAAAACTGGCCTTATCCAAAAACTTGAATTTTGGGAGATTGCGAAAAATCTCTGACTGTATCAATTGGTTTTCATTGGAAACCAAGAGTTTACAAGGCCAGAAATATATTATAAAACTACGGGTGTCCATAATTAAATGACTCTACTTTAAAGTTGTCTAGAGACGAAACAAGTGGTCAGAAAGTTGTGAAATTTTGCGACGGACATAATAAAAGAATGGGAATTTGTTTGAGCGAAAAAAATAGTTCAAAATTTCACCACTAGAGAGCATTTTATAATGAATTACACATTTTTAAAAGTTTTTACGCTTTATTTTTATCAGATTAAATAAGACAAATATACAGATCGCCCCCTGAAAAAAATAAAGTGTAAAAACTTTTGGTGTTTAAATTGAACAGACCATACAAACTCTGAAAAAAAATCCTCCTACGACAGCCGCCATTTTTTTTGCACAGAGCTCAGGCCTAGTATTCAGTAAATGGTAGCTAAATGTGTAATTTATTTTAAAACGCCCTCTGGTGGCGAATTTTTGAACTACATTTTTGCCCCACTCAAACAAATTCACATTCCTTCATTATGTCCGTCACAAAATTTCGTTTAATTATAGACACCCTGTAGTTTTTTTTTTTTTTCAGATTGTAGGGTTTTTTTTTTAATGCAGGTTCACCCTGTGTGGTAGTCGTAAAAAAAAAAATAGGGTATACGCTAAAGTCATAAACATCATGCCTAGCGTACATGCTATAGCTTTATTTGAGAAAAAGCTTCTTAAAAAAATTAAGTGGATTCACCGATAAAATAGATTGATAGGGATAACTCTATTTTTAAAATTTTGGATAAGGCATGTTTTGAAACTAATGTCTTCATATGGGAAATCATATTGTAAACAAATCTGAGGAAACATTTTTGTCCTAATACTAGAAAGAATCCCTACATCTGTTGTTACTGCCCCATTGCATATTCATTTTGATTGTTATTGGATCTTTATATTTATTAATAACATGCTGTGTATGTAGATATATTTAGTATTTGTATTTCATTACATTTTAAAACAAGATTGGTTTAAATGGAAGAAATAGAAAAAACCAACAGAAAATAAAACATATGTTCAAAATTAAGATATAAGAGGGCAAATCGAAAAATAAGTTACACTAACCCACTGTGAGAGTGTGCTGTGTGTTGTGACCTTGAACAATGCAGAAAAAGGGACAGTAACTGCTGAGACACCCAAGCCAATAGGAAGGTTGGTGTGGTTTTCCATCGTGTTGTGTGTGCAGAGCGGGCTAGGATAAATGGCATGTCAACTAGATGTTCACTCCAAATTGGTGGTGCGTGCAATGATCAGATTTCTATGGGCTAAGCAGTTTAGTCGCATGGACATTCATCGTCAAATCACTGCTGTATATGGTGAGAGTGCAATTTCTCGACCAGGTATTGTAAAGTGGTGTCAGCAATTTGATGCCGGACGCATGGATATCACTGATGAATATCGCAAAGGCAGTCCCACAACGTTCAGTACCATTGCAAATGTTGACCGTGTGGATGTAATCATTAAGAGAGAATCGGTGTAGACTTATCGCCATGCGAATTTCATGTTTTCGTTAAGCTGAAAAAGGATCTCAGTGGACAACGATTCCAAAATGATGAGGAGGCAAAAGCAACTGTCTCCGGGTAGTTACATAGTGCTGGAGGATATTTCTATGCATCCAGAATCGAAAAGTTGGTTGACCGTTTCGAGAAATGTTTACAGTCTTTTGGAGACTATGTGGAAAAGCAAACTTACATTGTATGTTGTCATAGCCGTGTTGCCTATGTATGTGTGGTTTAATAAATGGCCATAACTTGGAAGTGTAACTTATTTTTTGATTTGTCCTCGTATTAACTATAAAAAAGAATGTACCTCAAAGCATGATTATATGAAATGTAAAGCGGAAGACTTAATTAACATAAAAAAGAGAGAACCAACGTTATAGAACACAAATATAAGTAAGTTAAAACGCATATAGCTATTTCGAAGTCATTAGCTTCATCATCACTGCTTAAAAATAAAATAAATTTAAAACTGTGGATTAAAAAGGGGGGGGGGGATACAGAGAGGCGTACCTCAC
Source organism: Maratus speciosus (assembly GCA_963932465.1). NCBI lineage: Eukaryota > Metazoa > Arthropoda > Arachnida > Araneae > Salticidae > Maratus > Maratus speciosus. The sequence goes on along the minus strand of OZ010798.1, from coordinate 143,311,102 downwards.
ATCTTGACCGTCAATGGCAAAAAAAAAAAAAAAAAGCACAGTCGAAATTTTTTTTTCCATTGACGATCAAGATGTGAGGTACGCCTCTCTGTATCCCCCCCCCCTTTTTAATCCACAGTTTTAAATTTATTTTATTTTTAAACACTGATGATGAAGCCTTAGAGGCTTCGAAATAGCTATATGCATTTTAACTTACTTATATTTGTGTTCTATAACGTTGGTTCTCTCTTTTTGATACATTGGCATGAAGTACAATCCCTCTTTCATGACTTAATTAATATTTCAAATATTATTTATTGAAAATTAAGTTATTTTTTAATGACAAACTTCAGTTTTGGGAGGTATTCGTTGATTTTTACAACTTTGGGGGAAGGGAATGTTTATTCACCGTTTATGAGATTTCAGCAAAAAAAAAAAAAATACAACATTGACATTTCTTTATTTTTTTCTACAAAAATGCTTTATTTTTTTTAAAGAATATCATGCAACATATTAAATAAACAAATTTGTCTTTGAATCTAATTTCTGTTCTTATTTTTAGTAGCACATATTTCTCATATCTCAATGTAGCATTTAAAAGAGTAATATTCTAAAACTTTTTGCATATGTACTATCTCAGATTATTTATTATCATACTATCTCGTATTATTATCATCCCTTTCTATTGTGCTTTACCTTAGACATCTGTAACATATTATTCTCTCCATATTAGTTTCCTAAAAAAAATGGATGTAATTTTTAAGCACTGTTTCATATTTAAACTATCTGTAAAATAAGTTTCATCATACAATAGGTAAAGGATTCATAAACTTGCTAGCAATTAAATATATTTTACTACTAAGAATAAAAATATGCTAGTTAAAGTGAAATGGATAAATTTTAATCAATTTTGTGCAGAGGTTGATCCAGGCAAGATTTGGGGCCTATTTAAGGCCCTTTCAAAAAATTTTATTTAATAAAATAGGCCCCTTCACAAAATTCCTTTTAATAAAATAGGCTCCCTTTGTAAAATTCTTTTTCATAAAAACTTTTAAAATGTGTAATTTGTAAATAAAACTAGGTCACGAAAAACAAGAATTTTAGCAAGGGGATTTAAAGAAGTTTTTGTTAATAAATTCTTGGTTCGAATTTGAGTAATTGGATTTCAACTTTCATTACAAAATGTTATTTTTCACAAAAATATAATAAAATTCACCAAAATAACTTTTACTTTTCACAAAATGGGCCCCAAGAATAAAAACCTGCATCAACCCCTATTGTGTACTTTGGATAAATTTTTTCTTGAACAATTGAAAAGCTTTAGACAAAAAAGATGTGTTTGATCTTTCTAAAAAACTGATGTAATTATTAATTTAGCATATACCGTAATTTCCGGCTTATAATCCACGGAATATCTGTTAAAAAACCTCAGTTTTTAAGTGTGGATTATCTACCGGTGCGGATTATGTGCTGAAATTTTTCTTAAGCCAAAGTTCAGGGCAGACGTTCAGTTTCAGCTGGCAGTCATAAAATAAAAATGTAAACAGTTATCAAACGATTGTTTGCTGTCGACCGTTCGTGGGGTTGCTTGTGATTGGTTCACATGTGGCATAAACGTGCTAGTGGACGTGGCTTCCGATTATGATTTTATTATTTTTTTTAGCCTTTTGGTAACATGTTTCTATGAAGAACAAAGCGTTTCTAAACTCATCTCATTCAAAAATTGCAATCTCAATCATTTATGAAATAGCTCCTCCCAAAATTATGGCAGTTTTACTGATTACGATGATTGACATTACTACAACCAATGGGAATCCTTCACACATTAATCGAATGAATCATTATCGTATCGTAGTTTCATGGTTTTACTGCTGCCCTCTATGGATAGGATAATAAAATACAATTATGTCCTTGTAATTTATATTAAAAACCAAAACGTATTTGGTGGTATATCATGTTGAAAGTTATAATAATGTCTAAGAGAAAACCTGTTATTTAACACTGCAGAATTTTAACAGAACATTAATTAAAAAATGGAAGATGATTTAAAAACAGCAATTGTCACAGAATTATCTGTATTCACAAGACATTCAACGTTTTAGATATAAGATTCAATGAAAAAAAATATTTGTATTTTTTAACTTGTAATTATTTTATTATTATTATTTTTCAATTATTTTATAACAATTATCATTTAAATAGAGCAATTAAGTAAATAGGGAGGTGGTTTATTAGTAGTACTTTGGAATGTTGAAAACAATGAGTAATTATCGTATAGTCCGGCGTATAATCGCGGATTATACGCCGATGCAGATTATGTGCTGAAATTTTTTTATAAGGGCTAAAAATTGGGGCTGCGGATTATACGCCGCCGCGGATTATAGGCCGGAAATTACGGTAATTAAATATTTATAGTCCTAATTAAATTTTCTTAAGGTTATTTATAAAAAAAAATTGCATTTATTGTATCTTACAAAATTGCAACTTATGTTCTAAATTTGGTAAAGAATAAGTTTCTTTCATTTCTTCTTCTTGGAAGAAACACATTACTTCCTGCCAATTTTTCCCCATAGTTTTTTTCATTTTGAAAGAAATTTACCAACCATGTCTGAAGCACTTTTCAATGCACAATACAGTTTAAAAGTGTTTATGACTTCAGTTTGTCTGCCTGTGCTCTAACTCCCATAAATATAATCAAATTGCCTTCTAATTTTTATATGTTATTGATGTTTATTACAGCACATTTGTAATAAAAAATCAAGAGTGCTGCAATTACAGTACAGCATTGATTAATCCGAACGAACTTACAGGTGACCGGGTGTGTTCAGATTAACAATATTTTGGATAACTAATCATTTTCGAAAAAACGTAATAGGGTTATATGTATGAGCATAGTGAAACAAATGAACAGTGAAAATAAACATAATTATGATGCATTTTCTACTTCAATGCTTACAACTAGAAGAGTGAAAACTATCAAAGAATCAAGTTATCTAAGAAATATGCTGGAAATCAAAAGTACAGTACTGTTGGTGTACATTTTAAGAAAGAAGTCCAACATTTTCCTTTGCTTCAGAGAGGGCACTCTTTTTTCTTGTTGCTAAATCTCTTATGCATTTTAAAGATAGCATTTGAACAGATTCACGCTCTTGTTGCTAAACCAACTAGAAGGTTGTTTCTAGGCATTGGAAAGCTTCTTCAGTAGATGGTCTTTTTTCAACTTGTTCGTCATCACTAAAGACCTGTTTGGAATGGTCTTCTGATGGGCTTTGGTCTTCCTTGAGTATAGCAAGGATTTCATTGTCCGTCAATAGTTGGTGGCCACCAACATTACATTCGAGCCTTCTTGAATGTTTTCCTGGTCATAGTCTTCAAAACCTGAAGATTCTTGTATCAACTTAGCCAGTTCTCATACAAATTCAGTGCTTGGTGGCTCCTCAGGTTTAGTAGTGGGGTCATCTGATGGAAGAAGCTTATTCCAAGATGTAGCAAGAGTAGTGTCCTTGATGGAAGCTCAAGCTTCTGCTGTCATGCACGTAGAATCCTTCAAATTGAAATTTTGCCTTCTGGAATGCATTCGGTTAACCGGTAGTTTGGATAATTGATGCTTCACTGTATAGCTCATTTACAAGGACATGCAAAGATGTTCCATTACACCAGCGCTTCCCAACGTTTTTTCTTTCACCTACCCCTTTCTTAGGCTTTTCATTTCAGAGAACCCTTATTTCTTATAAACACACCCCCTCTCCCATACACTCAGCTAAATAACGCAAACATGCTATTTTTCATTAGTAATCTTCTTATAACAACCATTTAATAAATCAATACAAATTGCATTGTCATTTCTAGCATTTTTGTGACTTTATTAATCATTTTTAGAATTTCCGTCATTATCAATATTATTTTCACGTACCCCCGGCGGTATATGTACTCCAGGTTGGGAACTGCTGCATTACACTATTCTTTGTACCTTAAATTCATTCCATTAAGGTTAATGAGAAAATTCGTTTTAAGTGAATCTTAATGATCTTGAATTATTTCATAAATAATTACACATTGTTATGCATTTTGAAGCTGAATTAAAACATACTTTCTGTTGAATATGGGGTTCAAAACATTTATTACTCATTTACAGGTCACACAAAAGTATTTTATTACATAATGGTTTACAGGAAAATCTACTCTTTGCAGTATATTTTCATTGTGTTAAACTATTGGAAATATAATGCAATTGATGTACATTACTATGTCTTACTACAGGATACTTGTTATAGAATATAATGTCCATAGTATCATTCATTTACAGGAACGCATAAAATAATTCGTTTTCAGTAATTACTGGAAATGCATTTTAAGCCTTCATTTATGTTTTTAAATTTAACTAAATTTTTCAATAGTATGTGATGTGTATACAAATTCTATAGATAATATACAGAGCTGCACAAAAGAATTTAAGTGCCTTTTCATTCCTTCAAGAAATTGATGGAGGATAATTTTTAACTGTATGATGTGTTTCTTAACTGTAACTAAATTTTTGCAGAGTATGTAGTATATATACTAATCTATAGATCATATACAGGACTGCACAAAAAAGTGGATATTTTTCTGACTAATAATGGTAATAGCTGAAATTGGATATTGAAATGTGTTATGTGTTTTCCAAATGCACCACATTAAACAGTGAGGTTACAGTATTCTAAATGCACTGAAAGTGTTTTATAATCTATGCATGATGTTTCTTTCTTGTTTACTTCATGTTTTAAGAAAATAAAATAAATTTGTATTTATCTAATGATATACTGTAAAACATGAATATAACAGATTACAGCACCGCATGAAGGCATGAAAAAAATTCCAACATGTTGTCTTGTAAACTTTTAGTGTGTTGTAATAGGCATGTGCTTGAATTTTTTGAATGTTGTACACTTTATCCTATTTTTAAGCAATATTTTATTTATGTTGTAAATTTACAACTTTTTGCTATAAAATTTATATTTTTTATAAATAAATCTTTATCTTATTTTATATAAATAAATCTGTTTTTTATAAATAAGTTCTTGGCCTCTTAATAATCATTTTTGTTTTCTTTTTTTGGATGTGTTAATATGATAATGTAAGCAAATCTTGTGTCTGTGTATGTAAACTTGATCTTAAAAACGGCTCTAACAATTTTGACTAAATTTTGTATCTTACGATTTCCGGGCACACAAAGGCCATTGGATTAGCTTAGACTTAGATGTTTGAGAAAATTTGATTAGCTGATCATTATGGGTCAGGGTCCAAATATTATATCTATAAAACAGCTCAAACGATTTTGACTAAATTTTGTGTCCTACCATTTTGGGTTATAAGAAGACCAGTGGACTAGGTTATATATTCGAGAAATTTCGATTAGTGGGTCATTTGGGGTGTGTACAGTTCAAGCTAATTTTATCTAAAAAATGGCTCTAACTATTTTGACTAAATTTTGTGTCCAACTGATTTGGATTAAGAGAAGACTGCTCAGTTAGGTCGCATATTCGATAAAATTCAATTAGTGGGTCATTTCAGGGTCACTATGGATCAATGCATTTCAATAGGAATAAAGATTGAAACAGTTATTAAATTTTTAAACAGCGGGTATTAAACGAAAGCGCAAAGTTGCAACTTTTCACCAATTTGGTGATATTTGACAAAATGTTGACAAGATTTGGGCGGAAAAATTGACTTTCTACCAATGTCAAAACATATACTTGGTGCCAAATGAAAGAAAGACGCCAAGTTTGCAAGTTTTTGCCAAATTTTGATAACATTTCGTTAAAAAGTTGACTTCCAGAATCGGAAGGAATTTTCCAGAGATTCTCAATAGGAGCCGATATACAGGATTCAACAAATAAAAGATCATAGAAGGTTCTTAAAAAAACAGTGACATCACTCCGTACAATGCATATCTGCAGAAGAAATACAACTATCACATCAACGTTGATTTTTTTATCGAGTTGAACACAAAGCAATTTTTAACCGAGCTTAGCTCAGTTTTTCCTGCTAGTTATAACTACAGTAGTGTTCAAAAGTATTTGGACAAAGATAATAATTGACTTAAATAAAAGCAATAATAAAATACAAAAATCGATCATTTATTTTATTTATCCATATTCAATGTTTTACAGAATTTTAGCAAATGAACTAGAGTCCTGCATGGACCCGAACTCGCAAATTCCATTTTAAGTCAACCCGCAACCCAACTCGAACCTGACAAAAAGAATTCCTCGACCCCAAACCCGCAAAAATAATTTTTGGACACCTGAACCCGGGATATTTCAACCTACACACGACCCGAACCCGCAATGAAAGAAAAGTAAATTATGTTTTAATGTCATTTTGAAAAAAATTCTACAATTATATCTCTAATACCATTTTTATATTCTTCACAGAAGAATTAACAAATCTATATTGTGTAATATTCAAATATAGTAAAACTTCTGAATAGTGGACACCTTGGGATCATTAAATAGAGTCAAACATCGAGTTGGGTTACCCCAAATTTTGTTTTTTCTGCTCGGTATGAATCTAATTTTCTTTCGGCAGGTCGGTGTCACACTAGAAATATTCTTGCGGGTCATATATAAGTTTTTTGCCAATCTGATTGTTGGGTAAACATAATTGTGCTCAAACTTTTTGTGAAAATGCCAACAACCTGAGTGGCAAAAAACTTATTCGGGTCAGGTACGAAGGACTCTAGTTCATTTGCTAAAGTTTTGTAAAACATTGAATATGGTTAAATAAAATAAATGGTTGATTTTTGTATTTTATTATTGCTTTTAATTAAGGCAATTATTAACTTTGTCAAAATACTTTTGAGCACTACTGTAATAAAGCAATATCATCAATACAGTGATACATAAGTGTTGATTTGTTTAAACAGAAAAAAAAATGCCATGATTGTTTTTTTTATTGCATTTTTTTAAAGTGAAGCTTCAGTTGATGTAGTTTTCTCGGTAAGACTGGTTCTTCAATATCACTGGTAGAATTGGGATTGTCTGATAAACTGATGTCAGTGGATATGTCGTAGACTAATTGAGAAATCTGGCTATTAAAAAACAGCTAGGCTAATTATCTCCCCTTTTTCAATCAGCCTGTTATTTTTTTTTTCAATATTATTGCCAAAAGCATATGCAGTTTTAGGCTAATTGGACTGCCAGCTGTTTGTCCAAACGTCCTGGCTTATTGCAATAACTTCAAGGTAGTGAATGATTATGCCAATTATAGTATAAAATACAGAAGAGATTTTTATAAGTAAACTTTATACTGAAAAAAATCTGCTTTGAGATATTTAAGAAGATAGTTATAAACTTTCTTAATTAATAAAATTTTTAATTTCACAGCTTCTTCTGTGGATTAAAACAAATGAATAAAATTTTCTGAACTCTAAAACAAACATTTTAAAATCAAACAGAAATTGTGAAAAAATTGGAAGGAAAACATTACAGAGTCATATACTGTTTATTTGTCAGGAAGAAGCTAAAATAAAAATAAATAGTACAATCTATTAAAATGGTGGGAACTCAGCAAGATAACTTTTCTATTTCTTTTGATTTAACAAGGAAGTATTTAAATGCATTCTAGATAAGTGTATGGAATGGGCGATCATTTTCAGAGATTGCAAACATACAGGTTATTCCTAAAATCTTACAACAAACTTTCAACGGAGGTAATATGATCAAGACAAACAAGAAACATCTCAATCCATTTATTCTATCAAAAATACAATACATTCATATTCAATCAAAAACACTTGGTGTGTAACTACAAGCCAAAACTAAATTTTCATTCACATCTTTATCAATAATGAAGATTAATAATCGAGATTTGTTGCCTATTAATTTTGCTTGCATGAAATACGATTATATTATTGGAAATGACTGAATTTTGGCCAGTGACACAGTATAAGTACTGTCAACTGCATTCTGAATAAAGGAATGTCTAGCTCATCGTTGTTTAGATATGACTTGTGGCTATTTCCAGCCCTTTTTCATCATCACATCATATCACATTTCACAGAAATCAAAACAAGTCTGTTGAGAATACAGTTAGGATATTTCATTTTCATTAAAGTAACAAACAAAAATCCAAGTTTGGCCTCGAGTGAGGTGAAATACGTTGTATTTATAAGTGGATTGTGATTATGGTTTCCTGGACAAAAATTTCCTGTCTTGATGACTATTATCAAACGTCAAAGATTTTCTATTTTGTTTAAAAACATCCTGTTTTGTGAAAAAGCAAGAAACATAACATTTATTAGATAATGGTCAGGAACTTGGATTTATACATCATTAATTTCTATGAAAATCCTTATTTAATGGTTAATTTTCTTAAGTGATACTTAACAAACAACAAATAAAAAATGTAAAAGCATTCACTTTTATTTAAAAATGACTTTGTTTCTAATTATGCCGAATATCTTTATAAGTTGATAGTTAAAAGCAGAAGTTGTGTAAGGCTTCAAAATATATATTTTAAAAGGTTATAAAATATTTGTTTTGTCAAATATTTTTATATCTGGCCAAATTGAATATTTGGCATACCAAATAGTTTGATATTTGGTTAAACCGAACATTCAGTAACATGGATGGGTAGTGAATATTCGGTTTAATAATTATCATTTCCAAAAACTTTTAATTTAATAATAGCAATTATTTCATTAAAAAATAGGGATGCACCGAATATCCGGCTCCTGCCAGAAATCCTACCTATATTATTCCTACTGAATATTTGGTCTGGCAGGATACTGTAATATCTAGTTACCAGATAGTGACTCATTTTTAACATTATCAGAAAAAGTTAGTGCAAGTTTAATTTGTTTCTCACCAACATTATCTCATCAAGAGTGGTGCTAACAAAAAGAAACACAGTATAAATCTGCACAGGTTGTGTGGGTTTTAGAACTTTGCAGAATTCTGGCCATTGCTTTGTTTACATTTTTTAAACAGTAATTTGAATGTAATAATGCAATCGAAATTATAATGAATGCTTTCAATATAGTAAAATATAAAAAAATTAAGTCGTAGACTAAAATAATAAAATGTAAGATTGCTTTAAAAATGATTAAATTATTAATAAAAATAAAGGTCAAATAAATAATTAGTAGTGTATAATTAAATATGCATAATAAAGATGAGATACTTTTTTTAAAATTATTGAATGAAACTTGCCTCATAAAGGTACTCTACCAACTCACATTAAAATCATAAAATAATAGTTTTATTTCAGGTTTAGCCAGACTTTATAACTAAAAATGCTTGATTAATACATAAATATATTTGATAAAAAGATTGCAATATCAGCAATATCTTGATTTTTTCAGAAATAATTTTATACTTCCTTCATGAAAAAGCATGAGTTCACTCATATTAACTAGATTTACATATATTAAAATATGTACGGAATGATATAAAAAGTAAAACAAGTCTGTAATGTTGTTCCTACATATAAACTGAAAGTTTCACTGTTTACATCTGCGAAGCTGTGTGGATTTTAGTGGTGCAGATTTGAGGGAGCCTACTATATATATATTTTCATCATAATGAAATTATATGCTTTATATAAATGAAAATATAATATTTAATCAAACTAAGACAAGTAATTATTTATAATTAAATTTTATTAAAGCCAAGTTATGATGTAGGAACATTTGGCCTGAGTACTTTCAAGCTATAGTGTGTTATGTTTTTATCACAAATAATTCCTGCTTCTGAAAATAAGCACTCCTCTGATGGTCTTGTTTTCTTGTATTTTCAACATTTTAAAATAAAAATGATTTTATTGAATCTTTATTCACGACCAGCTGTATCAAAATAATACTGATTATGAAAAGAATTGTGCCACTTTCTTGAAAAGTATGTTGTCCCTTTGTTCTACAAACAAAATAAGATACTAGCAATGAGGATCTTCTCAATAACATGTAGGGGAGAGTGGGGTACAGTAGACCTAAGTACACAATGGACCATCCCTTACGTTGTATTTATTTTAAAATTTTTAAAGCTTTTTTTTTTAGGCTAATTGATTACTTATAGCCTTCAAAACACATCATTAGCTCAGAATGAACCCTTTTATCCCGACTGGCTGTTTAAGCTTCTAAAAGTAAAATTTTTCATCATCATACTTTTTTTAATTTAGTAATTAAAGGCTATAGGTAAATAAGATAAAACAGCTTTTTTGTAAAGGTAAGATACTTGTTTTTGTTTAATTTTAAAGTTAATATGCACTGGATGTGGATTTTTGCCTGATACCAAATTTACTACAAAAAATTTTACCGAATATTTGGTATCTGGCTGAAAACTTTCTCGTTTTTAATTTCAATAGAAAAATTTCCAGTTCATACATGCTTAAAGGAGAGAAACTTTAAATTAATAATTTTATGTCATTCAGATATTAATAATAGATTTAAATTTATTTATTAAGTTAATTAAAAAAAATGTTCTGTAGTGATTAATTATTGAAATTTAATCACGTTTTGTCTTTAGCGTATTATACATAGTAGCTTTTTTTTTATTTACGGTCATTGTGCATAAAAAGATAAACACTAATATCTTTCTTTTTATTGCTGATAATTCTAGTTTATTTATAGTTACTAATCTTATTCAAGTAGCTTTTTCTACATGACTGGGGCACAGTGGACCACTTTTGTAGTTTACATTTTTTTTTTCTCTTTAATGGAAAGTTCATTCTGCCTGAAAATATTCTTGAACATTCTTTAAACATTTTTACATTCCTCAGAGTTTTTTCAGAACATAGTTTCAAATACATAAAAAAAATTATTTGTATATGTTCATAAAGTGGACCAGTATGCCCCAGAAGCGGTGTACACTGGTCGACTCACTGGGCCACAGTGGTCCGCTATTAACAGGAGCATGCGAAGAGAAAACTGTGACCGGGGCAAAGTTTCAAATTGGCACCAAGCTCATCCGTCAAAGTTTCAATTTGACACCCCCCTTCCCTGCCTTCACTTTGTGGTGAGTGTCGCAAGTGCAGAAACAGAAATAAATTCTATTGAATACATATTTTGCCTTTACTTTGAACTTTAAAAGATTTAATAATTCAGAAATTCCATACAACTAAGTAGCATAAGAGAAAATTGCACTTATATTATGTCAAAGGGGATCTGGGAAATGGGTGTAGAAAAAAATGTATCTAACAGTACAGTATACCAATTTGCCAACCCTTTTGAATTCCACAAAGGAAACCACATGCTATTTTGAGAATGTACATTTTTGTCCTTAATACAGAAAGCAAATTCCAAACTCAGAAAAGAGACGGTTAACAACAAAGACAAAGACTTAAAACAAGTTTTAAAAAGTAAGAAGTCATTAGTCAGAAAATGGTTTTGGGGTGTGGGGTAAAGGATGGTGCATTAACTTTGAAATGAAAAACGTACAGACTTTCATTTTGAAAAACATTCCCGATATGCATATAATTTATTTTTGCAAAAAAAGTAAAAGAATACCGAGGTTGGTAGCATAAATTTGGTGCCCTCTCAATTTCTGTACCTGGGGTGACTGCCCCTTTCGCACGGTCCTGGCTATTAAGTATTATTTGAAATACAATAAAAATTTACTTTTTATTACTTTAACCACTTCAACGGTTGCCCCGAGATAAGTTAGGGGTAAAAGCACTGTTTTCCAATACCTGCTGCTGGTGAAGTGGTTAACTCTTCTTTATTTCCCCTTTACCTCCAAAATAACATTTGCAAGTAACATTTTCAAACAAAACAAAACAGAAAAATTATCAAAAAAATTATTATATTTTTTAAATACAGTCCACTCCCTTTAATCATCAAATGCCTATAATCCACACTATATTTCAGGTGTAAACAAATAGCTAAAATCTTCTTTTTTAAAGCAAGACAGTGTGCACTTTGACCCTAATAAAAATTGACTGATCTGATGAATTTATTAAGAAATTTTTAATGCATTCATTCAGCAGTGTGCGAAGAGAAAACTGTGCACATGACAAATTTTCAATTTGGTGCCCCCCCCCTTTCCCAACTTTTCTTTGTCACATGTGTCACAAAATTAAAAAGTGCAGAAACAGAGACAAATTCTATTGAATACATATATCGTGTCTATTTCGAAACTTTAAGTTTAATTTTAATTCGGAAATTTTAGGAAAATAACATAATAGAAAATTGCACTTATATTTTTGGAAAAGGGAATCTGGAAAATGGGTGTAGAAAAAATGTATCTAAAAGTACAGTATAACAGTTTGAAACCCTTTCATATTCCAAGAAAGAAACCCCATGCTAGTTTGATGGTATATGATTTTGCCACAAGCACAGAAAAGAGAAAATTAATAAAAGAGATTAAGACAAAGACCCAAAACAAGTTTTTAAAAGGAAGAAGTCCTTATTCATAAATTTGTATTTCGGTGTGGTGTGAGGTAAAGGACTATGCAATACCTTCGAAACGAAAAATGTACATACTTTCATTAGGAAAAAATTTCCAATATGTAAATATATATTTTTTTCCTTTTCTTACAAAAAAGAAGAAGAAAAGAGGTTTGTTGTAGAAATTTGGCATCCCCTCAATTTCCACACCCGGGGTGACTGCCCCTTCGCACGGCCCTGCATTCACTAGAAGGAAATGTTCTGTGTACCTTGTAAATAACTATTAGACTGATATATTCCAGACACATTCACTTTCTATATAAAAGATAAAATTGCTTTTAAAGAAGGGTTATCTCTTGAGTATAAATATTCCAGTTTATCAGAAAAACAAACTTTTCTTGCTGATCAAAATATCCTGACTCTTAAAAGGCTTCAAGATTAAATTTCAGAGCATAAATTAAAAACTATAAAGCAAACCACAATCATTTAGTGTTTGATAAATTTTAAATTAAGTAGAAATGTTTTCTATTAATTTTGTATTATACCATTTAAATGTATTTCTAATATTAAATATTTTACGTATTTAATAAAAAGCATTTCTTTCATTTCTGTGTTATTTATTTACAGTGTGATTACTATATTTGCTGATAAATTCCAACTATTAGAATGCGAACAAAGAAATGACCTATAATCTGCAAAACATTCGGTCCCGACCTGTGCAGATTAGAGAGAGTGTACTGTAATAACAGATTAAGATACAGATAAACAATTGCAAAAAAGGCGAAGTTATTAAATAAAATAAAGTCACTGTCATGAAAATTTGAAGCTGAAACTCCAAAATACTTATAAGCCTGAAATTTTCTGAAATAATTTTAAATGTGAAGGCGATTCTGCAATAACACTGATATAAACAACAGATTAATAACTATACAGTTTTGGTTCCAAATTTGTTTTATATTACATCTAAAATAGGTAATAAAATTTCAGAACCTGCCAGAAATTGTTTTAGTAATAACAGGCTATAGTCAATAGGGCACTTGTATTTTTTTTTAGTAAATACAAACCAAAATATTTCTTATTATGTTAAATAAATTGACATTTTTCTTTGTTTACTTTATTTTACAGTTAAAGAATTACTTTAAAACACCATTTCTTTGTAGAGAATAAGCCATTATTAATATTTTGAAAATTCTGCATTACAGTAACAGAGTGGATTGTGGACCATTGTACCCCAGCTGTGGGTGGTCCACTGTGCCACAAGTTGAAGCTCAATATACATTCTCATAAAAATGTTGTTTAAAGCTTTCTTTTAAGCATACTATTAACTTTAATATTAAATAAAAACAAGTATTTTACCTTTACAAAGAAGCTATTTTTTCTTATTTATCTATAGCCTTTAAATAATAATAAAGAAAAGTACAATGATGAAAAATTTTACCTTTAGAAGCTCAAAACAACCAGTCAGGATAAAATGGTTCATTCTGAGCTAACGATGTGTTTTGAACGCTATAAGTAATTAATCCAGATTTGTAATCAACTAGCTTAAACGAAAAGTTTTAAAAATTTTTAAATAAATAAAATATAAGGTGTGGTCTATTGTATACTTAGGTCCACTGTATGTACCCCACTCTTCCCTATATTTTGCAGAATTAAACAGTATTTCTTGGAAAAAAAAAAAAAAAAAAAAAAAAAAAAAAAAAAAAAAACAACTGGTGAGCACATAGCAGGAGTCGAAATATTGAAGATACGGCAATGTCCTTAAAATCTGTGCATCCAGTGGGAAAAAGGAATAATAAATTACTTGAAATATATGTGATTCAATGTATTCAATCTTGAAATATATGTGAATTAATGTATTTTGCAGAATAAAACTGTAGTGTATTTCTGGAAAAAAAATAATCCAACTGAAGAGCATGGAGTGAGAAGTTGAAATATTGAAAATACAGCAGAAAGTCATCGAAATCTACTTGCATCCAGTAGATAAAAGAACTAACCAATTTGCTAGATAGATGTAATCAAAGTAGAAATGCATATTTCCATGAAAAAATTCACTTGGCGATTGATAACAATTCTTTAATCACCACTTTTACAACTTTAATAGTCACATGGTGAGGGCTAATTTTTACCTATACAATAAATGTCCGATTAACTGCCACCCCCCCCCCCCCATGTCTATAGGTCAAAATTAACATTTTTACCCACTGGCCAGTACACTGATTTTTTCCACTGGCCAGTTTATTTTAACCACTGGCCAGCAACAAAGTTATGTATGCTCCATACAAAATTGTGTTTTTTCTAACTATCAGCATTGTAATTTATTAATATATATTACCTACCATTCGATATGATTACACTCAACTGAAAAATTTTATTTTTACTATTAATTGCAATGAAATAAATTCACAGGAAATTTTCAGAAAGGTTACAGCAGAGGGGAACCCCCACCACCCTCGGCACCAATTAATATGCATTTTTCTGTGACCATTTAACGAATTTCGTGTTTTTTTCGCGATCTTTTGACGAAATTCACGTTTTTTCGCGATCTTTTGACGAAATCTGCAATTTTTCGCGATCTTTTGACGAAATCTGCGTTTTTTCCGCGATCTTTTCACAAAATTGCGTTTTTTTGTAATCTTTCAACGAAATTTGTGGGGTTTTTTCGCCATTCTTTGAAAATATTTGCATTTTTTTTCAAGATTTTTTGTCGAAATTTGCGTTTTTTGCGCGATCTTTTGACGAAATTTGCGCGAACTTTTGACGAACTTTGCGCGATTTTTTGATGAAATTTCTGTTTTTTCCACGATCTTTTGACGAAAGTTACGTTTTTTACGCGATCTTTTCACGAAATTTACGTTTTTTCCGCGATCTTTTCTCGAAATTTGTGTTTTTCCGAGATCTTTTGAAGAAATTTGCGTTTTTTCCGCGATTTTGACACGAAAGTTGCGTTTTCTCCGCGATATTTTCACGAAATTTGCGTTTTTCCTACGATCTTTGCGTTTTTTCCCGCGATATTTTCACGAATTTTGCGTTTTATTAGCTATCTTTTCACGAAATTTGCGTTTTTACACGATAGTTTGAGGAATTTTGTGATCCTTTTTCGTGATTTTTTTGTCGAAATTTGCGTTTTTCCGCGATCTTTTCACGAATTTTGCGTTTTTTCCGCGATCTTTTCACGAAATTTGCGTTTTCCGCGATCTTTTCACAAAATTTGCGTTTTTCCGCGTGACTTTGAAGAATTTTGTGATTCTTTTTCGCGATTCTTTGTCGAAATTTGCGTTTTTTCCGCGATCTTTTCACGAAATTTGTGTTTTTCCGCGATTTTTTGACGAAATTTACGTTTTTGCACGATCTTGTCACGAAAGTTGCGTTTTCTCCGCGATCTTTCCACGAAATTTGCGTTTTCTCCGTGATCTTTCCACGAAATTTGCGTTTTTCCGCGATGTTTTGACGTAATTTGCGTTTGTTACGTGGTCCTTGGGCGAAATTCACGTTTTTTGGCGATTCTTTGACGGAATTGGTGATTTTTTTCTACGAACGATTGACGAAATTGATTTTTTTCGGCGACCATATCGAAATTAGCGATATTTTAATGTCCGAAATTTCGGACTGATGACCGGTTTTTTTTTTTTTTTTTTTTTTTTTTTTTTTTTTTTTTTTTTTTTTTTTTTTTTCGGAAACGAATGCCTTAAATTTTCGGAAAATTCGAGGGCGAATCACCCCTGCTACTTTCTTTTCTTACGTTCGGCAGAATCGCCGATTTGGACGCCGTAAATTCCGAACGATTTTCACCTTTTTCCTCCCTGGCATCGATCTTCCAAACATCGCGTTTGGCGAGTAGTGCCCATTGAGTTTGGCGAGTGAGGACAATAAAGTTAATGGCCACGTTTTCAGTGTTACTCGACGCCTGGCGAGTGGCGAGTGCTAATTTTGTGCTATACCCCTGCCTGCATTTTTAGAAAATCAGAAACGATCAACAAAAATTCAAATGCAAATAAACTCGAATAAGATGGCCCATTTTGAGTAAAAGGCTTATCTGACTTGAGAAACAGTAACTACAAAGTATTTTTGCGGATGAAATCACTGTCTGTCTTAATTGTGACAAGAATGAAATTGGCTATAAAGAATTAACGGATAACAAATTATTCAAAATGTTTTGAAATCAGAGAAACCTGAAGCGGAAGAATCTGGGAATGTTCATCCAGGAGTCAGTGATACTCTCTAAATGCATTAATTGGTTTGAGATGCAACAGAAAGCACATACAATTCAAGTACTTTTATTACATAGAATTCGTAATCTTGCTGTAGTAAAAAGCACAAGCGAAACACAAACATAAAACTATAATGGATTACTTTGTATGAAAAAAGATACTACGTAGTTATTCAGTAAAATTTTAAGTTTGTCTTATAAATAGATTTCTTATTATCAGTTATGCTTAAACAAAAGTACACACACAAAAAAAAGCAATTTAACAAATTACAATGACCATTTGGAAAATGATTTTATCAAAAACTAAAATTTAAGACATAAAAAATCGCACGGAGTTGATCATACATTACGTACGCCATGGATTAAACATTAACATTCCTGGACCCATCATGAACATATTTTAAAAGAAATTTCAGTTTTACAATTTTCGGTAACTGCAAATTTTTAAACTTCTACGGAGCTGGTCATGCATTACGTACGTCATGGATTAAACATTAATATTCCTGGACCAATTTTAAATGACATTTCATTTTTAAACTTCTAAACATCCCACGATATTACTTTTAATATCGTCGCATAGAGAAAAAAAATGTATTTTTAATTGCAATTTGTTTGAAAGCTGTATCTCAATTTGTTTCTGAGTTATTAATTTTTTTTTATAGTTTTTATTACTTTTTTGTCATAGTGGCAACAGAAGTATCCATCTCTGTTGAAAGTAAAGGGGAAATACAGATTACTGTATCGACCAATAGGAAAACGAATAAAATGCAGGATTCAACTAATAAAAAGCTTCAGATTACAAGGATATATTTAGGAAAATTTTAGGTCCTTTAAAGGACCCTTCACAAAATAATTTATCTTAAAACAGGACCCTTCACAAATTGTTTTATCCCTAAACAGGACCCTTCACAAAACATTTTATCCCAAAACAGGGCCCTTCACAAAATTATTTGTCTCTTAAATAGACCTTTCACAGAATTTTTTCACCTTCAAATTGAACTTTTCACAAATTTAGTCATTTAAAAATAAAATTTGGCCTGTAAGTAAGCAGTTGAACTCACCAAAGAGCATATTATTTAGCTTTTTATATATTAAGGATAGAACATGAAGTCATCGATAATTTAAAATTCACAAAATTATGACTAAAATTTTCACAAAAATAAAAAAAATTCACAATTTCACAAAAACAGGACCCTGTGAGAAAAGTCTGGACAGACCCCTGAGATATGTTTTTGATTCCCTACCCTGACCGAGGACAATAACCATTTTTCCAAAAGGTTAAAAATATTTTAATCATTCTTATTTAATAGAAATGTAATTTTAGTAATGGTCTTGCACTGTCTTTTGATTATCCGTCACACCATCGGTCCCTTGAATGACAAATAATCAGAAGTTTACTGCATTTCAATGGCTGTTCTAAGCAAATATTGTGCCATATAACTATTGATTCAACACTTGAAAATTCAACTTCAAACATAAAGCTTAGAAGGTATAATTTTTTCTTTTTTGGCGCTAAAAAAGTCACTTCCAGTCACTGCAAAAGTTCTTCTTCTACATAATGACACAGTTAATAACAGATGAAAAATTCATTTACAGTTGTTTTGACTGAAAATATAAAAAATATACACATTGATATTTTGAAAATAAGTATTAAATATATGAAAATATCGAAAATCATGATATTTAGAAAATAAATATCAGATATTTATATCAAGTTATATTAGGGATGCACCGAATATTCGGTATCTATTCGGTATTCGGCCATGTTACCGAATATTCGGTTTGGCCAAATATCAAACTATTTGGTATGCCGAATATTCGGCTTGGGCGAATAGCAAACTATTCGGCCTGCCAAATATTTGGTTTGGCCGAATATCGAAATATTCGGCCAGCCGAATACTTAAAAAAAATTTTAAAACATACAGTCGAACCCGGTTAAGACGCTCATGGTTAATACGCGATCCCACTTAATATGCGGATTTTGTCCGATCCCTTGAACATCGCCCATAAGGATAATGTAAAAAGATCACGTTTAATACGCGAACGGTTATGACGCGATCCCGCTTAATACGCGATAAATTTTCTCTTCTTCGAGGGAAAAAAATCACGCTTAAGACGCGAATTCATTGATCAAGATGCGAATTCCTTCTCTCTTCTCGAATGCTACCAATGTAGCGGATTTTTATTATTCAGATAAAAAACACTATTTTCGAATAGCATTTAATTTATTTAACAACAGATTAATTAAGGCGAAAATTACTAAACGGAAATAGTGATAGACATTTGAATAATAATAATAAAAAAAAAACTCGAAATTAGCAAAACTGCAATTCTTTGATCCCACCTCCTAGCATTCTTCGTCTCTCCCTTCGTGTGTGTCTTTTCTATATACTAGTAGAGAGAAATAGACGAATTCAGGCTACTCAGATGCGTCATAAAAATTATTGTGATTAGAGATGTTCATACCAGTTGTTAGAGGAGATTTTAAATGTACTTTATATCGCTACTTTTATAATGCATATTATAGACAACAAAAAAGGAATCTCGTAAAGATTAAATACGACTCCAATTGGATAATTCTTTTATGTATACTTTACTTTTTGCTATAACAATATTTTATAAGGATAGTTTTTCTTATTATATTAATAATGAAGAACATATTATAATGGTACTCATTATTACAAGTACTAAATATGAATTTAAAAACTGGATTGTGCTTCAAAGATTTAATATTTTTTTCTTTTTGTTAAAAAAATGAGTGTAGTAGGAAAGTTATTTTTGGTTGCAACGTATTAATCGGCAATAAAGTCATGTTGGAATCCATATTTATTTTCCGTTCTTATTCCAGTTTGTCCTATAAAAAGAAACAATGCGTTAAAGTGGAATACAATTAAATTTCAATCGGAAGATATGTAAAAGACACAATTTTCGACCATAAACGTATAAATGAAAGCTCTGAGGTTCATTTAGACGATTATCTGTGTAAATAAGCTCATTTCCTGCAACATTATACAAATCAAGTTTAATACGCGACTTTTGATCACTCCCTTGTAACGCGTCTTAACCGGGTTCCACTGTATTTTTAAAATTCTTATACCACTTGTATGTTTAACAGTCAACTTATAAAAATATTCAGAATAATTAGAAACAGAATCGTATATTTAAATAAAAGAGAATGCTTTTACATTATTTATTTGCTGTTTCTTAAGTATTATTTAAGAAAATTAACCACTCACAAGGATTTTCATAGGAATTAATTATGTACAAATGCATATTCCTGAACATTGTCCAGTAAATAATCTGTTTCTTGCTAAGATTTTAAGTACAACATTTACAATCTCTGAAAATGATCACCCACTCCAGACACCGATCTAGGATATATTAAAAAACTACCTTGCTTAATAAAAGGAAGTAGAACAGTTATTCTTGCTGAGTTACCAGCATATAAAATTTGAATAGATTGTATTATTTATTTACTTTTACTTTAGTCTCTTCCTAACAAACAAATAATATATGATCCTGTACAATTTTTCTTCCATTTTTTTCACAATTTCTCTTTGATTTTAAAATGTTTGTTTTAGAATTTAAGAAGATTTTATTCATTTGTTTTAATTCACAGAAGAAGCCATGAAATTAAAAATTTTATTAATTAAAAAAGTTTTATAATTATCCTCTTCTTAAATAACTCAAAGCAGATTTTTTTCAGCATAAAGTTTACTTGAAAAAAGCTCTTGATTATCAAAATGAAAGTTTCTGTTTTAAATATTATGTAAAACTGTTTTAAAATTTAACATTTTAATGCCTTTAAACTTTGAAATATAAAATTATTTGACAAGCCGAATATTCGGTATTTGGCCTAGCAGTTACTATTCGGCTAGCCGAATATTCAGTATTCGGTTCGCCTATAGGTCGAATATTCGGTATTCGGCCAAAATCACTATTTGGTGCATCCCTAAGTTATATATTTATTGATATATGTATCATCGAACTGTGTGCACAATGCAAGCTCACAGAAAAAAATTAAAACTTTTATTTAAATGTATAAACGTAATTATTTGTGCTTATTTCAAATTTAAACAACCGAAGAATATGAGTTAAACTTATATGAAATTGAGCTGGTGTAAAGAAATTTTGGTACTTTTCGGTTAGCCGGGTGCCAGTGTTATATATACATATTTATATACTATACATACATATATGTAAATATACATATATATATATACACATATTGTATATATACACACATACATATATGTAAATATATACATATATGTATGTATATAAATATGTATGTATAACACTGGCGCCCAGCTAACCGAAAAGTACCGAAATTTTTTAATCTACTGGATGTTTATTCTGAATAGTTTTAATTAAATTTAAATATATTTAAGGTTATTCTTCGAAATATTAATAATATTGCTGATCTTCTTGGAACATTAATAAACTCACTTTTACATGTCCGTCACATTAGCGGGCATTAATATTAATATACTTTAGAATTGAACAGTACTTTTCATTTTACTCTATATGTATTACAGCTATAATCAATTGTTCCCTATTGTGTTTTTTAAATCTGCCTAAATCTCCAACTTTGAAATCATTTTCTAAAAGATTTTTAGCCTTTAAAGAAAACAGAGAAATACAATTTGACTTCTTAGTATATAAATTGCCAAAAATTTTGAGCATTTATGCAAGAAAATGGCTGCATGAGTAACATGTCAGAAATATCAAGTTTGGATTTGAGAAAAGCATGACAAGGAAAAAATAAATTATTATTTTTATCCTGAACCTATTCGGTTAAAATCTCTAAAGTATTAAGCTAAATATCCAAAGTAATTTGCTGAAGTATCTGGCCATCTGACATTCAGTATTCGTCCAACTGAATATTCATTACATGACTAATATCTGTGCAACTAAAGATAGATCACCAAAAAAAGACTGTCAATCATCAATATTGTTTATTGCTGCCAATCACATTCAAAACAGTAATTTAATTATTACTAAATACATAACATTGTTAAAAATGGTAGGTAAATGATACAAAAATAAATTAAACAATCATAAATAAATAATAATAAACTATAAACTACAGAGCAGATGTCATAAATTCCCAGGGCCGCCATCTTGTAATTTTTCTTGGTGTGAAAACCCCTTTTCCGCCAAGTAGTAAATGTCGCCAAGCTCCAGTTTATACGCATGTTAGGTTTAACGAAAATAAAATGTAAATAATAAACAAAACTCATTAAAATGGCAATCACTAAACATCTTATGAGCGATACGTGCTCAATAACATTAACTGAGAAAAAACATCACTGGATTCCACAAACTCCTTCTGCCGCGACCACAAAAATGCACGGAACTCGTTAAAGTGGAAATCAGTAATCGTCGTATGAGCGCTATGCGCTCATTAACCAAAAAAAAAAAAAAAAATCACTGGATTCAGCAGTTCTCGCTGTGTAGCAATCTCAAAATGTAAAAAACTTGTAAGGCAACAAGATATACATAAAATTATCAACATACCTTAACAGACATCTGCTTTCTTGAAAACTCAAGCATGAAATGCCCACAGAGTAAGGAGATTTTAAACAGAGCCGCAACTTCGCCTGAAAATAGTGCCCCAGCGGATAACATACAAACTAAATCATCGCGTTGGCGATTTTTATCATCGTGATTTCTGTTTACTGTAACCCTATTCTGCTTGGCGTCTTCGTCTTTTGATGTTGTCATTATTCGCACATGTGCAAATTTTCTGCGTTCCCTTTTCGAATAATTCTTCGTATTTATTATTATTAAATTATTTTTTGAAGATCATTGGAATTCTACAAAATGTTAAGAAGATACGGTGATATTGTTTGCAAGAACAAGACGTCAAAGTTCGGTAAGTTGTGATTTTCATGTGTTATTTTTGTTCTTATTTTTCAAGTTGCATAATGTATGAAATATTTTTATATAGATTCAGTGTTGGCAGATTTTTAACAAATTTTTACTTTATATTATCGTTAAAATGACTGTCGTACCATAAATCTCAAGTTAATTTTTTTTTTCTGTGTATAAAATTTTATTGATAATGCATTTTCTATCGCATGGTACTAATACAGGGTTAGAAATTAGCTGTCGTTATTCGTCAAATGCAACTAAATTATTGGATTTCATGACCCCAAAATTATGCATAGTCGTCAAATTTGACGCCTAGTTTTCTTTCACTTTAATTTTTGTTTACAAACGCTATCGTTGGCACCTTAGCATAATTTAACTAATAGCACTATTTTACTAATGGGCCTGCCACATTCACTTCAAGAGTACCTGGTTTTGATAAAATAAGATACTGTATCAAGAATGTTTTAAAATTTTAGAGCTCTCCCCCCCCCCCCCTCAAAATAAATGGATTTGGGAATATTTTTAAATGCTGCACCATGATTTTTATCTAAAGGTTCTTTTATTTGTTATTTTTTTAATTCTCTGATGTATATTGTCAGTCACAGGATTTTTTAAAAACTAGGCTTATCCCTTGTTGTATCTAAAAGTTCATATTTCCTTTCAATGGACATATTGCTTGATAATCTGTTTTGTATGCTGGTCGATTCCGTGGAGAGTGTCACACATGTAATGCAGGCTTTAACTTGCATTTATTCAATTATTTATTAAATTTTAATGTTAATTCTGATTTTAAGTGGTATGGTAAATAAGTTAATAGCATATTTTTAAATTTAAATGTGTGGCAATAAAACTCACAGAAGTATATCATTTAATTTCATTACTCAAAATGTGCTTTTTTTCTACTTCAGAAAAAAAGCACATTTTGAGTATGAAATTAAATGATATATTTCTGTGAGTGTTACTTATACACAATTAAACTAAAAAATATGTTAATAACTTATTTACCCTACCACCTAAAATCAGAATTAACATTAAAATATAATAAATAATTGAATAAATGCAAATTAAAGCCTGCGTTACGTGTGTGACTCTCCGCATGGAATCGCCCTGCTTTAGAAAATGAATAAACTAACATTTTTCTAGAATCCAAATATTGTTGCTTAATCAAATTTCACACTTTTATAGAAAGCCAATTTTTATTTTGTTTCAGTGATTAACACAGAGATAAAGGCAGGGGGTGGGTTGTACATATTAAAGACTTTAATGCATAAAAATAGAAATAATATTATTGTTAACAAGGTTGCGAAAAAAAAAAAAAATGAGAAAATATGATATATAAATTGAAAGCATGAAATGTAGTTTGTTACCTAGAAAAAAAAATTGCACTTAAAATTCCTAATTTCTAACCCTGTTACTAAATGTTATGTATTTCTTAGTTAAATGGAAAGAAAAATGTGAGACTGCATTGTAGTAATAATATTTAACTGTTTCTGCTGCCGCACAAATTTTTTCATTCTAATTTTCAACTGCACTGAAAATTCCCCATTCGTGTCAGTGGTCGATGCAGGATTTTTTCTTGGGACCCATTTTGTGAAAAGCCCGGTAGCAGAAAGTTCGAGACGGGTGACAGGCATCGCAGATTTTCTTTTCTCGTTTGCAGATTATTTTTCTATTGAACTTCTATTTCGCTCTTTATTACTTAATACAAAAGCTTAAGATTATTATAAGTAAAATTAATAAAATGCATAATTACGTCAAAGGTAAGTGAACGTTCGATTAATTAATGCTTCAATTATAAAATATTTTACCTGCAGATTATTTTCTGCCCCTGAAGTATCTGTTGCAGACACTTGGAGAATTTTTTGCTACTGGGGTGAAAAGTATAAAAGATATTTTTGGGAGCAATTGTTAGTTGATAATAACTTCTTTAAGCCCTTCTATTAAAGTTTTTCTTTTGGATGAACTTGTTTTGTTTACTAAACAAAATAACAATAATGTTTAGTATATGAAATGGAATTTTGTGAAGTGTGCCCAAATTTTGCCTGGATTGACCCATGCTTGTTTATAGTTAAAAAAAAAAAAAAAAAAATCCAACTTTTATTATCACACATAATATAGAGGAAATTTATAGGTATTGTGTAATTATTATAATAATTACTGAAATTATATAAGATTATAATTCAAATTTTTGAAAAAAAAAATGCTGTTGTAATCGGTTAAAAAACTGTAATGCATTTAAAAACTCAAAATATTGTCTGCAGATATGAAAATTTGCTATTAAAATTGTTAAAATCCAAAACATGCACTTGAAACTTTTATTAAAAGACCATTTACCTATAAATGTACTGTTTCTTTCCTTAGTTGGACATTTTTCACTCTGTTGGTTATACGCCTTGTTAGCAGTGTGAAAATTTGCATATTTAATAGACATATATGCACATTACCGCAATTTTTCATCTCATTGCCAATCATATCATTTTTGTTTGTCATATCATCTCATTGTCGCTTATATAAATATTCATGGCGATAATTTGTTGTGTCTTAATAATTCATATTTAATCACAACAATACTTAGATAATTAAAACAAGAAGCTTTATTTAACAACACAACATCTCAGAGCCGCATAGCAAGCATGCCGCATCGCTAGCCATCAAATCACAACATTTACACAGTTAATAAGTTACCGTTAATTGTTGGTTAAGTAAAAGTTGAAGTATATGTTTTCGTTCAACATAAATATATCACATCCCCCCTCTTAGTTATACAACACTCTCTACAATATTCATGAAACATTCCAAATATAACAAATATTAATCACACACATAATCATTCAGGTATTGGGGTCGTTTTATAATACGACCTGTTCGGTTGCTGGTATTGCCTTGAACAATTACATTATTAGCTATAGGATTAGATGTGGCATTATTAACGAAATTGTTACTGTCTGGAAGATCATCAAGTATGTCATCGAAGTACTGATGACAAGTTTTAGATAACTTTAAGAACTTTCTGTTTCTTATGAAGATTCTTCCAGAATAAGTTTGATTTTATATGACCTAGGGTTTTCTAATTTACATAAAACATTAGCAGGTTCCCACAATTTAGTTTTAGCATTTTGAACAACAATTTTATCCCCCTGTTTAAGTTCCTTTAAAGTTTTACTATCTCGGTCATAATACTGTTTTTGTTTTTGCTGTCTCCTTAATAACTCTATGTCAACATCTTTAAAAAGTTCAGGGTTAAGAAATTTATTGTTAATTGGTAACTTTGTTCGCAGTCTTCTGTTAAACATTAACTGGGCAGGAGATAATCCCAATCCTGAAATCGGTGTATTACGGTACTCTAATAAACCTACAGATGGCCTACGGTTATCTTTGAAAGCTTTTTTAAAGATTGTTTTGCATATTCCAACTGCCTTCTCAACCATACCATTACTTTGAGAATAGTGGGGGCTTGTAAATATTATTTCAATATCCCATCCCTTCCCAAAGTTTTTAAACTCATAACTGTTAAAGGGGACATTATCACAGATAATTGTTTCTGGTATCCCAAACCGGGAAAATATTTCTTCTAACTTGGTAATGATTTCTACAATTGTTTTATTTATTATGGGTACAGTCTCGATCCATTTTGAATAATAATCAATTATAACCAGATGATTAGCATTATGAAAATACATAATATCTATTCCAATTCTTTGAAAAGGACGAGTTGGCACTTCATGCGGTATAAGTGGTTCTTTGCATTGAGAATTTTGGAATTTTTCACAAATACTACATTTAGATATGACATTTTCAATATCGTGATTAATGCCTGGCCAATACATTAATTCTCTAGCCCTATTTTTGCACTTTTGGATACCCAGATGTGATTCATGTATCAAAAACAACATATCTTGTCTCAATACCTTAGGTATAATAATTTTATCATTCAAAAATACTAACCCTTCTATACAAACAATATCATTTTTTAATTTGTAATAATGCATCAAGCTCTTAGGCATTCGCCTTTTTTCAGGCCAGCCATTTTGATAGTATTGACTGATTAATTTTAATTCATCATCCTCAGCAGTAGCTTTCTGAAACTGTTGAAACCGGCTTTCACTCATTGGTAAAACCTTAGAGATTGAATGTACCATGTTTAACATGTCAGGGTTACCTATCACTTTTTCTTTAATATATGCTCTAGACAATGTATCTGCAATATACATTTTGCTTCCTGGTAAGTACTTTACGGTGAAATGATATTTCAACAGCCTCAGAAGCATTCTCTGTAATCGACAGGAAATTTTAGAGATTGGTTTAAGTACTATAGATGTCAAAGGTTTATGATCACTTTCAACAACAACTTTGTGACCATAAACAAAATTGTGAAACTTTTGAAATGCAAACACTATGGCCAATAACTCTTTTTCGATTTGAGCATAGTTTTGTTCAGCATCAGTAAGACTCCTTGATGCGAATGCAACTGGCTGACCCTCTTGCAATAAACATGCACCTAGACCATCTTTAGAGCTATCACATTGAAGTGTAATAGGCAGGGATTCATTAAATACTTTTAGAACTGGTGTTGAACTGATTAACTTTTTAACAGTTTCAAAACTGTTGTCCTGTTCAGGACCCCAATCAAAATCTACATCATTTTTCAGCAGACTCCTTAAGGGAGAGGTAACTGTTGATACATTCGGTATAAATTTAGAAAGAAAATTAATCATACCCAGTAACCTTTTAATGTCACTTTTACAAGATGGTTTTTCAAGATTGACAATAGCTCTAACATGACTTGGATCTGCCCGTATTCCATTTTTAGATATTAAAAACCCCATATATTTTACCTCAGGTACCTTAAACTGAAACTTATCTTGATTGAATTTTATATTATTTGCTTTGGCCCTTTCAAGAACCTCTATCAAAATTCTGTCATGTTCTTTTTCATCTTTACCTGCTATTATTAGATCATCATAGTAAATTTCTACCCCATTAATATCTCCAAACATTTTCTGATTCTTTTTCTGAAATACCTCAGGAGCAGAGGAAATACCCTGGGGAAGTTTATTAAATTTATATCTACCAAAGGGAGAGTTAAAAGTGCATAACTCTGAACTTGGTCCATCTAATGATACTTGCCAAAATCCATCTTTCAAATCTAGTACTGAAAAACATTGTTTGCCCTCTAATTTGTGTATTATTTCATCTGCTGAAGGCATTATATGATGTTCACGCTTAATTGCTTTGTTAAGGTTTCTAGGATCAATGCATATTCTCAATTTACCATTAGGCTTTTCGACAACAACTAAACTGTTAACCCAATTTGTTGGTTTATTTACCTGAGATACAATGTCCAAGTTTTCCAATTCGTCAATAGTACTTTTGAGTTTTTTATGTAAAGATAGCGGTACCCTTCTAGGGGCATTAATTACAGCATGCACATCAGGTTTTGTTTCAATATGATGTGGTTCCCCAGGAAAATTTCCCAATCCCTCAAACACAACTTTATAATTTTCAATTACTTTTATTTTGGATTCAAGAGAAACACTATCAATATACTTAATTAATTGTAATTTTTCACAAGCCTGCAACCCTAAAATTGGCTTAGCTTTAATATCAATGATAATAAATGTAAGCAAAACATTAGAATATTTCTCAGTATTGCAGACTAGGTCTACAGAACCAACAGGTTTCAGCTTATTATTTCCATAGGCTACTAAGACAATATCAGTTGAAGTTAATTTATGTTCTAAATTTAATGTTTTGAAAATATCCAAAGGTAAAACATTGACTTGAGCGCCAGTGTCAAGTTTAAAAGACACATGCTGACCTTCAACTGATATAACCTTAAGCCATTCATTACATTTAATAGGATTAATATCATGCACACTATCAATAAACAAACTAATATTAGAGTCGTCATATTTAGGATAGAAATTTGAGTCACTATTTTCAGGGTGAACATTAGAGTCACTAAATTGTACTTCATTCACAGTTTTATTGGTGTATCTTGCAGCCGATTGTTGAAACTTACCTCTACACACAGCTGCAAAGTGGTTTTTCCTCTTACATTTGTTGCACAGTTTATTATATGCAGGACATTGTCCTTTTATGTGAGTTCTACCACAGGCCTGGCAATCCATAGTATTAGGCCTTCTGATCGGATACTTGTTTATAGCATCAATATTTACGGAATCATTAATAGCTGCTACTTGTTTTCTGCTAATTTCGCAAGCACGAACGTTATCAATAGCCTTTTCCAATGTTAGTTTGGGTTCTCTCAAAAGTCTCTCTTGTAATCCATGATCATTTACACCTAGGACGATCCTGTCACGAATGAGGCTGGTTTCCTGGTCCCCAAAGTTACACGATGCTGCAAGCGTTTTCAATTCCGTTACGTACGAGTCGATATTCTGACCTTCTTTCTTCGAGCATGAAAAAAACTTAAACCTTTCAAATACTTCATTGCTCTGGGGCAAACAGTAATTGTCAAACTTCTTGATAACTGATTCAAGGGTCCGTGCTCCGTCATCACCTTCAAATGAAAAAGTATTGTAGATATTTTCACCTTCGTCTCCAATAAGATTTAGTAAGATGGCGATTTTTACTGGTTCCGACTTTTCATTTTTTTCCGATGCTAATAGAAAATTATTGAATTTATGTTTCCACTTCAACCAGTTATCTTTCAAATTTCCATTGAATATCATAATACCAGGTGGTCTGAAAGTCTCCATTTCCGTTTCAAACGTAATAAAGGGTTGAACACATAAAAGTTCACACTAAATTTGAACACTAAAGTTCACTTCTGCCGAGCATTCTTGACATGAGCTTGAGACATGAGTTCGACAATCCGATTTAATCGGATTTATTATTCGCCTGACACCATGTCGCTTATATAAATATTCATGGCGATAATTTGTTGTGTCTTAATAATTCATATTTAATCACAACAATACTTAGATAATTAAAACAAGAAGCTTTATTTAACAACACAACATCTCAGAGCCGCATAGCAAGCATGCCGCATCGCTAGCCATCAAATCACAACATTTACACAGTTAATAAGTTACCGTTAATTGTTGGTTAAGTAAAAGTTGAAGTATATGTTTTCGTTCAACATAAATATATCACACTCATAGTAATTTTGCTGCAATACATAATTAAGTTTTCTAATTATTCTTTAACATCTAAATTTTGTCTTTTATTGTATAAATTCAGTTAAAATACCCTTTTTTTTTTCCTTCTGGGTGTTACTGTGCTGCATTTCTAACATTTTGCTGAAAGCATTCTCAATTTTAATTTGTATTCTATTCTATTTTATCTTCACCAACGTTGAAAAGGTCTTTTATTTATTTTTTTTTTCCCACAAACTTAAAACAGGAATTTTTATTTAAAACTAAATTAAATATTTCTCTGATTTGATGAAGGTTAGAACCTATAACAAGCACTCAGGGTGGGCCAATGCAAGTCATAAAAAAAACGGGACACTTTAATATCAGAATTCTCTTGCATAAAAATAAAATAACTGAGATACGAATGGAAAAATACCAACACTGACTATGTGCACAATTTTAATTATGAATAAATTTAATATAAATACGCAAAGTAATTAAAAATTAAACATTTCTACTGTAACACTTTGAATACTATATTTAAATTAAATGTTTTTTAAATCCATGGAATTACAAGATCCAAATATAACTAACATTTCTATGAGAGATATTTTTTTACTATTATTATTAAATTATTATGTTACATTACAGAAAGGTATTCTGAGTAAGTATTGATTATTTTTCTTTTCATTGTTTAATTTAAAATAAGTATTGGGTGTAGTTCCTATTTGATTTTTAAACTGAAATTTTAAAATACTCTAATAATTGTTTACATATAAGATTATACAACCATATTATAACAAAAATTTTATCTGTTACATTACTCATTTTTTCTAAAACAAATCTATTTATTTTTAATTAAAACTATCTACAATATTTCATTTGTTATTTATACTGAATAACACGTGCTTAAGGAATTTAATACTACAGTAGAAGATCTTTATAACGCAAACCTAAAAATGCAAGGTTGTGCGTTATATAGAATTTTGTGTTATATGGATCACATCATTAAATTCACCTTGTAGACATGGCCAAGTAAGTCTGAAACATATCAAAATACATTAGAATATCTTTATACTGCATTCCTTGTTATCAAGAGTTATCCAAATTATAAATTTTTGCATAATATAGGTTAGACATTGTTAACTTTACTTTATAAACATGATCCAAATATAACTGACGCAAGCATCCCTTATAGACATTTTCAAAAATGTTCATTGCAATAATAGCATTTTTTTCAGTAAAAAAGTCTTAAATTAGAAGATAAAGTTGAACTAATGTATCAAATTTAGTCCTCTAGAGAGTACAGACATGGTACAGGCTCAGCAAAAAAAAAGCTGAAGTTTCACAGCCTCATGGAATTTTGACGAAATTAACATTTTTCCACAGCGTTCAGATGAAATTTCGGTTTTTCTGCGATACATTGACGAAATTAGCGTTTTTCCCCGACCACTTGACGAAAATCGCGTTTTTCTGCAATCTTTCGAAGAAATTCGTGTTTTTTTCCCGCGATCTTTCGCCAAAATCGTGTTTTTTCCGCAATCTTTCGAAGAAATTCACGCATTTACCACGATCTTTAGTCAAAAATCGCGCATTTTCCACGATCTTTCACCAAAGATCGCGCATTTTCCACTATCTTTCGCAAAAATCTGTGCATTTTCCACGATCTTTCGCCAAAATTCGTATATTTTCCACGTTCTTTTGCAAAAATTCACACATTTTCCACGATCTTTTAACAAAATTCACGTTTTTTTATCATCCGACAAAAATCGCATTTTTTCGCGATTCTTTGATGAAATTCACATTCTTTTTTCGCGATCCTTCGACGAATTTCACGTTTTTTCCACGACCTTTTAAAGAAATTCGCTATTACACGATCTTTTGCCAAAATTCGCATATTTTGCATGATCTTTCGCCGAAATTCGCATATTTTGCATGATCTTTTGACAAAATACGCTTTTTTCTGCAATCCTTTGACGAAAATCGCGTTTTTCCGGTGATCCTTTTTTGAAGTCGCATTTTTTTCCCACGATCCTTTGAAGAAATTTGCGCTTTTACCGCGATTCTTTGAAGAAATTTTCATTTTCCCGCGATCGGTTGAAGAAATTTGCTCAATTTAGCGCGGTTCGTACTCGCGTTTTTGTTGTATTACATCCGCTCTCGCTAATCCCTTCCCCCCCATTAAAAATGTCAACAAATTTTAATGCATATTTGCATCGATCCCAGAGATAATAAAATTCACTGCTGAAAAAGCGGAATTCCGTGTTTTCGCGGAAAAGTAACATGTCTGAGAGTAGCAATATTTTACAATTTGAAAATGCAGGTGCTTTTTAACTGCAAAATTAATTGTTTACATCTGAGAAGTTGTGCGTTATATGGAGAATTGCGTTATAAAGATCCTCTACTGTATTAAAAAAGTCTCAGATCAATGTCACAAAATGTGTTTATGCCAGTTGTTGCCGGTTATAACCACTTTCTGTCACGAGCTCAGCAGAAACCCCTTTCTGCTGTGCCAGTGGACCAGAAACCCCTTTCTGCCAGCAAAAAGCCAGCCCTGCCCCCCCTCCTCCTAGAATATAAACCAAACTTCCTTTCAGTTAGCCAAAATTTTCGGCATAATAAAATTTAAAATTATAATTTGCTAAAAATTAAACAGTACATAAACAAAAACTATAAAATTATTAATTTATGTATTTTATTTCCAATTATTTATTTCAATTGACTAAGTTTTAATGAATTTTTATTTATTTATTGGGAGTACAAATTAATTCGGTCCGTTTTTTTTTTTTCGTTAAAAAAACATTTTATTTATTATCAAAATGAAAAAACATGTTATTCAAAGTATTGTCCATCGGCAGCCACAACCTTTGTCCACCTTTCTGGCAATTTTCGGATTCCATCTCTGAAAAATGAGTCTTCTCTGGACGCAAACCATGAATCGAGCCATTCTTGAATTTCTTCGGAAGAAGTGAAGCGGTGTCCAGCCAAATCGTGATGCATCCGTCGGAACAACCAATAATCAGAAGGAGCAATGTCTGGCGAATACGGCGGGTGGGGTAGGACCTCCCATTTCAACGTTTCCAAGTAATTTTTAACGACAATTGCCACATGGGGCCGAGCATTTTTCACGCAATGCTCGGCCCAAACGCATTAATTGCAGTCGGTAGCGTTGGCCAGTAACTGTTTCGCCAGGTTTTAGCAGCTCATAGTACACTATCCCAGTCTGATCCCACCAAACGCACAGCATTACCTTCAGACCATGAATATTCGACTTTGGCGTTGATGTTGACGTCGATGGCAATGATTCACCAGGCCGAGCATAGTATTTTCTCTTCTTGGGGTTATCGTAGTGTATCCACTTTTCGTCTCCGGTAACAACTCGATGCAAAAAACCTTTCCTTTGTTGTCGTTCGAGCAGCAGTCCACTGATGAAAAATCGCTTTTCAACGTCGCGCGGTTTCAACTCGTATGGGACCCAATTTCCTTGCTTTTGAACCATTCCCATGTTTTTTAAGCGCACGGAAATTGCTTGCTGAGTGACTCCCAACGATCCTGCAAGCTCTTGTTGCATTTGGCACGGATCTTGATCGAGCAATTCCTCCGATTCGGCATCTTCGAACTTTTTCGGCTGGCCCGGGCGCTCCTTGTCTTCGACACTAAAATCACCATTTTTGAAGCGTCGAAACTACTCTCTACATGATTTATCAGATGGCGCAGATTCACCATATACTTCCACAAGCGATCGATGCGCTTCAGCGGCACTTTTCTTCCAATTAAAAAAGAAAATCAAAACTTCCCGCAAATGTTGTTTATTTAGCACAAAACTCGACATATTGAATGCTCAGAAAACCAATTTTGTTGCATAAAACTCGAAGCTTCGTTGACTGAATATGGTTGACAAAGGTCAAACCTTTCTAACAATGCCAAAAACATCTATCATTATTCAGTAAACAAATCAGCCAGAGCCATCTATTGAAAACGGACCGAATTAATTTGTACTCCCAATATTATTTTTTCTTTTAAATAAAATAAAATTCTGTGGTTTGTCTTTGATTGCAGTTTTCTCAGGGACGGGAAAATTTACGTTTACCTGTCAGAGAGGGGAAAAAGTTACTGGTCCTGTTCCTGTGGACCCCTAAATTTTTTAATTTAGTGGTCGAATTGAATTTTTAGTGGTCTTGAACCAGCGGGCCGCCAAGGATTTCGAATGCTGCATATACATATACATTCATTTGAGTAGCAGCATAAAAACCAACCAATATCCATAATTTTGTGCGCTACGATTTCTCACATTTAAAGGTTGGCAAGCCTGCATCATGAAATTACCAATTGCAGGATGTTGCATATTATGAAAAGTGGGATTAAAGAACAATGACTTGCAAAACTTATGTTGAAAACACTCTTTCTTAGAATAATTCTAATTACATTTTATTGATTGTTCTGCAGTTTTGTAATTAAATGCATATTTATCTAATTTCTTTCTTTTTTATATTGCAGGGCTTTTAAATCAATCATTATACAGAAGTCTTGGTGTTATGAGTTGAACAGCTATTTTTTTTAATGTAATAAGAAAAATCTCTCTTTCTACAATGTGCGTTGTATCTTAAAATTTTTTCAGAATAACCTGATGAATAACAGCAAAGTATAACAGCTTCATGGACAGATATAGTACTATTTTAAAAGGAAGATGCTAAGGATTAGAATACATATAGACAGTGCTTAATTTTAAACCAAATCTCAGCTCTGGTACTTCTTCGTTTTTAATAAATATTTGAATTGAAATATTTGAAAGTGATTGGAATTCACTGTAGTTCGTAGCTGCTATGCTCCTGAATCCAAAGTAACAACAACAACAAAAAAAAGCAAAGCTCAAAATTATCTTTCTTTGCATTCTTCCTTATCAAAGTGCTTATACAGCACGCCACACATGTAAAAGCATGTGTTTGTCTAGCGCACAGAAGTATAAACTGAATGGTTTTCTATCTGAATGCCAACGATGAATACCAGAATTAATTGCAACTGTATCAGCCATTTTTACTCGTTGTTGTTTTATGTTTACTCTCTACTTTTTGTTCCTGTTTATAAAATAGTCTTACTGATCAACATTTTAGTTTGACACAGTGTTAAATTTCACCAAAGCTCGTTGGAGCTTAGCTTCAGTGCCTCTTTAGATAATATTTAATTATTAGATGAAACCCATTGGCATTTTTAAATGCTGTTCATCGAAGCCCACCAGAACAACATCATGTACTGCGTTTTGCTAATTGATTAAAAAAAAAAAATCATTGTTGATTTTCTGGAAATTTCCTACTCCTAATTTTAATGTTTTTGCACTTGAAAATACATTCTCATCTGCAGACTTGTATAAAACCAAAAACTTTCTGCGCACATAAATATTGGGTCAAAAACTTTCTGCAAATTAATTTGATGTTTAATAAAATAATGTGTTATATTATTTTGACGATATTAATTAAAAACAGTAGTGTTAAAATAATTACCATTTAAATTAAAAATTAATATTAATTACAGAATAATTATGTTAGTTAAAAAAATAATAAAACTAAAAATCCATGATAAGAAGGGGATCTTATCAATTATTCCAGACCTGCCAACCTTTGAAAATGAGAAATCGTAGCACACAAAATTTAAATTAATCTGGAGGTTGGTTGGTTGGTTTTTCATGTTTCACAGCCATCTTTTGACATTCGTAAAAGGAATAAGGTTTTCGTCTTTCAACTCAATATAATAGTAAACTTTTTTCCTCTGAGAATTTTTATACGATTTTTAAGAGTTTATTTTCGTTTCGCAGCGTTTTTTTTTTTTTTTTTTTTTTACATTTGTAAAAGGAGCCTGGTTTCAATTTTTTTAGCCCAGTGCAGTAAATTTTGACGGAATTTGTGATTTTTTTTTCCCCGCCATCATTTCAGGATAGTCACAATTTTTTCCCCACAATCGTAATTCATATTTTCCTATTACGATTCTTTGTTGAAATCTGCACTTTTTACCATGAACTTTTGACGAAATTCACATTTTTTACCCGATCCTTTGACAAATTTTGTGATTTTTTACCATGATCCTTTGACTAAATTAGTGTTTTCTTCCTGTGATTTTTTTTTACACTGTCATTTGTCGAAATTCGCGATAGTTTATCGCAAATTGTGCGATTTTGCACACTATTTCAAACCTTGCCCCTCAAGAAACCCCCTCCAGAATTCTTAAAATGGCACCCTTGTTTCTAAGGAACGGAATTCCTGTATAAATATTTACAAAAACACGATTAGAGTGTTTTATGTTAAGTTTTTTTTTTTTTTTTTTTTTTTTTGCAGACCAGAATTTTTTTTTCTCATGAGCATTTTTTAATGTCCGAATTTTCGGACTAATGGCCAATTTTTAAAAACTTTCGGAAATGAATACTTGGAAATTTCAGAACAGAATCACTCTTGAAAAATACGCTGCGCGGGATAAAAATCGCAACTAGAAACAAAAAATGCTTTTGTGTTTTTTGCAAGAAAAAATCGTAGTTTAAGACTGATTTTCGTAGCATCGTAGTTCATAGGTCCAAATCGTAGCAACTACGATTTTTTCGTAGCAGTTGGCAGGTCTGATTATTCTGTCAATAAATTTAGAAACAGCCCAATCCTTTATATTGTGAGCTCTTCGCACAAACAGTCTTAATATTCACAGAAATAATGTGACATTGCTTCTGAAACAACTGAATTATATTTTGTAAGGAGAGGTCCATTCATAGGTATCATTAAAGAGACCGGTGAATTTTTATTGCGGCCGACGAAATTCCTGTTTTTTCCGCGAGCTTTTGACGAAATCCGCGTTTTATTTCGCGATCCTTTGACGAAATTTGCGTTTTTTGCGATCGTTTGCCGAAGTTTGCGGGGTTTTTTTCGCGATCGTTTGAAGAAATTCGCGTTTTTTCCTCGATCCTTTGACGAAATTCGTGTTTTTTCCCGATCATTTGACGAAATTTGCGTTTTATTTCGCAATCCTTTGACGAAATTTGCGTTTTATTTCGCAATCCTTTGACGAAATTTGCGTTTTATTTCGCGATCCTTTGACGAAATTTGCGTTTTTTCGCGATCATTTGACGAAATTCGCGTTTTTTCGCGATCCTTTGACGAAATTTCCATTTTTCACGATATTTTGACGAAATCCACGCTTTTTCGGCGGCGCTTTGACGAAATTTTCGTTTTTTTCGTCATCCTTTGACGAAATCTGCATTTTTTTCATGAACTTTTGACAAAATTTGTGTGTTTTCCGTTAT
Organism: Maratus speciosus; assembly: GCA_963932465.1. Classification (NCBI taxonomy): domain Eukaryota; kingdom Metazoa; phylum Arthropoda; class Arachnida; order Araneae; family Salticidae; genus Maratus; species Maratus speciosus. The sequence continues at coordinate 143,274,302 of OZ010798.1, read as the reverse complement.
GCTTTTACGAAATTCGTTTTTTCCTGCGCTCCTTGGACTAAATTTGCTTTTTTTCTGCGATTTTTTGAGGAAATTCCCTTTTTTGTGATCTTTTGACGAAATGTGTTTTTTTCGCGATCCTTTGACGAAATTCGATTTTTCCGCGATTCTTTTACGAAATTTGCGTGTTTTTCGCGGTTCTTTGACAAAGTTCGCGCTTTTCCCGCTATGCTTTTACGAAATTTTGTTTTTTACCTGCTAAGCTCCTTTGACGAAATTTGCGTTTTTTCTGCAATTCTTTGACGAAATTATCTTTTTTTTTCACGATTCTTTGAAGAAATTCGCGTTTTTTCCACGTTCCTCTTAGAAAAAATTTGCGTTTTTTCCGCGATGTTTTGACAAATTTGGTGACTTTTTTCTGCGAACGATTGACAAAATTGGCTTATTTTCGGCGACCATTTGTTGAAATCCGCAGTATATTTCAGTCATACTTTTTTTATGTCTGAATTTTCGGACTGATGGCCAATTTTTTATTTATTTTTTTTTTTTTTTCGGAACCGAATGCTTTAAATTTTCGGAAAATTCGGAACAGAATCCCCCCTGCAAACAATAAATAAATCGTTAAAATTGGGGAATATTTTTAATTTTTCGGTATTAAAAAAAAAAAAAAGTCAAGAACGAAAATTAGGTTCTTTTTTCCCTAAAAATTTTCCGAAAAGTTCCGAATTTTGCGGAAAATTTTCCGCGCACGGCGTGCGTCTATATTATACAACTCCGCTCATCTGTAAGAAGATATGGTGGATTAAGAGACAATCCAGATTGCAGAGGTTTTCGGTTATCTATATAATGTGTGATAGTTCACAATTTTACAAAAAAAAGCAATTCTAAAAATTGTAGAAGTAATAATGCAGAAAAATTTAGGTGCAGTGTGTTTTATTTTTACTTATTTAGTTTCACTTTGAGAGGACTGGCTAAAAAAATATTAGTATTAATCTTATAGAGAAATATCTGTGTACTTCATATTACATATATATAATGTTTTATTTTTCACATTTGAACTTTCTGAAACTTTTTTTTTTTTTTCCCAAGATTTGAATGACAAGTTAAAAATGTTTACAAAAGTAACTATTAATAAAAAATAAACAGTCAAAATAATAAATATATATTAAAATTTAAACTGAATGTACTTTGTAATTATGTAGTGATTATTGTTAGGGGGTAGAACTAGTACAAATTACTGGGACCCGGCCCTCCTATAGGATCTGGCTTTGACCCTTGTTAGTTGCAATATCCAACAAATAATAAAAATAAAAAGGCCAAAATTGCTATTTTTATATTTACCTGTTTGTAACAGAATCCTGGTTCAAACAGAAAATTTCATGATCCTGCCAAAAAGTATATTATGCAATTAAACTTCCTAAGATACTACAATAACAATTATATTTTTATTGATTGTGTTTTGTCTTAGCATGTCTCATTGTATTATGATGTGGTGGAAGGCGGCCCATATTCGAATTACTACCCAGGCTCGCAGTCTTTTTGCACATCCCTGTTTTGTACTAAATAGAATTCATAACATTAGAGCATATGATAAAAAACATGATAATATGATAAAAAAGGGCAGAGTGCTGCATCCTTCAAATTTTTTCACATTCGAATATATTTTTTATGAGTTTTTTAAGCAAAGTAAAAGAAGAAAAGAGAAATTAGAATAATTTTTCCACCCTAGCTCAGCCGAATACTAAAATAAAATCATTTATAATAAATAATATCATTTGATATATTTTAAATAACATAACTATAAATTTTATTTATGTGTTGTACATTAAGGAAATTTAAATGTTTATTAAATTTATAATACAATTTTATTTCAAATATTAAATATAAATTTAGTAATAATTTGAATTTTCTTAACATGCAATACACAAAATTATTTAAAAATTTCAAATAAATTTATTAATTTGAATTTTATATACATTATAAAAATGATTTAATTATGCTTAAGTATTACACATTAAAGAAGTAGAAATTGTTGTTTTCTTGTTGTAAACAAGAAATTTCAAATAGTATCAAAGATTATTTATGAAATGGTTGAGCAAGAAACAATGTAAGGGAAAGGGGTTGTTTCTAAGATCAATTGGTTTTGGTTTAATAAAAGATAAAACTTTATGAAGCTAGGAAAAAAGATAACGGAATATTTTTCAGGAAATGTATATGTTTGATACATAAAAACTAGAAATAAAATATTATCCAACAGAATGAAGATTATAAACAGGGGCGTCGCCATGGGGGGGGGGGCTCCCCCCCAATATTTGTGAAGTTGGGAAATTTGAGCTTAGAGTTGGGAAATTCTGGAGTTTTGAGACATTATGAAATTTTTATTGCTTCGGTGATTATGTTTCTGACTGAGTACTGTAACAGTAAGCAAGTTAAATTATCAAAAGAAATACAAAAAGAAATCAGCCACACTCAATCTATCATTGTATTTTTCAGTTCTACGAAAATATTATACATCTACCAGACCTAAATTTCTCTACTCCTATCCACCAACAGCTGACTATCCAGTTCCTTTATTTCCTTCAAAACTTTGTTTCTTTCTCAAAAATGTCACCCTTCCTCCCTTTCCCCTCCCAAAAGAGAATCCAGCTATTTTAATCCAAAGGGATTGCAGCTTCTTTTGAAAATAGGAGATCACTTGCAGCACAACAGATAGGAATGTAGTCACTTACTTGAAACACAGCTGGGCAAGAAGATTTGATGAGTTTTCACAAATTGCACTAATTTTGCGATTTTTGGACAATATTTTACTCATTCTCGTGATTTTTTTGCTCCGAAAATTAGTTAACCCTTCCCTGTCAAGACAAAAGCATTATATGAGCAAATGTGAATATAAGAAGTCGTTAATTTAGATAAATTTTCCACATTTTACCTTTATTTGTGTGCGGAAATATATATATGTCCTGTTCATTTATATTTATAGGTGTTTATGAAATTTTAAACCAAAAGTCCAGTGTCGTGTGTTTAAAGCTGTTCTAAAAAATGACTATAAATCTTAGCACGAAAGAACCCTTCATAATAGGAAAAGAGTTTTCGTGCAAGACTTTGGAGCATCTAAAAATCCATTCGAGGATGAAAAAGGTAAAAAAGTGGATGATTTGAATTTGGAACAGAAATACCCTCATAGCATGCATGGTCACGGTGACGTCACTGCAAGTCACTGTGGTCACGTCACATCTGTGACCGAAATGCCACCACTCAGTGATGTCACATTGTGACTGAAATGTGAACTTCTTAGAAAACTTTAAAAACTTACGAAAATTCTTCAAAACATGTTACTTTTTGTAAAATTATATTTTTCTGGCAATTAAAAAAAATTGTGACATCTCTGTTATGTCACTGCTATGTAACGTACGCCACGTCACATATGTGACAAAAAAACCAGCATATTGTAAGTCACAGTGTGACAAAAAATATGAACTTCAAAAATCTTTGAAAATGAAGAGAAATATTTTAAACAGCCACGAGTTACAGCGGCATAAGGAATGAAAATATATTAGTGGATAGTAAATGGTAAATTCCGTCACTAAAGGGGAGGGGGGTGGGATAATAAATAAAGTGCACGATACAAGCATTAATAAACTAAATTTTTAGGCTATATTTTATCAATTTGATATCTAAGACAGTGAATGTATACTTTTTCATGATTTCAATTTTATCTAGCATTTGGATAATATATTTACAATTACGAATATTAAATTTATACACTTTACATATTTAGTTTGCTGGGAGGAAATTTCACTCTTTCTTTCTTTTTTTACTGGCCAGAATTATTCGAAACACTTCTGTGGTTTCAAACTAAAAATTTTCTATTACAGTTAAATCTGCACCTTTTAATGAGCATGTAGAAAGAGTCTTCAGAGTTTAGTCATCTATGCATTTCTTGCTTTAGAATATTTTTATAATTTGTATTCAAGTCCTAAATTCTACTTCTTTCAGACTTTTAAAATAAAATTAGCATTTTCCGAAAATAAAGGAAAACAAACTTTACTTTAAAAAAAAATAGGAAAAAAGGGGGGGGGGTGTCGTTAATACATTAAATTTATTTTTAAACCTTTTAAAAATTTAAACAATGTTTTATCTAATAAACTCTAATTATGAATATTATTATTATAATTATTTAGAAAAAAGGAACTTTACAATACATTTTAACTTGAATTATTTGGTACGGATAAAAAGAAAAGATTAAATACATTGGACATTTCTTCAAATACAAAATTTTAATGAATGATACTTTCAGAAAATTTCTGCGCATTCAAATTCCATATTTCTTGTATACAAAAACAAACAATCTGTAACAAACCATCTGCTCGAAAATCGTCTGCCCACAGATAAATAAATATGAGAATACGCGGGAAATAGTTCACTTGTTTTAGAACAACACATCTACAACACTTTAAGATAAGGAAATGACCATTTTAGGATACACGGATATTAATGGAACGTGCATGTAAGTTTTATTTAATTTAAATATTTTATTCCTGGTTGTATATTATGAGTTAAATAGTTATTTTGTAAGAGACTGATCTTTAACTGTTAGAAGCGTTATTTTCCAATTTGATAACTGTGAAGAAAAATATTTTAATCTGCCATCGCTTGAAAAAAAAAAAAAAACTGCGCAGAGACATTCATGCCTACATTCATACTGGAATTAATATAAACATTAATTTACTCTTACTTGAGATTAAAAATGTATGGAACGACAATGATTTGGAATTATTTTATCGGCTTCTTACTATTTTTTGATTACTAACATTTATAGTTATTATTATTTTGGGGTTAAATATGAAGTTCGATTATCATGAAATTACGAAACTGTTTCAGATTAGAAATTAACATTATACTGGGAAAATGTATTTTTAACATATTACAGTAGTGAAACATTTGAAAGAATTTTCTTTTAGTGCTAATAATATTTTAAATTACCTTTTAAAATCCTAAATCTTCAAACCAATGTTTTCAGATTTAACATTTGCCAAAATTATAAAATAATAGGAATTCCTTATACCATATGGAAATATTTTTGAGATATTGTTAAATCTAATAATGCATTTAATTTATCTATTGTAGTTTGCTGTTGTTTAACAGTACAATTATAAATAATAATTATTATTTTTAGTGTTTTTCAAATTGGTATATTTATTTTTTTTAATTGTATGTAAGCATTTTTTCTGTTTGTGATTTTAATAAAACATTTAATTATAGACATTCTGAATGGGTTATTAAATTTACTTCTATTGTAAATTAATTTTCTACGTGTATGATTCGGGTAATTATTGGCACTAAAAAGTAAAATATGATATTTAAGCATTGAAATAAAGTATTTTTCATGCCTGATAGGAAGTTATAGATTAAACTGCTTTAGTATATATATTTTTTAAGTTCATATAATACAGGATACATAATGTAGGACACAAGTTGAAAAGTGCTTATGACTTCGGTTTGTTTCTCCGTCTGTCCGTCTAGCAGTCTGTGCGCACTCTAACTCTCGAAAATATACTCGGATTGCCCTGAAATTTTTGGATGGTATTGACGTTTACCATCGCACGGTACCTTTTCTAATGAAGTTTGTAGCATGCTTTGTTCATTTACAGGGACAGCCAAAAGTTTTCCGTTACATTACGGCCTATGGGAAAAAGTCGTTTCAAATGATTTTTTATGATTTTACGCACGCTATCAAACAGAATAAAATTTATATGCATTTATGAAGTGCACTAAAATATGCATTCTGTTGACTATGCGATGCAAAGAATAGTTATTGTTCATTTACAGGACTAAAAAAGGAATTCAAATACATAATGATATAGAGGTGGAGGGAGTTGTTTGAGGCATACTTTAATTATGTTAATCTATTTCATATATAATGAAATTGATGTATGTCGCTGAGGTTTACATACTATAAATTATTTCATGTATAATAAGAATAATACGTATATAGCATTTACAGGGACACACAAAATCTTTCAGATACCATATTGTATCCGAAGTACTGTTCATTAGCGATGATTGCTGGAAATATATTTTTAATTATGATATGCACTTTTATGATTCACTATATTTATGCATAGTGTATGGTGTATATAAATGCTATAATTCCTATACAAGGCTACACAAAAGTATTCGTAAGGATTACTGGGTATGGGCGCAAATTGCTTAAAGGTGGTTTTTAAATGAGTTATGCTTTTTTTCGCTGAACTGCATTTAATTTACCAAGAAATATTTGTAGAATATAGATAAAATGATATACAGGGTCACGTAAAGAATTGGATACATGGCCGTCTATATATTATAATTTCTGGAAATGTGATTTCAGCAGTTTTAAGAGTGTCTTAGTTTGAATTAAATTTTAACTAAATAGTGGCGTGTAATAAAGATTTTAGGTAAACTACAGGGTTGTACAAAGGTATTCAAGTATGTTTCCATACATTAGTATAAATTGCTGAAAATGAATTTCAACCTGTTAGGCGTTTTCTTGCTAAACTAAATTTTCCCATTATATAGTATATATACACTTAAAAAAATGGGCACTCAAAATTGAGTAAAAAGTACTCAATTTTAAATGCATCACATGCACAAAATAGCTCCGATGCAAATGTACTCAAAGTTGAGAAACACATGTACTCATTTTTTATTCCATGGCTGTGATCAAATATGAATCGTTATGTACTGCCCCCCCCCCCCCCAAAAAAAAACCCTAAAATGTAAAGTAAAAATGTACTGACATTTATTTCCCGTCCAAAGTTCTTAACAAGAAATGTTTAATTGATTATTTATCAAGAAAAATAGCAAAATTCTTAACAAGATACTCAAATCGAATATTTTTATGACAAGAACATTATTTCCAAGCAATTATTTTTAAAATGCTGTGCATAATTTAATATTTACATTAATAAACATCATTTATGCCGCCATAAATGAAATGAACCATTACAGGGTACAAAACTATTTGTTTGTTTGGGTTTGATAACATGTGTTGCTTCAAAATAGAGAAAGCATAGGTTCATTTTTGATCCAAAAATATCCAATTCAATATGAGTACGTCGGTTTGCTCATTTTTGAGTACTTCATTTTTTTCAGTGTATCAACCTACAGATCAAATAAGGGCTGTTTAAAAGAATTGGAAAACATATTTGGCTATGGACGGTAACTGCTGAAATCGGTTTTTCAAATGTTTTATGCATTTTCTAAAATGTTTACTTAGTTATCTTATTTACGTCATTTCCCTAAATTACGATGTCTTGTTAAAGCATTCAGAAAGTGTTGGAAAGTATATTTTAATCTATGCTTAACGCATGATTTTTCTTACTCGTTTTTTTTTTTTCTATTTCCCAGATCAGTCTTTTCCTATAAAACATACCAAATCTATTTAGCTCATATTCACAAAGTACAATATACACGGGAATAAAAAATTTAAATAAATATCGCTTATCATGCCGCTCTATAAATAATAGTTGTATTAATATCCGTTAGTTTCCATGTTCGTATTTAATAAAGAAATGACAAATCAAAACAAATTAAAAAACTTACACATTCTAAATATCAAGCATAGAACTTAATAAAAAAAATATGTCAGTTGATAAGCATTGTTTTTTAAGTGGAAAAATGTAAAATGTTTTAGAAGAATAGGACTCCAAAGTAGTGATATTTTGCTAAAAAGTACGGTAAAAAGATAAGATTTTATATTTACAGCAAAATTTTATTTTAAAATCCATCGCTGTATTAATACTTAGAAATTTTTCCAGAGAGAATCATTCGCCTTATATACAATATTTCAAATGAAAATCAAATGTCAAATTAATTGCTTAAAAGGCGCAAAGGCCAACATTGTGAAAAAGATTCCATGCCGGGACTCGAACCCGGGCCATCAGTGTAGCACACTGACATTCTACCGACTAAACCACATGGAACGATGCCCAGCCCGTAAAATTTTTCACTATTACATGTTCGCAAGGCTACAAACGCAGCATAAGATGGAATATTTATCGTGAGCCACCGACATTGGGTAAACACGAAACTTAATTAAATCCAGCATCGATTGAAACTATATTAATAATTGGAAATTTTTCCAGGGAGAAACATTCGCCCTGCATACAACATTTCAAATTAAAATTGCCTTTTAAGCAATTAATTTGAAATTTGACTTTTATTTGAAATATTGTATGCAAGGCGAATGGTTCTCTCTGGAAAAATTTCCAAGTATTAATATAATTTCAATCAATGCTGGATTTAATTAAGTTTCGTGTTTGCATCATGTGGGTGGTTCACGCTAAATATTCCATCTTTTGCTGCTTTTGTAGCCTTGCCAACATGTAATAGTGAGAAATTTTCCAGCCTGGGTATCGTTCCATGTGATTTAGTCGGTAGAATGTTAGTGTGCTGTACTGATGGCCCGGGCTCGAGTCCCAGCATGGAATCTTTTTCACTATTTGCGTCTTTTAAGCAATTAATTTGAAATTTGATTTTCATTTGAAATCACAGTGTTTATGACAAGTTCGTCACAAATGACACATATTTCACAAATTGGTCACAATGTGACTTCAAAGCATTGTCTCTTTCGTCACAGGTTCGTCACAAAGTTAATGCCAAAATAGTCACAAATGACACACTTTTCACAAATTTGTCACACCGTGACTTCACAGAGTGGTCACAATGTGACGTCACAAACGTCCTCTAAAACGGCCATAACGACCTCGCATTCTAGTCACTGTGACGTCACATCGACGGTCACAAAATTACAGTGTGACTTCACAGCGACGTCGCCGTGACGTCACCATGCCTTACGGGTATGACCATGAAAGCAGTCCATCAACTGAAGAAAAAAATTGACATACAGGTTGCCATAAACACTGACAGGTTGCACTTGAATAAAATTTTGAATAAATAAAGATTTCCTTATAGATGGGTCAATCCATTTCAAGTGGTCCAGCACTGGTTGCTCGACCATTTTTTAAAAATCTGAAATTTTTTGTACAACAACCCTAACATAATGGAAGTTCAAAGTGACTATTATTTTAATTTTATTATTTTTTGTTTGTGCATGGCGGCCATCTTTGTTTCATCGTCTGCAGCAATTTTCTCACATGAAAGGTTTACAGAATTGTAAATAATTCATCGTTTATTTCTACAATTCAAGTGCGGATTGAAGCAATTTGTATAGAATACATTGGGCTAAAAATCTGGTAATAGAGTAGTTTCCGAAACTAACTGCTTATTGGTGAAATTTAAGCATAAAGTTTCAGTTTTTTTCCAAAATTTGTCCGTTTACAAGACGAAATTTTTCTTGCAAGGAAAACTGTGAACATGACATATTTTTTTTTTACAAATAGGCCGAAAGTACTTGTACTCACACGCCAAGTTCCAGATCTGGGACTTGGTTTCTCTTCGCTAAAAAAAAAAAAAAAAAAAAACCAAACTTTTCAAAAATGTCAAAAATCGCACTTTTTAGGCTTTGATATCTCTGGTGGGGCACGAGGTAAAAATCTGAAGTTCTGGTTTCTGAGAGTATTGTATGGTAGTGCTAAGCACAAGAAATTTCAGTATGGAGATTTGACTACAAGCTGAGATATGGCAAGGGCAACATGTCAAAAGAATACTGCCAAACTATTGTTTTGCTGTAGTCACAGCTAAGTATTTATCTCAGAGTGTCATTTAAATTTATTTTTTTTATTATCTTTAAATAATAGTAACAGAAAATAAAGCCTTTTGCAAAGCTTAGCAATTAATTTAAAAAATAATTTTCCTAAGGCGTACATTTTGTATGGTTTCAGTAATGTTTTTTGTAATTTTTGTAACCAAAAGAAACCTCAGCACTTTTATATAAAGAAAAAAAAAATATTTTTATACGAGACCTGACACAAAAACAGAATAGGGAAAGAGAAAAGCTGTTAATGTTGGCATACTTGTTGAGACATGATCAAATGTGTCAAAACACATTCCTGCTTGTTGGTTTAAAAACCACAATTTTAATGCTGCTTGCCAATCCGTGAAACTTGTTCCTACCATAAGTATATTCCTGTAAATGGAACATTATACGACGTTACCATGCATCAGCCTCAAGTAATTTTTAGAAAGTAAAGATATCCAAAGCCCTTTCAAAATTTATACTGCAGAAAATGACATTTTTGCATAAGAAGTAAGCTAGGAATTATTAATGAACTGAGATTTGCTCATAGTGATTTCAAAGTTTAATTTCTATGAGCCAGCAGGTCCAAGGTCTTCAATCAAGTTATCGAGAAATGACAAGACTTAGTTCCTACAAATAAAATTTTGAGAAAGATCAAAATTGTGGTTTTTAAACCAACAAGTAAGAATGTGTTTTGACATGTTTGATCATGTCTCAATAAGTATGACAACATTAAAAGCTTTTCTCTTTCCCTGTTCTGTTTTTGTTTCAGGTCTTCTATAAAAATATTTTTTTTTTCTTTATGTAAAAGTGCTGAGGTTTCTTTTAGTTACTAAAATTACTTACAACAAAAATTACTGAAACCATACAAAATGTATGGCCTTAGGCATAATTATTTTTTAAATTAATTGCTAAGCTTTGCAAAGGGCTTTATTTTCTGTTACTATTATTTAAAGATAATCAAAAACATAAATTTAAGTGGCACTCGGAGATAAATATACTTAGCTGTGACTACAACAAAACAATAGTTTGGCAGTATTCTTTTGACATGTTGCCCTTGCCATATCTCAGCTTGTAGTTAAATCTCCACCTTGAAATTTCTTGTGCTTAGCACTACCATACAATACTCTCAGAAACCAGAACTTCAGATTTTTATCTCGTGTTCCACCAGAGATATCAAAGCTTAAAAAGTGCAATTTTTGACATTTTTGAAAGATTTGGGTCGAAACGAAGTCCCAGGTCTGAAACTTGGCGTGTGGGTACAAGTACTTTCTGCCTATTTGTAAAAAAAATTATGTCATGTTCACAGTTTTCCTTGCTAGAAAAATTTCCTTTTGTAAACGGACAAATTTTTGAAAAAAAAACTGAAACTTTATGCTTAAATTTCACCAATAAGGATTTATTTTCGGAAACTACTCTATTACCACATTTTTAGCCCAATGTATTCTGTACAAATTGCTTCAATCCGCACTTGAATTGGATAAATAAACGATGAATTATTTACAAATCCGTAAACCCTTCTTCTCAGAAAATTGCTGCAGACTATGAAACAAAGATGGCCGCCATGCACAAACAAAAATTAATAAAATTAAAATAATAGTCATTTTGAACTTCCACCATGTTAGGGTTGTTGTACAAAAAATTTCAGATTTTTTAAAAATGGTCGAGCAACGAATTAATGATTTTCTGGACCACTTGAAATGGATTGACCCAGAACAATTATGAATATTAGGATGTGATTGAAGAAGCTGACTTCTGAAAGCACCGTGGGGAAACGGTTTCACCAAATGGAATAGATAAAAATAATAGCATAGCAATGGACATTGATACACATAAGTTTTACAGAGAAGAGTTATAAGAAATACAAGAAAATTTCGGCAATTTAGTAATGGGCTTAAATGACAATGTTTCCTATATCAGGAGAATATTGCACCAATACATTCATTATTTAAATTACAATTGTGCAAAGCAAATTTGAGTATCACTAACTTAGAAAATTAATAATGTTTCCACCTGGATATGAGAAACCGGATGCACATGACTTGCAGAGTCAAATAGAAATAAACCAAATCCCAACTCACTTAACAAACTTTTTACTCATGCCATGAAATTCAAAGACTATTTGTGTCACACTGTCAAACTATATACTCGTACCTTAACATTCACAGCAGCTTATCTTTTTGGCGTTGCATCTAATGAAAGAATCTTTAGTCAAATAATAATTTAAAAAATATATATTGCAAGCTACAATGAGGTCTGACAGACTTGACAGCCTAATGCTTTTAAAATGTGAAAGTGAAATAGTGGATTTTATTAAACTGGACGATGTTAGGTTAGCTTCATCCGGGTTAGCTTCTTGGAAGATCAAAAGAATTGATGTTAAATGAAAACAATTTGGATGTGCCAATCCCAAAACCTTATATATCCCATACATGTTAATACTTCAAAATTTGCAATCACAATGTTAAAATTAAATAACAATTCCATGGCCATAATAATGAATTCTAAAGGTTTAATTATGTGCATTTAATTTATAATTCGTTTAATTGTGTGCATTTAAAAAGGAGATAGAAGCATCGCATTTTCCAAACAAATCATTGAATTTCGACACCCGTGCTCTTAGATGTCTGCAACCAAAATTCCAAACCCAAAGAGCTCAAAAGTGATACCTTTCAACAGTATACACCCAAGCCCAATAAGGAAGTGTAACCGAATATGAAGTTTGACTAAATTTCCGTGCATTAGTTTTTCAGATATAGCTAACGCGAAAATCGTGAAAAATGCTGCACAGCAGTGCCACAGATATATACAAAAACCTAATAAGCACTGAGTTATGTCAAGGTTTAACAGAATATGAAATTTGATCAAATTCTGTGCAACAGTTTTTGAGATATAACTATCGCTAAAATCATGTAAATCGTGAAAAATACAGCATAGCAGCGCCACCTTTTGGGTAATTTACACCAAAAACTAATCAGCATTAATTTTTATCAAGGTATAACTGAATCTAAAGTTTTATAAAATTCCGCGAATTAGTTCTTGAGATAGAGCACCCACAAAATTTGTGTCACATTCACACAGACAGACATTTTCTAAAAACAGTCAAATCATGTTCAGGACCTTCTAAAACGTATCAAACCGTCGAAAACCAGTTGTAGAATTTTTTTACGAATTCAATACTTTCGTCTTGTGAAGACAGAAGAAAGTAAAACGCGTGTTTGTTTTTTTATTAAACAAACCAGTAATTAGAATTTTTATGTTTCTAGTTTCAAAATTTTTCTCTGGAAAGGAATGTGTTATGCATAAGCTCCATTATCATTATTACACACTTTGTGTATATCACTTTATAAAGTGTATACACACCCAACTTTCAACTATACTTGAAAGTTGGAGGAATTTGTTTCAAGTTGGCAAATTTTCGAACTCTCCCCCCCCCCCCCCAAAAAAAAATATCTGTAGCTACGCCCCTGATTATAAAAGACAATTTCAAAATAGCTGAATAAAATCCCATTTATCGCTAGAACTCTATGAAGATATCGCTATATACCCAGTGGCAGAAACACGGCGACATAGTCGCGGACACAAAAAATCTTTTGCGGACAATTATTGTCTGCACTAATGAAGTCAATTTAAAAAATTGTCCGCAACTTTCGAACAATTTTTTCCGCATAAAAAGCGTGAATTTCGACAAAAAATCGCAAAATTCGGCCAAAAAGCGCCTAAATTGTGTGAATTTTAGCAAAAGATCGCGTTAAAAGCATGAACTTTGGCAAAAGATTGGGTAAAAATCGTAAATTTTGGCAAAAGATCGCGTAAAAAGCGTGAATTTCGGAAAAAGATCGCGTAAAAAGCGTGAATTTCGGAAAAAGATCGCGTAAAAAGCGCGAATTTCGGCAAAAGATCGCGTAAAAAGTGTGAATTTCAGCAAAAGATTGCGTTAAAAGCTTTAATTTCGGCAAAAGATCGGGTAAAAGGCGTGAATTTTGGTAAAAGATCGGGTAAAAAACGTGAATTTGGGCAAAATATCGCGTAAAAAGCGCGAATTTCGGCAAAAATCGCATAAAAAGTGTGAATTTCGGTGAAAGACCGCGTAAAAAGTGTGAATTTCGGCAAAAGATCGCGTTAAAAGCGTTAATTTCGGTAAAAGATCGGATAAAGGCGTCAATTTTGGCAAAAAAGCGCGAATTTCAGCAAAAGATCGCATAAAAAGCGCGAATCTCGGCAAAAGATCGCATAAAAAGCGCGAATTTCGTCAAAAGATCGCATAAAAAGCGCGAATTTCGTCAAAAGATCGCATAAAAAGCGCGAATTTCGTCAAAAGATCGCGTAAAAAGCGTGAATTTCGGCAAAAGATCGCATAAAAAACGCAAATTTCGGCAAAAGATTGTGTTAATGGCGTGAATTTCGGCAAAAGATCCCGTAAAAAGTGGGAATTTCAGCAAATGATCGCGTTAAAAGCTTTAATTTCGGCAAAAGATCGGGTGAAAGGCGTGAATTTGGGCAAAAAATCGGGTAAAAAACGTGAATTTTTGCAAAAAAGCGCGAATTTCGGCAAAAGATCGTGTAAAAAGCGTGAATTTTGGCTAAAGGTCGCGTAAAAAGCGCGAATTTCGGAAAAGGATCGTGAAACAAACGCAAATTTCATCAAAGGATCGTGAAATAAACGCAAACTTCGCTAAAGGATCGCGGAAAATGCGAATTACGTCAGAGGATCATGAAAAAATGCGAATTTCATCAAAGGATCGTGGAAAAGTACGAATTTCGTCAAAGGATCGCGGAACAAACACGAATTTCGTCATAGGATTGTGGAAAAAACGCGAATATTGTCAAAAAATCGCAAAAAAAAAATCCCGCAAATTTATCAAAAAGCCATGGAGAAAACATGAATTTCACCGAAGAATTAAAAAAAAAAATAATTTCCTCAAAAGGATGCAGAAAAGAAGAATTCGAATTTTGCCAAGGGATCACGAAAAAAACGTAAATTTCGTCCAAAAATTGCGGAAAAAAGTGATAAATTCGTCAAAATGCCATGGAAAAAACATTAATTTCACCAAAGAATTACAAAAAAATAATTTCCTCAAAAGGCTGCAGATTTCATTCAAGGGTTTTAGAAAAAACTCAGTACTTCTCGTGCTTGAGGCCTCTTAAGCTTCCGAAGGTTTTTAAAGGCATCGTTATTGCCTATGTGTGGTTCTGCTTATGCTTCACACTTTAGAAATTCTGCTAGAAGTTAGATGAAATGTTATAAGCAAAATAAATGAGAATGCATCATGCTTACCATGTTTTAAATAGAAATAAAAAAATTTTTAGTTTAATTTATTATTTATTCATTAAAATGACATGCAAAATTTGCAGACAGATTATGAAATTTTAAAAGCTTGTCGCAGACAGCTACAAAACTTTCTGCCACTAGGGCTATATAAAATTTATGAATTAATATTCGGCTATGTGGCCAAATCACTATTTGTTACATAACTACTACTGTTATAGATAAAGCATAATAAACACCAGTAATTTTTGGAAATTTGTTAATGAACAGATTTTCTTTCATTTAAACAGAAAAAGTATATAAATAATCATAAATGGCAGACATAATGTATAAAAGTTTCATAAAAAAATTAGAACGCATTGATATTATGAGTAAAAAAAAAATTTGATTTGTTGAACCATGTTTTTTTTTTTTTTTTTTTTTTCTCTCCCTTCTCTAACAGATATTTAACTATTGCACTTTTTGACATTTCATCACCAAATTGCCTAACACTTAAATTGTTGAACTAGATTTAGTACTTTTTTCTTTAATGGTATAAAGGGAAAAAAGAAAAACAAGGGAAAAAAGAAGCTTACCTTATTTTTACAATTGTTCTTATTTTAAAAGTTTGAAATTCTAAGTTTTTTACAAGATTCTATATGACAGGTTAAAAATGTTTACAAAAGCTCCTATTAGTAAATAGCTAAAATAATAAATATATATTAAAAATAAAACCGACTGTACTTCGTTATTATATAGTGTTTATTGTTTTGCAGGCTCGTACAGAGGGAGGTAGAGCTGGTACAAATTACTGGGGTCTGGCTTTGGCCCTCGTTTTTAAAATAAAGCATAAAAAAATATAATCGTACTTATTTACCTAAAAAAAATTAGTTAAAATATCTAACAAATAATAAAAATGAAATGTCAAAAATTGCTATTTTTATATTTACCTGTTTGTAACGGAATCCTGGTTCAAACAGAAAAATTTCATGATCCTGCCAAAAAGTATATTATGCAATTAAACTTCCTAAGATGGAAACAACTATATTTTTACTGATTATTTCTGTGCATGTTTCATTGTATTATGCTGTGATGGGAGGGGGCCCAAATTCAAATTACTACCACAGCCCACAATTTTTCTGCACAGCCCTGTTTTGCACTAAGTAGATTTCATAACATTAAAGCATATGAAAAAAAAGAAAAAATCTGTAAATAGTATTGATGTATTTTGCTTTTGTCATTTAGAAATAAAAAGAAGCATTCACAGCCTTTGTCATATATTTCAGTTTCTATACCCCTTTCTGAGAAATTCTGCATATTATTGAAATTTTAAATCAACATAGTGTAAATATTTTTTTTCTTTCATCAAAATAAATAAAGAACTTTAGCTGTCAATTTTTGTTTGTGTGTTATTTGGAATTTGCATTGTATGATGTATTTCTTACAGGGAGAAAATAAATGAATTTCTGAAATTGATTATTCAATGGAGTACTTGTTATATGTTTATTTTATTTTATTTTTTTTTGTGTGTGTGTGCATGTGAAATTTAAAATTATCAACTTAATTAAATAATAATCTCCATTGTGCAGATATTTAATAATGTTTAAAATATTTAGCAATATTATATAAAATTATTTTATTATAGAGAAATCTTATGTATCACAAGGGGGGGGGGGCAACCTTGTTAATCACAGATTTTGGTTATTTTAATATACGTTGTAGGGTAGAGACCCCTTAGTCTCAGGTTCAACGGATTTTATCCAACGCTCCTTAGTTCTTGAGAAACTGGGGGTCTAATAGTAGTACACAACTTAAATACTTACTTTGTAGCTAAAAGGATAGGTTGGTCGTGGCTGAGTTGGCATGGCGTTTGCTGGCTGATCTGCGGGTCCGGGTTCGATACCGGGACGCACTACATTTGTTTTTCTCATTTTTTGTTTTATAAATATATTCGTAAGTATAACTTAATAATCTCATTGTCAATTAAAATTTATGATATTGTATATCAATTATAATTTTAACCTATTTAATTTTTTACTTTTAACTAAATAGTTATATAAAACATCATAAAACTGTTAATTGTTTTTTTAAATCACTTTTAAAATGTATTTCATATATTCTTTATCGATGCAATGATATTGAGCAATTGTGTCAATTGGCGATTTTAAAGAAACATCATTTACGCATTGCTTTAACAAAGGAAGTCAATGCGATAATACTATTATTCTGTTTTTAAAGTAACAAGCATAATTATATTAAAAATTAGCATCAGAATTAAATTACAACCGACTTTTTGCATATTAAAGATTTTTAAATTTGTAATACTTATGCTTGCACTTTCAATTATTTTGCTTTCTCCGTTATCTCCTTTCTGCTTTTATTTTTATTTTATTTGAATATTCTTTTATTTTATCATAACTAGATGACGCCACAACAGGTTTTGTTACGATTTTGGAATTTTCATCTTTCAATAATAAATCCAATTTCTTTTTAAACCTCTTTAAAGGATGAGAAATAATAGTTTAAAAATAAAAAATGATAAATTTAAGTTTGTTAACATTATAATTAATGTGTATGATATTGAAATTTTTAATTTAAATTATAATTACAAGTATATTTATAAAGCAAGAAATGAGAAAAACAAATGTAGCGCGTTGGGATACCGAACCCGGGCCTGCAGATCAGCCAGCAGACGCCGTACCAACTGAGCTACGACCAACCTATCCTTTTTGTTACAATGTAAGTATTTAAATTGTGTACTACTATTAGACCCCCCGGTTTCTCAAGAATAAGGAGCATTGGATAAAATCCGTTGAACCTGAGACTAAGGGGTCTCTACCCTACAACATATATTAAAATAATCAAAATCTGTGATTAACAAGGTTGGCCCTCTCCTTGTCAGATCTGTGTATTTACTTTCATTTTCAAATATATCGATATAATATAATATATATACAGTACAGAACCATTTATCCAGAATGCTTGGGGTCAGATGTATTCCAGATAACTGGTTGTGCATTAAAGCAGCATCCATTTGATAAATTTTATGGAATATGCGTGGTTATGGCATTATTTCTCATTTTAAATTATTAGATTAGTTGGATTAAAAATCAATGCAAGAAAGATAAAAAATTAGCCAGAGTTTAAAAGAAGGCAATTTATGGGAAACCCTTAGGAACAAAAATTCTTCTGTTTCCTCTGCATAAAAATTAAAACATCTAAAATACAACTAAATGTGATGATGAAAAATACTAGATGTTGTCATCAAATTATACAATTGTTTCAAGCAAAGCCTATGTCAAACTGGCAATGTATGACACCTTCTTCTGCAAAGATTCTGAAATCAGTCTATCAGAAATATCATTCCGGATAACTGGTTTTCCGGTTAACTGGTTTCCGGATAAATGATTCCATACTGTATAATATATATCTTTCTTCAAAAGTGCCATCCAGCTTTGTTTTCACGCCAATAACATTCACTTACAGTGCCAGATAGTGCACTGAAAATACAGCTAAAAAATAACATTTTCTGAAAAATTAGTTTTTGGAGTTATGGAACTTTTGAAGCAAGGATACAATGTGTTGTGGTTGCATAAACAGTTTCTGAAAAACATATATAGTGCTCCACTATGTTTGGTAAGTCGTTAAAGGTAATCGATTCTCAGTTCATATAAATATAGAAAGAAAATTGATAAAAATTGAAGGTATGCTATATCTCTCATTCTTAATTAATCCTTACCAAATAATAAGCTGTCCTTTTTATACGAATTAATACTAGGGGGCTCTGCCCCCTGCAAGGTACGCTCACCAACCCCCATTCAGACACTGCAGAATCTAAAAATCTAATGGGTTTTAAAAATATTAGAGAAGATTAAATTATACTGAAAAAGCTGTGCAGATTTCCCTGTAAACAGGTTTGCATTCAATTCCCTTTGATTGCAAAAATTTAACGGAAAATCAGTTGCTGTTAAGACATCCAATGGTTGTTTTCGTTTTTGATTAAAGAGGATCAGTTAAACATTTGAAAAGAAGCTAAAATAAAATGAATTAAGCATTCAGAGTCTTTGTCAACCGATATTTTAAAACAATCTCTATAACAATAGCCTAAATCAGGTGACTATCATCAACAGCTCCGGGCGGAACACTTTGCTTTTTATACTCTAGGTGAAATTCTGATACTTTAATGTTATCCAGGCACAGGTGATAAGTCGCCAAATATTATTCTATCCCCATCATTTCATATATATTATAATAGTTCAAGTCATCAAATGCCATAAACAAATACTATCTGATCCCTTCGCCTTTCATATGAAAGTTTGGAACAAATGTCATATACTGGCGCACACTGTCATCATATTGGTGCGATTTTTTCCCACGGCAATATGGGGAACACATCAACACCATAAACAACAACATCCGGCTTACCATATCAAGCAAAATAACGATACTTTGGCGCCAGTTAAGTACCCGTTGCGTATATGACATTGGCAGCAGAAAAAAATCGCGCCAATATGGGGCCGTATATGACATATGTGCCGAAAAGAAAAAAAGCCGGGTGCAAATCTCGCCAATATCTTTTTCAACTCGCCAGTTAGCACTTTTTTTATTGTTCGAGTGGTAAATTAAAACATTGATTTGAAGTTGAAATTAAATGTCAAGGTTGTTACATAATTTAATATTTCGCCAGATGTCATATACGCACCAGCATGTTTGGCATGATTTTTTTTTTTTACGAAAATTTGGCGAAAGCCTCGTTTTCGAATACCAGTAACATATGTATTTTTGGTACTACTTAGTTATCCCGTCGACAAAGATCTATCGCGAACTATAAGATTAAATGTCAATAATGCTTGATCGTAAATGTCACATTCACTTGACTTTTAGAAAGTTACACGTGTTTACATCATCAAGTGATTTTTATTTCGACGTTTTATTTTTATATTTATTAATGTTATATTAATTTATTTGTTCTTTCATTATTTAAAATAAAAATTTTGTCAATCTGTACAATTTGGCGAGTGGTTTGGCGATTTATATAATTTGTGAAATTGGGTGACGGAATAACTACTATATTGTACCATGTTTTTTAATTATTTTCTATTATTTTCAAAAGGAAATAGCAAAAAAATAATTAATCACTATAGAACAAAATAATTTATATAAATTTAAAAAAGAAATAAAAGTTATTATGTACCTAATAAAAGTTATAAATGTATTTATTATTTAATAATAAATACATTTATTATTAAATAAACAACAATAGCCGGGTTACCATGTCTATCAAAATAATGATTTGTGCGCCAATTAGGTACCCCGGTGCGTATATGACATCTGTGTCTAATATTTTTCTTTTCGTTTTTTTTTTTTTTTTTTTTTTTTTTTTTAAGAAGTGAAAGCCATCAATTTAAATGTTTCATTTTTAAATGAAAGTTTTGTATTTAATAAAATGATAACGAAATACAAAAAAAAGCATTGTTCTTAGCATAGATTTAAAGGAGGCCCAACTGTCGCCAAATTAATTTAAAATAGTAACCTTTTCTGAATTATGAAAAAAAAATTCTGTTATGATTAAAATTTGAGTTGCCATCATTAGAAAAAATGTATTTAAAATTAGAAAAAATTAATATTTCGAAAACTAATTCGAATTTGAAAATTCTAACACCAGTTTTGAGATCTGTGGATCAACACGGATTTTTGGTGTTAATTTCATCGCAAAGTATTCCATATTTTAGGAGAAATCGCCGTGAAACAAAATCAGTTGTTTAATCAGTCGATTCAAAGAATCGATACATTTCAGGCGTTTCATAAATTCGTTTGATTAGGATTTTATATATATAGGGTTGATATCCAATTACAAAAATGTTGTGAAAAAGGTTTAAATTTCAAGTTGTCCCACCCCCCCTTTTTTTTCAGTAAAAGAAAAATGAATATTATTTTCTGCGAGAGAACCAGAAAATATGTCTTTTGAAATAAAAATTCTTAGCAACAAGGAACCAAATATAAACTTTTACGAAGATAAATATGTTGACTTTTGAATGGCTTCTAAGATGATTAACAATAATATTTAAAAAAAAGAAAAAAAAATGCAATTGAAAGTATCCCTTTAAAATTGTCTGTTTAGAGATTTCCTATTAACCAGCAATAAAAGACACTCTGTATATAATTACAAAACCTCTACAGATTCCTTTTAAGTAGAAAAATTAGATGTTCTTCACTTATATAATAGAATTAATGGATTATTCAAAAGAAATTACGATATATGTGAATTAAAATAGATCTAATTTCATTATATATATAAAGTGGCTGCCCCGGCCGACATTGCCCGGGCCCGTAATAATATTCTTAAATAAGCCTGAAATTTGTATCGTAGGTCGATACAGACGGGTGGGGGTGGGGGAGTTAGGAGTAGAGACGGTGCAAATTACCAGGCCCGGCTCTTGTTCAGTTGTAAAATTGTATCAAGTCAGTGGTTAAGGTTTTGAATTTTTATTTGTCTCACACTTTAAACTCTGTTATTCAAAATTAATTGGTGAATGCAATTAAAATTTAATTATAATTTCAATATTTTAAATTTTTATTTAAAATCTGCAGATGAAAAAATAATTACAAATGCATCATAAACTGTAATACTGAAAAAGAAATTATAAAATTGCAAGCAAATACTACTATATAGATTTTTAAAAAAGATACTATCCTGCAAATTTATTTTCTAATACAGTAAAGCCTGTTTATAATGGAGTCGTGCAATAAACTGAAAAAAACAGGTTTCAGCTCCCCCCCCCCCCCAAAAAAAAATGCAATGATGCTTTGTTCAATTTAAAGAGCCTGCATAAAACAGAATTTACCACTGGTCGTTGTGTTTCCATCTAAGCAGGTTTTATTGTATCTTACTTCTGGTCTGTATTGGAATTATTACCGGAACGGACAGACCCTTTGTACGGTCAAGTTTGTATCATCTTATATCTTTAGACAGTTTTTTTTTTGGCACCATTAGCGAGAGTTTTTATAAGTGAAACAAATGTTTTTATTGGTATAGATAAAAAAAAACTTAAAATTGCAATATATATAACAATTTTTTTTTAATTACATTGATTGGACAATGTAAAATGTAGTTTTTTTATCATTATTATTCGATTGATTTATGTGCAATTTTTTTCTCACATAATTCAATTGATTTACAATTAAAAGTAATTAGAAACCATTAAAATTGTTAAGGAAAAAAATACAAAATTTCTTTTAATTAAATACGTTGAACAATGATATTTATAAAACGTAGTAATTTTTTTTTTATAATTCGATTCATTTATTTGCAGTTTTTTTTTCTTTTAATAATTCAATTGTTTTAAAATTAACAATATTTACTGTATGTATTTATTTACTTATTGCCACTTTTTTCGCTTTAGATATACTTAAAAGAAGAATGAAATCCTTAAAACAGCAAAAATATACTAACTCAAATTTCAACTTAGTCCTATCGAGTTTCGAACCAGAGTATGTTCGTACTGAAAACTAAGGCGTTAAACGACTACGCCACAAATGTTACGAGCAGCTGAGTAAATGAATGTTCCCTATCGGAGCGTAAATCTTTTCTTTTCTTTTTTTTTTTCGCATCGGTTTCATTAGCATAACAAAATAGATGTTTATGCTCCCCACAGTTATGCTCCAGAACGTTTAAATCAGTAATTTGGATTTCAAAATCAAGGCGTTCGCCCATGCGACGGTTAAGCATATTTTGGCGATCGCGCTCTCGATCAAATCTATTTAAATTTTCTCTTCATAAGGCGGCTTATTATTCACTTTCAAGCATTCGCCGAGATCTTTTATGGACATTTTTAACGAAACGATATTGTGAAATTCCATAATTGCAGCGAAAGACTGAAACGTAAATAAACGGGATTTCCCTCCACCTAAATCCTGCCAAGACAATTTCACACAATAACCAATGAGAAGCGTTTTATTCGAGCGTTGCCATTAAACAATTAACAAATAATCGTGATTTCTGTGCCACGTACAATAGCGTAATATATATATAGATGCTCAACAGAACCGTTACTAAATCTAAAGTAACTTTTAAAATGATTTATTAAAGCCTTGGGATTTGAAAAACATTACAATTTATTTTAATCTTTGATTTACATATTTTTTTCCTATTTTATAAATAAAATTATTTTATTTGCCTTATTTTTAGATCATTAATTTGAGTCATAATTCAGAATAATTTCAGAACAAATAATTCACACAAACAGCGCAGAATTATATGTAAAAAGACTTTTATTTGATAAATATAAAAATATTAAAGCAAACAATATAAAATATATTTGAAGAAAAAAAATCAAATTATCCTTTCAAACACGGAAAAAAAATTGCTTCATTTTACCACAACAGTTATTTTAAAATAGTTAAATTCCGATTGTTTCCGAACTTCAGATTGTTAAAAATAAGTCTGTTTTCATAAATTTCAAAACAAACAGCCGCCGTTTTTTTTCCCCCTTCACATAAATTCCATAATGAGCGTCTGCCGTTTTTTTTTCTTTCCGTTCCTGTCGCCAAGAAAGCGATATATCGCCATATTAGCCAACCTCGCTTCTGTTATGGCCGTAGTTCCCGCGTTATCCACAGCAATCGCTACTGTCTATGCGTAATCCCATGTTAAAGAAATTGCAATTGTAGTGTATGAGAGTTGATTCTCTGATAGGTCTCCATACTCTGTGGAAATGCTATCATAGCATCACTGTCATTTTGGAAAATAGGCTTATGAATACGCATTGACGCATTGTAAACAAACCTCCTTTTTTCGTTAAAATTTCCTCCTATTTCTTAATTACTTCAGCAAGTGTGTTTAAATGGACTACAGAACCCATAGTCAATCAAATACATCCAATAAATTTAACATAAAAATAAAAAGACAGAACGATACAACACCATACCAAAACACATCCACAAAATCCTAAGCGAAAATGACACGTTAGAACACACACGTCACACGGGGTTCCACATATCGATAAAGATCGCCAAGAAATCTCAAAATATCCAAGATGGCGGCCATCTGGGAATATACGGCATCTAAGCCTAAAACAATAAATTGTAAACCATAATAACAAAAATAAATAAATAAATAAATAAACCGTAGCAAAAAGTTACATGGATGTCAAAAAATAATGGTTACTATAGTTAGTAGTTTATTGGTGCCATAGTTGGTGCAGTTGTATATTCAGAGCACTGCTAATACAAAAATTATAAATAAAATTATTGTACAAAAATAACCATTCAAACAATAAATTTCATCTACTAATAGGCTAACAGCAATAGTGCAACAATAAAGTAGCTAAGCTGTCAAAACTCCAGGGGTCCCCAATTTCAAAGTGTTTCATAGTTGTCAAAAATTGACTTTTATTCAAAAAGATTTTGAGCCTTTAAAGTTTTTTTTTTTTTTTTTGGTCTTTTCTTTTTATTAGTATATTTTGTGAATGAAGTGATTTGAATTTAAGTAAAATTGTATTTCTAAAAACTACTCTATGTAAAAGATAAAACACCAATTTATTTCCTAGTACAGCCTCTCTCTGTGGTCATGAATGCATCCGAATGTAAACATCACCCCACTTTCTGATACAGTTAAAACAATCTATTTTCTGGCAGTACTAATCGGCGAGTGGTTATATTCCGTTAAATTTGATTGGGAATTAAAACATTTGGTCTAGAGAAATGTTCCCAATTATAGTTAATCTAAATACAGTAAAAGCTCTGTTATCCGGCATTCAAGTAACCGGAAAAATTGTTTATTTTTTTTCCCCCATAAACAGTTGAAAAATTTTTACTACTATTTTAGGAAATTTACTGTTAGCATTCTCAAATTATCTCAGCGATTAATTCGGCGTAAAACAGATCTGTGTGTATGTTCATAACAGTGAACATTATAAAATAAAAATATAGCATAAAGAACTGTCTATAGCTCGTTAGTGCAGAATAACTTCATGTTGCGTCATAGTACGCGATAGTCTGCCGCGCCGGCTGTTTTTCCTTCCGAAAGAGAGAAGGAGGGGGGTGGAAAATGAAGACAAGAGAAGAGAGGCTTGATCTTTCTTTTCTGCTCTTGGTGAAACTAGATGGAGAGGGGAGGGGAAGGCGTGATAAACAGTAGAAAGCTACATCCTTTCCGAAAACTGAACTGCTAAGTGAGGAAGACAGGAGCATGAAGGAAAACAGTTTTCTAAGAATTGGGATGGGGATATGGTCATTTCCGATATCGTATTTTTTCCCCCAGATGCACAGTAGCTCCCCCCCCCCCTCCCTGGAGTTACTAGAAAATTCCATCTGTCTGTAGAACTTTCCATCTGTCCCGCCCATTTGGGTTTACACATTCAGTTTGACCAATTAGAATTTGACTTAAATCACGCTGATGCTTTTTTTCATTTTGACACATTTTTGCTGCCATTCGCTTGTGCTTAATCAGCTAGCCTAGTAAATTGCTCTCAACCTTTATTCATCGTGTTCTGTCATATTTTTTGTCAAATTAAAAAATGGCAGATCAGTCAAATCCTAATAAAAGGAAACGAGTTGTTTTAACCATAACTCAGAAGCTAGATATTATTAGACGTTTAGAAAGAGGGGAAAATAAACAACAATTGATGCGTATATTTAATATTGGATCCTCAACGATTTACAATATTAAATCACAGAAAGAAAAGTTGATGGCATTTGCTTCCTCTGCAGAATCAAGCAAAGCAATGGATGAAAGGAAAACACAGCAGCAACCTCAGCATGAAAAACTGGATAAAAGTTTATATCAGTGGTTTCTATTAAAACGAGAAGAAGGAGTTCCTATTTCTGGGCCTATGCTGATTGAAAAAGCAAGAGATTTTTTAGAAAAATTAAATATTGCGACGGAATGCAAGTTTTCAGATGGGTGGCTTTCTTGCTTCAAAAAACGCCATGGAATTAGAAAAATTGACATATCTGGGGAACGAAAATCAGCAGATAACGAAAGTGCAGAGGAATATTCTACTTTTTTTGAAGATTTTATTAAAAAAAAATAATATTGATCTAAACCACATCTATAATGCTGATGAAACCGGAATCTATTTCCGTTGCCTTCCAACCTCAACATTAGCTGGTCCTAATGAAACGTCAGCAGATGGCTTTAGGAAAAACAAAGACAGGCTAACGATTCTGACTTGCGCTAATGCAACTGGCTCCCATAAATTAAAATTGTTAGTAATAGGAAAGTCGAAGAATTCAAGAGCACTTACAGGAATTAAACATCTCCCTGTAATTTACACCAATCAAAAAAGTGCTTGGATGGATAAAGATATTTTTACTTACTGGTTTAAAAAAGTTTTTGTGCCATCTGTAATTAGCGAGCTTGAAGCTAAGGGAAAAAAATTGGAAGATAATAAAATAATTCTTCTAATTGACAACTGCCAAGCACATCCCAGCGAGGAAGAATTGAAATAAGGCAATATTTCAGTAATGTTTCTCCCCCCCCCCCCCCAATGTAACTTCTCTGGTACAACCTATGGATCAAGGGATCATACACAGCGTAAAAATGATTTATCAAAAGCATTTCATGCGTAAGCTCGTAACTGCACAGACAACGGTGGCAGAATCTCAATCAGCTTTCACAATAAAAGATGCCATTTATGATCTTGCCAGTGCATGGAATACCGTAAAACCGAAAACTCTTCGAAGGGGATGGAGAAAATTATTATTTACAGTAAACTTTTGTTCTGATTCATCAGATGAAGAATTTGAAGGATTTAAACCCAAGAAAAGGAACGAATTGCATGAAATGATGGAAACATTAAAAAATGGGCCTAATACTAACTTATCTCTATCACAACTGGAAATGCCAGAAATTGAAAATTGGATAGCTATAGATAAAAATATTCCTGTCACCGAAACTTTAACAGAAGAGCAGTTAATTAAAAAAATGACAGCTCCAGAGGAAGAAACAAACGATAGTTCCTCAGAATCTGAAAATGAAATAGAGGAGAAAATTTTGTGGAGTGAAGCTGAGAAAAGTTTATCTATTTTTTTAAAGTTTTGTGAAAAAAATTCGCAGTATTTGGCTCAAGAAGTTTATCTACTTTTTTAAAGTTTTGTGAAAAAAATTCGCAGTATTTGGCTCAAGAAGTTTTAGAACTACATCTCATAAAAGAACGCTTCATGAAAAAAAGAGAACTTTCTTTCAAACAGACGGACATCAGACATGCGTTTCGTAGTATCCCTGGCACATCGAAAGAAACACAATCAAACGCACAGTAACTGCTGAGAAATTATATACCAAACTTTTTTTTTCTTTATTTACTCAAGAACAAGAAATTATTATTTTAAAAGAATTATGTAACAAAGATCTTTATACCTTATTGTATTTTAAATATATTTACTCAAGAATATTCTTTATTGGATGTGTTTGGATCATCTACACTTAACTGGAAATTAAAAAAAGAAAAGACGCTGCAGGGTTTCTTTCCTTTTGCTTTGTTCTATTGTTGGATTTTTATCAGTTCAAACTTTTTCTCCTCAGCCGTGAGATTGCATCAAAGTTTTGCGTTGTTGAATTAGCGAGGAAAAATATTTTTCATCAACCTAAACAGTAAACAGAAATAATAATAATATTATTCTAGATAAAAAGAAAGAACGAAACGGTACTCTTTTTTCCCCCTTACTTATTATATAAAAAAAAATTGCTTTCTCCGTTGCTAATTGCCCGATTGTGTTAAAATTTTCACCGAATTCAAATAATAATAAATTAGGCCGTTTACCTAATTTTTATTAACATACAATGAGTTTTCAGAAATTTAAAAATCCCCCCCCAAAAGACTTCACTTTCTGAGCCACTCCAACAAGAAAAACAAAAAAAGCTAATGAGTGTAGTTTGTTTTTGTAACACAGTGCGCCTTAAATACTAAATAACCACAGCAGGTTTTACTTTTAAACATGAAAGTTTATTCTGAAGAACACAAAAGACGACACGGAACACAAAACAACAAATACAGAATCCGAACTACAACTAAAATTGTTCTACAGTTTCGGGACAGGATGAGACAGGATGCGCACGCATCTCAAACGATTACGATTACATATTGGCTGACATATTTCGATTGTACTTCCAACATCCTCCCTCAATCTAAATATGTCCAACATAAAAATCATAACACTTAACATACAATACAATATATATATATAATATACATACAACATAAAAAAAAAATTAACCGAACATTATTTTTCTGAATTTTTCAAACAATACTTTACTTAGAGGCTTAGTTAATAAATCAGCAACCTGTTCTGTAGATGGAATGTAATTAATTGAAACAGTTCTATCTCTTACTTTTTCTTGCACAAAATGATACTTAACATTTATGTGCTTTAACCTTTTAGGTTGTTCACATGATTTGCTGATACGAATAGCTGACTGATTATCCTCATAGAGAGGTACAACAAAATTTCCACAACCATTTAAATTTAATTCAATCAATAAATTTCGAACCCAGCAAGCTTCACTTACACATAGGCTCAAGGCAATGTACTCCGCCTCTGTAGACGATAAAGCTACACAAGTTTGTTGTTTAGAACACCATGAAATTGTACAATTATTAATTTGAAAACAATACCCTGTTGTAGATTTCCTGCTAATAGTATCACCCCCCCAATCAGCGTCAACAAAACCTTTAACTAATTCAGCATTTACATTTTTTCTATACACTAACTTCAAGTCAACTGTACCTTTAATATAATGTAACACTCTTTTTAAGAACAACAATAACTTTTCACTTGCATAGTTTTGATATCTACTCAAAATACTGATAGAATTACATAAATCAGGTCTGCTTCCTAGCATTGCATACATGATACAACCAATTAATTTTCTACATTTATTTTCCACATTTACATTTTCTGATTTTTCATTAATTAAACATTCATAATTAAAGTTAGTGTCCATAGGAGTAGAGATACTTTTACATTCAAACATATCAAATCTTTTCAACACATTTTCTAAATAGTTACTCTGATCTAATGTTAAAATACCTTCATTTACATTCTGAGAAATAGATATACCCAAATAGTAAGAAATAGGACCAAAATCTTTCATTTTAAAATTTCTTTTCATTTCACATTTAAAATCATTTATTTGCTTGCTATCAGAACCTGTGATAATCAAATCATCAACATATATCAATACATAAAGTTTACAATCATTCGAAAATTTGAAATACAAACATTGATCATTTTCAGATTTTACAAAATTTTGAGAAGACATAAATTTCTGAAATTTTTCATACCAATATTTTGGTGCTCTTTTTAACCCGTATATAGCCTTTTTAAGCTTACATACTTTCCCATCAGGTAAATTACAATTATCAGGTAAATACATTCAAACATCCTCTTTGATTTCCCCATGTAAGAAAGCACTGCATACATCCATTTGATATACAACCCAATCAAAATTTACACTAATTGCTAACAACATTCTTAAAGTATTTAACTTAGCTACAGGAGAATATACATCTTCAAATATTAACCCTTTTTGTTGATAACCCCTAGCAACCAATCTGCATTTAAATAATGAAATCTTACCTTTATTGTCCCGCTTAATTTTAAAAACCCACTTACTGTCTATTATATTACAGTCATTTGGTTCATCAACAATGTCCCAAGTGTCATTTTCAGAGAGGGCTTTCAGTTCAGCATTTATGGCCACTTGCCACTTTTTCGATGAACTTGAGTTCATAGCTTCTTCATAAGTGATAGGTTCTTCCACATCGGTTATACTTATGTAGCTTGTTTCAAAGTCCTCAAATCTCGATGGTTTCCTCAGGTTATCTCTTGCTCGAAGGTGCATTTTGGTATTACTTAACTGGGGAGCAGGTGAATCTGTACTGCAGTTGTCATCATCATCTTGTTGTTGATTATTGGCCAAGTTATCCGAATCCATGTCAGTATCCTTATCTTCATCAAATTCTGAACTTTGATGTTGCACAGGATCAATTAAATCCAAAACAAAATTTTCATTCTTTACTGTATAGGAAGGTTTCTCATTTGGATTAATTATTATATCTCTATGTAATGTCACTGTGTTTGTTTTTGAGAAGTAGACTCTGAATCCTTTAGTATTTTCACCATATCCAACAAAAATTCCTTTTTCACTCTTAACATCTAATTTTCTACGTTTTTCTTTTGGGATGTGAACCCATACTTCAGATCCAAATGTAAACTTTAAATTTCTAATGTCAAAAGTCTTGTTTTTCCACAATTCATAAGGTGTTTTTCCTTTCACTGTGCTAGTACCTGTTCTGTTAATTATGTATACAGCTGTATTCGCAGCTTCTGCCCAGAACTTCTTATCTAGATTTTTTGCTACCAACATAGTTCTTGCAGCTTCCATGATGGTTCTCATTTCTCGTTCAGCTCGGCCATTTTGCTGTGGATTATATGGGACAGAAGTTTCATGCTCTATGCCATGATGAATCAAAAGTTCTTTAATTTTATCCTTCCGGAATTCTTTGCCATTGTCAGATCTTATTACTCGGATATTTTTATTCATCTGGTTTTTGCACATCAATATGAACTCTAACAATTTATCATACACTTGATACTTATTTTCGAGAAAATAAAGCTTCCTAAAGTGAGAGTAATCATCTTTTAACACTAACATGTAACGAGACTTTCCAATTGATGCTACTTCTATTGGACCACATAAATCTGCATGAATTATATTACAAATTTCAGTAGATTTCGATTTACTTTCTTGAAAGGGACTACGTTGTTGCTTTCCTTGAATGCATGCCTCACAGAATGGAATATCAGAAGAATTTTCCCAGGTAATTTCATTTTCTGTAAGCAGCTTCTTGACATGATCAAAATGTTGATGAGCTAACTTTTCATGCCACCATAAGAGACTTTTCTTTTTACTTTTAACACTACTGTCAGCAACACAACATTTATTTAGATTTTCAAACTCACTGGTATTTTCGTCTATGGTCACTCTGCTTTTATCTAAGCGAAATATCATTTTAAAAAGTTTATCTTCACGTTTAGCTATAGCAACTATTTCTTTAGATTTTTGATGAATAAATTTAGCACATTCTGAGTTGGATGACATACATAAACCTTTATCTAGAGCTTTACCTTGAGAAAATAAGTTTACTTTTAATTGAGGGACATGCAATACATTTTGAAGTTCAGTTTTAATATATTTTTCACCATTATATGACTGAACATAAATAGTTCCTATTCCAATAGCTGTTATAGAGGTTCCATCACCTATTTTTATCTGTTTAGCCTCTTTCAACTTCAAATAATTTCCAAATAGACTTACATCATTACACATATGTTCTGAAGCTCCACTGTCTAAATAGAATTCTACATCTGATTCAGAATTTATAATTCCCATAAGTGCAAAACTTTTGCCATTTTCACCATTAGACTTCATATTTTTATTTTTACGAAAATAACAATCTTTAAATACATGCCCTTTCTTATTACAAAAATTACAAACAATATTTCTGTTCTTAGGAACATTATTACCATACCTACATTGAAATTTCTTGTGACCTAATTTTCCGCAAGAAAAACACTTGATATTACTTTGATTTTTAGCTGTAAGAGCAACAGTTTCTTCTTTCGTTTTTAATCTTTCTTCCTCAACTAACAAACGAGCAGTTAAGTTACTTAAAGTTCGCTGTTCATCTGCTACGGATTCCCAGGCTGAAGAGAAGTGCTTATATTGTTCGGGCAGAGCCATAATTATTTTTGTAATGATCATTTTTTCAGGAATCACTTCGTTATGTTGCTTAATTTCGGCAACCATATTCTGAACTTTAGATAAAAAATTCATCACGTTGTCATCAAACTTCAAATTGAAAAACTGTTGTTGTAACAAATGAATACTTACATTTGATTTTCTTTCATAAATAGTGTGTAACTTGTCCCACATTTCTTTTGCTGTAACACATGAAATTATATGCGATATCGGTCCGGCTTCCATACGTGAAACCAAAATTTCTTGCGCTTTTGCATCTTTGACAATGAAATCAGAATGTCCAGCATCAGTTGCTTCCGGTTTTACTTTTAATCCCGTTACTATATCATATAGTTCCTTAGCTATAAGCGTGACCTTAACTTGGAATTTCCATACATTCCAATTACTTTCATTCAGTTTAATAAACTGTCCCTGCTGTGTTTCGGTTCCGGCCATTTCAAAACAACATTCGGAAAACTAACTTTACAAAAATTTCAATTAATATTTACTTCGCAATATTTCTAATAATAGGTTTGGGTCTGGGCCCATAACCTGTAACACAGTGCGCCTTAAATACTAAATAACCACAGCAGGTTTTACTTTTAAACATGAAAGTTTATTCTGAAGAACACAAAAGACGACACGGAACACAAAACAACAAATACAGAATCCGAACTACAACTAAAATTGCAGTCGAATTCCGACTTCGTCCGAGTACGAAAATTTGGCGGAACGCCCCCCTTCGTGACATCACTTTGACGTCGTAGGGGCGTAGAAAAGGAAAAACGGTATTCTGGACCACTTCTTTTCGTATTTGGCGAAAGATTAGATGCGAAAAATTATTTCGGATGTTTACATTTTTTCGGATGCTATTTTCGCCATCTCAAAGTAGGCGAAACGAGGGTGAAAAGCCCATTTCGGACGCAACTTTTATGATTGTTTACATATGATAGGACATTTAATAAGTAAGTTTCTAGTATTTTTCTATGTTGGGACTTTTTTATTGCATTTGGGAGAATATTATATTGCATTTGGTAAAAAATGAGCGTTTACTCTGTTAATTTGATGTGGGGAGGTTTTAATTTTTATTTATTTATTTTAAAATAAATTATGTACATTATAAAAAATACTTTTATTTTTAAGAACAAAAAAACGATGTTTGGAAATGATTTTAAATTTGTAGAATTCTTTTTAAATGGAGATAAATTTGTTAAATAATTGGAAGAATCTAAGATATTTTGATAGCATTGGTACCCTCTGATCAAAATCCAAAAGGGAGGAGGGTGGTGGATTTTTCAACAAATGAATGATAATTATTATAATGAATAAAAACACTTTGCTTTAAATTATGACTGTTATCTATATTTAATTATTTAAAGTCAAATGGGTAAAATAAATTTTATCTTTTCTTTTAGTCATTGAAAAAAAAAATTAAACTTCAAGGTTCAAGGATTTGGAGCTGATGCTCTACTACAAATGCAGTTAGTTATGCAAAGAGTTTAATTAATAAATATAACAGAGAGTTTATTTAATTAATAAAGAATTGTTATGTGCTACATAGTTTTAAACATAATACTTGTCACAAGAAATACATGCTATTAATATCCAATTTTATTTATTCATTTTATATAAAACCTTAGGTTTTGATGAATGCTTAGCTGAAAATCTGCTGTATGATGTACCTCTTCCCATTAAAGTTGACAAGAATATGAAATAATTTGTACTGAGGTATACATCAAACTGAGAACTTTTAATATTAATATAATTTTTGAAATTGTTATATGTATGTGTAAGAAAAATATATACTACTGTTACTTTCTTGTATTTTTGAAAAATGGTGAAGAATAAAATATTTTTCTAGCTTCATTTTATTTATTTATTATTGTTATATAATTATACCTCAACCCTGCATCTATTGCTGTCTTACACAACTTCTGCATTTTTATTTTCTTTTTAAAAGTTAGCTTTTAAAGTACACATATATTAAACAAATTACAGAAATTTTATAATCTTCTTCAAATTTCATTAAAATATCAATCAGTGTGTGAGAATTACTTTTTAATAAATGTGAAAATAAATAAAGTTCATGAAATCATCTTTTCAAAAATATATTAGCAATTTAGTACTATTATTACAAAATTTGAATGGCTTTGTTACTAATTATTTATGCATTTCCAATATTAAAATATCAAGGCAAAAACTGAATACTAAATACATTCTAGAATTTAATTATTAAAGTTTTTTATATAGCATATTTTATAGTAACAATAATCTAAAATTTAAAATACCAGTGAAAATCTTTTTTACTACAGTTACAAAATCAACTTCATACCTACATGAATAAAATTTTCAGACAAAAAAAAATCTATGAGTGTTTTTTAAGCATCTTTGATTAAAGTTGTTTGCTTGCTGATTAACTTTATTTTTGTGGTTTATATTCTTTGAAAATTGCTTTTTATGAAAGTTTTACTACCCTTTTTGGAGAAAATTTTAAAAATGTTTATTTATTAAGAATGTGAAACTTTTATTCATGTGCTTTATACATTAATGAAACAAATATAAATATACATAAATTAAATTTTGACTGATGTAAAAGTAGAAAGTTTGAACTTTAAAACAGTGTTTTAAAAAATAATAACAATAATTCTCCTTGATTTTATAGAAATTGTTTAAGTAATATCAAAAGCAGACAAATGACTTACTTGTATAATAAATTGCATAGTAAAACAGACGAGTAAAGTTCAATGGAGTTTTTAAAAAAAACTATTCATTTTAATTTGTTTACAGTTGAAAATATGCTTTTTACATTAGATTTATAATATTAAGAAAAAGAAAGGAAGAAGGTATTAAGTTTTTTAAAAGAATGTGCATCACTTTTTAAATTTTCAACCACTATTTTAATAAGATGCATGATAAATATTAATTGATGTTCCTGTAAAAATAAAAGAAAAAAAAATGTTGGTTATGGTGTGTTGCTATAGTGATTGAAAGCTTTAAAAATTAAACTTGCAGGCATTTTATTTCATGAATATATTTTGGGAGATTTAAATTTTTCTTTACTCTTGATGTTTCCTAGAAAATCTAAAAAAAAAATAATAATAATAATAGAAATAGTAATTTTATTTTCATCAAAAAAAACTTTATTGTTATTTTCTTTTGAAAATAAATATAAAAAATGAAATACATTTCTTTATTATCTTTAAAAAAAGGAAGCACTTGAAATGTATTTTTATATATATATATATATATATAAAGAATTAATTTCAAATGCTTCTTTTTTGAGAGAAATGTGGGTTGGGGGGGGGGGGGGGTTGTCATTTACATTTAGTTTCTCCTTTTTCTTATTTACTGTTTTTGAAAACATGTAGCAAATTACTTAGTCAATACTTTTGTCAGCATTCTTAATCTTATTTAAACATCGTTTAAACAACTGTTTATATTATCAGTCTTACCTTAATGCTGTGAAGTTTTTTTCTTTAGCCTTTCTTAAAGTATTTACATTAAGTATCTCAATATATCAATTGCAGTATTAAATCTGTACTTGTTTACATTCTTGCCACCCATTTACAATAAACAAATTTTATCCTCAAGCAATGTGAACATCATGTTCAATCAACTATATTACTGCATGTCACATACAACATACATATATCATTTTTATTTATTTTGTGGATAAGTCAGTTTAGCTTTTATAATGAAGCATATATGTTAATTGCTGAAATTTGTTTTATAAATAATGACATGAAATATATTAAAATGAAAGGATATAAAATAAAAATATGCTTTTATTAATGTACTTAAATCAATAGGAAAAAAATCATAAAAGCATGAACTGCTGCAAAATATTGTATTTTGCTTGTGAAATATAATATAAAAATAATTTTACCTGTGAAAAATAATAACATTGAAAGCTTTTGCCAATTATCTCTGCATAAAGGTAAACAGCTTTATATAAAGTGGAATTTTTTGGAGGTTTTATTAAAACCTTTAACAGTTGAAAATACGCCCTTTTATTAGAGTTATATATAATATAAAATAGAAAATAAGTTGCATTAAGGAGTCTTTTGACTTTCAGAACTATCAATCACTATTTTAATAAGATGAAAAGGGCTGACAAGCATTTATTTACATGTGATTTAATGTTAGGCTGGTAAGGGGTGGGGGAGGTTGTTGGTGTGCTGTAATGTTGAAATAGTGATTGAAAGCTTTCTGAAAAACCAATTTGCAAACATTTTCTATCTTACAAATGTATTCAGTGCTTTACTACTTGATATTTTACAGAAATCTTAAACATAATTTGTATTTTCATCACAAGGTTAAGTGAAAAAAAAGGACAACTTTATTCATTTATGAAAATAAGCATTATAAATTAAATACATTTCTTTATTGTCTGTTTTTAAAATGCAAATTTGAGAAATGAAATTTTAAATAAGAGAAAGAAAAGAAAAAAACTAACTTATGTGATTTATTTTTAACAAAGAATAGATTTCAAGAGCTTAGTTATATATTAACACGAAAAATTATGATAGAGAATAAAAATATGCTTTTATTAATGTCACTTAAAAAAAAATCATAAAAGCTTGAACTGCTGCAAAATATTGTATTTTGCATATGAAAGATAATATAAAAGTTAAATTACAAATGAAAACAAATAACAACTTTGAAAGCTTCTGCTGATTATCTCTGCATAAAGGTAAACAGCTCCAATACTTATATAAAGTTGAATTTTTTGGAGGTTTTATTAAAACCTTTAACAGTTGAAAATATGCCTTTTATTAGAGTTATATATAATATATAGAAAAAAAACAAGTTGCATTAAATGAGTATTTTGACTTTCAAAACTATCAATCACTATTTTAATACGATGAAAAGGGCTGACAAAACATTTGTTTACATGTAAAGATAATGTTAAGCTGGTAGGAAAGGGGGGGGGGGGGTTGGGGTGCTGTAATATTGAAATACCTATTTAAAGCTTTCTAGAAATCCAATTTGCAAGCATTTTCTATCTTACATATATATTCACTGCGTTTATTCCTTGATTTTTCACAGAATCTTAAATTAAATATAGTAATTTATATTTTCATCACAAGGTTAAGCAAAAAACATACAAAATACATAACTTTATTCATTTTGTTTGTTTGATTCATGAAAATAAGCATTTTAAATTAAATACATTTCTTTATTATCTGTTTTTAAAATGCAAATTTAAGAAATGAAATGAAAAAAAAAACGAATAGAAAAAGAGCTAACTTATGTGTTTTTTTTTTTTTTTTTTTTTTTTTTTTACAAAGGTAGATTTCAAAAGCTTTTTTTTTTCGGTGGGTGGCATTTTATTTACAAATTTAATCACATTAGAAGAAATACCTTGATAATAGTAAAAGTTTCATTTTTTTTTTTTTTTTTTTTTTTTTTTAGTTCCTCCCAATGAAACATTTAAGACTCAGAATTGCATTCTGTTGTAATACATTCTACTCACCATGTAAATTTTTTTGATTCTTGAGTAGGGTTTATGATTTTTTGAATAAAAATTTAATTTTAAAGTAAAATGCCCTTTACTAAATCATTAAAATTAAATTAATAATTAGAAAAGCTTATTTAATCTGAAAAAAAAACTCATTCACTTGGTAAATTTGAAATAATTTAAGCATATAAAAATTAAATATAGTTAGTATAGTAAAAAAAAAAAAAAGTAGAGCAATATAAACAAAGATTTGAAAATGTGAATTCGCTTTTACTTTTGAAATCATGAAATAAATAAAACAAATTGTCTTGTAACGATATGGAACCCCCACTTATGCTAGCTGCAATTTAACAAATATCCTACACTATATAAATATCATTATATTTCCTATTCCCTATTTATGATTATATTTTAAAATGTAATATTCAATTTAAATAAAATTCAAAAAGGCTATCCCACTTTTTAAATTTGCAATGTATTTTTGGACAAACATATTTATTACAAAATATCTTGACATAGATTTCTGATAAAAACTGCTGAAAAGTTAATTTAAATCAATATTTCATTTAATCAGTTGATTTAAATCATGGTTAAAATCAAGCTGATTTAAATGAATGAATCCTGCCACCTAAGTAAAATATGAATATTTGGGTATAACACTAAATATAATGAATGAATAAAAAAAAAATCATTTCCCGTCAAGAAATCACTTCATGAGTGGTGAGTAAATTTATGTAATTCGTCACCCCTGAGCATACACATATTAGTCACTTAATAGTTTCACTTACAGAAGCTTGCGAACTTTAGTATCAAGATAAAATCTTCAATTTGTTTAAGAAAACATTACTTTCTGTTACATTGTGGAATACTGAATAAACAATAAATTAATATCCTTCTGGTTTTCTGGTCAAAACTGCATTTTCTGTATACTATCGAAAAACAAAAGTTCATACTTTATATTTATAAAATGCACAAGCCATTGAAATTCAGGATTCTTCAGTTTGAAAATTTTAAGTACATTTATTTGTTTTATATGATTATGACTTTCAAAAGAGAGAAAAAAAAAATTATGGTAAGATTTATGAAAGCTCAATGTATATTATCTTCAGGCATCAATCTGCATTATATCAAACAGATATTAATTATATAAAGCATTAAATGAATAATAATAAAGTAATCTACAAATTCAACAAAACAGATAACTTAAGTACTAGCTTTGTAGATAATTATGATCATTTGTATATTATGTTAATTCTCACATTCTATTTTTTCATCTAAACTACAAAAAATTCTCTTATTAAACAACGCTAAAATTAAAATTTTCTCCTATAACAGTAAGATTTTTCAGCTTTAAAATAAATAATAAAAATGCATATTGCTGGCTTCCTACCTATTAAGGTCTGTAGTATAACTGTGGAACAAGTACTCCTTGTATACTGGCATAGAACAATTTTATAGTTATCTTTTTCCTGGTACTGGAGGATCATTTGTAGAAATACCTAACTGAATCATTATTGCCAAAGTATGTTGCATTTAATCAACACATACATGAGGCAATATGTATTCAGGCAAAAGTTTTGAGTTCTTTTAAATTAAATTCGTCACACTCAGATCCTTAGTATGCAGACACTCTGGAACAGCAGCCTTTTCATTATAACAGGAATATAATTAAGACTGTAATGTTAAATTATCTTATACGGCAAAAATTGTAAATTTCAAACACTACTGAACTGTCATTAGCTTTATGTTTACACGTTTTAGGATGAAACTACGATACGATAATGATTACTTCGATTAATAAATGATGGATTCCCATTGGTTATATCGTGATATCAATCATCGTAATCTGTAAAATTGACGTAAATTTGGGAGGAGCTATCACCGCCTTTTCGGACGCTGTATAGCATCCGTAATCACTTTCGAATGTACGAAAATCTGATCCCAGAATAGCACTTTTCGCCAGATACGAATTAGGATACGATACGAAAGAGTGTTTTCACGTGACGTCGTAACGAACGTTCGAATTCCTTTCGCACCCTGCGGGAATCGGACTACAGTTTCGGGACAGGATGAGACAGGATGCGCACGCATCTCAAACGATTACGATTACATATTGGCTGACATATTTCGATTGTACTTCCAACAGTTTTTATCGTGATCGGAGAAGTCGGGCATTATCAGTTTGCATCTGATAACGTTTTTAGCTATGCAGAAAAGATTCATTATTACTGTGAAGTTAGTTGAGGTAACACAAGTGAATCATACCAAAGTTAATTTTCCAAGCTTCCATGTGCTTTTTCCGGAAAGGGGAGATGTCAAATTATAAATAATACACTTTATAAAAGATTAATAAATAAATATAGAAATTTGTTTACTTTTATTTTTTATTTGGAAAGAATAACTTTATCAACTGCAATTTAATAATAATAAGAGTTATTTGATCGACTTCCTAATGGCAGGAAAATAGCCTAAAAATAATTTTCCTGTTTCATTTTTACGTCGATGCCTCCCCCCCCCCCCCCTTCTTTCATGACAGATTTTGTAGCGCTCAACTATCCGGACTTTTCAAGTATCCGGCAATCGGCGTTTCCCGAGCATGCCGGTTAGTTGAGCTTTTACTGTAAATATATATTTTGAACTATATTTAAAAAGCTTAAAACTTACTGTTCTGTAGATTTCGAAATAATTAAGGTTTAACTCAAATACCTTCACAGATTTATTTACGAGAATTCACAATTATCGAAAGAAACTGAGGGTAGCACACCACAAATTGTTCCTATAAAAGCGTGATTTGAATTTTACGCTCATCATTCATTTCACAGCTCAAGAATGATTCACAGATGCTAAGTGAATCATTCAATATTTTTGAGTCGTGTTTTGTGGCTTTCTTTCTTTGCAGCCCTCCTTTTATTGAAATTCCTTAAAAAATAAACAAATTTCGTTTATTTTAATCTTTTTTATGACTTATAATGAGTTCGTTTTAAATGACTATGAATCCTGAAAAATGAGTCTGTCAAGTTAAATGTTTAGAGATCTGCAAAATAGTAAGTTTTAAGATTTTGAAATCTTTCAGTATAGATCTTTATTATTATTATTGATCGATAAAATCTGGATAAACTGATAGATTTGAACTCCAGTTAACGAAAAGTTCAGATTCCATTTTCCACTTCCCTTTTTTAAGATGTTTTAAGACAGGAGTACCAATTGAAAATGACCAGGCTCCTGTGTGACCATGATCTGTAAATGGAAAATGTTTTGCTAATTACGTAAAGACGTGCCAGGAAGATCGATCTTTTGAAACTTTTATCAATCGATAACTGTGTTCAAAACAGTAATTTAACATTACATTTATTAAATAGGGTCAGGTGGGGTAAAGTGATTAGTTCATAAAAATGGCTAAAATCCTGACTAATATAGGAATTTGAATAATTTTCTTTTAATTTTAGATTTATTAAGTATTGATCAAAGTTTCTCACTCAAAAAAACATTTTTAGTAACATGTTTGAGCCACTGAGCACACATTTTGTCTGTCTTTGTTACATCTTGTTCTTTTAACTCTTTAATTAACTTTTCTGCTGCGTTTTGTTTATTCCAAATTTTGGTAAATTGGCAGTTCAGAAAGCTTTACATATTTTCATTTATAGCTAAGTTATATTTGTCACAGATTTTATTTCATAATAGTTTTAGTTACATGGGGTAAAGTGGTCATAGGGTTAGGCTTAACTTATAGATATTTGATCTGAGTTAAATTATTTATTATATACAATGCCGGTTTATTAAATACTAATAATTATTAAAAACTAACTGCAAATAGTTATTATTTAATAATAGTTTATAATATGGGGGTTAAAAAAGGTTAAGGTTTAATTTTTAATAGGTTCTGAATAGTGAATGAATTAACTAAGTGTAAACCTGAATTGCTTGCAAAGGTTACATCAACTAATTTAACAACCAACACATTACTTATTTTTTTTAATACCTATACTTGTATTATATAAGAAAATGGTTCACAAGAAAGTCCTGAAAGCATTTTTAATGTTGATAAGGCTGGAATGGATATGGATAGCCAAAATAGTCCAGTTTAAAAAATTTTACGCAATGCAATGCATTATATAAAATTCAGAAACCAAAGGAAAGATAATGTTTAGTGTTCCTTTTGGTATATCATCTAGTGGTTATTACATTCTTCCATTCGCAGTTTATGAGTGAGTATATATGAATTATGGATAAAGTGTGGTCGTGCAGGAGCATTGTATGAATCGTAGAATCTGGATAGATGCAGGATTCTGCACTTGAATCTTGGATGGATCATTTTATTAAGTAGATAGTATGCCGAAAGCTTACAAAAGCCTGCCCTTTTATTTATGATCGTGATGGACATAAATGAATTATGACGCTGTGAAAAAAAGCTATCGACAATCACATTATAATACTCTGCCTGCTGCATCATACTAGTCATAGTCTACAACCATTAGATCTAGGTGTATTTTCCCCCATTAAAAAAAGCCTGGAAAGGAATTTTAAAGGAACAGTATCAAGAAAGCTGACTGTAAAATATGTAAAAAAATTAAAATAAGCTACATTGGCAACATTATCTACACTGAATAGAATTGTTAGACATAGTTTTTTAAAGGAAATGTGTCCGGTCCAAGATCGGGGTAGTATTGACCGAAAAAAACACTTGAATTATATCTGCAAAAATAACAAGAGGAATGAGATACTTAAAAGTTGCATAAATTTCCAAGAAGAAAAAAACAACAACAACAACAAAAAAAAAATCCCTAATCAACATTCTCTTTTGAATCCATTTATAATCGCTAAAGATGACATGTCAAACCATATCTATAGGACCTTGAGTGTTGCTAAGATATGAAATGAAGAAATCAATAAAGCAATTTATTTGGAAAAAACCTGATTATTTTTCTTAAAGTATGTTAAAAAAATCCAAATTTGGCAATCATTATACTTTAACCAGAATCAGATGTGATCAAAATCCTTGAAGAACCAAATTTTAACAACAAACAATTTTAACATTACAAATTTACACTTTAATAAAATAAAATGGAAGATAACTTATTATAAAGGTTGTTTAAAATGTTTGTAAATAATAAAATGTCACTTTTTATTCATTAGTTTATTTTTTTATTACACTTTTTCAATGTGACCACTTTACCCCATGCACTACCCATTTTACCCCACACCCTGGGGTAAAGTGGTCAT
Organism: Maratus speciosus; assembly: GCA_963932465.1. Taxonomy (NCBI): domain Eukaryota; kingdom Metazoa; phylum Arthropoda; class Arachnida; order Araneae; family Salticidae; genus Maratus; species Maratus speciosus. Next base: position 143,231,974 of record OZ010798.1, on the reverse strand, counting down.
AAAAATATGTTATAAAAAGGTGCTATTCCCCAAAAGTACTCTAGAATAATGTAATGTAAAATAACACCCAAAATTTTAGAAAACATCACAGAAATTCTGATGTTTATATACTCTGAAAGTTTGAAAAGCCTGTTTTTATGACCACTTTCCCCCACCTGACCCTACATAACATCGTCAATAATAATATACTATGTCATACAAAAACCAAACTAAAATAATACAAAACAGTAATTTAGTATACATTATTTAATTCATAACATCAATTTGGTCACTTTTAGCGAATGAAAGATATTTACGGTGGTATCTTTATTTTCAGCAGAAAGTTATGTCTGCCAGATATAAGTCCTTGTTTTTCATTTTGATTAAAGAGTGAGAACCCTTATAGAGAGTGCATGAGAGTTACAATGGTACTTTTATGTTAGCTGGGTGTAAATCTCGCCAATGGCATGTTTTTTCTCGTCAGTAGCAGCTTTAATTGTTTGCGTGCCTCAATTAGAAATGATGCTTTGATGTTGAAATAAAATGTTTTGGTTTACAGTATAATTTTTTCTTTTCTTATATGTGTATTATTAAATGAATGGGTGAAATTACAGGGTGCGTGAGGTATTTGAGAACACATGTTATAAGTGAAATATCACTCTGTATATCATACTTATAAATCTTTCTGTTACATGTCAGAATGAAGAGGCATGCTGTCATTGGCTGAACAACACTTTGATTTAGAGATTGCCACACCGTGCAAAGAGAAAACTGCTCCTGGAGCAAAGTTTCAATCCCCCCCCCCCCACCCACACACACACACAAATAGTACACACTTTTACTTTGTGACATGTGTCACAAAATTGAAAAGTGCAGGAATGGAAATAAATTCTATTGTATACATATTTCACATTTATTTTAGAACTTTATGTTTAATTTTAATTCAGAAACTCCAAACAACTAAAAACATAAGAGAAAATTGCACTTAGATTTTGGCAAAGAGAATCTGGGAAATGAGTGTAGAAAAAAATGTTTCTAACAGTACAGTATAGCAGTTTACAACCCTTTTGTATTCCCAGAAGAAAACCCCATGCTAGTTTGGGAGCATATGTTTTTGTCACAAGCACAGAATGAAAATTACAGGCTCAGAAAAGAGAAGGTTAACGAATGAGATTAAGACAAAAACCTAAAACAAGTTTTGAACAGAAAGAAGTCCTTATTCGTAAATTTCAGTGCAGGGTAAGGGACCATACAATGCACATATACCTTTGAAATGAAACATGGACATACTTTTATTCCGAAAAAAAATCCTCAATATGTAATTTTTTTACAAAAAAAGAAGAAAAAATGGGGTTTGTAGTATATAAATTTGGCACCCCCTCAATTTCCGCGCCCGGGGTGACCGCCTCCAGCTTCGCACGGCCCTGCTCGCTGGGTCATTCACCTTTAATGTAAGAAGAGAACTGGAGGCTGCCAGGTTTCATATGGCAAACGTTTCATGCAGGAAATGACATTGTCAGCAATATGAAATCATCAAAACACCAGAATTTGTCAGTCCAGTCAATGAAAATCCTACGAAGTCAATGAGGATACTCGTTAGCTGGATTGGCAAAAACCCGAATCTTTATACAAAAACCAAACCCACCTGGATTTTTGTGGGCTCTTCTGGATTTTAGTTATTTTTCTGTATATTTGTATATTTAGGGTCACCCGGGGTAATTCCTGGTCAAAAAGCATCAACAGCTAATTATTATAAAAACTATTAAAGGTATTGTTCCCAATTTTTTTGTGGAATAAGCCCACTCTGATGGCTATATTATAAAATGCTTAATCAAATATATATGCACTTATAATTAAAATAATTATAATTTTTAAATGACCAAGAATTACCCCAGAAATGGGGTAATTCTTGGTCACTTCTGGGGTAATTATTGGTCAGCATCCATTTTCATGTAAATAAAGTAGTACAGTTAATTTTTTTATGACTGAGTAATAAAATAAGTAGAATCAATCTTCTAAAAGTTTTGTTCATCTCATAATTGTGGAATAATAAAGCATAGACTTTGTTTTGGGCATAAATACAAAGCTATTTGACATGCAAAAGACACTTGTACATTTTACAAATCATTAATTAGCCAAAAAATTTTATGCATTTTTACAACATTTATAAGCAGTATTTATTTATTACTTTCATTAGTATCCACTGTGAATGGATTTATTAATAACTTGCAAATTTATTGGTCCATAAAAAATATAACAATGTTTGTTACCAATTTTATTTTGCTTAGGTCAACTGAAGTTTTCGGCTACCTTTTCAAGAAATTTTCGATACAGACCTTTAATATAATACAAAGCATAATAATTAGGTTCCTCTATTGCATTAAGTATATTTTTATGTACCAGTTTGGCATTTTGCAATGAGATAATATTTCTACTTAAATTGTTCAGTCATAGAGTGGGTCTTATTCTCTGAGCACTTACTGTTTTTTTCTTTTAAAAGTGTTTAATATAGTAGAGGAAAATTTTATAATCTTTTTTAAACACTGTGATATGTCATTAGTTGAAATAAAATAATTAAAACCTCAAAAATGACTGATCTGTTGTGAAATGTGTAAAAATCAAGATCGATGTTTTGCAGAAATTTGAGTAGCAGTTTTGAATCTAATTTTTTTAACTATTTAATTTCAACTAAATGAATAATTAATAGTGATGTACCGAGTAGTGCTTTGGCCGAATACCGAGTAGTTGGGTAATAAGGAAAAAAAACGCTGATGTGCACATAATGTGAGCTTAGGTGTACATATGTGTATACATATACATATATACAACCTGTGTGTAGGGGAGAGTGTTGTACCTTGGGACAATTTTCACATTTTAATTTTTTACTTCGATGATTATAATCAGATTTAAAATTTAAAGGCAACATTTCAATACACCAACATATTTCTCTATAATATAATTTTAGAAATTCAGACAGTTTGAAAATAAAAAAATGCCATTCATTTAAAGTAGGGAAGGCAAACTGTCCCAAGGTACAACATCCTGTTGTACCTTGGGACATACTGCATAATTCAGGAAATAGGCATATAACTCATCAATAATTTTGTACAATAACTAATACAATATTTTGTACAATAACAATAACTAATTTTATGCCAACACACAAAACCTTTTTTTTTTTCAAGGAAATAGAGAATGAAACTCAAGTTCAAGATCCAAAATGAAGTCGAGTTGTTTTATTTATTGCATTTCACATCATTTGTGAAATTTTCTGTAAAATAAGTAATAAACATACTTTTATTTATCCAGATTATTACGAACCACGTATTTCTTGTACCATTGGACATGTCCCAAGGTACAACATATTTTACTGTCCCGAGGTACAATCACCACACTGTTTAAATAAAATCAAAATGCCGGTAAATCTAGAAGAACTATCATTATTTTCTCATACTCAAAACATTTTAAAATCTTCTCTTTTATAAAAAAATAAATTGCAGTTGACTTGTTGTAAAAATACATAGGAAAAAAATGAAGTTAGAATGGAGGAAAATATTTACTTTGGACTAATGAAATTTATTTTTTTCACCTAGCTGTTAAAATTCAATGCTTCTGATGTTGTCTGTTATTATGATGAGATCTGTTGGTTATAGGTCACTATTAGAAATACACAAAAGATAACTGTTGCCAATAGTTTATTAGAAATTGTCAATGTCCCAAGGTACAACACTCTCCCCTACATATATATAATATACATATATAGTATATATAAATTAACTAATTAAATTTGAAATTCATTTTGCACCTTTTAAAGACAATTTTTGACAGTTCAAAACAGTAGCAAAAAAAGGAGAATTGACACATAACAAGTACAATTATTAACCAATATAAAATTAAAACATTCTTCAACCCTCTAATTTATCCCAATACCTGAAATCTGTCTATCAAAAATAAAAATGTTTATTGGTTAGGGTCAGGTGAGGGAAAGTGGTCATAAAAACAGGCTTTTCAAACTTTCAGAGGATATAAACATCAGAATTTCAGTGATGTTTTCTAAACTTTTGGGTGTTATTTTACATTACATTAGTCTAGAGTACAACCATACCCATTTCAGAAATATTTTTGGGGAATAACACCTTTTTATAACATATTTTTCCAGGCATGTTTTTATGACCACTTTACCCCAGGGGATGGGGTAAAGTGGTCACATTGAAAAAGTGTAATAAAAAAAATAAACTAATGAATAAAAAGTGACATTTTATTATTTACAAACATTTTAAACAACGTTTATAATAAGTTATCTGTCATTTTCTTTTATTAAAGTGTAAATTTGTAATGTTAAAATTGTTTGTTGTTAAAATTTGGTTCTTCAAGGATTTTGATCACATCTGATTCTGGAAAAGTATAATGATTGCCAAATTTGGATTTTTTTTAGCATACTTTAAGAAAAATAATCAGGTTTTTTTTTTCCCAATAAATTGCTTTATTGATTTCTTCATTTCATATCTTAGCAACACTCAAGGTCCTATAGATATGGCTTGAGATGTTATCTTTAGCGATTATAAATGGATTCAAAAGAGAATGTGACTAGGGATATTTTTTGTTGTTTTATTCCTCTTGGAAATTTATGCAACTTTTAAGTATCTCATTCCTCTTGTTATTTTTGCAGATATAATGCAAGTGTATTTTCTGTCAATACTACCCCGATCTTGGTCTGGACACATTTCCTTTTCCTTTAAAACTATGTCTAACATTTTTATTCACATCTGAAATGAGTGTAAGATAATGTTGCTAATGTAGCTTATTTCATTTTTTTTTTTTTTACATATTTTGCAGTTGGCTTTCTGATACTGTTTCTTTAAAATTCCTTTCCAGGCTTTTTTTCATGGGGGAAAATATACCTAGATCTAATGGTTGTAGACTATGACTAATATGAGGTAGCAGGCAGAGTATTATAATGTGATTGTCGATAGCTTTTTTCACACCGTCCTAACTCATTTATGTCCATCACAATCATAAATAAAAGGGCAGGCTTTTGTAAGTTTTCGGTGTACTATCTACTTAATAAAATGATCCATCCAAGATTCAAGTACAGAATCCTGCATCTATCCAGATTCCATGATTCATACAATGCTCCTGCACGACCACTCTTTATCCATAATTCATATATACTCACTCATAAACTGCGAATGGAAGAATGTAATAACCACTAGCTGATATACCAAAAGGAACACTAAACATTATCTTTCCTTTGGTTTCTGAATTTTATATAATGCATTGCATTGCATAAAATTTTTTAAACTGAACTGGACTATTTTGGCTATCCATATCCATTCCAGCCTCAACATTAAAAATTCTTTCAGGACTTTCTTGTGGACCATTTTCTTATATAATACAAGTATAGGTATTAGAAAAAGTAGTTAATGTGTTGGTTGTTAAATTAGTTCATGCAACCTTTGCAAGCAATTTGGGTTTACACTTAGTTAATTCATTCACTATTCTGAATAGGGATTGACCGAATACCGAATAGTCGATTCGGTATTCGGTGGTTCGGCATGTAAACCGAATATTCGGCTTCGGCCGAATACTTAAAAGTATTCGGCCGAATAATTGTGGATAAGTATTTTCTTTAGAAGTAAAAATTCTCTTTTACTTAGAAGTAGAATAGGCTAAACAATGAGTTATAATATTGTGTGAATGAGTTCATAGTTCAGCTGCACAACAAAAAACAAGTCAAAAGCCATTTTTAATTTAAAAAAAAACTTTTTCCTTTCTAAAATAGTCTACATAGAGGTGAAATCAAAACAACTGTCTACATTAGAGAGAAAAAAGTAAGGAAGATGGGCATCTTTCCCTTATCATTTAATTTTAATTATTTCTTCATTAGTTTCCTTAATTTAAATTTATTTAATGTGTATCTTTTTTAATATACACATCAAATAAGTATATCAGAAATCATCTCTGTATATCTAAGGTGTATATTAAAGAAAATACACACATCAAATAAGTATATCCCTATGCCTAAGCTATAGCTTTTATAATCATTAAATTAAAATCACTCAAATTTGTTATTTTCATCATCACAATGTTAAAATATTAATCAAAATATAAATATGTATCAGTAATTTGACAGAAAATATAGTTAAATGTACATATGTACACCTTTTGTATTTGAAAACATTCCTATTCAATATGTTTATAGTTAAACAATCAGTAAATCAGCTTTGACAGAATTGTTTCTTTTTATTTGAATGAACTTTTGGTTTCTGACAATTCTTATCCTTAATAATAGCCTGTATAGTTTAATATTTTCATAGGTTATTTTAGGTATTGACTAGTGATAAAATAATAAAAAATAAGTGATGGGTTAATGAATTTGTGAGTGGAAAGAAGTCATTAATTTTTTTTGTGTAATTAGATTTAAGAATAAAAATGTAACTGAATTAAATGATTATGAATTTAATGTTAATTAAAGTTTATTAAAAAAGCTAATATATGGAAAAATGTGTATTAAAAATTTTTAAGTATTCGGTTGCCGAATACCGAATATTCGGTGTGTACTTTGACCGAAGCTTCGGTATTCGGCAAAATTGCTGCTTCGGTCAATCCCTAATACAGAACCTATTAAAAATTAAACCTAACCCTTTTTAATCCCAATATTATACTTTATTATTAAAATATAGCTATTTGAAGTTAGTTTTTAATAAACCGGCATTGTATATAATGAATAATTTAACTCCGATCAAATATCTATAAGTTAAGCCTAACCCTATGACCACTTTACCCCATGTAACTAAACCTATTATGAAATAAAATCTGTAATAACTATAACTTAGCTATAAATGAAAATATGTTCTTGAGATATGTGTAAAGCTTTCTGAACTGCCAATTTAACAAAATTTGGAATAAACAAAAGGCAGCAGAAAAGTTAATTAAAGAGTTAAAAGAACAAGGTGCAACAAAGACAGACAAAATGAGTTCTCAGTGGCTCAAACATGTTACTAAAAATGTTTTTTTGAGTGAGAAACTTTGATCAATACTTAATAAATCTAAATTTAAAAGAAAATTATTCAAATTTCTATATTAGTCAGGATTTTGGCCCTTTTTATGAATTATGACCACTTTACCCCACCTGACCCTACTGTAACAATTCATTGAATAATGCAAAACATTTCATATTTATTTTGTAACTGTACCTTATTTTCTTTTGATTAAAAATAAAAGAGAGAAAAATACAAAGAGAGGTTCAAAAAGCGATACAGGATTTCTTAACAGAAAACTTATGTAAAACTGACACTCCATTTGCATGGTGGGGGGGGGGGGGGGGGACTTTTCCGATTATGTGCAATCTTGTAAAAAAATTCTTATGTGCACCTTCAACCACTGTTTATTCTGAACGTATATTTTCAGAGGTAGGCCAAATTTATAGTAGTAAAAGAAATGCCCTGTCTACTGATAATGTAGAACTTTTGATGTTTTTGCACCATTATTTGAAATATAACAAATTTAATTATTAATTTTTTTATTACATTTATTGTATTTTCAATTTCTTTATCCAAAATAATAGTCTTTTCTGTGTTTCTATATATTTAAAAAGAACTTATTTTTCTTTGTATAAATGTGAAGCTAAATTTTAATCTGGAATTATTTTTGAGGGTTTTTGTTCTTAACATTTTCTATAGTTTGTAGACATATTGTTAAATACTGAGTAAATAGTTTTATGAATTATTGCATAGATTATCCATTGATATTCGAATAGCTTTTTACAGATCAGTTTTAAATTCATATCATATGCTTAAAAAATGAAATTCTTACAACTACTCAGTATTGGCCGAGTACTCGACCAAAATTTCGCCAAGTACCAAGTGCTCGGCAAACTGGCCGAGTACCGAGTATTTACCGAGTACTCGGTACGGCTCTAATAATTAAGGCATATATTTCAAAGCAAATGATTCAATGTATCTTTGAGATTTTTTAGTTTCATAAATTGTTATAACAAAAGCGAAAATAATTAAGAATTACCTCAGAAATTCAGTGACGAGGAATTACCACGGGTGACTACTTTATTCAGAACTACAATTAACTAAAATGTGGTGAAGTGTGGTTGCAGTTAATTCTCAAAGGTTTTGTGACAATTAAAATCACTAAATATAACAATAAAAGTGAATTAAATGATGATAAAAACATTGACCAGGAATTACCCCAGTGACCAAGATTTACCCCGGATACATGGGGCATTATTTGACCAACTTCTGTAAATTATTTAAAATAGTACAAAAAATTTCAAGACTGTTTTTTAATAGCTAAAGTAGTTGGTAATTGAACCAAAAAGAAAGAAAAGAAAAATATTTAAAATTTGAGTTGTGACAAACATCTTTGTAAAAATGTATCATAACTAAGACCAATGTTATTTTACAGAAATTTAACAAGCCATTTCAAAAAGATTTTTTTTCCAAAATAAATAAATAATAAACTCATAATTAAGTAATAAATTCCAGTGAGGATACTTCAGAGTACCTCTATGATTTTTTTCATTTTGGTAAAGTGTTTTTAAAACAAAAAAGACTGTGACCAGGAATTACCCCAGAAACTTGCTGACCAGGAATTACCCCGGGTGACCCTATATAATATATGTGTGTACTCATTTAAAAATATGTTTATTAGGTTACATTTTTTTAATTACATTTGATCTATTTATTACTAATTAATATTATTTATATCAGTTAATAAATTTATTCTATTCTGATATTAATATTAACTTAATACTAATATCAGAATAAATTTATTAACTGATATAAATAATATTAATACAATTAATATTAATAATAATTATTATTAATACTATTATTATTAAATGTTATTAGCATTATTATTAACAGTGGCGCCATTTCAGAATTTTCTCGGGTGGGGGGAGGGGGGGCAGGTAAACTTTTCTTTGAGGGCGGTGGCAAACAAAGGGGGAAGTTTTTTAATAAGCACCAATGAAAATTTCCGTTTTAAGCAGGTTTTGATTTTAGCAAGTATAATTTCTAGATACTAAGAAAGTTTTCCGTTTAAGACTGGATTCCGTTATAGACAGTTTCTATTTTTACAGGTATCTTCTAAAGCTTTTAAAATATCCTTTATCTAGTACATCTCTGAAGAGCATGGGTATATTACATGTACTGTAAATTTTGTGAAAACAAAACCTGTCAAAAAAGAATTCTTTTGCAAACGAAAAAAAAGCAAGTTTTTATGAAAAAAAAATACCATAATTATACTTGTTAAACCGGAGACTTGCCTTAATGGTGCTTTTTTTCTTGACTTTTCAACTTCTTTGCAGTTTGTATTACAGGAGTGGAGAGTCATTTCAAGAGGTTTTTAGAAGGGGGGGGGGGGGGCAAAATTTTCTTTGAGGGGAAGTTTTTGAAATAACATGCAGGATTTTGCCCTCTTAACGTCTTTCACAAACATGAAATTCTTCCAGGAATATTTTTTAATTTTAGTGGAAGACCGTGATATTTTTTTCTTTCTTTACGCAACTACGCAAAATCAATTCACCAGGAAAAAATTTGCAAATTTTACCAATAGTAATTAGAAAAAATAGTTAATCTGTCGAATTAGTTGAGGAAAAAATATAACTTCCTAAAAGGAAGCATATTGCAAAGATAGTGGAAACAAAAACAGTGATTATTATCAATTCGTTGCAGGAAAAAAAATCGCAGATTTCAACATTCGGTTGCAGGAAAAAATCAAAATTGTCCATCAGTCACGCAAAAATAGTCATGAATTTCGAATAATTATCATGGAAAAAAAAAAAAAAAACGAGAATTAAGTGAAAAGGTTTCAGAAAAAATCTTGAATTCTGTCAAAGAATTACACAAAAAATTCGAGAATTTTGTCAAACGATCATAGAAAAGGATCGAAAATTTCGTCAAAATATCTTGGAAATAACGACCGAATTTCATCAACTAGTCGCAAAAAAATATTGTGAATTTTGATAAATGATCCTGGAAAAAAAATGAATTCCGTAAAACAATCACCGAAAAAAATCATGAATTTCGTCAAAAGGTCGCGAAAAAAATCACAAAATTCAATCGCACAATAATCAGCAAATAAGTCACGAAATTTGCAACTTTTGTGCTCCATAGAGATAAGAAATTTTCACCAATGATTTTCTGTTAGTAAAAAATTTACTTAATTTTTTTCTGCCTTCCTCTTTATACTATGATCTAGATTCCACAAAATTCAGAAATCTGCAAAATCCGGTGTCTCATGTAGAGTCAAGGGCAGATCTGGAGAGTCCTCAAGGGGGGGGGGGGGGGGAGGGCGATTTTAGAAATTTGGAAACTCTTATCTGATGTGCGGGTCGGGGCTAATTTTTTCACTGCGGGCAGACCCTGACTATCGCGCGGGCACAAAATCTCTGAGGGGCACAAAATTTTTCATAATTTCATCTAAATTTCCATTTAAAAAATCATAATTTTAAAAAAATGTGATGTTTGCGATATGTTAATACGATTAAAGGACAAAAATATATCTCAATATATGGTTAAAAGCACATTTTATAAATAATATAAAAAACTACTTTATTTTTATTCCTGGAACCGTTTGCAAATTTTCCGGAAAACTTAATTTTTTGAATTGACACTTTTCGAATTAGTGTGTAATATATATAAAAAACTGGTATCAGTAAATCAACCTATCTAAGGGGGCACAAAAAATTGAGGCACTATCCTAGCACTAATTATTTTTGTTGCAGGTCGGGTTAGTTGTTTTCGATTCAGATTGTTTTCAGGCTGATTTGATCGTTTTCCTGCAAGCTGGGTTTGGATTGACCTGATTTTTTTCAAAAGTTAATTCAGTATATTATTTCAGGTTAAAAACTATACCTATAATAATAAACGTAGATGTATGTATGTGTGCTGCTTTCTAAAGAGACCACTGTATTTTTTGCATGACTCTGATGAAATTCGTACTTCTTCGTCCCTTTGGCGAAATTTGCATTTTTTCCTCAACCCTTTGACGAAATTAGTGTAATTTTGCAGCCCTTTGATAAAATTCGCGTTTTTTTCCCTGAGATCCTTCGACAAAATTCACGTTTTTACAGCTATTCTTTGATGAAATTCGCGTTTATAAGACTATCATTTGACTAAATTTGCTTTCTTTCCGCGATTCGTTGAAGAAATTCGTGTTTTCTCCACGATCCTTTGACGAAATTCGCGATTCTTTTATAAAATTTTCAATTTTTTCGCAATTCTTTGACGAAATGTGCATTTTTCACGGCTATTTGACAAAATTCGCGTTTTCTCCGCTATCTTCTGACGAATTTTGAGTTTTTTCCCATTGGCCTTTGATGAAATTCACGTTCTTCACGATCATTTGAAGAATTTCACGATTTTCCGTGGCCAGCTGACCAAATTCGCGTTTTTTCCGTGATTCTCTGGCGAAATTGAAGTCATTTTCTGCGAACGATTGACGAAATAGGTTTTTTATGGGGAGCATTTGTCAAAATTCGTGATTGTTTTTATGTCCGAATTTTCGGATTGGTGAATTTTTTAAATTTTTGGAACTGAATGCCTTAACCCTCTCGCTGCATATTTTTTTAAAAATTATTATTATCAAAATAGGTTCAAAAATTGAGCATTTATTTTATTACACATTTCAAATCTGCATATATTTTACAGTTAAAATATGTCCAAAATCTTTGTGAAAGAGTCTTTTTTTACTAGAATTAGATCATAAAAAAGATTTGCTGTGAAAATTGCAGGTTGCACAAATTTTGCTACTGTTACGTTGGCCGTGAAAATCGCGGGATGCGTGACGAGCGTGTTAAATTTTCGGGAAATTCGGAACAGAATCGCCTCTGTTCCTGATATCTTACAGGGGCACCAAATTGATATAAATCACTGAATTTCACTACGAGATGATTACGATAGAATAGGGCATTCATAGCATTTGTCGTTCATTTACAGGGATACACAAAAGGAATTGATTACAGTACTATCTTTAAGTAATAATTGCTTTAAGTGCGTTTTAAAATTCGTCATGCGCTTTAAAATTTAAATATTTTTTTGCATGTTACTCGTTGTATATGAATTTATACCTCATATACAACGCTGCACAAAAGAATTCATGTACCAATCTCCTTATTAGCAGAAATTGCTGATGGGGAATTTTCAACAGAGGTACAGTACAGAACCATTTATTCGGAATGCTTGGGGTCAGATGTATTCCGGATAACTGGTTTTTCAGGTTAACTGGTTGTGCATTAAAGCAGCATCCATTTGATAAGTTTTATGGAATATGTGTGGTTGTGACATTATTTCTGATTTTAAATTATTAGATTACTTGGATTAAAAATCAATGCAAGAAAGATCAAAAGTTAACCAGAGTTTAAAAGAAGGTAATTTATGGGAATCCCTTAGGAACAAAAATTCTTCTGTTTCCCTCTGCATAAATATTAAAACATCTAAAATACAACTAAATATGTTTTCATTTCAAATACTAGATGTTGTCATCAAATTATACAATTGTTTCAAGCAAAGCCTATGTCAAACTGGCAGTAAATGACACCTTTTTCTGCAAAGATTCTGAAAGCAGTCTATCAGAAATATCATTCCGGATAACTGGTTTTCCAGTTAACTGGTTTCCAGGTAAATGGTTCCATACTGTATATGTATTTCTTAACTGAACTAAATTTTGAGATACATATAATTAATACATACAAATCTATATATTATATACAGGGCTGCTCAAAGTATTCGGATAATTTTCCGATTGCAGATGAGGACAGCTGAAATTGGGTTTGCAAATATGTTATGCTTTTCTATTTGGTTGAATTAGTCATAATATTTTAACTTATTAAACGGTGCAGTTTTGTTACATTATTCTGAATGTGTTGGAAGGTGTTTCTAAATCTATGCTTGCCGCATGCTTTTTTTCTTTCTTGTTTATAGTTATTATTATTGGATAAGTACGAGATGTAATTGAAACTCCAGTACATAGGTGTTTAAAAAAGGATAATGTTTAGTGCATAATTAAACCCTTTTGTTAATCTGTTGGTTGAATATTTTATTTTCTTGTAAAAAGAAAAGAAATTCCTCACTTTTAAAGCATTTTTTAGAAGTTATCTAAAATCTGTAAACTTTGGGTCCCAAGCTGTGCACATTTGAGAGACTGTAATGTGCTGCGTATTATATGTGGTTATTTTTAAATGAAAAGAAAGTTGATAAAAGGTATGTATTGTAATAGAGGCAAGATATGTTTTTCTTTACTATTTTGGTGTAAGAATCATTTTTTATTTTCATTCTTTTTTAAGTAAAGCCAAACTATGTTACCTGAATCTAGCATTGTTCAGTAATTCATTCTGGCCAAATAATTTGATATTCATCTAAACCAAATACTTTAAAAATGCTTTTAAAATTATTTTTAAAACTTTACATAACATCTATTTTTAGCTTTCAATAAATAAAGATATTCATACTTAAATTTAAAAAAAAAAGATTGCTTTTATATTATTTATTCAGCGTTTGAAAAGTGACACTTAAGGGTGCTGATCACTTACAATCTCGTTTTCCGTTCTCCATGTAAACCTATGGGAATATTTTCTCTCACTTTTCTAAGGATATCTCATGAAAAAATTGAGATTTTTTTATTTTGTTTTCTGTATGCTATTCTTAAAACTTGCCACTTTTCATCCTTGTTTTCATTTTATATTAAAAATAATTTTAACTATTTGATTTTACATGAAATATTCGGAGCATGACCAAAATAATTTCTACCTCTCATTAAACTGTAAATTCTGGCAGTTCTATTAGGTCGTTTGGAAATTAAAAAAAATACGAAAAAATGTACAGTTTCTAATTTATCCATTGATACAAAAATATTTCATTTCTATTAATTAGGGAGGGAGCTATAATTAAAACAAAACGCATATATTTCTATTCTGATGATTTCAGTGCCTTCCCCCCACTATGCAATCCATCATTTTACGAGAAAGGGCACCCCGTCGCGTCTGCTCCGATTCCTGACACTAGGGGGGGGGGGAGTAGGTAGGGGAAGTAGACAGAAGGTTTCAACCAACACAAGAAGCATTTTGCTTCCCTTAGAAAATTTTGAAGAGACACGGAATTGAGAAAGCAGCGGACACCAAATTTTATATTGAATTAATTCCATATATATATATATATATGTTTCATAAAAATATCTTTCATAGCAAATTAATTTTTCATGTAATACACCAGTAGTTTAAACCACATGATCACAATTTTTCAGTTTTTTGTCCATTATTTTAAGTGTATGTTTATTATTTTACATATTGAATTTGAATAATATTTAATTTGAGTTGAATATGCACAACATTAAAATATTAGTAATTTAAACCATTGACAAAATTGAAAGAAATATTTCAAAATATTGATATTTTATACTGAGCATTACATATACCGTATTTTATGGAAGAAACGCCGCAGCGTTTACGAGTTTTAAAGTTATTTTTTTGTCAAGTGTGGCGTTTTTCGCGCGCATGAAATTAGGATAAAATAAAAATTCATTAATCCGATGAATAACAATATATATATTGTTATAAGACTGTTCTCAAGCCCCCTGCTCAACAATGCGAAACCTTCTGACTTCACCGATCATGAAAACTGTGACATTTCGGATGATGATACTGAACCATACAGGTGGACAAAGAAAATTTACTACTCTTCCACTCTGATATAGACAACTCAGAGTTTGAGGGTTTCAAGTTGAAGCTAAAAAAGGCTAAAGTGCATGCGACGTAAAAAGCGTGCTAAGTTGCGACGGCCTTTTAAAAAAATGTGGAGCGCCTAAGGAGAGGGTCCGCGTCCCGCGCTCTGTTTAGTTTTAATGCCAATTGACGTCTTCTTAATTAAAAAAAAAATTACATAAAAATGTTTAAAACCTGATTTAAATATTTTAAATAAAATTTTAAAATCCTAAATTATTAAAAATGAGGTACTCTACACTGTTCAGAAAACTTTGATTAAAGCTAGGTCAATGAGACACTGTCGACAAAAGTAGTGTTCCCACAGGTGCTGTGCTTACGACGGGTGCGGCGTTTACGCAGTTTTTAATCTTATTTAGACCAATTTTGAGGGGTGTGGCGCTTACGACGGGTGTGGCGTTTCTTCCATAAAATACTGTACATGCTGAATTCAACATTTTTATGTTGATACTATGCAAAATCATTTTTGCATATTGTTCTTGATTGTGTCCAATTTTCCTGTTCATAGTATATATATGGGAACATAAAAAAAAAAAGTTTTATTAGCTATATGTGGACTCAAATGAGGCACTCTTTGGAATAATATTTACAGCATTGGTGAGTTTCCAAGTATATTGAATTTCGAAAACCCTTCTTGGATGAAAGGGGGTACCGAAATGAAGTTGTGCTTCGGAGGTCAGGCCCTACCTAAGTGCATTTAATTTTCAGAAATCGTAATTTTATTACCAAAATTTCTTTCCATGCTTTTAAATTGATTATTTTAAATCTTTATATAATCCATTTCAATAATTTTCCAATATATTTTTAATAATTTCTATTATAGTATTTCATAATAGTTTACGTTGTAAGTACTGATATTCAATTTTAGATTATTTATATTAGCTATGTAGATTAGTTATTATTACGGAAAAATACATCAAATTGCATTTAACTTAAAAAAAAAAAATCTTAATTCTCATTGCTTTTATTTTTAAAGTAATAATTTTAGTTTGAACCTTTTATGTTTTTTCACAAAATATTTTTTTAATCCATTTCTTTAAATAAAAATCAAGGAGTTTCAAGGATCAAAACAAAAAATATTTAAAGATCTATAAACTATTGAATTATAATAGGCAGTATTAAAATAAAGGGTCGCAATTTCTTAAATACAGTATTTAAGCATTCAAACGGCATGGGGGGGGGAGGGGCTCGGCATGTGGGAGTAGATGTTTAGAAGACTACTTACAAATAGTTATTTCAAAATAATATAGTATTGTAAACTTAGTGTTCAGGAAGAAAATGAAAGGAAGGGAGTTGGGGGGGGGGGGGGTAAACATTTTGGAAGAGGTAAGGAGGTTGTGGTAGAGTAGCAAAATAAATAAATAAATAAATAAAAATGAGGAGTGGACAAGAGTGTTTTTGCATGAATTAAATTTCAACTTAATATATTGCATGCATAAAAATGTATAGGTAATGTGCTAAAATAGGCTGTACAAAAGAATGCAAGTACGTTTCCGTATATTGATAGTGAATTTTTAACTGTGTCATACGTTTTCTTATTATACTAAATTTTAGCAGACTGTGTAGAATATATACAAATAACATGAACATGTACAAAAATGTACAAATGTATCATGAACGCATACAAAAATGTATCATATACAGAGCTCCACAGATCAATTCAAGTACCTTTCCGACCGTGGACGGTAATTACTGATATCCGATTTTCAAATGTGCTATGTGCTTTCTAAAATGCTTTCTTGGCTATCTTATTTACATTATTAAATGGCGAAGTCTTGATAAAGCATTTTGGAAGTGTTGAAAAGTCTTTTATAATCTATGCTTGAAGCATGATTTTTCTTTCTTATTATTTAATGAATATATATATTTTTAATTTTACGTATTAAAACTATACTCTTATGTTTATTTTTTAATTGAATATATATATATAATAGAGTCAATTATCAAAAGCTAAGGAACATAACACAACTCAAATTTTGCAACCTAATAGCATTTTATAATATGTATAATTTTGTAAAGAAATGAGGCTATTGCTGTTCATCATCTTATTTAACGAAAATTCAGTTATTTTCCCCCTCTTATTTGTTTAGTACAAATTGTATATTTTGCATTATATGTCGGAATGATTATAGATTTCAAATTTATTTTGCAATTATACTCTCAACTATTTTTTTTAATACAGCTGACAATATTTCTACTAAATTTGTGAATGACCGCTATTTCGCAGCAGAAAACAGGCTCCATTTTTAAACAGCTATTATTCGGTCAGTTTTAATCGTGGAATAATGGCTCTTTTTTTTTTTGTCTTACTTGTCAGTGTAATATAGAAAAATTTTACTAAATATTACTTATAGGACCCGGGGCGGGGGACCGCATAAAAATAAATTTTCATATAAAAAAAAAATCTTTTTATTGACCGAAATCGCTTTTAAAATACTTCTTTACTTCATTTAAAACATTTTTGTAATTGGAACTATATGTCTATGTCTAACAGTTTAGGAATCAGCCATTGAACATCATCGAGAGTGAATCCCCTGTATACGCTGCGTCACGCTATCACAGTCAACTTTTTCTTTTTTGTTTCCTTTTTGAGCATTTTAAACACACACACATTTTTAAACATACACATTTTACAATCACATAATTTAAAAAAATGAATATTAATTGATAATTTAAATATGCAGCGCAAACACATTATGTTTCTTGTTTTCACTTTCAGTTAACATTGTTATGGATATTTTTGGTGGAAGTAAGTCGAGGGATGGGTGGGAACTCAGCATGCACATTACAAATTTTCATTCAATGATTTTTTTTGTCTCACTTGTACAATGTATTAATATTATACTCTGGCATTTTGTTTTTGTGAATCATATATATGTTGCTGCAGCTTTGTTGCATTTATATTGAACATTGTGTCCTTTAATTGAATAGATGACAATGTTAGAATTAACTGAAAATTAATTATATGTATTGCGCTTAGCAATTTTGAATATTTGTTAATAATGTCAATTTTATGGAAAAATGATCAGAAAAAGAAAAGAATTTGTTAAAATGTGTGGAAAACAGCTGTGAACCTTCCTAATGTATGAGAAAACTACTATGGTATATTTTGGGTAATTAATGTTTTTAAAATAATTTTTAGTGTTAAGTTTTAATCTACATAAAAAACAAAAATGTGCTTTATTTAAATACTCTGTAAGAAAAAAGAAAGTTCGGGTAATATTTACATTCGGATGTAACTATATACATACAGAAATAATACAGAAATTATAGTACTGTCTTTGTTTAATATAACAAAATTCTTATAAACTCAAGGCAAGGTTAACAAAGCTTTGGGGGACAATATAATAATAATAATTTTTTGAGGAAGCATTCCACATCTTTAATTAAAATTTACAATCACATACTTAAAAAAATGAATATTTGAAATGAATTTAAATATCCAGAGCAAACATATTATGTTTTTACTTTCTTTTCAGTTAATATTGTTATGGATATTTTTGGTGGGAGCAAGGTTGAGTAGGAAGGGGGGGGGGACTTAGCATGCGCAATACTAATATTCATTTAATGATATTTTCCTCATTTCTATACATATTAATATTATACTTTGATATTTTGTCTTTGTGAATCGTATATACATTGCTGCATGTATGTTGTATCTATATTTAATATTGTATCCTTTGATTGAATAGAAAATTAATGAAGATATCGTTACATGTATTGAAATTCGCAATTTTCAATATTTCTTAATAATGTTAATTTTATTAAACGATGATCAAAATTAAATGAAATAACTTTCAAATTTCAAATTTATGACCGCTAATTTGAGTTATTGGAAATCTTATATTATGCTTTTGTCAAATAAAGCTGTATTAAAAAGCATTACTTGAAGTATTTTTTGTATAATTCATGTTCATTTTGCACTGTAGTTTAATTTCATTATATAAATACTTAAATACGTGCCAATATATTGAATAACTTCAATAATCGGAGATATTTTGATAAAATTCTCTTACAACCTTTTATTTTTTATTTTAATTTTTTTGGCGCTTTTATGTTGAGAGGGGGGGGGGGGGAGTACTACATTGAGAATTCAACAGATTTTATTTGTCTTACCCAGTGAGAAATACCGATGGCTGTATCTATTATCGTTCATAAAAATAGGTCCAAAATCTCAACGAAATATCGAATTTTAAAGTATTCAATAAATTTGTGGAATATTTTTAAATATATCATATAGAAAAAATGAATGTGTAACTCGGACTAAATATGGTCTCTGTCCATATTTTCTTTACCTGATGATTTATAATAATATTTTTATCTATAAACAAACTTTTAAAAAAATACATATTGCAGTAATAATCAATTGTGCTTTGATTTTTCAGTAGTAAATTAATGTTGCTTTACATAAACAAAAGAAAAAAAATCACAAACACTGAATATTACGTAATAAATTATGAAAACGAGTCATAGACAAGTTGATTTAATAATTATTTGTTTAAAATTTAGGACGGTTAAATTTGAAGGTAAACATGAACATATAATAAACATAATATAAAGTAAGGTGAAACATCAAAATCATTTTAAACAGCAAAACGACATTGAATCACTTTTTATTGTTATATTTAAATTTTTATCAAAAATTTTCTCAAATTTAGGCATTTATAAAAGTCGAAATTATTCAATTGAAACTTATTCCTTGATGGAATTCCTGGTTGCGTCGCTGTAATAATAATAATAATAATAATAGTAAAATTGTTCAATGTGATCTCGTGTATTTCAAAAACTGCATAAGAAATTGAAGTACTAATATTTTCCTACTAACAAAAATAGCTGCTATAGTACTTTCCGTTCCTACTGGCTCATAAATTTTGTCAACAGACAACCGATAAGATCTCTTGGACTTCACGCCATTTAAAGGTACACGCCTCTCTGACAGCTTGCAGGGGGGTTAGGAACGGTCTAGTATATGAGCTGAACGCGATATTTTCCGCCAGTGACCAGCGCCCTTAAGGAAATTAACTGTAAATGATGTCTGAATCCATGGTCCTGAATACGTTCTGGTAATAACCTGTTTCTCAAATTGTTTTCACCAGATAAAGTCGTCTTTGAATTGATTAAACTTATTTCAATGTTTACGAAAATTCTAATGAATTTCTGAAATAAGGGGAGAGAACAGGATGAATTAGGTAGACCCTGTGTATATATATATATATACATTCACACAATATTCATTCATACTGACTTTTGCATCTTACAAAACATAGGGGAGAGGGGGGCACATGTGTACAATTTTTACATTTTTGACTATTTCTCAAAATTGTTATGAGCTATTGAACCAAAAATTGATTTATATGAATATTTAGAATTTGTTTGTTCTTTTGGTGAAACTTTTGGATGCATTTATCAAGAATTTTTAACTTATATCATCATTCTAAAAATTGTCTAAATTTGTTCACATGTGCCCCAGTGGAGGGGTAGTTGTGAGAATAGCTGGGGCACATGTGAGCACATGCATAAATAAGACAAAAGTAATTTTTTGTGAATAAAAACTGTGGTAAAAACTAAATAGATGCCCTCTTTCTAGCTGTGTGAATAAATCAATAAATGTTTTAACATGGATACAAGAAATTATTCGTAAAATTGCACACTAATATTTCTACTCTTTTTGAGTCACTTTTAATTGTTATCTAACTTCCAGTAAATTAAAACTGTGAAGCAATCCTAAAAAACATTGAATATATAGCTCAATGTTTGACAAGGGTAATTAAATTTTAAACTTAAAAAAAGAAATGCATCCACAGACTTAAAAAATACACTTGTGAAGTGTTCAGATCTGCCCCCATATGTTCTGTCACAAGTGCCCCGTCTACCTACTTCAGCCTAACTTATGAAAAAAAATATATTTTTAATTAAAATAAGGAAACAAAACTTTTTGTAGACTTACCTAATTAATGCCACTATAGAATGCAATGCTGATATTCTTTTTAAAAAAATGGTTTGAATGAATTTTTACTTCAATAACTTAGAAGAACTTTTTACTTCACACCTTTTAAAACAAACAAATCACAACTACCAGAAATCAAAATGGCCTATTGTTCTGAAAATTCAGCCAAAAGATGGTACCAGTACTAGCCTCAATTGGTAATTTTTTAAATTTTTTTATTTCAAATTAACTGAGTGAAATATGTACTGTTCACATGTCCCCCCCCCCCCTCTACTCTACATTTTTATTATGGATTATCTGTTTGAGAAAAAAATTCCTTAAATTATATTTCTATTATATTCAAATATTTTAGAGCTTATAAAAAATGAAATTTTTATGAATTACTATGTATTTTTCTTCTAATCATACTGAATCATATAACATAATCATGTGTATTAATTTTTCTTTTCTTGCAGATTTTCATCAGCGTTATCCTTGCAAATGTGTGTCTATAATCGTGTGGAAGAAAGTTGGATAGTGTATATATAAAGAGTAATTTGTCTGTCTTCTATGAAATTGTTATACTTTGAAATGGTATTTCACACGTCATTTATTTATTCGCATCTTTAAACCATCCAGTACTAATGCAATAACATAGACACTAGGGAGACAAAAATGCTGGATAAAATAGAAAAATAAATCTAGAGAATAATTAAATTCATCCAGTTGCATAAGATTTACATGAATGTTTCATTTTTTAAATAAAAAGGCTCTATGTAAACTACCTATTATTATATATAAAATTTTATACATAACTGATTCATAAAATGCTAAAGTCATATTAAATATATATATGTCCATGCAAAAAAAAAGTAAAAAAGGAACAGCTCAAATATTCAACAACATCATAGAAATATAATTACAAAGATATTTATGTTTATATTTCTAGTTAAAAACCCTTCCATTGTCAAAATATTTTAATGCAATATAATCATATCTATATCAGATTAACAAAATATGTCCATTTTCCATATAATATATGTAAAACATTTATCTGAAAATATATTATCTGAAACTTGATTAATTTCAGTAGTTAGAATCTGATATTTCAGAGTACAAATTCATTAATTTTAGAGACAAACAATATTTAATGACAGATAATAAATTGATCGATAATTTTGTTTTCATTTGAAAGGAAAATCATACAAGATAAGGTATTCAAAAGCAAGAATGGAAGAGAAACAACATATTTGTTCCATGTATCAAACAAATTTTAAGCTAAACAAAATTTGAATCTCTATCTTATTACCCATAAGGGAGAGATGCCTCATAAATGTGAAATATGTCAGATGTCTTTTGCACGATTAAAACAGCTAAAAGAACATTTTCGAACACATACTGGAGAGAAGCAATATGTCTGCCCAGATTGCAATAAAGTATATTCAACGAAAAAAATTCTGGACTGTCATCTCCGTATCCATACAGGAGAGAAACCTCATAAATGTGAAGTTTGTCAACAATCATTTGTGCAGAAGGAACATCTAAGACGCCACCTTCTAATCCATACGAGAGAGAAACCACACATCTGTTCTGAATGTCAAAAAGCATTTTCAAGAAAAGAAAGTTTGGTCCACCATTTCCGTATCCATACAGGAGAGAAGCCTTTCAAATGTGAAATGTGTGAGCAAGCTTTTTCAGATAAACAAAGTTTGACTCGACATCTAATTATCCATACAGGAGAGAAGCCTTATAAATGTGAAATGTGTCCAAAATCATTTATGCAGGCACAACATCTAAAAGCTCACTTTCGATTACATACTGGGGAAAAACCATATGTTTGTACTGAATGTAAGAAAGCCTTTTTTCAGAAACAAAGTTTCGAGGTCCATCTCCTTATCCATAAGGGAGTAAAACCTCATAAATGTGAAATGTGTCCAAAGTCATTTTTACTGTTCGGACAGCTAAAAGTACATTATCGAACCCATACTGGAGAAAAACTACATGTTTGTTCTGAATGCGATAAAGCATTTTTCACAAAAGAAGGCTTACACAAGCATCTCCTTATCCATACAGGAGAGAAACCATTTAAGTGTGAAATGTGTTCAAAATCATTTTCGCAATCTGGACATTTAAAACGACACCTTCTGGTACATACTGGAGAGAAACCATATGTTTGCCCTGAATGTCAAAAAGCATTTTCTATTAAACAAAATTTGAAGCAGCATCTCCTTATCCACAAAGATGAAAAACCTTTTAAGTGTGAAGTATGTATGAAGTCATTTTTACTGTTAAGAAATCTAAACCAACACCTTCGAATGCATACTGGAGAGAAGCAATATGCTTGCTCTGAATGTAAAAAAGCATTTTCATCAAAAGAAAACTTAAAGAAGCATGTTCTTATCCATAAGAAAGAAAAACCTTTTAAATGTGAAACGTGTCTGAAATCGTTTGTACAGACAGGACATTTTAAACAACATCTATTATCTCACACTGGGGAGAAACCATATGTCTGCTCTGTATGTCAAAAAGCATATGTATCGAAACAAAATTTGAATCAGCATCTACTTATCCATACCAGAAAAAAAAATTATGAATACGAAATTTCAGGAAATCATTTTATTCCTAAAAGTCAACTTATAACTTATACTAGAAAGAAATTGTATGTTTCCACTTAATATCAAGAAATATTTTCAATGAAATTAAGACTGAACAAGTGTCGCCTTATCCAAAAGAAGAAAAACATCATAAAAGTGAAATATATTGTAAATAAATATTCTGTTTAAACTTCAAAGAAGGTTAACATTTTGCTGAATGTTTAAGTTATTTACAGCGAAAAAACTGCAGTATAATGTTTCTGTATTCATCTGAAAAATAAATCAATTAAATGTATAATGTGTGTAAATGTTTTTTTTTTCAAAAAAAAAAAAAAAAAAAAACATCTAAGTTCTTACCTTTAGGGGGAAAAACAGTTGTACTGAAATCTTGCTTTGTATATTTTTAGTTAAAGAATTCCATTTTATGTGATGTGCGTTAAAAACTAAATTCTTTACATTATCAGGATGCATACAGATTACTTTGAAGTGAAAAAGTTTTCATGGAGTACTTATAGGGTGTCAACCATTTTAATCAGCGATTAAATCGTAATTTCAATCAAATGATTTAAAAAAAAAAAATTCAAATCAATAAATTTTCTAAATGTTTAAAATGACATAAAAAATAGTATTAAAATCTAAGATAAACATAATTTGGAAAGTTTCTACAGGTATTTTGACTTATGAATACACAAAAAAGCTTTAAATAGCTGTTCCTAAGCTTAATTCCTAACTTGTAAAAAATTTAAGGACAGTAAGCTTGTAAAAAAGCCTGGTTTTTATCTAACATAACATAAAAAGGATTTCATTTAAAAAATGATATTTAAATCTAATATAACTTGCAATGTCATAATTTCCTTTTAGTAATCAAATTATTCATTCTTTTATATAAAATAAGCATAGCAAGTATAATAAATTTCTGCAAGTACCTAAAAGAATAAAATAGTCAGAATGTTATTTTCCTGTGACACATGTTTAACAAAGCTTAAAATCTTTAAAACTATTTATTTAATCTTTTTTATCTGTTTTATTTCTTGATTTATTGTAACAGTAAATAGATACTTATCTAAGTTTGCCTCCTCTTCAAAATTTCTAATTCCCCTTTTACTCCCCAAGTACAAAGCCCATGCCAATTAAAACATTTATATGTCTGATAATTTTTACTCTTTCCTGTATATTGTTGAATAATTGCAGCCATTGTTCTAACAAAAGTTATAATTTTTATTTAGGTTTTGTGAAACTCTTCCTGAAAACAAGAATAACCTTGACAGAGATTGGCCTGCTGTTATTACTATTCGTGGTACACATTCTCATGAATTTGATAATGCAGATATCCTGAGATATCGAGATTTGTCTGAAAGTTCTCTTTCAAAATTAAAAGAACTGTTCCGAAAAGGACACAATGCTGCATCAGCTTTAGAAACACTAAAGTCGGAACTTTTGTTTGAACATGGGGATAAGTACTATGAAATTAGTGCTGATGGGTATTATGTACCTTCATATTCGAAGGTGCATAAATTATTCAAAAAGGAATTTATTTCAGAATATGGGTCCTTCATCGACGAAAATTTCGAATTGTTACAAAAGTACTTGGATGTATATACATCAACATCAGAAGGTAGTGTGAAATTTTTCAAAACATCGGATAATAAACATTATTTTGTCGTCATATGTTCACCGATTATGCAGAGGGTCCATAATATGGTAAAACAAGCCAGCGAATTAGTGTTGGTCGATGCTTCAGGGGGGATGGATAAGCAACGACACCGCATTTATGTTTTTGTTACTCGAGCTGCTGCTGGTAGTTTGCCATTGCACATTATTATTTCTGACAGTGAAAAACAATATGTTTTTCACGAGGCACTTGGGAAGTTAAAGGAGAGCTTTCCTGCTAATTTTTTTATGGAAATAAAGAACCGTCGGTATTTTTAACAGACAACGGCTTAAAGGAACGTGGTCCTTTAAAAGAACAATTTCCAAGTTCCACATTGTTGTTGTGCCAGTTTCATTTTTTGAAAGCTTTGTGAACTTGGCTTTGCGATAACAAGCATAAGATTGACCCATCTCACAGACAAGAGATATATAACAATGTCAAAGATGTTTCAAATGCAAAATCTGAAAAAAATGCAGAAACATGTCACCTTAAGATACTGTCATCAGAATTAACTAAAAAATATGAAAATTTTTTGTTGCATTACTTACATTTATGGGAGTACAGGCATGAGTGGGCAAGTTACTTCCGTCAAAATTTGCTGCTACGCGGGAGTAACACAACCAACTATGTTGCAGTTGTATTTCACATTTTGAAAGACTGCATATTCGACAGGATAATGGCATTCAATTTGGCACAGCTTGTGGACTATATATTAACAAGGTATGAAATATATCTCAAAAAAAGACTTATTGATTTTAGTAATGGAAGATGTCCCAAAAAGCCATTATGAAACATTTTTTACCATCATTCAATCCTAAAATTTATTCTTATCAGAAGGAAGAAAGTGGAAACTTTATTGTTAAAAACATTTCCACCAATGTTGAGTACAATGTTGATATTTTTAATGGCACATGCTCTTGTATGATGGGGCTTTCTGGAAAAGTATGTACGCATTCGTCTTTTGTAATAGCCAACATAGGGGACGACATAGAAACAGCTTTCAATTTAGCTACGAAAAAAACAAGAGAACTTATGTTGTATGTAGCCATTTGTATAAAAGCTCCAAAAAATTGGCGTAAACCTTTAAAACAAAATTCTTTAACTGTTCTCGATAATGAGAATATGGACACAGATGAATTGGCAGATGAAAATAAACCAAACAACTTAATAGATCATCAGGCATTACCTTCAACTGTATCTCAAAATAATATTCCACCTGTTTCTGCAGAGAATAAGGTAAAATTTAATGTTATAATAAGCAGAATCATGACTGGTTTAGAAACAGCACCTGAAATCTGTGCTCCAGCCTTCAATAAAATGATACAAAATTCAGATAAATTTGCTTCAACAGAAGTTGGTTTGATAACAGCTATGCAAACATTTGGAACATATAATGGTGCCTTAGTTAAAAGTCATGCAAAAAAATTAATAAAAAGAAGCCATGCCATAACAATTGGCGTTCAGCCTACTGCAATAGGAAGGAGAAAGAAGTGCTTGACCGGAAAAAAGAAATTAAATGTAGGGCGCGAGAGAGGGCAAGTAAAAGCTGTCCCTCAAATGAAATGCCATGACTATACAACTTTTGGTTCATTACCTAACTAGAAAAAAAGAGCACCACACAATTTAACTGATTGCGTATACAGTTGTCCCTGTTTAAACGAATATTGGCGGTTCCAGAAATAATATTCGATTAGGCGAGGTATTTGATTAAACACGAAATCATAATTGTAATATTTTATGCGTAATAAAAAGGTTAAAGAACCATCTACAGTATATTTCATTAGCAGCATAATAAATCATTAATAGAATAAAACTAAAATAAATACAAACGCTAATATAAAGTAAATACGTATTAATTTAATGTCAGTACATACATTTATATGGTTTACATCACAATGCAGCTCATTTGAATTTGGTCAAAACTTTGATACTTCTAATTTACGTTACTTATACTGCCTTAAAAAAAATCGTTTAAAGTGGTTTGTTTAAGTGGAATCTTAAAGGAGTAAATATCGGGTTATTTTTCGAATGAGTGCAAAATATCACAATTATCATCTCGAATCTCGAAGTGACAGCGCATTGCCTGGTTAACAGCAAGAAATGATGTGAGGGTATCAAGGTGGGGAAATCATTTGACATGTCCATTATGTGCCTGCCGGCCGAAATCATTGTAGGAAGAACTGAAAATTTGTTTTCAGCATAAAGGAACTAAAAACGACAAAAGGTGGAAGGAAATTTCAGCTGAAATGCACTTTATGTGCCTATTTTCAAACATCGGTCACACAGTTGTTATTCGATTAAGCAGGGACGTTGGTAAAAATAATAAATTCGGTTCCAGAGGATTCTATTCGAGTAAGCTTGGTATTCGATTATCTGTGACCCGATTAAGTGGGTAGGACTGTATTCTAATAAAGGACTTGGTACAAAAAAATAATGTTTTAGTCGTATGAATTTTGATAGTTTTATTGAAAAGTGTTAATGAAGAAAAAGAAATGTTTTATACAGGGTTCCTACGGGTAAGGGAATTTGAAAATTTAGGCAAAAGGTCAGGGAAATTTTTAAATATTTGAAGTGGTTAGAGAAAAGTTGAATTTTTCATGTACTACTTTCCATCAGGATCTCGATTATATTCATAAAGGAAGAAATTTAAAATTTTTATATGAAATGTATGCAAACTATATAACAGCATAATATGGAAAACAATTAAAATTCTGAAATTCATACAGAATGTACTCTTTTTAGCATCTAGATTAAAGTTCATTGTGGAGGATTTTACAACAATATATAAAGCCAAATTTTTATTGAGAAAAGTCAGGGAAATTTAATTTTTTTTTTTTAAATTAGAATTGTGTAGCAATCCTGTTCTAGTGTAAAGAAATGTCTTATTGCAAGTCAGTGAATCTAGTATTTCCAGATGTCCCCCTTTTTAGAGGTCTAAAGACCCATACTGCATAGTCCCTGCACAAAGCATCAAGCATGCATATGTTCATATTTAAAAGAGAAGTTTAAAATAATTTTATCACTTTTCTCACATTATCTATTTATTTGGGAAGAATTCCACACTAAGCAAAACACGTAGGAATCTTGAATTTATAAAGAAAAGTATGTAGATTTTAGTACAGAATTTTTAAACTAAACTTTTAATTCAGGTTATTTTTTTTTTCTGAAGAAATAATCATTTTAAGTAGGCAAAAGTGTGATTTTATAATAAAGGATGTTTTAAATTTTCATTATTCAAAATTCATATTACAGTAGACTCCCTCAAATCCACACAGCTTGGGACCAAAGGTTGTGCGGATTTTAGAATTTTGTAGATTTCTGGTCATTGACTTGTTTACATTTTTGAAACATTAATTTGATTGGTAGTTAAGCAAGGGAAATTATAATGAATGCTTACAATAAAGTGAAGCATTAAAATAAGTAAAATATTAAAATAATTTATTAGTTTAAAAGTAAGTAATTATTAAAATAATTATGTAAAATAAAAATGTAGAAAAATATTAAATTATTACCGATAAAATCGATTCTAAAAGTCCTATGCTGCAATCTAGTGGTAAAGCGATTGTAAGATCGATACGTCATTATTCGTTCTTAGCACTTTTAACTTTAGTAATTTTTTTCATTGTTATTTAGAGTCTTGAATGCTTTTCTTATACTGCTTTGTATGTTTAGAAATGAATTTGTCTATAATTTTAAAAAAAATTCCGCGAACAATAATTTTAAAATAGCGTTCTGGATCGTGAATTTTTACGAAGATTGAATCATTTCGAAGTGTGGAATTTGATATAGATATGCTAATTTATATCAAAAGTAATGTAAATTTATTTAGTAATAAATCAGCTGTAATAGCCAGAAGAGAATGATTAACAAAAAATTTAGTAAAAAAAAAACATTGCGGTAGTCTCTGATTTCGACACCATCTTGAGTTTTGTTCCTGCAACCTAACTGTAGATTTCATTGTTTACATCGGAAAAAATACGCGGATTGTAGGCGTTCACGGATTTTAGGGTCGCGGATTTAAGGGAGTCTACTGTATAACAAATATTTTATTATTATTATTATGGTCATTAGCAGAAAAATGTTCAATACTTGAGTAAAATGCTTAGTTTTTTGTATTGCAGCCACAATTATGTTGTTTTAAAATATAATATTAAATTTCATCTGTGAATGTTGAATTGTTGGCACACAATATTATCAGCTATTTAAACTGTCGAATTTACTTTTAATGATCCGTATTACGTGCTATTTAAATAAATTTAATATAATGTAAGAAAACTTATATTTTTTACTTAACTTAGATCAATTTTATATAATGAAAGGAAACAATAATATTTTTCTGTACCTTCCCCCCCCCCTTTTTTTTTTCGGCACTAGACCTGACAACATTAGGTGAATATGTGAGATAATTAGCTTTATGGCAAAGTTGCCAATCCTTTTAATAGTTGAAATTTTTTTTTAAATTTATTTAATGATTTCAAAAATCTTCTAACATAAAAAAACAGCTTTTGAAGGTGACATTATTTAAAATATGGAACAATCAAATTATTCAAAATATGGAATAAGGTGGCAAGTTTCTGCACTATTGTTTTACTCTGAATAATAAAAAAAAAAAATAGTTTTTATATGCATTTTGCTCTTTTTATGTAATTTTTGTGGTTTCCTAATGTAACACTGAAAGTAAGAAAAAAAATTCTAAAATCTATAGTTTTTTTTTTTGTTGTTGTTGTTTTTTCATGTATATCGTATTTTTTGCTCCTAGCAGGTTTCTCTAGGGAATGGTTTCAAGATTTTGTTTTAATTATTATTAGGTTTAGAAATTTCTTTTGCTCTTGTATTGCAAAAGGGCGAAACGTAATGTCATGTGATCTGAAAACTACAAACATTTAAATGTTCTTGTAATATATGTTTAAAAAATGTCTTTTTCTCATAAATATTTTTTATATACTATACACTTCATTTTCCTGCTAGAAAATATGCATGTAATATATTTTACTTATTTGCTCATATTTTTATGTAGTATATATGTTTTTTTTTTTATTATTATTACTGTAATTTTCATAAATAGAACTTTTTCATATAAAAATAACATTGTGACTTCCTTGTGTCCTCTAGATACTTCCTTGTGATTTTTATATATATATATAATTATTTAATAGATTTCTTCAACTAGTATCTATACTTTGCTAAATTAAATATTCAAACAAATATGCAAATCACCATTTCTGAAAAGAATTAATTCATGGACTTTTATGATTACATTATAAACATTTCTTTTTTCCACAATTTATGAAGTAATGACTAATATGAAGAATATCAACAAAAGAAGAAATTTGTATAACTAGCATAGTCATTGTAGGACATTTCTTTATTTTGAAAACTAATATCATTCACAACAGAATATATAAAATTTTCAGCAGATTTAAAATTACAAGAAAGTATTTCATTGCATAGAAATAAGTATTGATCATAAATAGTCCATGACAATGTTTCAAATTTTTCATGTCTCTGAAAATTTGTTTAAAATAGTAAATTTGTTATACCCAACTGCTGCTGTAAACCTGCTAAAGTCGCAATTCTCATTCTTTTAAAATATTGTAAAAGTATCGCAAAAATACATGAGTCAGTTTTCTATTAAAATTATTTTATATTACTGATTTTGACTACATGATTTGTACTTAGAAAAAGTGCTGGAATGTATCTAAATAGCTTTATTAGCATTCTTACAAAAAAATTATACAAAATATTAGATGAAAAATACCGAATAAAATTTAGTGGTAAGAGACTGCCCGCTGGCATCTAGATTTTTACACACCTGACAATATGTATTGTGAATTTGGCCCCCATGACATAAAGACAGTGACCAACAACCCCCTTCCCCAATTGTTGCTCCATTAAAAAAGTTTTATTGGGCAAACACTACACATAGGATTTAACCATTTTTTTCCTAAGCATATAAGTTACAAACTTGTGGTGTGCAGAATGAATTTAATTTTTTAATTTGACGGTTATAAATCTAAATTTTGTTACCCTTGTGACAAGAGTATCACAAGAGTAACAAAATTTTGACTTAATATATAGACAAGTAAAATGTTTTTTTGTTACAAATTAGATATATGTTACGTGAGTAGAACACAGTGATATTTAGCTGGCTATTTATCAATTTTTATATTATATTTTGTAATAAAATAATTGGAATTACTTATGAAAAATTAATGATCACAAGAGAACGAATGGATGTTTCCATATATTCTACATAGCATGCCAGAAAATGCATAACACAATTGAAAATTCACCTTGAGCAATTTCTATCTATGAATCAAAACATATTTGAATTTTTTTGTTCAGGTCTATATAATACTTAGATTTTTATAAAAGCTACTGTTTAAGCTGAAATTTAATTCAGGTAAAAACAAAGTTTAAAACTATTGAAATTACACTTCCATGAATTGCCATTCATAGGCAGCCATATATCCAGTTTATTTCATAGTCCTGAAAATTATTTTATTTATATGTTGCAAACATCTCTTAGTATACTAAATGTAGTTGAGCTTGAAAATACAGTACGGAACCATTTATCCGGAAACCAGTTAACCGGAAAACCAGTTATCTAGAATGCTATTTCTAATAGACTGATTTCAGGATCTTTGCAGAAAAAAGTGTCATATACAGCCAGTTTGACATATACATTGCTTGAAACAATTGTATAATTTGATGACAACATCTGGTATTTGAAATGGAAATACATTTAGTTGTATTTTAGATGTTTTAATTTTTATGCAGAGAAAACAGAAGAATTTTTGTTCCCAAGGGATTCCCATAAATTACCTTCTTTCAAACTCTGATCAACTTTTGATCTTTCTTGCATCTGACTTTTAATCCAAGTATCTAATAATTTAAAATCAGAAATAATGCCACAACCACATATACTCCACAAAACTTATCAAATGGATGCTGTTTTAATGCCCAACCAGTTAACCGGAAAAATCAGTTATCCGGAATACATCTGACCCCAACCATTCCGGATAAATGGTTCTGTACTGTACATAAATTAAAAACATTTTTAGGCAAATAATACTCAAATGCTTATGAATTCATTTGAATACACCTGTGTATGATACCAGTACTGGTATGCAAATCTCTGTTTACTGGTACATGAAATAAAAAATACAGCATGTGAAATCAAAAAATAGCTCAATCCCCCCATCATTTTTCTTGATTTGTCAGTTCACTAGCTCTTACTGCTTTAACATAGTTTTGCTTTCTCTTAATTTAATTTCGATTAGAATTTTTAGATACATGGAAATAATGCCTCGGTAGATATCGAGTTGACCTTTCCCCTCTCCCCCTTGAAAAAAGTGTTCTGCTATTATTTATGTGTTATCTGTGTATAATACTTATTTCAATGAGCATCGATCTTGCATTAATAAACAGTTCATTTTCAGAAGGCATTTGAATTTCTTTTGTAGGTTATTCACTTATTAAATTGTCTTCAGTGTATTTTACCATTGCTATAAAGATAGAATTCATATAACAAAAAATTGACGAACACACAGACTTCAAATGTATATTATTTTTTCCCCTATGTTTAACAAGGCTATGTAGAATTTATGTTCTTTATTTAAATAAATCTACGTTTGCCACCCAAAAATAACAAACTTTATATTGATAAATACACTATAAATTATTTAGAAGATGAAATTTTCATGAATTCAAAATATAAAGGGTTAATAGTATCAACTAAGCAATGTATAGCATTGGTCACAAATAAAGTGTGACTCAAACAGTTTTAGATAAGCGCATGCGCAAGTACTGCTTTGTTATTGACTCGCTTGACATACACAAAATGGCAATTCCTGAGCATAAAGAGTTATTGCTTGGTTGAAGATTTAAAAGCCATTAGAGCCATGAGATTTTTTTTTCCTTTGGGGCTTTATAAAAGGCTGTGTCTACGTTTCGCAGCTACCCAACGATTTTCCAGAGCTGAGACACAGAATTGAAGAGGCTATTTGCTTTCCATTACTCCAGACTTGTTAACTGAAGTGTGGGAAAAATTGGACTTGAGGTTGGATGTGTATAACTAAAGGTGCATATCTAGAACATTTGTGAGAAAAACTAAGTTAATTTACCTTCAATTTGATGCAAGATTTGTTGTAAATAGTCTAAATTAAACTGTTTCAATAATACAGTAGCGCTCAAAAGTATTTTGAGAAAGATAATAATTCACTTAATTGAAAAGAATAATAAAATACAAAAATCAATCATTTATTTTATTTTTAAAATGGCGGCCATTGGAATTTTTGAAAAACTTTTATGTTGTCTAACATTGAATACTTATAGAAAATGTTACGTTTCACAAAAGGCAAACTTTTATGTATCATTTTAAACAGAATGTTAGAAACATTAAAAGATATTTTAAAGAGTCACACAGTGTAAGCTAACAACATAGGTCACTTTAAAGAGAAAGTTAGGAAACCTAAAAATTTCCAAACGTGTTCACAAAATTCAAATGTCCGCCATTTTGAAACAAGATGGCGGATGAAGCTGGCCAACAAACTCAGTCGAGACATTAGTATATACTATGCATATGAAAAATTTCATCCAAATCGGTTCAAAAATTCGAGATTTACAGCATGACAAAATTCAGATATAAATATATATATATAATTTTATTAATATTTATTGTTAATTTATAAAAATTAAAACATTGAATATGGTTAAATAAAATAAATGATTGATTTTTGTATTTTATTATTCTTTTCAATTAAGTGAATTATTGTCTTTATCAAAATACTTTGGAGCGCTACTGTATTATTGAAACTGGGACATTCTTTTATGGGCACCCTGTATATTCCCACCGCTCTCGCAACGGTTAAACAGAGAAATTCCTCTGTCCCTATGGAAGGAATAGCAAATACAGTCCACCCCCTCTAATCTTCGACTCTATAATCCGAAATCGCCTATAATCCGCACTATATTTTAGACACTATACCTTTATTGTAGACTTTTATTGTGGGTGTTAAAAGAATCTACAACGAAGATTTTGTATTTGAAATAGTGATAGAAATGTAGAATTTAAAGACGCTGCAAGCTCTGTGTACACTGTGTCTTGTTGTGATAAGTAAAAATATACCTTGTGAATCAATCACGAGCATGACTGGTGATTAATGTACAAGGGATTGGCTTAAGAATCTACACTAGTCATGGAAAGAAATGCTCAAACTAATGTTAATCCTATGGGAGCGTTGTTTCCAGATTTCTCGCTCTCATTTTAATTTTCATTCATCATCAATCATCATTCAATCATCATTTCATTTTCATTCTATTTTCTCAATTTAATATTTTTAAATGATTTTTTTTTTTTGCATAGGGTGCCTGAGGTCGATAACTTTTATTGTGCATTTGTACTTTTTAAATTTTAGTTATTTTTTTTTATATACGGACACTTTCACTTTTGGAACCGGTTCTGAAAGTAAAACTATCTTCATACAAAAAAAAACTGCAACCAAAATCGAAAAAGTACTAACGCCCAATGAAATTTATATCGACCTGAGATACCCTATGCAAAAATAAAATAAAATTAAAAATATTAAAATTCGAACAAGAAATATGTAAACAATGCTCCCATAGGATTATGGAGAAATTCAAATGCAAATGTTAATCCTATGGGAGGATTGTTTACAGATTGCTCACTTGCATTTTAATATTTAATCAATTTTTTTTTTTTTTTTTTTTTTTTTTTTGCATAGGGTCAATATAAATTTTATTGTGCATTAGTACTTTTTCGATTCCGGTATACAGTTTTTTTTATATGAGGATAGTTTCACTCAGTAACCTCGGGTAACCTAAAATAAAAAATATTAGTAAGCAAGTGACAAATCTGTAAACAATGCTCCTATAGGATTAATATTAGCTTGAGTGTTTCTTTCCAAGACTAGTGTAGGTTCTTAAATAATCATTCTGATTACATACAAATTTAAATAAATAAAATCATAAGTGATTAGATGGGAAAAAGAAACTACAGCTAAAAAGAGAGGGTTTTTTTATGTGATTGTCGAAACTATTCTCTTTGATTTTACTAACAATTTGAATTTTGTCTTGGCAGGATTAATATCAAGATTTCATCAAAAGATAAAGTAGTAGAGATGAATAAAAATAAAAATGAAATTGATTTGCATGGTTAAAGCTCAATGCAACATACTACATATAGGTAGGGTAAAGTGTCCATATTTCGTCCCCCTTAACTTCTTCACTTTTGCGAAAGTAACGCCCCTTATGATGCAAGGTGCAGGGGATGGGAGGTAAAAGGGATCAGTGTTGAAAGTTTCATTCGCCAAGACGCATACATAAATTAAAGACGGCGAATTTGCTATTTTTAGAAGACCAGAGTTCTTTTTATGTCGTTTGTACAATGTTATTTACGGTACTGTAAGTATTTATTTCTTATTCATTGCATATATTTTACGTTGGTAAGATGATGACAGTAGCATATAGTGAGTTTTAGGAGGCTCAGTTCATCTTACGGGGACTGAAGCTCCGTCATATTGGGAAGTAGCGTGGTCTCAATTTCATACCCCTTGCAGTTCTTATTTTTGTCCCAGGGACGAAATTAGGAATGCTTTTTCATGACATTTTTTTCAATTTTTTTCTCATGTTTGGATGGTTAATGTTTCATTATGTTATTATTTCAGTGATAATTAGTACATTTCTTTATGCCTTAATTTAATGTAAATTAAATCACTTACTCATTTAGAAATAAATTTTGATTTAGTTATAAGTTAAGCCTCGGCATATTGGATTTTTTGGAGGGATGAAATTGGGACCATTTTTTTTTTCTTTTGCATTTTTTAGATACTTTTGAAAAAACAATTTTCGCATTGTTAAAAATTTTTTCATACCACATTTGCCTATGTTTCTATGTGCATGCATAGTTAGTCTATGTAAAATCCAAATTTGGTAGATTTTCACTGAAAATTACAACTTCCAAGGGCCTAAAAGTGACTGGGGGACGATAATAGGCCACCTTACCCTACTTTTTACAACCGTTGATGATTGTAAATACTTTTCTTTGCATCAATATGTGCTAACCACACATCAATTGAAAGTAGTTTGTTTTTCGATTTTTGGTGATGGCATAATCACTAATTAGTGGGTCCAAAGATATGTATGCAAGAGAGGCAATCAGCCATACTTAAACCACTAATTTATAAAAGGTTTTTGTCATTATTAATTAATCACTGTAATTTATTAAGAAAAAAAATAACATTTTAAAATTGGAGGTGGAAGTTTGGCCCAGTTAATTCGCCACCTATGTTAGTGTCATTGTTGCAATTTCTAGCAATAAAGTAACTAAAAACTACTCTGAAAAAAACAGTTGCAAGTAACAAAATATTACTTGTAGTAGCAGTTTTTTTTCTTTAATTTTACTAAATAACTTGCATTTAACATTCTTAATTTGAATACATATTTTCAAGCCCAGCATGAGAGAAATAAGCAATAATCTTGAAAATAGAAAAATTCTGTATACATTTTTTTCTAAGAGCTTATTAAAAATTCATTTTTTTATTATTTTTAACTCAATTGTACTAATTAGTAAAGATATAAGAGTTGTATAGGCCAGGCAGCGGCTGCCCAACCCATTACCTCATCGAGTTCACAGCTGAAAATTTAAGATTACTTAAAACTCGATTAACATAATTAAAAGCAACTGGTCTGTCAAGTCATGTCTTGGTGGAAACCACCTGCAGACACAATTTTAGTGGCTTATTGGTAGATTTGCCATTGTGTCTTCCTGCACTCAAAGGTATAAAAACATGGAGAACTGGGTGTAGGAAAACACAATGGTACATCTACCAACCCACCACTAAAATTGGGTCTGCAGGTGGTTTCCACCACAATATTACTTGCAGGGGTCTGCCCAGACTTTAATTTCAGGGTCCTGTTTTTGTGAAATTGTGAACAGTTTTTTACATTTGCGAGAAATCTAGTCACAATTTTGTGAATTTGAAATGATCGTTATATCCAGGTTCTTGTTTATACATTTTTAAGAATATATGCATGTAAAATGCACATATTTTCTTTATATATGTAAAAGTGAGAGGCCAGATTTTACTTTTACATGATTAAGATTGTGAAATGTTCAGTTTAGAGATGGAAAAATTTTGTGAAAGGCCTATTTTTAAGACAAATAATTTTGTGAGGGTCCTGTTTTTAGGTGAAAAGTTTTGTGTAGGGTGCTGTATTGAGATGAATAATTTTGTGAAGGGTCCTGTTTTGACATGAACAATTTTGTGAAGGTCCTTTAAAGGACTCAATTTCTCCCTCAACAGATCTCTGACTTGGCAGACTAGTTGCATTTTAATATGCTAATCGAGCTTTAACTAATCCTAGATTTTCAGTCTTTAACTCGATGAGGTGATGGTTTGTGCAGTTTCTGCCTGCTCTAGTAGAGTTCATACAGGCTAGAGAAGAAAAAGCTCCAAGGAGTCAGGAAAAATTCTATGGAGTAGAAGAATTTTAAAGGGTTTAACCATATTTTTTCATATATGCCATACCATTGCATAAGACACCCACTCATCCTAATTAGACCAGGAGCTGGCTGTACAGACAATCACCTCATCGAGTTCACGGATGAAATTCTAGGATTAGTTAAATCTTGAATCGCATATTAAAACGCAATCGGTCTGCCAAGTCCTATCTTAGTGGAAAACACCTGAAAGCCCGAGTTTAGCGGCTGACTCGTAGGTTTACTATTGTGTTTTCCTTTTCCCAGTCCTCCATGATTTCATACCTTTTGGTGAAGGAAAACACACTGGTAAACCTACGAGTTAGTTACTAAAATCGGGTTTTCAAGTGTTTTCCACCAAGATAGGACTTGGCCGATTGTGTTTTAATATGCGAATCAAGATTTAACTAATCCTAGAATTTCATCCGCGGAATCGATGAGGTGACTGTCTGTGCTGCCAGCTCCTGGTCTAAGTTTTTAATATCTCATTTAACCGTTTACGTCCTGAATTACAAATCAAAAATTTGCTCCTCTTCAATAATTATCTTCGTTAATGTCTGAAGATATCCCAAACAACTTATATACAGGCATGAAAGTGAGAAACAAGTAAAAAGGAGGAAAAATGTTTCCATGTATACAATGGCAACAAACTCATATAGGCACATTTTAAAAGTTATTTATACAATAAAATGAAACATAACTGTACATATGATTTTTTTCTTTTGTAACTAAGTTTGGATTAAAAATAAATTTAACACAAATGCATAGGTTATTTGAATCAAAAAAGAAAATGAAAGACAGTTTGCTAAAGAAAGGTGTAAATCCAAATATATCTGATGAACTTATGTGAAGTACAACGATTAATTTTTCAAAGCAAATACCATTTTGGATGCTTTGGCTGTTTACAGATTTTTCTTTTTCTCTAAAAAGAAAAAAAAAATATCCCTGCTAAATATATGCACGTCAAACTCATCTTTTACCCAAAAATGTTATATAAATAGGGCAAAATATTCTATTCCAAAAAAGAACCTTACAGAAACTTTCTTTCATTTTTAAAGTCTAAAATGAAATTCATTCTCGAAAAACACTTTAAACAACTTCATTTACATGACTTTTAGATGCTTATAATATAAGCCCAACTTTGATTTGATGGCTCTTTTGCACAGCAATTCAGAAGCAAACTCCAAGAATTTGAGTATACAAAATGTCTGATTATTAAACTTTTCAGACCCCCCCCCCCCCCTGTTATATGCTTCAAATATTTCCTTTGCATTTTTGCATCAATTCAGAGAATGTCCGAAATTGCTATAAAAAAGGTGGAAATCCTCCTTTAGGAGAAACTCTTACATGCCTGTATATAATAACAGTTTGATTTTTAGATAGATTTTTAAATACTACTTATCTAATAAATCGGTAGATAGTATTTTACAAAAAAAAAAAAAAAAAAAAAAAAACTATTTACAAGAATAATTAGATTATTTAACAAAAAATACTGTTTTGCTATTCATAATTAGTAACATAAAAAATTTCACTGGAGAAGAATAGTTTTAATTAATAGGTTGAAATTTGTTTTATCCATATTTTTAAACTTTTTTAATGACATTGAAAAATTATAAAAGTAACAAGACAGTATCACATACTTATTCCTATTTTTATACATTTTTATAGCATTTAAACTTTTATGTCCTGAATTATAAATCAGAAATTTGCTCCTTTTCAATAATTATCTTCGTTAATGTCTGAAGATATCCAAAACAACTTAATATAATAACAGTTTGATTTAATTTTTTTTGATTGATTTTTAAATACCACTTATTTAATAAATTGGTAGATAGTTTTTTTTTTTTTTTTTTGGTAAAATACTATTTACAAGAATAATTAGGTTATTTAACAAAAAATACTGTTTTGCTTTTCATAATTAGTAACTTGAAAAATTTCACTGGAGAAGAAAAGTTTTAATTAGTAGGTTGAAATTTGTTTTATCCATATTTTTAAACTTTTTTAATGACATTGAAAAATGATAAAAGTAACAAGACAGTATCATAGACTTATTCCTATTTTTAAACATTTTTATAGCATTTAACCTTTTATGTCCTGAATTATAAATCAGAAATTTGCTCCTTTTCAATAATTATCTTCGTTAATGTCTGAAGATATCCAAAACAACTTAATATAATAACAGTTTGATTTTTTGATTGATTTTTAAATACCACTTATTTAATAAATTGGTAGATAGTTTTTTTTTTTTTTTTTTTTTTTTTTTTTTTTTTGTAAAATACTATTTACAAGAATAATTAGGTTATTTAACAAAAAATACTGTTTTGCTTTTCATAATTAGCAACTTGAAAAATTTCACTGGAGAAGAAAAGTTTTAATTAATAGGTTGAAATTTATTTTATCCATATATTAACACTTTTTTTATGACATTGAAAAATTATAAAAGTAACAAGACACTATCACACACTTATTCCTATTTTTATACATTTTTATAGCATTTAACCCTTTATGTCCTGAATTATAAATCAGAAATTTGCTCCTCTTATATAATTACCTTCGTTAATGTTTGAAAATATCCAAAACAACTTATATAATCACAATTTGATTTTTAGATAGATTTTTAAATACAGTAGAACCTCGATTATCCGAAGTAATTGGGACCGACCCTCTTTCGGATAATCGAGAATGCTTCAATTTTAAGATTAAGGAGAAATATATACAATATTTCTTATTATGGTAACAAGTGCTTAATAAAAGTAAAGCAATAGCAAAATAGAAACAAGAATAAATTACCTCAATTTTAATTTTGAAATTAAGTACCTTTTACATATATCTCAAGGGTTTGAAAAAATGTTCTGTTTGTCGCAGTTTCGATTGCCTTTGCTTTGAAGCTCTATCACGGAGATCTTTAATATTATTAGTTTACCAGTATCACAGTCTTTCTGCTGCTCAAGCCATGACAAACCTTTTTCAAAACATTCAAAAGCTTCAGAATTGCTTATTTGTTCGTTTTCTTCGTTCCACTCAGCAGCTTACGGGAATTAAAGTTAAATTCAAAGGAAGTCTAAGAAAAGGGATCAAAAATATTTATATGTACTCGTAGTTCGGAAAGGACCGCTTGCATAGAAGGAATATGATAGTTAAAATAAAAAAGCTTTCAAAATGGATTTTACACACAAGGAATGTGATAGGGAAAAAAAAAAAAGGCTTTAAAAATAGATTTCGGTTAACCGAGAGTTTTGGATAAAAGAGGTTCTACTGTACTACTAATTTAATAAATCGGTAGACAAGTTTTTTTTTTTTAAATAAAATATTTACAAGAATAATTAGATTAATTAACAAAAAATACTGTTATGGAAACCTCGCAATTCTTACAAGAATAAAGTAGTAAATAAATGTATTGTGACCATATCTGTAACTGAGAAGTGTTTTGCAGTTGCAATTTTTTGTAAAACTTTTTTTTAATAGGAAAAAAGCTAAATCCATGTAAATGGTTGAGAAAATAACCACATTAAAAAAAAATATTTAGCTTCGACTGTTTCACTGTGCTTACTGAATGTGAACCAGTAAAGTATTTTGTATGAAAAGCACCATATACTTTTATTAGTAGACGGATTAAATAAATTTTATATTGTATTTTCTTAAATGGGACTTAAAAGTACCGTTGGAGCATAAAAGGTTACAGAGAATACAGATTTTATTCTGTTAATCTAATAGCTAGTGCTAAAATTGCACAGTAATTACAACATACTGCTTACTGGTTTTGGAAATTTGAGTACAAAATCACAACTGAACTTATTTTTTATGCAGTGACCCACGGTCATATAAACAGATCATGAGCACTTAGATTTTTAAAGTAAATCTTAAAGTGAAAAACACACGGCATACACATAAAAATATGGTAATTTTACATGATTTTTTTTTTTAATTATTTTACATGAATTTTTATGATTTATTCATTTTTTGTTTAGAATGACAGTAATGACACAAACTTTACCATTTTAAACAGAACAGATTTACTTTTTACATTTCACAGATTTATATTTTCTTAATTTCTTACATCCCATGCATGCTTAACAAAGATTCAGTATTATTCATCATGTAAAATATAAGTTTCCATTCACTACTATTACAGATAATTTAAGTCAATTTCGGAGATTGAGAGCTGTGATCCCTACATCCTGCAATAGATACACCTCTGCATCCAAACAGAACATTTAAGATGTGACAGGCAGCAGCAATGCTTATAAGTTTATTTTTAAATTAAAGGCCCATATATTTTTTTCTTTTTATGAGTATTAATTTATATTTTAAAATCAAATTGCTAATAAATACAAATAACAGTTAAATAAAACACAGGAGAATAGTTAAGAAAATGAAAAAAGACTATACATAAATACAGTAGACTCCCTCAAATCCGCACAGCTTGGGACCAGAGGATGTGCGGATTTTAGAATTTTGCGGATTTCTGGTCATTGATTTGTTTACATTTTTGAAACATTAATTTCATTGGTAGTTAAGCAAGGGAAATTATAAAGAATGCTTGCAATAAAGTGAAACATTCAAATAAGTAAAATAATTTATTAGTTTAAAAGTAAGTAATTAATAAAAATTTAGAAAAATATTAAATTATTACGAATGAAATCGATTAAATTCAATTCCAAAAGTCCTATGCTACCATCTAGTGATAGCAAGGAGAACAGTGTTAATGCTATTATCAGTATATATAGCTTATTGCACTCACTGTAACTTTTTTCATTGTTATTTAGAGTCTTGAATGCTTTTCTTATACTGCTTTGTATGTTTAGAAATCAATTTGTCTAAAATTTAAAAAAAAAAAATTCCGCGAAAAAAAATTTTAAAATAGCGTTCCGTTTCGTGGATTTTTCCATTTCGAACCCTGGAAGTTTTGATATAGATATGCTAATTTATATCAAAATCAAAAGTAATGTAAATTTATTTAGTAATAAACAAGCTGTAATAGCCAAAAGAGAATGATTAACAAAAAATGTAGTAAAAAAAACACTGCGGTAGTCGCTGATTTCGGCGCCATCTTGAATTTTGTTCCTGCAACTTAACTGTAAATTTCATTGTTTACATCCGAAAAAATACGCGGATTTAAGGGAGTCTACTGTATATTAATACATAAATATACTATACATTAAGTGGGTGGGGGAATACCAAATTTAGCAATATTCTGGATAGTTTTAAAACGTGATAATTTATGTAAAAAACACCATTTACTGTGACGAGCGGAACAAATAATTAAAAGATATTTTAAATGCCATTTTTCAGAATATTTACTAAAAAACAAACTAATACTTAAAAAAAAAACTTTTTTTCCCGTTTACTGAAACAAATACGATTGGAAAACAGATTGATAAAAATAAATTATCAATTTTTCCCCAGAATACAAAAATTGTCAGACGTTTTTGCAAAAGTATCTTAAAAAGGGGGAAGGGGGGGGGGGGGTGGAGAATTTTTGCTATTCATAATTGGCAGCTTAAAAAATTTCCCTGGAGAAGAACATTTTTAATTAATAGGTTGCAATTTGCTTATTCATATTTTTAAACTTTTTTTTATGACATTAAAAGGCAACTGAAAAATTATAAAAGTAACAACACAGTATCACAGACTTATTCTTATTTTTAAACATTTTTATAGCATTAAAATTTAATAGAAAAATAGTAAAATTAACTAGACAATTCTGCAAATTTATTGAAACTTTAAAAAGCATTTTAGACATTTTCTCTTGACTTGAAAATGCAGGAAAATTTGAACTTGAAAAACAGTGGAACCCAAGAGATACATTTTCTAATTTATTATTTATTATCTATTTAAAAACTTTTGATAAAGTACTTTAGCCTTTAAAAAAAAAATGACAAAACAATTTCAAAATGCATTACATTTATATATATTTTACAAGAATTACTACTTGAATGCTCACCAATCATGCACAGTATCTATTTGTCTTTGATGATAAAATTCAAAAACCTTTTCTAGATAATCCTTAGAGACTGTCACTGAGTTTAACAATTTTATTCCGAGCATATGCGAGTTATTTTCAACATTTTTCTGCTTAAAAAGTTTCGATAAAGTACTTTAGCCCTTTTTAAAAGAAAGACAAAACAATTTCAAAAAAGCGTTGCATTTATAAATATTTTGCGAGAATTGCTACTTGAATGCTCACCAATCATGCAGAGTATCTATTTGTCTTTGGTGATAAAATTCAAAAATCTTTTTCAAATAATCCATAGAGACTGTCAGTGTCACTGAGTTTAACAATTTTATTCTAAGCATATGCAAGTTATTTTCAACATTTATCTATTTAAAAACTTTTGATAAAGTACTTTAGCCTTAAAAAAAAAAAAAAAAAAAAAAAAAAAAGGACAAAACAATTTCAAAATGCATTACATTTATATATATTTTGCAAGAATTACTACTTGAATGCTCACCAATCATGCACAGTATCTATTTGTCTTTGATGATAAAATTCAAAAATCTTTTCTAGATAATCCATAAAGACTGTCATTGAGTTTAACAATTTTATTCTGAGCATATGAAAGTTATTTTCAACATTTATCTATTTAAAAAGATTTGATAAAGTACTTTAGCCTTAAAAAAAAAAAAAAAAAAAAAAAATGACAAAACAATTTCAAAATGTATTACATTTATATATATTTTGCAAGAATTACTACTTGAATGCTCATCAATCGTGCAGCGTATCTATTTTTGGTGATAAAATTCAAAAATCTTTTCCATATAATCCATAGAGACAGTCACTGAGTTTAACAATTTTATTCTGAGCATATGTGAGTTATTTTCAACATTTTTCTTTTTAAAAAGATTTGATAAAGTACTTTAGCCTTAAAAAAAATGACAAAACAATTTCAAAATGTATTACCTTTATAAATATTTTGCCAGAATTACTATTTGAATGCTCATCAATCATGCAAATTATTTATTTGTCTTTGGTGATAAAATTCAAAAATCTTTTCCAGATAATGCATAGAGATACTGTCACTGAATTTAAAAATTTTATTCTGAGCATATGAGAGTTATTTTCAACATTTTTCTCCTTAAAACTTTTGATAAAGTACTTTAACCAGGGAATACATGTGCAGGTAGAGTTGCAAAGGGTGGAAAAAACGGGTTTTTTGTGAGGGAAATTAAAAAAATTCCCGGGGGTTTTCGTAAAGTTTTAGGCATGGAAATCTTTAGTTTATTATTTTTAATCATTGCAATTTTTTTCAATATAAACAAAGCCAATAATGTAAATATAGAAAAATAGCTTCAGTTTGCATGAAAACTAACAAAATACCTGCTTAAGATTATTAAGTAAGACAAATTAAAATGTCATAAGTAATTTGATATTTTAATCATCAATAAGTAGAAAGTGACACAGGCTGATGACAGATTCATCTTGCCTGACATGAGTGTAAACATCACCCCCGATCTATGTATCAGACAATGTAAACAAAAAAGGAAATGAACAAAACTAAAATAAATTAATAGACAA
Source organism: Maratus speciosus (assembly GCA_963932465.1). NCBI lineage: Eukaryota > Metazoa > Arthropoda > Arachnida > Araneae > Salticidae > Maratus > Maratus speciosus. The sequence continues at coordinate 143,187,075 of OZ010798.1, read as the reverse complement.
TACTATGCAGTCACGCTTGTTGTAAATCCAATTAATTTTAATAAATTATACAAACTTTAAAGAACAAAATCTTAAGTATTGTGAATTCTTAATGAAAACTCTTATCTTAAACTTTTCAAAACAATACCTAAAATTTCTGAAAAATAAAAATTGAAAAATAACCTAGGTTGTGTTCAATTTTAATTTTGCCACTAAAAGTTACATACAATTGTTGCCATATTTAATAATAGACATAAATTAACAATTCTATGATAAAATAAGTCAAAGATTATTGTAAAATAGTGGTGACAAACGTAAAAACCGCATGCTCACAGGCTATGTCATATCCTTCGTATGTGCCAGTGTTGAATTCAGGAGGTGTCCCCCCTGAGAAACCCTATAATGTCCCCCTGGAGTCACAGAAATCTCTCTCGGAGAAAAGTGTCTGAATGTAACACCGGTGTGTGCTCCTTACAAAAACTTACCTTGTAAGTTCTACAATAAGTAAATTCTAAAATAAAGTAATGAACTTTATAAAAATATTATGAATTAAAATAAACAGTAAAAATTAAAATAAATGTTCAGCTGTTTTATGAAATTTAATAATACAAAATAGATTTAATATGACATACAGTGTCAATCATGCTGCTCAATAGGTTATAGGAGGTAATGCTTATTGATATTAAAGTTAAACATAAGTTTATCACACTGTCATTTTAGAATTCTCAATTGATATTCGACACATGACTTTAAAAAGTTTTTCTCTTCAGTATGGAGAAAGAAGGTTGCTTAAAGTTTGTTTCATTGAAAAAGACTTTTGGCACACAATGGTTTCACTTCAGTATGAATTAGAAAATATCCTTCTAATACAAATGATTTTAGGCATACTTAACATTTATAAAATATTTCTCCTGTACGTCAAAAGGGATGCAGTTTCAAAATATGTTTAGTTGAAAAATTCATTGTCAGATTCATGATAATTATATCACTCTTTCCTTTCTAGAGTATGCATAAGGAGATGTTTATTTAATCCTTGCTTTTGCCGAAATGCTTTTTGACATATTTCGCAGTGATAAGGTTTTTCTCCCGTATGGATAAGCAAATGTTGGTTCAAACTTTGTTTTGTTGAAAATGTTTTGTTACATTCAGTGCAAACATGTGCTTTTTCTTCGGTGTGTTTTAAAAGATGTTTTTCCAGATCGTTTGAACTCAAAAAAGCCTTTGGACACATTTCACATTTATACGGTTTATTTTTTATATGCGTACGGAGATGATAGTCCAAACTTTGTTTTAATGGATAAGCTTTCTGACACTCTGGGCAAACATATGTCTTCACTCCTGTGTGTTTTAAAAGATGTTTTTTTAGATTGCTTGACAATAAAAATGACTTTGGACACATTTTACATTTATAAGGCTTATTTTCTATATGGATACTATGGGACATTTCTTTTTCCACAGTATGGATAAGGAGATGCTGTTTTAATTCTTGCTTTAAACGAAATACCTTTTGACAGATTTCACAGTGATAAGGCTTTTCTCCCGTATGCATAAGGAGATGTTGTTTTAATCCTTGCTTCAGCCGAAATACTTTTTGACATACTTCACAGTGATAAGGTTTTTCTCCTGTATGGATAAGCAAATGTTGGTTCAAACTTTGTTTTGTTGAAAACTTTTTGTTACATTCAGTGCAAACAAGTGCTTTCTCTCCAGTGCGTTCTAAAAGATGTTTTTCTAGATCGCTTGAACTTAAAAAAGATTTCGGACACATTTCACATTTATATGGTTTATTTTTAATATGGGTACTGATATGATAGTCCAAACTTTTTTTTAATGAATAAGCTTTCTGACACTCTGGACAAACATATGGCTTCTCTCCTGTGTGTTTTAAAAGATGGTTTTTGAGGTTGTTCAACGTTAAAAAGGCTTTTGAACACATTTCACATTTATGAGGTTTATTTGCTATATGGATACGGAGATGGCAGTCCAAACTTTCTTTCCTTGAATATGCTTTCTGACATTCTGGACAAACATATGGCTTTTCTCCTGTGTGTTTTAGACGATGAAATTTTAGTTTTTCCATAGATACAAATGAATCGTGACATATTTCACATTTAAAAGTTTTCTCTCCTGTATGGACAAGGAGATGATTGTTCAAATTTGTTTTATTTGTAAAAGCTTTCTGACATTCAGAACAAACATATGGTTTCTCTCCAGTGTGCATTAGGCAATGTCGTTTTAAATGGTCTGTACGTGAAAAAGATTTCGAACATATTTCACATTTATGGAGCTTCTCTTCTGTGTGAATGATGAGATGCTTTTCTAAACCCTTCTTCATTGAAAATGCTTTTTGACACATAGGACAAACATATGGTTTCTCTCCAGTGTGTGTTAGATGATGAAGTTTTAGATGCCTAGGCGTCACAAATGATTTTTCACACATTTCACATTTATAAGGTTTTGTTCCAGTATGGTTATAGAGATGATGGTTCAAATTTGTTTTTGACGTAAATGCTTTTTGACATTCAGGACAAACATATGGTTTCTCCCCAGTATGCATTAGAATATGCATTTTTAAGACATGTGCATACATAAATGATTTTTTACAAATTTCACATTCATAAGTTTTTTTACCAGTATGGATACGCAGATGTTGATACAAACTTTGTTTTGTTGTATATGCTTTTGGACATTTAGGACAAACATGTGGTGTTTCTCCATTGTGTACTAGTTGATGATGTTTTAAATTATCTTTTTGAACAAATGATTTTGGACGCATTTCACATTTAAAAGATTTCTCACCCACTACAATAAGGGAATGCTCGCTCACGTTTTGTTTCATTGAAAGTGCTTTTTAACAGGGGTCTGTCCAGACTTTTCTCACAGGGTCCTGTTTTTGTGAAATTATTAAGTTTTTCTTATTTTTATGAAAATTCTAGTTATAATTTTGTGAATTTTTAATTATCAATGTCTTTATGTTCTATTCTTCATATATACAAAAAGCTAAGTAATATGCTCTTTGGTGAGTTCAACTGCTTATTTACAGACCAGATTTTATTTGTAAATGGCAAAATTTGTGAATAGTTCAATGTGAAGGTGAAAAAATTCTGTGAAAGGTCTATTTAAGGGACAAATAATTTTGTGAAGAGTCCTGTTTTGGGATAAAATGTTTTGTGAAGGGTCCTGTTTGGGGATAAAAAAATTTGTGAAGGGTCCTGTTTTAAGATAAATTATTTTGTGAAGGGTCCTTTAAAGGACCTAAAATTTTCCTAAGCATATTCCTGCTTAAAGTTCAGCCTAAACACATAGTTTATCTTCAATCCATGTAAGAAGATGTGTTTTTAAGTACACTTATGTGTAAAATTAATTCCAAATTAAATTGGCAATTGCATAATTGTAATCAATTTTTATCTTAAAAGCTTTTTCACAAAACTGACATTTTTATATTTTTCCACACTTTTTTTATACAAGATACAAATATTATTTTATTAATGTTACTTAATAACATTAATTAGTTTTTAGATACAATTACTTTATAAAATTAGAGACTACAAATTTATATTAATATGGTTCCTCCATAAAATAAACTCTGCAGTTATCGTGTTACATATATTTTTATGAATGTGACTGTGTTAATATAAATCACGATTCAGAGAAAGTACTTTAGAGTTGCAACAAGAAGGTGCAAATCAGTTCAACGTACTTAAAACTATTGTTCAATATTTTAATTTGTTTTTGTTACAGTACATTTTGCTGCACCTTGAGAGTGACTATAAGAGATTTATGTAAACTAATTAAAAAGCAGTTATACATACATTTCACACAACTTTAGAATTTTGCATGAAGATTAACATGGCAGGCAATAATTCATTTAACAAGGTTTCCTTTTGCAGTCTTACTGTCAGTTGGTAACAAAATTTTCCCATAAAGTCTCTGTAAAAACCAAAAATACTGTGTGCATTTCTTAAGGGGCGAAGTGACAGAGATTATACATTTTTTTGTATGCTCCTCTAGTGCACTAGTTTTCAGTTTCTCTTCTCATGAGCATCTTTTATCCATCTAAAAAGAGGATGAGGATTACTAGCGATGATACAGAATTAAAAACTTATTTCTGATTTTGTAATCAAAATTAGGTTGAGAAATATCATCTTTTAATTAAATGAATAAGCGTGAAATTGTGCATGTAACACTCAAGTTGCAATGTTTGATTTTGTTATTGTTACTTTTACTTTTGGTATTAGAGAAATTGACACAATTTAATGATTAAGATGAATTGGCCAGACATATTATATTCCAGTATATTCTGTCAGATGTATGTGCTCCTCTGGTGCACTAGTTTTCCGTTCTGCTTCTCCACGAGTATCTTTCATTCAGCTAAAAAGAGGATGACGATTACTGGTAGTGATATAGAATCAAAAACTTATTAGATTTGGAATCAAAATTTGGTTGAGAAATATCTTCTTTTAATTAAATAAATAAGCGTCAAAATGTGTATGTAATACACAGGATGCAATGTTTGATTTTGTTATTGTTACTATTACTTTTGGTATTAGAGAAATTGATACTATTTAATGATTAAGATGAATTGGCCAGACGTATTATATTCCAGTATATTCTGTCAGCTGTATGTGCTCCTCTGGTGCACTAGTTTTCTGTTCTGTTTCTCCACAAGTATCTTTCATTCAGTTAAAAAGAGGATGAAGATTACTGGCAGTGATATAGAATTAAAAACTTATTAGATTTTGTAATCAAACTTAGGTTGAGAAATATTTTCTGTTAATCAAATGAATAAGCATCAAATGGTGTATGCAAGAATAAAGTTATGTTTTTTTTTTGTTATCTTTACTTCAGAATAATTATTCTTCAGTGTTTTTAAATGATTCATAATCTTAGCTTAAAACGTTAGCATAGTAATAATTATTTTTTAAATGCTCTTGATATTTCTCTACACTCTATTTTTAGAATAATTTTCCACTTGAAGCCTCATTGACAAATTATTTCATAATTTTGGATGCTATTATGTTGCTATAGAACAAATATCATAGGAAACAATATTTCAAACTATTTACTTCAGAATGACTTCATAGCCAGCAAACAAATTATCATTTACACATTGAATGCTTTGTTTGCACATATTCAAAAACTTGGAAAGTTAAAACAAATATTTGAGAAAAAAGTTACTTAAGCTTTTTCTCAATTAATTTGTCACTTGGAGTCTTATTTTGAATCTATTTCATACTAATGTTGATAGTATGAGGATAAAGAACAAATATTGAAAGAAACAATACTTTGCACTATTTACATTGGAACAATTTCATTAGTTGGTAAAAAATTTATCCTTTACATAGATAAAATCTTGATTCTCTTCATGTATATGTATACTCAAAAACTTATCCTGAAAAAAAAAAGGAAAAGTTTTAAAAATTTCATAACAGTGTATTTATTATTTATATATTTAGCAACTACAAACATATATATATACATTTACTATTTAAAAATTAAAAATATATTTCTTAATTATATTAAGGTCATTAACAGAATTAAAAAATTCAATGAAAAAGGTAAAAAATGAAATACAGTAGACTCCCTCAAATCTGCATAGCTTACCAGATATTGTGCAGCTTTTAGAATTTTGTGGATTTCTGGTCATCATTTTGTTTACATTTTTTAAGCAGTAATTTGAATGTAATACAGGCATCCCTCGACTTATGTAAATTCGCACTTATGTAAGAAATTTCGAAAATTACATTTATGAACATACTAGTGCATTTGATATGCATTTGAATACTTTTGATAATGGTTTTATAAATAAAATATGCAGATAGAAACCACAACAATAATATACTTTTAGATATTATATATAGTTATATTTTATTGGGATATACAATCAAATCTTTAACGAAACAAACACAAATCTGATTAAAATGAGCCAAAAAATAACTCTGTTTAACCGTTACAATTTTGTTAGCTGAATTCAAACCATAACAAAACCTAATTTTAAAGTTTCGGTGAAGAGGAACAAGTGCATTTTTCCTTCCAGCTTCAGAGCTGTTCGTTTGATATCGATTCAAAATTGATATTAATTAATTCATCAATGTTAAATTTATAAATCCCATATTCCACAAGATACTTTTTATTTGAAAAGTGTTCTTTCAGTTTGTTTTTATATTTTTTCATACTTTTATAGTTTATATCAAAGTAAATACTGCTGCATGCTACTTTATTTATAAAATAATACTGTGTAAATAATGTATATATTATATATATATATATATAATAAATATTGCAGTTACGAAATTTTACCTAAGGAATTTACAAATTTGATTTACAAAAAGTTTACGGAATGCATTATTTATGTAAGTTGGGAGATGCCTGTAATGCAATCAAAATTATAACGAATGCTTGCAATATAGTAAAATAAAAAAGTAAGATAATTTAAAAAAATGATTAAATTATTAAAACTAAAGGTCAAGTAAATAACTAATACAGTGCTCAGCAAAAGTTTAGACAATGATTTATTATGCTTCTGTACTGAGAAGTATGTAACGAATTCTTGTAACTCAACTGTCATATATTACTGGGGACTTATCTCTCATACACAAATAATAAATTTTAATTTATAAACTTTACATAATATATAATGACAAAAAAACAAATTTAACACCGTGGCAAAAGTATAGGCAATTTGTCTCTTAACAGAAAAATAGCCATAAATTAAAATCGAACTGCACCTACATTGTCTGCTATTAATGCAAAAATGTGAGTTCCCATCTAAGAAACTAAATCCTGCATCACTTGGGGGTCTATTTCGTACCAAACAGCAGATCGAAGTTCATTTACAGAGGAGTATTGTCAAAAATTTGCATAAACCGTATGAGATATGATGCCACAAAAGTTTTCGATTGGGTTCAAATCAGGGCTACACGCGGGCCAGTCGAGAACAGTAATATTTTGAGAGTTAAACTAATTTTTTGATTTGTATGCATCATGAATAGACGTAGTATCTTGCTCAAATACATACTTTGGAAGAGCTAAAAGTTCACCAAATGGTTGTAAATTATTTTCCAATGTATGTAGGGGAAACTAGGGATACTTGACCCAATTGTTAGTTTTGGATTGTTAATTATTTTTTTACATTACTTATGGGTGTGTAAATGCAGTCTATATATACTTAATGAATTATTACACAATATTTATTATTATTATTCCGAAGTATTAATTGTAAAAGGTAGAAAAATATGAATATTCAAAACTTTCAATTTGGGTTAGGTATCCCAATGTACAGGGATACTTGACCCACCCATTAGGGATACTTGACCCAAGTCATAGATTTGGGAGTATGATTAAAAATAATAAACAAAACATTTTTACATAAGAACAAAATTAATATTAAGGTTAATAATTTTTTTATTTTTGTCAAATAAAATTAATACTTTTAATTTTTAGTACATAGGGCTAACATTAATATACCCAATTATAATTTTTATTGCAGAAAGTTTAAAATATTAGCAGTCTGAAAGTTCATTCTGTGCCTAAACAAGTTCCAGAATAAGCAAGGGTGTGGGGAAATACATCATTTTACTCGCCACTGGCGAGTACATTTTCTGACATGGCGAGTGAATTTGTAAGCAGTCTTTTAAAAATCTATGCCAAAAACTTTTTTTTTACTAGTTAGCCATATTTTATAACTTTCCAAATTACTGCGATGTAAACTCGGTACTAAGTTGTATTGATCATTAAACTTTTCTCTCGTGTATATTTCTTGATTTTACAGGGTGAAAAAATATATATGTGATAAATGTATTAGTAGCAATAGTAATCAACTATTTTTGCAATCATGTAAATTTTATTATAGCAATGTAATTGCATTTTGCTGGCTGGTAAAATAAATCCTTGGCTGGTAAGATTTTCTAAAAATTCCCCACCCCTGAGAATAAGAAAATAACAATTTATTCAACTCCAAATGTAAAGTCATATTTAAACACAAAACTTGTATCATTTGTGTCGAAAATTCAGGAGGATGAAGAATAGCTTCTATTTGGTCAGGATCAACTTATGATATATCATTCATTTCAAGCCATTTAAATCACGTACCATCCATTCTTCTTGTAAACTGAATAGCAAGCCTGTCAGAATTGATTTCAAGAACCTTTCCAACAAATCTTTTCTTATAATCCGTTTTCCGCAATATTTGACAAGAGCTCAGTCATTTACTTATAATATTTATATTATTTACTTATAATACTTATATTTATATGTTTATTATATTTAATATAATAATATTTTTAATTCATAAATAAAACATACTAAATGTATTTGAATAGTACTAATTTCAATCTTGGGTCAAGTATCCCTAGGTGACTTGGGTCAAGTATCCCTAGTTGCACATTTACTACATAACCCTAAAATGCAGCCATTTGCTAATGAGAAGATTAATATTATTATATATGTTACTGTAGCTAAAAACATGTACAAAACAAATGACCAATTAAAAAAGTCTTACCTTTAAACAGAAAAAGTTATAACACCAGAGTTTACAGAACAAAAAAATTACTTTTGGAGCATGAAAATGTATTTTGTCGGATAGTTTAAAAACTTATGGAATGATTCAGTTATTATTTTCAACATGTGGCCAGCTAACTGAAAGAAAGAAAGTGTTGCCACTTCCAGCTTACAAAACTTTCCTAATTCTGAGAAAAAGGCCTTGGGTCAAGTATCCCTATGGGTCAAGTATCCCAAGTTCCCCCTATGTAGTCTTACGCTGCTTGACGACCATTGAGAAACTCCAGAGATACTTGAGAATTAAAACAAATTGAGGCCCAAATCATTAACTCTTTCAAGGGCAAGGTCCTTAAAAAGGACACCTAATTTTAATTCCAAAACTGACAGACGACACCAAGAAGATTTAATTAAAATTTTCATTTTATAATGTACGTGAAAATAAGCATGTTCATATTTTCTAATAAATTCGTTTATAAATTCTGGTTTCAGCCCATTATTTCATAACTTTTATAGACGGAAATGGATCAATTTGTTGCGAGATTTCAAAGCTGGTTGTTTTATCATTTTCATGTAAACTAATACAAATCTTTCTATAATTCATCTATGAAAGTATCCGTTGACACAGAAAGCTCTGACTCACTTTTAATGCGATTAGCAGTCATCATTTGTCTAGATATCAGTTTATGGATCCTTCTATAATCTCGTTTTCTGGCCACACGAGGCCTTCCCGATGTATGTTTTGCTTTGAAAGAGTCACCCTTAGGCAGTATTTAATAGACAGACTTCTTTGGACGATTCAAAGTAGCTGAAATTTCTGCAACAGTCTTCCCTTTAGATTTCAGCTTTCATGCTTTAATTACTTCATCTGACTGAAATTGTCTAGCTCGTGGCGTCTTCACTAACAGATACTATCGCGAGGTGCACTTAAATACTTCATGCATGTGACGTCATAAGTTTGAAATTTGCGTTTTTCCGTGAATAGTTGCCTAAAAATCACAAAAGTGTCTAAACTTTTGCAATAAGCAAATTTCACTTTTTTCAGTTAGATTAAGTAATATCCTACATTAAAACCATTATTTTTGTCCTAAAACGTTTAAAATATATTAAAAAATAAGTACAGCCATTTGTATAACCCAAGTGTTCGTATTTTTTATTTAAAGGTTAAAAATCACCAGTGTCTAAACTTTTGCTGAGGACTGTAATAGATAATTAAATATGTATAATAAAGATGAGATAAATTTTCCTTGAATTATTCAATGAAACTTTCCTCATAAAGGTACCCTATTAATCTATACTAATAAAAAAAACAAATCGCTCTGTATGTCTGTGTGTGCAATAGCTAACAAAAACTACGGCACGTAGAAGTCTGAAAATTTAGGTGGGAATAATCCAAGATGTGTCCTGATGCACTTGAGGCTCAGATTTTTATTTTTTTTAAGGGCTAGGGCACCTTTAAGCTTTTATGCACTAAACTGTTAAATAACATGCCTCATTTCTATCAGATTTTCTTTACTTTCAGGGCGAATTCTCCATTCAGATTCTACCCCATTTCTAAATTTCAGTTAAGACCCTAACACCCTTGGTACAGAGCTAAAGCTCTGTACCAAGGGTTGAAATTTTTATGCGCTAAATTTTTAATAAATTGCTTCCTTTTAATACTATCTTCATTTTTGGGATTCTTTTTCTATTTAGTCACTCTCCGTCTTCTTCATTCCAGTTAACACCCTGGGCCTGTCTAGGGTCCCGTAAGGCCCAATCCAGTGCTCCTTTAACTTTTTGTGTGCCATGCATTTTTCAAGCCGTAATTTTTTCACCTTTTCAGTGCATAATTTTAAATTTGATTCTTGGACTCTTCTCCCCGGACCAACAACCTCATATTTTTATTGGGGAGCTAGGGCACTTTTTAAGCATTTACCAATTTTTTGTGCATTTCTTTAAAATATTATTCTAAAGAATAATTCATACCCTATGCTTATTTTTGACTAATTGAAGATCTAAAACGTTCTGTACTAAAACATTTTAACATGTTTTCATGTTAGGGTCCTTATCTCAACTATCAGTTGTCCCCTTTTAGACCCTCTATTATAGCTCCCTTTTAAATTGTCCAATTCACTAGTCTTTTTTTCTTCTAATAACATTTTAAGTTCTCCAGCTATGACATGAACAAAAAAAAAGTTTCAAACTTCAGCTACCACCAATTTTGAATATGAAATCGCATTCTTGGGGTCCTTGGTGCAGTTTCTTTAAAAATGATCCAAATTGCTTTCAATTTTCTTTAATATAGTTCTAGCGTCCTCTGATTACTTTGAAAACTCAGACCTGCCAACCTTTGAAAATGAGAAATCGTAGCAACAAAATTAAAATCAATCTGCAGGTTGGTTGGTTGTTTTTGTGTTTCGCAGCCATCATTTGACATTCGCAAAAGGAATAAGGTTTCAGTCTTTCAACTCAATATAGTAAATTCTTTCCTCTGAAAAATCTTTATACGATTTTTAGAGTTTTGTTTCATTTTGCAGTGTTTTTTTTTCCTTTTTTTTTGACATATGTAAAGGAAGCTTGGTATCAATTTTTTAACCCAGTGCAGTAAATTTTGACGAAATTCGCAATTTTTTTCCTGCGATCATTTCGCGATTTTCACATTTTTTTTTTTCCACGATCGAAATTCACATTTTTCTATCACGATTCTTTGTTGAAATTCGCACATTTTACTATGAACTTTTGACGAAGTTCACATTTTTTACCGCGATCCTTTGACGAATTTTGTGTTTTTCACCACGATCCTTTGACGAAATTAGTGTTTTCTTTAAGCGATCTTTTGGTGAAATTTGCATTTTCTAACTGATCTTTTGACAAAATTTGCGTTTTCTTTTTGCGATATTTTGACAAAATTCATGTTTTTACCACGATCCTTTAATGAAATTTATTTTCTTTTGCGACCAATTGACGAAATTGATTTTTTTTTTTTTACACGGTTATTTATTGAAATTCGCGATAGTTTATCGCAACCGATTGGCTAAATTTTCGATATCTTTTCACGACCAATTAGCAAAATTCACTACTCGCTTCCACGACCTTTTGACGAAATTTGCAATATTTTTCCTTCGATGGTTTATTGAAATTCGTAATTTTTTGTGCAATCTTATGACGAAATTTACAATTTCTTTCTGAACTGTTAACAAAATTAGCGATTTTATTCAGCGACCTAAGATAATCATTATTTGCTTCTGAGATACCCATTATTTTTACATGATCATTTGAAGAAATTCTCAATTTTTTCTGCGATCGATTCACAAATTAATTTGGAAAAATTCCATAAAAGAAAAAAAAATTTGCAGACTTTAAAATGGCAACCCTGTTTCTAAGGAAGTGAATTCCTGTATAAATATTTACAGAAACACGATCCACTCGTGGTTAATATACATAAAGAAGGTTTTATGTTAAGAAGTTCGTTTTGCAATCCAGATTTTTTTTTCCCCCATGAGCATTTTTTAATGTCCCAATTTTTGGACTAATGACCAATATGTTCAAACTTTCGGAAATCAATAATTTGAGATTTTGGAAATTTTGGAAATCACTCCTAAAAAATATGCTGTGTGGTATAAATATCGCAACTAGAAACAAAACAAAAAAAAAATGCGCTAGTGTTTTTTGCAAAAAATCGTAGTTTAAGACCAATTTTCGTAGCACTGTAGTTTATAGGTCCAAATCGTAGCAACTACGATTTTTTCGTAGCAGTTGGCAAGTATGAAAACTACTAAAAAGTATCTTAAACCCAACTACATGCCACTTAAGTCCCCGGCCTCTTAAAGGTTTTGCACCATAAATTGTTAATAAATAGGCCCCGGGTCAACAACCTGTTATACAACATCTACATCAGAACAAATTAAGAAAGTATATTCAACCGATTAGAGCTACTGGTGTTATTTATGAAGTGGATGAGGAGTTTGGAGAAGTAGGGGGGAGTGGTTATGAATGGGCCATGTGCAGGGTGGGGAATTTCTAGAAAATCTTACCAGCCAAGGATTTATTTCAGCAGCCAGTAAAATACAACATACAGTAGAAACTTTTTATGACAAAATTTACGAAACTCAAAAATAGTTGGTTACTATTATTATAATGCATTTTCATATTTTTTTCAAGAAATATAAACAAGAGATTAAAGTTTATTATAAAATACAATTTAGTACCATGTTTACATCGCAGTAATTAGGAAAGTTGAAAAATATAGCTAACTACTTAAAAAAAAAAAAAAAAAAAAAAAAAAAAAAAAAAAAGTTTTCGTCTATCTCTAGTAGAACCTCGATCCATCATTTTTCAAGGGGTGAGTGAAAGAAAACGATGAATGCGGGAAAACGGTGAATGTGGGTTTGCGTTAAAACACGAAAAAACATTGTTAATGCATTACTAATACGTTCAATGTATACAGTACACTAATAAATACCAATTTATTACTTACTAAAAGTGTAAAAGAAATAAATCGAAGTTGTAGAAAATTGATATTTATTTTTAAAAACCTGTAATTTTATGTTGGGTTTTTCGTTCATTTTTAAAATTAAACATTCAAGATGTGCAACATTTTCTGTAATTTCAAGTGCATATACAGGGCTGCCACAGGCGACTATTTTTTAATTCTATCTCGCACCACTTTCTCAAAACAAAAATGTTTGATATACTGTTTGACAACATTGTTACGAGAAATATACTACAAAATTTATATTTTTAAAATAGTGGTGTGAATAGAATAGAAAAATAGTCGCCTGTGGCAGCCCTGATATATAAACGTTTGTACAGTTTTAAATGCCGTAATTGCATCAGACAGACTTGGCACTGGCGTAGGCTCAACTTCATTGGCATAAACATTATCCCCTGCTTCTTCACCATTATTTTCATTTTTTGCATTATCTCACATTCCTTCTATGCTTAGGAAACCACAAGTCGCAACATCTTGATCAATGGAAATATAATCGCTAAATTTATCACCAGATACATCCTCTGCTACACGCAACCACTCTTCATCTGCATTATTGTCACCATCATCATTATTTTCTTTCCCTTCTGTTGAGCCATTCTTCATGAATTTTTCGCACAAAACTGCACTTCTCGAAACAATTCTGGATAGCTGAAGAGGTTACTTCATGCCATGCTGAAAGTACAAAATTAATAGCTTGCAGAAGATCTATTTTTGGAGTAGGCTCTTTTGCTTGTTCCATGAAACATAAAGATCTTTTCACTAGCTTTCTCCCATAAAAATGCTTAAAACAGTTGATTATCCTGGTATCAAAAGGTTGTACAACAGATGACAATTAATTAGCTGAGAAAAAACTGACTTTTATATTTTTCAAAGACGATATCTCTGGTGAATGAGCTGAACAATTGTCAATAAATAGAAAGATTTTCCTTTATTGATCACCAATTGATCTAGCAAAGTCATAAAGTAATTTTGTAAAAACATACTTTTCCATCCATGTCTTGGCGTTCGAATGGTAGACTACAGGCAGTTTCTTTACATTCTTGAAGCATCGAGGTCTAGCAGATTTACCAATGAGGGGTGCTCGTTTATCAGAACCGTCCATATTTGTGCATAGTAGCATGGTAAGTCTTTCTTTGGAATGTTTACCACCATGACAAGACTCTCCTTTGAACGCTAGCGTTTTCTCTATAAGGCAGGCCTGTTTTGTCTCATTATAGATGTCACAATCCTTGTATCCTTCTAGTAACTTCGGAAGTTTTTCGAACCACATTTCTATGACATCAGTATTTACTACTGCGGCACTTTCACTGCATAATTTCATGTTTGCCAATCCATGGCAAATTTTAAAACGTGAAATCCACACACTTGATGCAGAAAAAGTATCCATGTTAGATGTGGCAGGTACTTCCAGAGCCTTCTGTCGAAGAATATTCCCACCCATAGAAATATTTAACGCACGAGCCTGTTCGTACCAAGTGAAGAAAAGTCTTTCCAACTCACTGTAAGTAGATATTTTGCTAGTTTTTCTCATTTTTGCAGAAGTTCCATATTTATCAGCTTGCTCTCTAATGTCCTTCATTTTCGAAATTATTGAATTCAAGATTGATTAGCGATGTTAATTTTTTTTCAAAAGGATTCTTTTCCACCTTATCTATGATGTGAAGCCTTTCTTTTAAGGTTCGGATTTGTTTTGCCATTCTTAAAATTCACAGAACGCATAAAATATAGCACAAAACACATTAAATTGAAAGCCTTTACTCTTGAAATTAAATACATGCACTGCACACAACAGATGCCATGAGTGTGAAAGAATGTGGTAACTGGCCGAGTGGCTGCATCCTCCCTTTTACACAGAATAGAATAACCCATTTTTCAAACAAGAACACCTGTTCCGCATTCAGTTATTCACACGTACATACATGTCAAATTATTAGCTTCCTAAAACAGCACAAATGAATTATTTTAGGATAAAAGAAGTAATTCCACTTTGAATGTCATATGGATCCGCTTGACCTTCAATTTCATTTCGGTGAGGAGAAAAATTTTACAACGATGAATGCGGGAAAACGACTTTTTGATGAACGATGCATGCGGGTTTCGTTAACATTATTTAAATGTGATTTGTGCAGGGACCATAGAAATAAAACGATCAATGCGGGAAAACGATGGATGCGGGAACGATAGATCGGGGTTTCACTGTATTACAACAAGGTTTAACAGATATTACAACTTTCTAATGTTTTTTGACTTATCACACGATTCATTCAGAAAAGTAACCTATATTTTAAATTTAAAGAGTGAAATACAGTAGACTCCCCCAAATCCGCACAGCTTGGGACCAGCGGTTGTGCGGGTTTTAGAATTTTGCAGATTTCTGGTCATTGATTTGTTTACATTTTTGAAACATTAATTTGATTGGTAGTTAAGCAAGGGAAATTATAATGAATGCTTACAATAAAGTGAAACATTAAAATAAGTAAAATATTAAAATAATTTATTAGTTTAAACGTAAGTAATTATTAAAATAATTATGTAGGGTCACCCGGGGTAATTCCTGGTCAAAAAGCATCAACATCTAATTATTATAAAAACTATTAAAGGTATTGTTTCCAAATTTTTTGTGGAATAAGCCTCCTCTGATAGCTATATTATAAAATGCTTACCTAAATGTATATGCACTTATAATTAAAATAATTATAATTTTTAAATGACCAAGAATTACCCTGGAAATGGGGTAATTATTGGTCACTTCTGGGGTAATTATTGGTCAGCATCCTTTTTCATGTAAATAAAGTAGTACAGTTAATTTTTTTATGACTGAGTAATAAAATATGTAGAATCAATCTTATAAAAGTTTTGTTCATCTCATAATTGTGGAATAATAAAGCATAGACTTTGTTTTGGGCATAAATACAAAGTTATTTGATGTGCAAAAGACTCTTGTACATTTTACAAATCATTAATTAGCCAAAGAATTTTTATGCATTTTTACAACATTTATAAGCAGTATTTATTACTTCATTAGTATCCACTGTGAATGGATTTATTAATAACTTGCAAATTTATTGTCCATAAAAAATACTGAATATTTGTTACCAATTTTATTTTGCTTAGGTCAACTGAAGTTTTCGGTTACCTTTTCAAGAAATTTTCGATACAGACCTTTAATATAATACACAGCATAATAATTAGGTTCCTCTATTGCATTAAGTAAATTTTTATGCACCAGTTTGGCATTTTGCAATGAGATAGTATTCCTACATGAATTGTTCAGTCATAGAGTGGGTCTTTTTCTCTGAGCACTTACTGTTTTCTTCTTTTAAAAGTGTTTAATATAGTAGAGGAAAATTTCATAATCTTTTTTAAAGACTGTAATATGTCATTAGTTGAAATACAATAATTAAAACCTCAAAAATGACTGATCTGTTGTGAAATGTGTAAAAATCAAGATCGATGTTTTGCAGAAATTTGAGTAGCAGTTTTGATTCTAATTTTTTTTTTTATTTAATTTCAACTAAATGAATAGTTAAGGGATATATTTCAAACCAGAGGATTCAAAGTATTTTTGAGATTTTTTACAGTTTCATAAATTGTTATTTTTATAACAAAAGCGAAAATGATCAAGAATTATCTCAGAAAAACTCCGTGCCCAGGAATTACCACGGGTGACTCTACTATATTTAGAACTACAATTAACTAAAATGTGGTGAACAGTGTGGTTGCAGTTAATTCTCAAAGGTTTTGCAAAAATTAAAATCACTAAATATGACAATAAAAGGAAATTAAATGATGATAAAAACATTGACCAGGAATTACCTCAGTGACCAAGATTTATCCCGGATACATGGGGCAATATTTGACCAACTTCTGTAGATTATTTAAAATAGTATAAAAAATTTCAAGACTGTTTTTTAATAGCTAAAGTAGTTGGTAATTGAACCAAAAAGAAAGAAAAGAAAAATATTTAAAATTTGAGTTGTGACAAACATCTTTGTAAAAATGTATCATAACTAAGGCCAATGTTATTTTACAGAAATTTAACAAGCCATTTCAAAAAGATTTTTTTTTTCAAAATAAATAAATAATAAACTCATAATTAAGTAATAAATTTCAATGAGGATAGTTTCAGAGTACCTCTATGATTTTTTTCATTTTGATAAAGTGTTTTTAAAACATAAAAAACACTGTGACCAGGAATTACCCCGGGTGACCCTAAAATAAAAATTTAGAAAAATATTAAATTATTACCGTTGAAATCGATTCCAAAAGTCCTATGCTGCCTACTAGCGGTAAAGCGATCATAAGATTGATACGTCATCATATAGATATGCTAATTTATATCAAAATCAAAAGTAATGTAAATTTATTTAGTAATAAATTAGCTGTAATAGCCAAAAGAGAATGATTAACAAAAAATTTAGTAAAAAAAACATTGCGGTAGTCGCTGATTTTGGAGCCATCTTGAATTTTATTCCTGCAACTTAACTGTAAATTTCACTGTTTACATCTGAAAAAACACGCGGATTTAAGGGAGTCTACTGTACATGTATAAAATAAAAGAATCACCAACAGTGCAAAGAGATTTAAGCAAACTTTTATTGTTATTGTTATATGTAAAAACATAAAGAAATCATCAGAAAGACATAGTCATATACTATCATTACTATATGTAGATAGTAACGAAATTAATTGTTAAGACAAAATAACACTAGATGAAAAGACATGTACTATTAACAGTACAGCAGACCCGAAAGGGTTAAAATCCACTTGCATTTGCATCCAGTGAAAAAAAAGGAATAAATTACTTGAAAGGCAGAGTTTCCCCCCAAGTTTAAAAAAAGGCAGGGTGCTGCTTGTGGGAAAAGGGCACTTTTGGATTTTTAAGGGCATTTCTTGAAAATTTTAAAGGCATTCTTTTGATTTTTAAAACTACTTTTTAATATTTAATAGACAAAACACTATTTTAAAGACAGCAATGAGTAAATTTTTACTATGCAAGTAATTTTCTTAATAAACAAAGGAGTAACGGCACTTTTTTCAGGTGGGGCAACAAGGGAACTAATTATTTTAATGAGGGGCAAGAGGGGTGCTATTTTGTAAACCTAAGGGCAGGCAGGGTGCAGCGCCCTCCTGAAACTGTCTGGGGGAAACTCTGTGAAATGCATGTGGAATCAAAGCTGATGAATATATTTTGCAGAATAAAACTGTATTTCTTGAAAAAAGAATCCAACTGAACAGCGAGCAAGCATATGGCGAAAAACCGAAATTGAAAATATAGCTAAATCGTTGAAATCTGCTTGCATCCTGTAGGAAAAAGGATTAACCAGGTTGTTAATTAGATGTAATCAAAGGAGAGATGCATATTTCTATGGAAAAAGTTGTATTTCAATTGTCGATCAATAACAGATTTTTTAATCGCCACTTGGCGAGAGGTGACTACAGTGGCGATTGATGGCCGATTTTTTTATTGCCACGTGGTGAGTGGTGACCACCAATTTACACCTATAAAATATGTCTGGTTTTAATTTTCTTTAATTTAAACTATAGAACAAGTTAAAGAATGAAAAAGCACACAATCTTATATTTATGTTACATTATTCAATAAAAACAAAATCTGGGGCAGGGCAGGCCAGGCCTGGAAATTCCGGTCCTCTACCTCCACTCCCCTATAAGTAAGATTATATTAAAATCATAACTTACGACTTTTGCAAAAATTAGTTCCTGGACAAAGTCCTATAATTTACGCAAGTTTTCTTTACCAAATAATTAAGATAAAAATTAATTCTACATTTATGAATTGCACAGATATCAAAAGTTATGACTTATTAAATTATTCAAAGGTTATAAAATATACGCAAGATTAAAATTTATTCCAGAAAATATTGAATAGTTACTTTTAATTTCTAAGTCATAAGTCCATTTACATTTATTTCTTTGTAGTAGATTAAGATGCGATATTCAATGTTTTTAAATGGCCTGCCTTTTGTTTTTGTCAGAATGATCTCTTGATTTTTAAAAGTCTTAAGAAGAAATCGAAACGACCAAAGTCTTAGGTGATGGTAGGAATAAAAGACCCCCCCCCCCTGAATTTTTTAATTAATTTGAAGTTTATATTAATTTCAATATTTTAAAAATAATGCTGCTTTTTTTATGGATTTAGTTTGAATGTTTTTATAAATCATAAACACATAATATTCTTATCCACATTTTTGCTAACTGGACAAAACCCCAATTAAAGTTGTTATATGATCATCCTTTTACATCCTTTACATTTATGATTATTTTTTACATACAATTATAGCTTTTAAATCTTAAATATCTAAACATAAATTTCACTATAATTATAATTATTATTTTAATTTCGCAAAAAGAAAATACGACTTACTAACTTATACTACATTTTTATTCTTTAGAAATAGTGTTGAATTCAGATGTTTATCTATTGGAGAGAATTTTGCAGCTCTGGAGGCAACACTATGAGATTTCGAGGGGGGTGGGGGGAGCAGTTTTCAGTTTTAATATATATTAGCATGCATCAATTCGCAAATCGAAGACAGTTTGATACTCTAGGGAGAAAATTTTCCACTTAAACCACTCCCTGAATTTCCCACCGCTTAGAAATCTGGAGTTTTGAAGAATAATTGTTTGAAAAAAAATAAGAAATTATTTTATTTAGTATTTAAAATATCCAACTCAAAATAACATTCCTTTCATATTTGTAATATTAATTATTACAAGTAATATCATGGAAGACGGTAGTATTCCGAGTGACGCAGCCTTAAGCCTAAAATCATATCGTATCGTATCGTATCGTATCATAGAATTCGTAGATGGCGGAACTCATATATACAGCTAACTCGACATCAAAGAAAACGTGAAAAGCCGCCTTTTAATAACTCAGCAGATATATGTCTTATTGTTCTGAATTTTCTAGAACAGTCTTATATCTGCAGTCTAATCGTATACTGAAATTTTTACATTTCTACGTGCAGTATATTTTGAGATCTAAATAGCCATTTTTAAAGTGAAAACGTTGGTATGATATCGAGGAAGTTCCTAATTTGAAAATCTCGAAAACGGTTCTAACGATTATTTTTAAATTGATACATAATATAAATGTGATTAAGGCGAGGTGAATAACACTTTTCTTTTTTCTGGGAAAACTCTCGTTCGTTAAATAATTCGATTTTTTTTTCTCTCGAAAATGACACGGGCGATTTTTTAAAAACCAAATAAATATGTTTCAGATGAACCAAATAACAATTTACTTGTTTCCAGCAAGACTCTTGTTCGTTTTATAATGCGCATGAAAAATCAGACTATATTTCTTCGCCATTCTATGGAAATTTCACCGAAAATGCATGACACTGTATTCATACAAATTCAATTTAAATTATTTTTGACTTGGTTAAAATATTTTTTTACATCTACACAATACTTTTAATTTTCCAATTCACTGTTAAATATATCACTTTCATTTAATCTATACTATGCATTGAAATGTATTTATTTCAATAAATTGATTTATCTTTTGTGTCACGCTATTCAAAATTGTGAGTAAGATTTATGTAAATGGTTTATTTGCGTCAAACTATCCTTTTTCATACATTTCATGTAGTTTGGACACAATGACGCAAAGAAACCATTTACATAAATCTTACTCACAATTTTGAATAGCGTGACACAAAAGATAAATCAATTTATTGAAATAAATACATTTCAATGCATAGTATAGATTCAATGAAGGGTCATTCCATGTCAAATCAACACACTGATTTTACTTCACTATTTCAAATTCGAATGAAATTTGGCACATAGTTACTTTTCATACAGATATAGAAAAACACCAAATTTTATCAAAAAATATCAATCCGTTTTGAAAATATACCCCCGTGAATATTCAAAAAATCAGTCAAAAAACCGTGACAGACCAATTTTCAAAATGATGTAGAAAATTTCCTAATTAAGCTAGAGAGATAAAATTGATGCCATTTTACAGCAATTTTCAAGACCTTTTCAATGATATGTAACACAGTTAGGGCTTAGAAAAATTTATTTTAATAAAATTTAAATTTAAATTTAAAATTTGAATTTTTCAAAATGCGCCGCTTCAAAAATTTTCAAAAAAATTTGAATAATACTTTATTTAGTACTGAAAAGATTGTATGAGTTTGAAAGTGGGATCTTTATGGGTTCATGTTAAAATACTGTATTGAATAGAGCATTCTTGATTAAAAAACACATAATTTCCTTAATACAACATCTTTTAAAGCCTAGAAAACATTAAAAAGAATAATTTATTTAAGATTTGAGATTAATCACATATATATATGTGACGTTTTGACGGTAAGTAGTTGGTATTGTCGAAAAAAAATGAGGGTTTCCATTCCTAAACACACAGGTAGCAGCCGAATGGTTTTAAAATAATAAGGAAAAATGAAGAATTAACATAAGGCAGTCGCTTGGAACATTATTCACTTTATTTCCACACTCTCGATTAAATCTAGGGAAGATGCTCTCTCCTTCCATGGTAAAAAGAATAAAGTCTATTCTTCCTGTCACAATTAGTTTAAAAATACTCCATCTCTTGACAGCCGTCTAGTCTTTAATCCGTTACTATCTAACATCTATCACCCATTACGATACCGTTGCTTCCTCATTCTACTCACATAATAAACAGTATTCATCCAACGTTATACTACCTCCATCGAGCAATCACATTGAATGTCCAGTTTGCTACGACTGCAATCCACCACGTTCACCTCTACATGCTAAAAACTAAAAAGCTTCTAAACTCACAGCCCATCTACCATATGCTTTATGCCACTCTCTGGTTCCCGCCATTCGTATTTATACTCTGCTGAAAAGACTGTTCTAGAAAATTCTTATATCCTCGCAACAGCTATCTAAAGCATAAACAAAGGTTAAAATCTGTAGTCGAGATTATGCAAAAATAACCCCTTTTTCCCTCTTCAGACAATAAAGGAAATGAATTTATGTCTGCGAAGTTTTAATCTTTGAAATATTTTAATTACACCTGGAATTTTTAAATAAAAGAATAAATTGAAATAAGTAGGTTTTTTCTTTAAGACAGAATAATATTTTAGCAGTTAAATAAAGATTTAAGGGGAATATGATATACCGGGATTTAATAGCAGAATTTAATAGGAATTTAAATAATAAAAGTTTTATTAAAGAAATATAAATAATCGAGCCATTTTTAGATTTACGCAATTTGGAATAAATATGAATTAAGATCTTAGAGATTAATAGACTAGGGTTTTAATTTAATAAGGCGGTATAATATACGGAATATTACTGAAAAAGGAAAATTTACATAAAATACTTTAAACTTGGCGCAAAAATTTAAATTTTGTAATATTATCCCCCCTCCCCAAAGACTTTGTATGAAATCTGTGGTTACTTAACTACAATTTCAGACAACAGACTTGTAATAAATTTGGAAGTTGATTTTTGAATATTGAAAATTTTAGAGACGTCAGCGAAGAGATGGAAAAGTAAAATTTAGCAATGCAAGAGAAAAAAAAATACTAAGAGCATTTAAATTTAGCTGAGAGCATTTCCCCTGTAAAAGAATACAAATAATGGTTACAACATCACTTACCATTTGTAAGTGCTAAGGAAAATATAAACACAATAATAAATAAAGAATAAGTATAAATACAATAAGAAATAAATAATAAGAAATAATAAAACTATAGTAATAAATAACAACAAATTCTTTTATCTTATGGAAATTTAGTGTATTTCCATTTCTCTTATCACAAACATATTTCCAATCAAGTAATGTTTAACACTTTATTTACTTCAAGTAGAATTTTAAGTCCCATTGGCTTAATCAATTCGTAGGTCATAAAAGTCCTTTAGCAAAAATAGTGATACAGTCCTTAAGTAAAAAGTTCAGCTGCAATAAATATTTTTTACTAAATTTGTTTGACTACTCTGCCTGTTAAACTCTTTAGATTATGTTTAAATACTATTTGTCATCACAATAGTAGTTTTATTTTAATAAACAAATTCCTAGTAGTTATTCAACTACCTTTTAACATTTGTTTATCAACTACTTTTTTGAGCTCCTTTTCCCATTTTAATTGGGACTCACCATCTTTTACAACTTCTCACTTGTTTTAGTAAATATCATAACTTTTCACTTATAAGTTATGTTCTCTTTTTCTTTAATAAATAATGAATCTTTCAATAAATAATATAATACTTTCAATTCATAATCATAATAATAAAAATTCTCAACAGTATACTTGAATAATAACAATAATAATACTTAATAACAATATTATATTCTAAGAAAATATCACAGATTTTTTACTTATTGACATGGAAAATAATAGTTGAGGATAAAAATAATACATAGCAATTAATAATTTTCTTATTTTTTACTTATATAAGAAAGTATTTTTGCCAGCCGAAACATTAAAAAAAAAAAAAAATAATAATAATAATTCCAAAATCCAAATAAATTTAACTCTAAATATTTAGAAAGTGGACTCTCAACCAGTATTTCTTTACAATAATTTATCTCTCTGATACTCTTGATGAATAGACGTGCATTTGATAAACTTAGAATGGTAAAATAAAGAAAATAAATAGGAATTAAAGATAATTTGTTTATGTACTTAATTTTCTATTGCTACACAATCACTACAAAATCTCATCACAATCATCAATTTTCTATGTTTATATAATTATAATAATATTATCAATTCTTACTATTCTTGTAAACAATTGGTTAAGACAATGGAATAAAATAAATATAGTTTATTTTGATATAAACTGGATATAGAATTAAAAATATTTATTTTTATTTTTCAACATCAATCTGAAAATTCCCAAAATCAAATACACATCCTATGCCTGCATAGAGTGTCTACTTAATCCCAAAAACAAGTAATATCCTCGTGGCGCCCCAAGGTCATACCTGGTAATGTTGAAAACTATTTGAGGAAGAGAAAAAGAAATCTACAGAATTAAATTTTAATCTATGGTTTTTACTTTAGTTTGAGTTTGTGATGGCAATTGTGGTGGTGATGTTTGTTGTGGTTTTGTTTGTTTTATGGGTTGCTCATGAAACATTCTGAAATCATTTGGGGAAAAATAGGGTCTTAATTTAGAAACGTGTACAATAACTGAATTTAGTCCTGTCTCATAATTAAATTTATCTATTTCATAAGTTACTTCAGAAAGTTTATTTATAATTTTATATGGTCCTGAGAAAGTAGGTTCTAATTTTCGAGTGTTAGGATACTTAAATTCTTCATAAATTACAGAATCTTGTATTTTTAATGGGGATTCAACAAAATTTCTATCATATAGTCTTTTACTTTTAAGATGAAATTCTTGAGTTCGCGCTTTTGCAATTTTGAGTGCTTTACTGACTGGTGGGTAATAATTTTGTTTTAAAGGAGATTGATAGGGTAATTGACCATAAAATAAGTAGGCAGGTGGGAATTTAGTTATGGAATGCGGGGTATTATTGTATTCTTGAATGACTTGGTCTAATAATCTTGTCCAAGGTATTTTAGAAGAAGTGGAATTGACTTTACATTTAAGCCTGGTAACTATTGTCTGATTAACGCGCTCTACCTTCCCATTGGTCTGTGGATGGTGTGATGATGTAAAACGTTGTTGAACATGATGTTTTCTGAGGAATTTTTTGAATCTTGGAGACCTAAAAGCTTTGTGTCTATCACTCAGTATTTTTTGAGGTGTTTGAACATTAAAAATTTGCTTTAAACAGTTTGTATATGCTTCAGTAGTAACATTTTTAGAAGGAAAAGCCCAAACAAATCTAGTTGCGTGATCTATTATTATGTGTAAGAATTTTTTTGTTGAGTTGTAATAGTTAAATCCACCCACAGTATCAATAGAAAGGCATTCAAAAGGTTGATCTGTGGCTGGCATAGCTTGTAACAAGCCAAATCTTTTTTGCTTTGGTTTTTTATTTTTTTGACAGGTGTCGCAATGTTTAACAAATTGTGTTATGTCTATAGTCATATTAGGCCAATAATAGTTAGGGGATATTAAGTTAAGCATTTTTTGGATTCCTAAATGTCCAAAATTATCATGAGCAATGTGAAGTAATTTTTTCCTTAATGACATTGGTACAACTATTTTTTTGAATCCCTTTCTCTGAATTATAATAATCCCATTTTCTTTTTTATATTTCTTATCACAGACATTATCCTTGTTTTGCATCTCTATGATTTCTTTTCTGTCCAACAATAAACTTACATGTTGATTAAAGTAAGCAACAGGATTTCGAGACAACATGTCTGCTTCGACATTTGTTGAACCCCTCTCATACTTAATCTCGTAATCAAACATGCTAAGTTTAAGTGACCACCTAAAAAGTCTACCTCTTAAGTTCTTAACGCTCTTCAGCCATACTAGAGATGCGTGATCGGTATGGATTGTAAATTTGACTCCATGGAAATAGTGATAGAATTTATCAAGAGTATCTATAATTGCTAAACACTCTAGCTCGGTTATAAAATAGTTTTGCTCATAACTCTTCAAAATTCTAGAATGGTAAGCAATAGGATGCAAGAAATTATCTTTATCAGGTTGTTTTAGAACTGCACCCACCGCTACCTGAGAGGCGTCTACAAACATGTGGAGGGGCAATTTTGGGTCATAAATTTTGAGGATTGGTTTTGCAATTAAGGCATTTTTTAGTTTTTCAAAAGAGTCCTGACATTCTGAGTTCCATTCCCATATTGTGTTTTTTCTAAGTAATTTATTAAGTGGGTATCTAATTTCAGCATATTTGTCTATGAATTTATGGTATACATTAATAGAACCTAAAAATCGTTGTAATTCTTTAACATTAGAGGGGGGTATTAATTTTTGAATCGTCTCAATATTTGCATTAGCTGGAGTTAAAGTCCCATTGGTGACTTCGTAGCCTAAGAAATTAATTTTATTTTGGCTTAATTTACATTTAGAAAGTTTAAGTTTAATATTTTCTAATTTACAGATTTCAAAGATTTGAGTTAAGTGTTTTAAGTGTTCTTCTAGAGAGGAGGAGAATATTATAATATCATCAAAATAGTGACACGCGAAATCTATTTTATATTTGTTAAGGATCCTTCTAATAGTTCTATTGAATATTGGGGGGCCTGTTTTTATACCGAACGGAAGAACTAGCCATTCAAAGAGGCCAAAGTTGCTAGCAAAAGCTAATTTTTCGGTATCAGCTGGATGTATTGGTATGTGCCAGTAGCCAGAGGCTAAGTCTAAAGTTGAAAAGTACTGAGCACTACTCAATTTGTCTAAAATGTCATCGATACGGGGCAAGGGTTCTGCATCACTTTTAATTATTGAATTTAGTTTCCTATAGTCTATACATAATCTGGTCTTTTTACCTTCTTCTTTTTTCATAGCTAAAGTGATAGGGGCAGAATATGGGCTATTACTTTCTTTTATGAGTCCAGCCTCTAATAAAGATTGGATTTGACTTTTTATTTCTTTTTCTTCTAAGGGGGAAGTTCTGTAGGGCCTCAAAGATACAGGTAGGTCAGATTTTAGAAGAACGCGTTGTGGCTCAATATTAATCCTACCCACATCATATTTATGTTTTGCAAAAATATCCCTATAATTTTGAACTATCTCCCTTAAATCATCATTTTGAATTAAATTTAAATCCCCAATTAAATCTGAATCAGAATTATTGACATCGCGAAAATTTTGAGAAGTTATGAACTGTCCATAATCAGGTTGCACATTATAATCATTTCTATCATTCTCAAAACAGTCCTGAGTAGTCATATAACTTTCACAACTAGATGGTAATTCGATATCATTCTTACATAAATTCAAAGTTTGAATACTATCATTAGTTGTTATTACACTATCATCATTATATAAATTCAAATTCTCATCACAATCAATTGTTACCAAATCATTCTCTTGTTGTACTTTATTCATATAGCAGTATGAAAATGAAGAGATTTCTCATTATGTATGGATATACTCTTATTTATAATTTTCCTTCCTTGTTTTACAGTACAATTTCTACAATCTATAGTTAAATTAAATTTAGAACATTCCCTTAAACCCAAAATAGCATACTCCAAATTAGTATTACACACTAAAAAGTTAACACATTTGGTAATTTTACCCACTTTTAGAGAAATTTTACATTTTTGATTTATTTTTAACACCCCTTTTGCCTGGCCAATAATAACTGTAGGTATAGTTTCAATTTTAGCATTTAGCTCTTTAACAAATTTGAGGGGTAATATTGCCGTAGTGGATCCAGTGTCCACTATACATGGTAAATTATAACTATTGGTACATCCATACACAATTAGTTGTCAAATATTAGGAATAGTAGATGGTGAATTACTAGGAAGAGTATCAGAGGATGTTGCATCATTTCTAAATAAACACTCTTGTTCCCAATGATATGCATTATTTACACCTTTATTTGTACATATTCTACATGGTCTAGAAGGATATGGTTTCTGAAAGTAATTATTTTGAAATTTTCTAGACCCCTGATTTTGATACTGTCTTTGTGGAATCCAATTCCTAGGTGCATTATTGGGCCTATTTGGCTGAAAATTAGGTCTACTTGGTTGAGTCCAAGGACTAGGTGGTTGAAATTGTTGAAAATTTTGTCTAACTGGTTGTTGATTTACTGTTTGGCTTGAAATTTGAGGAGTGGAAACTTCAACAAATTGCTTAACAAGCCGGTACCATTCAGTGGTACTATTTGGAGGGTTTACATTAATATTATTTCTATACTCTGGTTTTAATCCATCTGTCAACCCTTGTATTAGAAGAGTCTCACAAAGATGGAGTTTCCTCCCAATTCCTAC
This sequence comes from Maratus speciosus, assembly GCA_963932465.1. Lineage (NCBI taxonomy): Eukaryota > Metazoa > Arthropoda > Arachnida > Araneae > Salticidae > Maratus > Maratus speciosus. Next base: position 143,159,268 of record OZ010798.1, on the reverse strand, counting down.
TTTTTTGTGAAAATAATTTTCTAAATTATCTAATTTATCTAATTTGAGAGTTGAGAAATCAGAAAAATTTGGAACATTTAGTTCAATGAATTTTTCTATCAAGATTTTTGAAATCTGTTCATAACTAGTACAATTAACACAATCATTGATATAGACTTTTAGTGCTTCACCCTTTAAATACTGTGGAATAGATTTAAATTTCCACTCTAAATCTTTATTTTCCCTAGTACTCATATCATCATAATAATTTAACCAAGCCTGGATTTCCATTCCAGTACTAGGATCAAAATTGACTAATTTTGGTTCAGCCATTATATCAGTATTCATTAAAATAAAAGAAGCACTTCTATTCTCTTTAACACAACCTGACCTTAACAACATTTAAACTAATAGAATTCTATTTTTCATAATAGATTAAGTACTCTTTCAGACTTTAATAATAAATAAATAAATAATTCTCATTACTTCATAATAAACTTTACAACAAATAAATAAATAAATAAATACTTTTCATGAAATAATAAATAAACCTCATAAATAAATAATAAATAAATCTCATAAATAAATAATTCTCATACTTAATAATAAATAAATCTCAATAAATAACAAACAATAACAAAAATAATAAAATAAGTGTAAAAATATTTTGAAAAGAACTCACTCCAGTCATCTTGTCTCACAATCACCAGCACTATACATTGCTATTCACATTAGCGATGTAAATTTTTAACTTTCCGGCACTGATCTTTAGTAACTATCATAAGCTACCGTGTACCAGTACCACTAAACATATGTAATTTTGGAGACACACTCGCATTCATTGCCGTCACTTCTATATCCTGTCGGACTTTTCTTTTCTCTGTGACGTTTTGACGGTAAGTAGTTGGTATTGTCGAAAAAAAATGAGGGTTTCCATTCCTAAACACACAGGTAGCAGCCGAATGGTTTTAAAATAATAAGGAAAAATGAAGAATTAACATAAGGCAGTCGCTTGGAACATTATTCACTTTATTTCCACACTCTCGATTAAATCTAGGGAAGATGCTCTCTCCTTCCATGGTAAAAAGAATAAAGTCTATTCTTCCTGTCACAATTAGTTTAAAAATACTCCATCTCTTGACAGCCGTCTAGTCTTTAATCCGTTACTATCTAACATCTATCACCCATTACGATACCGTTGCTTCCTCATTCTACTCACATAATAAACAGTATTCATCCAACGTTATACTACCTCCATCGAGCAATCACATTGAATGTCCAGTTTGCTACGACTGCAATCCACCACGTTCACCTCTACATGCTAAAAACTAAAAAGCTTCTAAACTCACAGCCCATCTACCATATGCTTTATGCCACTCTCTGGTTCCCGCCATTCGTATTTATACTCTGCTGAAAAGACTGTTCTAGAAAATTCTTATATCCTCGCAACAGCTATCTAAAGCATAAACAAAGGTTAAAATCTGTAGTCGAGATTATGCAAAAATAACCCCTTTTTCCCTCTTCAGACAATAAAGGAAATGAATTTATGTCTGCGAAGTTTTAATCTTTGAAATATTTTAATTACACCTGGAATTTTTAAATAAAAGAATAAATTGAAATAAGTAGGTTTTTTCTTTAAGACAGAATAATATTTTAGCAGTTAAATAAAGATTTAAGGGGAATATGATATACCGGGATTTAATAGCAGAATTTAATAGGAATTTAAATAATAAAAGTTTTATTAAAGAAATATAAATAATCGAGCCATTTTTAGATTTACGCAATTTGGAATAAATATGAATTAAGATCTTAGAGATTAATAGACTAGGGTTTTAATTTAATAAGGCGGTATAATATACGGAATATTACTGAAAAAGGAAAATTTACATAAAATACTTTAAACTTGGCGCAAAAATTTAAATTTTGTAATATATATATATTTAAAAATTGTGTAATGATGTGTTCTCTGGTTAGAATATTTGAATAACTCATAATTTATTGCTGGTTAAAAAACTAATTTATTTAAGATGTGAAAGTAATAACATTGGTTTTGTATAAATAGCAAATAATTATCAGATCATATATTTATTGCTTGAAGCTCTTGTACAGTTTATTGCTTGAAGCTCTTGTACATTTTATTTATTTGTAAAACTTCATTGTCTGACAATCTATATACTCTCCCTGTTGGAGTTATAGGGTTTACTAAAGATATGATTTGAATAATAGAAACCCACAATATATCTGGCCTACTTGAGAAAGAAAAAGAAGATGAAGGTCCTGCTGGATGTAGAAAAGACACCTTTACTTCATCATCAGTTTCATTTTTTGCCAGCACATATGCAAGCCACCAATTATGTTCATATATAACACATACATAACCTCTTACTTCTGAAAGTTGAAGTCTGTCTTCCGATAAGGATACTTTCTCAATTACTGATTCAGATGCATGAGAAAATGCCTTAACTTTAATTTTTGATGTGCTTGAGGCTACTGGGATAAATGTAATTTCTGTGTACCTTTAATAGTAATGGATTTACTAAGACGATTTACTAAAAAATTTTCTGTATTGATGTATTTGTCTTGAGTAACATATAAAAAATTTACAGACGGAATATTTTCCACAGCCCACTGGTACAACTGTATTGGTGTCATAATTTGGTTTTCAGATGGGTGCTGTAAACTTGCCCTAGCTGCCAACCTCTTTACTGTGCCACCAACACCATTGCACGGTCGTTTACCATGTGCGGTGGCCGAAATGTGCCACTCAGCTTCAATATTAAAATCATTTTTGTGGAAACACAAGTTGGTGAAATTCTTCTTGTTTTTATATTGTGCAGCTGAACTGTCGGAATAATAAAAGATCCTTTCAAACTTTGCTTTAAAAAAATCAATCATTTTTCTTTGGAAGCAATACACTGCTACTGTGTTGTGTTCTAAGCATTCAAATATTACAACTAAACTCTGATGTTTAATCTTTCCTTCACTATTGTAATAAATTACAAAAGGGTGGACGGTGGCTTGTTCACTGATCCAATGATAGCTTTGGGCCTCATCCTGTAAAATAAATGTGTAGTTCTCAGAAAAATCACACATTACAACATATTCTGAATCTATCAAATTGTTCTTGACTTCATTTTCATTAATAAATGAAGCTTGCTGCTTTGCAATAAAATCATGCCGAGCAAGAACAAAATGCTTATCACAAAACAGATCAATGAATTCTGTTGCAGATTTCTCTAGAGTTTCTAAATTACACCGATCAACAGAAACCCATTATCGAAAAGTTACTTTTTCAATCATGTTCTCATCAAATACATTTTCTAACATGTCTTTAATTCCTCCACTTCCAGGACAAGATGAACATTCTCCCAAGTAACAAGCTACTGAAGCAGGATTACATAATATTTTAGCAAGGCAATGTTTATATGTTTTTAATTTACCATCAGTACCAGCATCGAGTTTAGTATTTTCAATCATCAATTTCACATTTTGATGGGTAGTGCATACACAAACTGTATGAGTTCCACTTTGACCAGCTAGTATGCAATGCTTAGGCCTGAGTTCAGCAAATTTAGAAAAACCTACCTTCATATTTGGAAACTTTTCTTTATATGATCTGTACGCTTCCATTAAATTACACAGAACTAACCGTTTAGATAGTTTTACTTTCTCTCCATTTTCTGTTCATACAGATACACAATCTTTCATCCCTGGCAATATTCTACTTATTTCATCACTTTCATAAAAAGCCTTTATGTTTTCAGCAATTTTTCAAGACTTTTTCCAGGCTTCTGATTAGGACTTGCTAGAATGCCTTTGTCTAGCAAGAGTTTTTTTGATTTCCTGACCATATAATTAGGAGCATTGAACTCTCGCATAATTTTCCGTATACTCCATGTTTCAGGCAAGCAGGTCAGTATCATAATTTTTTTAACTTTAGAGGTACAGTTAGAAAACTGAATTTTAAGATTGTTTAAAACTGCTTCTTCTGGTGTCTCAGTCACACTATCTAAAGATCTTTCAGCATTTACAAAAAGTTCACGTCTTATTGTAGTATTTATCTTTTTGATTTTATTTGATGCATAACCTTTACTTTCTGCTTTTCTTTTATCAATAGGAGACTCTCCTAATTCATGTAATGAGACATTAAGCGTTTTAACTATTTCAGACTTTGGAGTAAAATTTGGATCTACATCTAAACTTTCAGAATTTTCATTTTCTTCAGAGTTTTGGTCTAATTCATTCTTTTTCCAAAGATACAGCTGTTTTCTACAAGAATGGCAGACTTTTGCTGTTTTTGGCATATCTTTGTAATGATCTATCATCCAGTCTGTAACATCCCTTAATTTGCTTTTGTCTCTTACTCTGTGATTATTTTTCTTAAATGGGTTGAAACACTGTCCAGTAAAATGCCTTTGATCAGCCATATTTAAAATTTCATATAAGATTAATCTTTTTACATAATATTTATATTATATTTTAATTGAATAAGCAATTTTTAATGTTAAATATATATATATATATATTAATTTTAAGTATATACAAAATATTTTAAGTTTAAAAAATAAATATTTAATTTTTAAGTTACTATACTACAAAAATTAGAAAATTCAGTATGTTCATTAGTTTGTCTAAATCTCAGTAGAAATCAAACACATCTGATTGACTGAGAGCTTATCAGCTTACAGACCGAGTTAGAAAATTAGGGAGACAGGTAGTCTGTGACTAACAAAACTTATCTTGACATGCACTGTTCTGTAGAAGCCTGTTTTGGTTTGCAAAGCATGTACAGCTCTGTTGAATTCTGATTGGAAAGATTTTGTAGTAAAACTTTCAAGATGCAGTAATTAATTTTATGTTTTTAAAATCCATAAATAAAATATATTTAATTGTGATCTTTACAATCATTTTAATAATAAGGTAAGTACAAAATGAAAATTTAAAAATAAATGAAATAAACTAAGAATTTCAAGCAATAAATACATGCACTTATAATTATATATTTGATATTATACAAAGCAAATATGATTAATCTCAAATCTTAAATAAATTATTCTTTTTAATGTTTTTTTAGACTTTAAAAGATGTTATATTAAGTAAATTATGTATTTTTTAATCAGGAATGCTGTATTCAATGCAATATTTTAACATGAGCCCATAAAGATCCCACTTTCAAACTCATACAATCATTTCAGTACTAAATAAAGTATTATTTAAAAAATTTTGAAAATTTTTGAAGCGGCGCATTTTGAAAAATTCAAATTTTAAATTTAAATTTTATTAAAATAAATTTTTCTAAACACTAATTGTGTTACATATCATTGAAAAGGTCTTGAAAATTGCTGTAAAATGGCATCAATTTTAGCTCTCTAGCTTAATTAGGAAAGTTTTTACATTATTTTGAAAACTGGTCTGTCAAGGTTTTTTGACTGATTTTTTGAACATTCATGGGGGCATATTTTCAAAATGGGTCGATATTTTTTGATAAAATTTGGAATTTTTCTATATCTATATGGAAAGTAACTATGCACCGAATTTCATCAAAATCTGTGAGGGTAAGGTAAATTTTTGTTGAAAATTGTGTTGACTTGACATGGAATGAGCCTGAAAGTGATATATTTAACAGTGAATTGGAAAATTAAAAGTATTGTGTAGATGTAAAAAAATATTTTAACCAAGTCAAAAATAATTTAAATTGAATTTTAAAACAAACCTTTTAAAGTCACATCAAGGCGTCACTTAAATTTTATATCATATCTTTTAAAACTCATATTTTGAATTTATGAGAGATGTAAATGATAAAGCAACAGCGAATAAAATTTTATGCAGCTTTTCATGTTGAACATAACTTTTGCACATGCGATTATAAATAAAACAAAAATAAAATGGTGAAATAAATACAGATATATTTTTTAAGAAATAGCATAACGTCACTCAAAATTTGATATCAGTATTTTTAAGTTCCATATTTAAAATTCTTAGAGCATAAGATAAAGTGCTGCGTCAGAAACTTTTAACCCGTCAAGGGTTTTTGCATTGATATCAAATACAGTAATTTTTGGCCTATAATCCGCAGTGGTGTAGAATCCGCAGATGCAATTCTTAGCCTTTATAAAAAAAACTTCAGCAGATAATCCACTGGACTATACAAGGATTACTCATTGTTTTCAACATTCCAAATTACTAACTAATAAACCACCTCCCTATTTATTTAGTTGCTCTATTTCAATGATAATTATAAGAAAATAATTGAAAAAAAAATTATAGTTATAAAATAATTACAAGTTAAAAAATACAAATATTTTTTTTTATTGAATCTTATACAGTAGACTCCCTTAAATCTGCACAGCTTGGGACCAGAGGTTGTGTGGATTTTAGAATTTTACGAATTTCTGGCCATTGCTTTGTTTACATTTTTTAAACAGCAATTTGAATGTAATTAATAAAGCAATCGAAATTATAATGAATGCTAAAATAATAAAAAATTAGATAATTTTTTTAAATGATTAAAATATTAAAAGCAAAGGTCAAGTAAATAATCAATAATGTATAATTAAATATTTTTTATAAAGATGAGATGCATTTTTCCTAAATTATTCAATTAAACTTTCCTCATAAAGGTATACACTACTAATTCAAATAAAAATTATAAAATAAGGAAGTTTTATTTCAGGTTTACTCAGACTTAATGCTCAAAAAAGCTCGATTAATGCATAAATATGTTTGGCAAAAAGATTGTGATTACCAGTGATGCCAGCAATACCTTGAGTTTTTTCAGAAATAAATTTATTCTTCCTTCATTAAAAAGTAGGGATGCAGCGAATATTCGGCCTATTCGGCCATGTTGCCGAATATTCTGTTTGGCCGAATATCAAACTATTCGGTATGCCAAATATTTGGCTTGGCTGAATAGCAAATAATTCGGCATGCCGAATATCAAAATATTCGGCCGAGCCGAATACTTTAAAAAAACTTTTAAAAAATATTTTTTAAAACCTTATACAACTTCTACGTTTAACAGTCATCTTATAAAGATATTCAGAATAATTACAAACAGAATCAATATTTAAATAAAAGAGAATGTTTTTACATAATTTATTTGCTGTTTGTTAAGTATTATTTAAGAAAATTAACCTATCATGAGGATTTTCATAGGAATTAATTATGTACAAATGTAAGTTCCTCAACATTGTCCAGTAAATAATCTGTTTCTTGCTAAGATTTTAAGAACAACGTTTACAACCTCTGAAAATGATTGCCCACTCCAGACACTGATCTAGGGCGCATTTAAAAACTTACTTGCTTGATCAAAGGGAGTAGAACAGTTATTCTTGCTAAGTTGTCACCATATAAAATTTAAATCGATTGTATTATTTATTAACTTTTACTTTAGTCTTTTCCTGACAAGCAAATATATGTACCTGCACAATTTTTCTTCTGATTTTTTCACAATTTCTCTTTGATTTTAAAATGTTTGTTTAGAATTTAAGAAAATTTTATTCATTTGTTTTAATTCTCAGAAGAAGCCATGAAATTTAAAATTTTATTAATTAATTTTTTTTATAACTATCCTGTTCTTAAACTCAAAGCACATTTTTTTCAGCATAAAGTCTGCTTGAAAAAAGCACTTGTTTATTAGAATAAAAGTTTCTGTTTTAAATATTATGTAAAATTGTTTTAAAATTTAATATTTTAATGCCTTTAAACTTTGAAATATAAAAGTATTCGACAAGCCGAATATTCGGTATTCGGCCTAGCGATTACTATTCGTCTAGCTGAATATTCGGTATTCGGCCAAAATCACTATTCGGTGCATCCCTATTAAAAAGCACAAATTCAGTAATATTAACGAAAAATACAGATTAAAAAATATATATAGAATTGATATAAAACTAAAAAAGTCAAATTTTGTCCCTACATCTGAACTGAAAGTTTCATTGTTTACATCTGTAAATTATGTGTGGATTTTAGAGAGTTGCAGATTTTAGGGTTGTGGATTCGAGAGAGTCTACTGTATCTAAAACATAGAATGTCTTGTGAATACAGATAATTCTATAATAATTGCTGTTTTTAAATCGTCTTCTGCTTTTATAATAATGTTCAGTTTAAATTCTGCAGTGTTAAATAACACGTTTTCTCTTAGACATTATTATATTGATATTTTTGAAAGAGATGAATAGAGAAACACTTTGTTCTTCATAGAAACAGGTTGCCAAAATGCTAAAAAATAATAACATAAAAATCTGAAGCCACTCCCACTAGCATGTCATATATGAACCAATCATGAGCAACTTCGCGAACAGTTGATAACAGACAATCGTGTGATAGCAGTTTACATTTTTATTTTACGACTGCCGGTAGAAACTGGATATCTTACGTGAACTTCTGCTTAAAAATAAGGGACTACTTGCGAATACGCCCGGAGTCCGCCATCTTGTTTTTTTTTGGCGTGAATAATAACTATTATTTAAAAACAATTTTTAAAGAAATTCCTTAAGGATGTCCGTTACTGGTACATCTACCCTATTATCAATGTTATAATTAATATATTACGCTCTAAAAATATTTACATATAAGCAATTTAGGGGAAGACGGGGTACAATGAAACAAAATTTGCTAATTTTTTTTTCCTATCCACAATTTTGCATGCACAAAAATATAATTAATGCATATTTTTAATCTTGTATTTTCCCCATCTAAAAAAATTTTTATTAGGTTCTAAACAATATCTTTATGCTTTAAAAATAACAAAAAATAAATGTCTTACAGTGTTTCATTGTACCCCGTATGCCGGGGTACAATGAAACACATACTGGGGTACAATGAAACACTCCAAATGATAGAAGCAATTTTCACCCAGTATAGTTTATTTTATGAAAAATGAGATAAATACAAAAACAAAACTTGATTAATAAGGAACTTGATAAAAATATTATAGTCTAAGATGAAAAATAAGAAAATTCTATTAGTTTAAGAAATACCTTTCATTTTACATTAAATTGGCGCAAGTCAGTTTCAAAAATTAGCATTTCAGTTTATATTTCAGTTGATCCTGAAGGAATATGGGGTGGTAGTTTCAACAGAATGAGTTTTTTTTTAAATGTAAGTTTCTAAAAAAAAAAAAAAAAAAAAAAAAAAAACTAGGTTGGAGTCTTTATATCAAATATTTCACATTTGACTTATTTAAATGTATGATTTCTCCAACGGTATATATTTCCTTATTTTTCCATTTATACAGATACTGCTTGTGCCATACATGTTGTGTTTGGATATCTCATTCTTAGTACCTTGATGACCAGCTGGGCCTGGAAAAAAAAAAATCTGGATCATCATCAGAGTCTGTAGCAGGCAGAGTTAGTTTACAAAACAATCCCTTCTCATCTTTTTTTCTCTTTCTATTTTTTAATTGCTTAACAAGAGCATTTTTTTACTGACCTGGTTAGAACAAAACTCTTTTTTTTCTGTTTTCCTACTCTTACTTCTAATATATTCTATTTACTACTTGTATTACTATAATAAAACATGTTTCATTGTACCCCGTCTGCAAGTGTTTCATTGTACCCCGCACTGAGGTTACTAAATAAAAATTTATTTTCAAACTTCTAATATTTATTTTTTTTAGTTTGGTTTTGGAGGTATGAAAACAACAACTCAAAGATAACAATGTATAGAAAAAATAATTATTACATATAACAACAAGGAAAAAGAAACTAAATTACTTTTAGTAAAGAAAGTTACTTTCAATGGCGTAAAAGCAATAATCTTCTATTGCTACTGTTGTAGAAGTGTGAATGTATCCAAATCACATCAGTAATTGGAACATATAGTTGTATAACATATATATAAACTGCAACTCTCTATGACAAATTTGACTGATTTTACAAGTAATGTTTCATTGTACCCAGTGTTTCATTGTACCCCGTCTTCCCCTACATTCATCTTATTAAAAAGAAGCAATTGGACTTGTTCCATTCCTCCCCACTACCTTCTTTTAGGTTAAACTTTTTGTATACACAAAAATGCTGCTTTTAGGTTTAGTTTAAATTATGGATATACTATCATACAGTGTAATGTTCTATAAATTGGGAAACTATTACATCTACGCATAAACATGTCATTAATATACAGGAAGCATAAAAATTATATGAAGCAAATTTACTTTTGATTCTTGAAATAATCTTTTTCTTTATACAATTGCAAGCTTATGCAAATCAGCAACATTTTTCAACACAAGATTGGGCTACTATTGCTTCGTCTAGTGTGCGATTCACGAAAGGGTTAGTGATACATGAAGAGAAAAACCTACTGTCCCATTCCACCCCACTTTAAATGATCTAAAAATCTTTAAAAAATAACGTTCTGAAGGTTTCAAAATAATTAACAATTCATTCAAATAACTTGACAGGCATTTTTGAGAAATCAGAGTCATTTAAAACAAACTGAATGTAATAAACAAACTAAAAATTATTAATATAAACAAACATATATTAAATTATTTTAAGGAATTATAATTCACAAATCATGACTATAAAGCGCAATTATACATACCAAACGCTACATACACTCCGTACTTTGAATTTAAAATGTTGAATGAATCTTTATACGCTTTTGAGTCATTCCACGCAAAGATTCATTTGCTCTCCTGCTTTTTTCCAAAACAAGATCGGCTTCGCATTTTGCAATGTTTTCGGGGAAAGTGCGGGGGGGGGGGGATATCCATTAAAGATGCAGGTTTCTGGTTTTCAAAAATAACAAAAATCACTTCTAGATTCATTAATTTGCCTAAAAATTTCTTGAGCTAACTATTACTGTGCCATTTATTGCTGCGAATGTGAACCATTATTATTTATCCATCAGGGTTCGAACTTTTTTTGTCAGGTGTGTGCAGATTTAAAAATCCCTTTATATTAACATTATTTTAGTAACGTAAAAAACCTCGAAAAAGCTACCTGGATTGATTTTGAAAAAAAGTTTTTTATTGTAAACCTTGCAATTGGATCTTTAAAAAATTTTTAGTAAATATTTTTAAGACAACGTATTATAGAATTTGGAACTACTTGCGAATTTTGGCGTGAAAAACCCGTTTTCGCGCCAATCAATTTTCGCCAAAGAGCAATTTATAGCGACATTAGGCTTAAAATACTTTTAAAAATTCAGAGATTAAACACTTAAAGAAAAGCAAAAAAAAAAAAAAAAATTATAACACAAAGCAGTAATTTTCATATTTCAAACGGCGGAAGTCCAACGGGAGAAAATTATCGCCAGTAAAAAATACAGCTTTATTATTTTTTTTTTTTTCATTAGAGGCAAATTAAGACGCAACATCACTAGAAGCGCACATGTAATACCTCAAAGACAGTTTTTCTATATTGCATTTTAATCAGCAATTAAAGATTTGCTTGTAAAGAACATCACTTTAAAATTAAAAGTGAGCTTATCCATATTTGACAATATTGATACTTTATTATAATACCATTTATCATAATACATTTTCTACCTACAATTAGCTAATACTTAAAAAAAAAAAAAAAAAAAAAAGTCAGACAAGTTTGTTCAAAACTATTTTCCATCACTTACTATCAAAAAATGCTGATAAGGCCACACAAATGAAATGTGAAGGTCAAATTTAATTCATAAACTTAAGGACTATTATGACATTTTTCAAATTTTCAAGCACACGAAAATTAATTTTTTTCTCACGCACTGTTTGTATTTTATCCAAAGTGTGTGAACCATGGGGGCAGTTTTATAGAGAACACAATGCCGAAAAGTGAATTTTAAATAAAAATTATGGAAAATTCAAAATTGACTCACTGTAAACTTATTAAGTGGATAAAATGGACTATATTGGGCTAAACGGTTGAAACCGAACTAATTTTACTAATGTAAAAAAACTCAACACAATACAAATATAAATGCATTATTATTATTTTTTTTAAATCTAATAAAAAATCCTCGGACTACACTTAGATCTGGCTTTTTCCTTGCAGAACAAAATTTGCAGACATTTACATGTGGTAGATTTCCTTAGCCATCCCACACAGACAGTGTTGAATTCAAGCATTTTTCTCCCGTAGGGATTTCTGCAGCTCCGTCACAAAATGGGAAAAAACACCAAAAATCACAAAAAAATTAATTAAAAGAACTTGCAAAAAATTCAAATTGCTATACGAATTCAAATAATATCGCAAAGGATAAAATATACTACATTGCGCTACAAGGTTGACTCCAGATTCCGGTCACAAATTTGAAAAAATCATGACAAAATATGGAAAAAAAAAAAAAAAAACCCCTAAAAATCACATAGCAATTTTCAAAAGTCTCTGTACTAATTCCGAACAATAGATAAGAGTAATTATTTTTTGTGAACGAATACCTTCCCTCCTTCTTATCCCTAATGAATAATCCTCCACAAGCTTGTGTTGATGAGAATTTTTTTCTTTTTTAAGAACTGCCTCAAAAGATTTTAACAAAAAATATAAATCGCAAATCAATATTATAAAGCAGAAAGAGAAGAGTCAAGAGTCATAAAGAATGGCCAAAAGAATATGATTATACAATTCTCAGAATATTTTTTAAGAATTCCATTTCGAATATTTTTGTTTCTTCAAACCCTCACTTAAAATTTTAATTAGAATCTGAAAATCTCATCATATATATATATGCCTATATATATATGCCTATATATATATCTCGTCATATATATAGTTATATATTTTCTCCCTAGTGTCAAACAGATAAACTAGTAGAAATCGGAACATTCTTTCATACAAAATATAAGATTTTTTAAACAATCATCCAAGCATCTGTTTACATTCATCAGATGCACTTCTTTTATAATGAATCTTTTTCTTTTTTTATGAGATGCACTTCTTGGATGAAATTTGCGTTTTTTTCTCGATCCTTTGACGAAATTTGGGCTTTACCCGCTATCCTTTGACGAAATTCGAGCTTTACTCGCTACCCTATGACGAAATTCACGCAATCCTTTGGCGAAATACGCACTTTTTCACGATCCTTTTAAAAAAGTTACGTTTTTCCGCAACAGTTTGACAAAATTACCGCTTTTCCGCGGCCCTTTCAAGAAAATCCGTCTCTTCCGTGATCCTTTGACTAAAGTCGTGTTTTTTCTGAGATCTTTTGAGGAAATTTGCGTTTTTTTTTTGCGATTCTTTGACGAAATTTGCGCTTTTTCCCGATTCTTTGAAGAAATTTGCATTTTTTCCGCGATCCTTTGACGAAATTCGCGCTTTATGTGCAATCCTTTGAGTTAATTCGCATTTTTTTTACGCAATCCGTGGATGAAATTGCATTTTTTTTTTGCGATCCTTTTGCGAAATTCGGCATTTTTCACGATCCTTTGATGAAATTCACGTCTTCTCCGCGGCCTTTTGGCGGAAATCGCATCTTTTGCGCGACCCTTTGATGAAATTCGCGTCTTTTTGAGATCATTTGATGAAATTCGCATGTTATCCATGATCCTTTGAAGAAATTCGCATTTTTTCTGTGATCCTTCGATAAAATTTGCGTTTTTATTCTGCACCTTTTTTTCTCGATCTTTAGATGACATTTGTATTTTTTAGCGATCTTTTCAGGGGCGCCATTTGAGGGAGGTTGAGGGGGGCAATAGCCCCCCCCCCCCCCAAGGAATTTAATTTTTCAGAAAATTGATCAACCATCAATTGTCAAACTCAAACAAAAATTAAAACATTTCTCAAACGCTAAAATAATTATCAGATTTGATTGCAATAAAAACATATGCATTAAATAAATGCTTTATGCATAGGAATTAATAATTATCAAAAAAATATTCCTATTCAAACTTTCTTAAGGTGAGACACCTATATCGTACTTTGCCTAATTTTAAAAGAGAGACATTTTCTTTTATCAATTGCTTCTCAGTTGTGTACAATTTGATCATAGGAAAACTAGTCCCCTCATGGCTAGAAATTCAGGTGTAAAGATTTTTCAGATAGTTTTTGTTTGGGAGGGGGGGGGGGGTTGAAGGGGGGTGTATAATCAAATTCTTAATTATCCTACTTTTTTGGATTATTAGTGTCATATTATATATACTGCTATCATTGCAATGTTATCAAATTATTTAATTATTTGCTTTATTAAATCATATTATGTATGGAACACTCTCAAAATTCTTCAACGCCTAGGAACGGAGTCTGCGCGCACCCGACAAAACATTTTCTTCAACCCAAAAACCGACAGATTTCCACCAAATCCCAAAGTAAAAAAAAAAAAAAAAAATTGATATTTTAACACGTTTATAATAAAGTAGTCTATAATTTTACCCCTTATGTACAGAAATGAACACATGGGTTATTACTATGGGCCACCATTAATAGTCAAATATATAGTTTTTCACTTGAAAAATATTTAGGACTTCCTTATGAAAAACCAGGTCATTCCGACTCCGACCTAATGAGATAAAGCACAATCCGAAAAACTTAAAATGTACCTCACTCGCAACCAGGGATGTAGTGCAGGGTATACAGTGGTATACGCCGTATACCTTCTGGATTTTTTTAAGGAACACCGTATACCCTCTGTTTCTCAAAAAAGCTATAGTATATACACTGAAGGGTATACCCTCCGTCTTGAGCGTATACCCTCTGCTTTAAGCGTGCGCCCTCTGCTTTTTTCACGACTACACCACTGCTCGGAACAAAGAACTATCCTGATGCAGGACTGTAATTTCATGTAAATACGAAAACCACTAAAATAATTTCCATTGAAAGGCAACCCGACCCGAAATGAAAGAAAATTTAATCCATATTTTAATACAATTATTGTGAAAGAAGTGTACAATTATAGCTTTAATATAAACTTTACCTTTTATGTAGAAAAAGAAGATATAATATAGTATTCATTAATATTCAAATATGTAACTTTTTCATCTGAAAAATATTCAGGATTTCTTTGAAAAATAGTATTAACACGAACCCACCTCAAAATAGTGAAAACGCAATCCGAAACAACTCTTTACCTTACCTTTACTTGCAGAAAATCACTAAAGCAAAATTGCTATAGATCACAAAAGTTGCAAATTTCGTGACCTATTCATAACGTCCATGGGCTAATTATCTCATGACTATGACTGATTCTTTTTTCGCGATCATCTGACAAAATTTGCAATTTTTTCCACGACCGTTTCACGGAATTCGCGATTTTTTTTCAGCAACTGTTATCGAAATTGGTTTTTTTACTCACGACCATTTGTCGAAATTCACAATATTTTTCTGCGACCAACTGACGAAATTCCATATTTATTTCTGCGACCAACTGACGAAATTCCGTATTTCTTTTTGCGATCTTTTGACAAAATTTGCGATTCTTTTTCATGATCATTTGTTGAAATTCGTGATTTTTTTTTACTACTGGTTAATAAGATTTGCAATTTTTGTCGCGATAGTTAGACGAAATTTTGTACCTTATTTCACGATCGTTTGACGAAATTCCCCTCGATTGTTTGACTAAATTTTCGAGATTTTTTGTGCAATCTTTTGACGAAATTTGCGATTTTTTTCGCAATCCTTTTACAAAATTTGAAATTTTAGTTTGTACAATCATTTGACGAAATCTGCATTCCTTTTCGAGATCTCTGATGAAATTAGCAATATTTTACACAGTCGTTTGGAGAAATTAGCGATTTTTTCCGCAAAGATTTGGACTTTTTTTTTTTAAATTTGCAGAATTTGCGATTTTTTTCTGTGACCTCTTGACGAATTGATTTTGCGGAATTCGAGAGAAAAAAATCGTGGGCTTTCACGAAAACTGAAAATATTCACAGAATAATCACATGTCTGTTAAAGACGTTAAAGAGACAAAATCACAGAGTTTTTTTATTGTGTGGGGTTTTCCCATTTTCTGTGAGATTTGTGCATTTCTGCACATTGTGCAATTCTGGCCGTTCCCAGTTCCTCAAAGAAAATTTTCCCTTGTTCTTCGCCAGGAAACTCTTGAAATGGCGCTCCTGTAGTAAAACCTGAAAAAAGAAGCCTAAACTCACTAGAAATAAGTTCCATTTTAGACAGGTCTCTGTCTTAGCAAGTATAATTGTATGATTTTTTTTCATCGAAATTTGATTTTTTCCTTCTTGAGAAAGAATTCTGTTATAGACAGGCTTCGTTTTCATAAGTTTTACTGTAATACATCTCTTTTCAGAGCTATACTATAGAGTGGATGGTTTAACAGTCTTTGGGGATACCTGTACAAATGGAACCTATAATTGAATCCTGTCTGAAAAGAAAAAAATTCATATGCAATAATGTATGGAAATTTTTGTCCTGTTAAGACGGAAACCCCTGTTTAAAACGAAATATTTCATTGGTTCTTAAGTTTTCGTATTCAAAGTTTCTACTGTTTTTGTAAATATGTTTACGTTTCTCGTTCGGGGGGGGGAGGGGGGTAGACGCCAGGATCCTAGCCTTAGCTATATAACTTACTTCACAAAATGTTTGCCCCCCCCCCCCTCCAAGAAAGTCCTGAAATGGCGCTCCTGGATCTTTTGACAAAATTCGGGGTTTCTTTACTATACTTTGACGAAATTTGCATTTTTTTCTATTATCCTTTAATGAAATTTGCGTGGTTTCTGCGATCCTCGGATGAAATTGACAATTTTTTTTGGCAAACAAGTGACAAAATTTATTTTTGTTGGCGACCATTTGTGGAATTTCGTGATTTTTTTTTAATGTCCAAATTTTCGAACTGATGACCGATTTTTAAAAATTTTCAGAACTAAATGCCTTAATTTTAAAGTGATACTATTTAGTAAAAACTTTACATTATCAAGTAAGACAAAAAGGTCCCATTCTTCTACGATTAAAACTGATCAAGTAAGAGTTGTTTAAAGTTGAAGTATCATTTTTGTTGTGAAATAGGGGTCATTTTCAAATTTACTAGAAATATAAATAATCCTCAGACATAAAAAAAAATATAGTTGAGAGTAAAATTAACATTACACCATAAATTTGAAAAATAAATGAAAAAATAACAATTTTTTTGTTAAATGAAATGGAAAGTAACTGCAGATTTTCTTACAAAATAAAACGTGTTAAAATACAGTTATTTGTGATAAATTTTCTATATCCATTTTGAAACTTTACTGATAAAAATTAACACTATCATAATACTTGTACAATGTGACTACTTTCAGTTAAAGTGCAGATACATGCAAAATAAATTCTAATACTTTAAGCACTTTGTGTATTATCCCTCAAAGACTGGCCCAGCTCATTTGTGTTCAGATGCAGAAAATTGGCATAAGTCATACATTTCAAAGTTTCATACTTGGTCAGTTTTAGTTTTAAATGAATGGGACTTTTCTTTATCTTACTTGTAGTATAATTGTAAAGTTTTACTAAATATCATTAATAGGACTGTATAAAAAATTTAAATTTTGTGACATTTTAAGAAATGTTTTTATTGATCCTAACGACTTTTTAAATAATTTTTCAGTGCTTTTAAAACATTTTTGTAATTGGAGCTATATGTCTATGACTAACGGTTTAGGAATTAGCCATTGGAAAAAAATTGTGTATTTTGTGCAAGAGTAGAAAAAAAGTGAATCTAGTGATCTAGGTCTGCTGAAGATGAAGTGTAGCATAACCCCTTGGGGACGAGCGTCACGTATACGTGCCGCATGAAGTGTTCAGAATCCTTGTTTTTCCTCACCAGTAAAATTTTACTGTAAAATTTGCCTTGTTTAATCAGCGCATTTTCTCGATTCAAGAAGACACAAATTTCTGTTTTTAAAAAGCGGTGACGAAAGATTAAAAATTTCGTAAAAGGCTCCCGTCCTGAAGGGGTTAAGAGGCTATTTCAGTCACTTGAAAAGACCTGTTCACTAATGCTAATCCTATGGAAGAAATTTTTCTCTCATTTGCATTTCAGTATTTTTAAATAATTCTTTTTTCATTGGTTAGCTGAGATCGATCTGTATAAAGGGTGTTTTTTACTTTTTCGATTTTGTTTACAGATATTTTTAATTAGGACACTTTCCTTTTTGGAACCAGTTTTCGAAAGTGAAAGCATTCTCTAGTCTTTGCAGATGCTTGAAGTAATCCCTTAAGACAAAATTTAATACCACTTCTGGTGTATTTTTTGAGGCTTATCCTATCATGCAAGAGTAACGAATTGTAAAAAATGTTCCCTTCATCTAGTACTACAGTAGATCTTTATAACTCAATTCTATATAATGCAATTCTCTAAGTAACGCACAGGGCGGATCCAGAGAATTGTTTTTTTTTTGGGGGTGGGGGGGCGATACCGAGTGACACATAATCAACGTAGTCATAATTTCTGTTGCTCAAATCATTCCATGCAGTTCATTTTTAAATGAATATGAAATAATTAATGCGATTTGAAAATATGGCAGACTCTCGATTATCCGACGTCCGATTAACCGAAACACTCGGTTATCCAACACTCTTATTATATAATCCCGCCCACTCAAAATTTGGTTTATTGCTACTTATTAGGTTGTAAAATTAAAAACGTCATAACAGAATATATTTATTAAATGTCTTATTTGTTTTCTTTTTCTTTTTACTCTTGTACTATGGTAATTATTTATCTTATTTTTTGTTCTTTTAGTTACAGTGAACAACATTTATAACACAAGCTTGTGATGATTGTGTTTTTTAACTTTTGATAATTGATTTTGATGTATGTTTTAGCACTGAATCCGAAAATGACCTTCATTTTTAACCATCACGTCAGGATTTTCGCAAATCGTAAATTTCAAAGTTAAAAAGTAAAAAAATAGCGAAAATCTCTCAAAGCAATCTGTCAAAGCCTTAACAAAAGAAGGTAAATGTTTTAAATACATCTGCCACAAATTTCCCAGCTTTAGCAGCCGCCAAAATAAAAGAGGATACCGAGATGAACCCCATAGAGAAGATTAAAAGAAAAGCACGAAGCAGAGCATGAGCGGTTCAAAGAAACTTC
This sequence comes from Maratus speciosus, assembly GCA_963932465.1. Classification (NCBI taxonomy): domain Eukaryota; kingdom Metazoa; phylum Arthropoda; class Arachnida; order Araneae; family Salticidae; genus Maratus; species Maratus speciosus. The sequence continues at coordinate 143,140,329 of OZ010798.1, read as the reverse complement.
TACGCATGGAATAAAATTATAAGGATTTTAAATACACAATATTTTACATGTATAACTGTAAAAATCTATAGTATGAGCAAAAAAATGAATAAATTATTATGAAAAAAAGTTACGTCTATTTTATAGTAGCAGATTTTCGCAATATTTCGACTATTTAAAAATTTGCGATTTGTGAAAAATCCTGACGTGATGGTATGATAAAAAAGGAAGGTCATTTTTGGATTCGACACTAAAAAATACATAAAAACCAATTACCAAAAGCTGAAATAACCATGGCATCCATTTTTTAATATCAGATTTCTGAAAGAGGGCAATCTCTGAAAAAGGATCCCCTTCAGAAATTTGGAGTGCCTTAACATCCTCAAAAGTCAAAATGTGTCATCTAAGTGGTGTGTATACCTCTTCACAGGCGTGGATCGCCCCCCCCTCCCCCTCTTGGATAAAAAAATATAAATCCATCGATTATCGAAAATTTCTATAAATGGTTGCAGAAAAAAATCAATTTCGTCAATCATTCGCAGGTCAAAGGATCGCGCAAGGAACGCAAATTTTGTCGAAGGAACACGAAAAAAACGCGAATTTCATCAAAGGTCCACTAAAAAAAAACTCGAATTTCGTCAAAGGATCGCAGAAAAAACGCGAATTTTGTCAAAGGATCACAGAAAAAACGCGAATTTTGTCAAAGGATCGCAGAAAAAACGCGAATTTCGTCAAAGGATTGCAGAAAAACGCTAATTTCGCCAAAGGATTGCAGAAAAAACGTAAATTTCGCCAAACAATTGCGGAAAAAACACTAATTTCGCCAAACAATTGCCAAAAAACGCTAATTTCGCGAAGGAATCGAGCAAAAAACGCTAATTTCGTCAACAGATCTCGGAAAAAATATGCGAATTTCGTCAAAGAATCGCGAAAAAATATGCGAATTTCGTCAAAGAATCGCGAAAAAATATGCGAATTTCGTCAAAGGGCCACGGAAAAAACGCACAATTAGCACCAGGAGGCGCACATCCACGAGAGGATCGATCGGGGAGCCCCCCCCCACCCAGGATATAAATCAAACGCTTTTAACGGCAGTTTTCGCGAAACAGGCAGACAAACAAACGAAAACCAAACACTTTTCAGATATCAATGGTAAACCTCACTGACGTTTCAGAAATTAGTAAACAAAATAGGATTATGTTCAGTCAAAAGGCATATGGCGACATAAATTTTGACAGTATGGGTTGATGTGGGGGACGATGCCACTTCGTGTACCTTTTGTTGAATCTCTACAACAGAAATTGACAACGTTATGCGGATCCCTTTAAAGTGTTTAAACTTTTTCGTTCTTTGAAAGAAGCCGCAATTCTAATTTCTGTATAACGATATTTTTGAGGAGTGCTTTATTGTTTGAGAAAAGAATGGGATTCATACAATTTCCAAAGAAAGAAAGAAACAAGAAAAAGAAAGGTTCTTTGAAAAATTCAAGCGTCTTAATAATGTTTTCTGAAGAAAGCCACTAATGTGTAAAAAATGTACTGTTATTGCCACCCACATTAGTAAATTTCAAGGGTATTTGATGAATGGATAAAAAAGGATTATGTCCTAATCCCACTCAGTTAAAATGCATATGGTGTGTTGATTTCTTAAAAACCAACTTGGTAAATTTGTTCTTCCCTTCTTTGCCACGATCGAACCCCCCCCCCCCCCTCCCCCCCATGGATGCGTGCCTAGGGGAATCTCTTCCCTGTGCTAATTGTGCGTTTTTTCCGTGTCCCTTTGACGAAATTCGTGTTTTTTCAGCGATTCTTTGGAGAAATTCGCGTATTTTTTTCGCGATTCTTTGAAGAAATTCGCATTTTTTCAGAGATCTTTTGATGAAAATAACGTTTTTTACGCGATTCTTTCGCGAAATTAGCGTTTTTTCCGCAATTCTTTTGTGAAATTCGCGTTTTTTTCTCCGATCCTTTGGCGAAATTCGCGTTTTTTTTCGTGGTCCTTTGACGAAATGTGCGATTTTTTGACGAAATTCGCATTTTTTCCGCGCTTTTTTGACAAAATTCGCGTTTTTTCCCGATACTTTGACGAAATTGCCGTTTTTAACGTGATCCGTTGACAAAATTCGTTTTTTTGCGATCCTTTGACCTGCGAATGATTCACGAAATTGGTTTTTTTCGGCGACCATGTCAAAATTCGCGATAATCGGTGGATTTATATTTTTTGGGGGGGGGGGGGCGATCGCCTCCCCCCCGTGGATCCGCGCCTGATAACGCACAGCTTCTCGGATGTGTACAAGGAATTTTGCAATATCTGCTTTCTCACATTGTAAAAAAGAATTTCTTCCGAGAGGACTAAATTTAATACAAGTTATCTTCTTAATTCAGACCTTTTTGAAAAAAAAAATGCTATTATAACAATAAAATTCTTGTAAATGAGTAATATAATGACTGACTTTGTCCAGGCATATTTGAACCAGGTTTATACAGAATTTAACAATGTGTGAAATGATCTATATTATGCTAAATTTATAATCAGCACAAATCTTGATTCCTTGGAATGCAATATAGACACTCTGTTGTATTTGGATATGTTTATAAGGTAAGTTTAATGATGTGTAAAATGTAATCTAAGTCAAGCAAAATTCTATATAACGCACAACCTTGTGTTTTCAGGTTTGCATTATAAAAATATTCTACTATATAATTATTATTCTTGTGTGCCAAGTCACAGCTGGCATCAAACACGTGGCAGAAGTATTTTTTGGTAATTATTTTTAAGGTTTACATATTATATTGAATACAAAGATAGTTTGTATTTTAAAATTGAATTTAAATACTCATATAATGAAAAAACCAGATCTGCCAACTTTCAGTTGATGCTTGATCTTTGGTAGAACACTTTATAATGTGTGTATTAATATTTTTGTACATGAATTTCATAAAAGAAAACTACATCATTCAGGTTTTATTTCACTTTTTCAACACTAGGAATTATTTGGGATGCTTGTAGAAATATAATTCTGAATATAACCTTACATTTCCACATCGAGGAAAAAAGTTCGTTGCTATAACAATGATACATTTAGTTATATTGATTTGATTTTTATTGATTATATATTGTTTGTCTGAAATTATTTAAAGCTGATTCTGAACTCCTTCGTTATTGAAAATGTCGTTTCAATAACAGTATTTTTCACTACTGCTTTCTTCAGGGCTCGAAATGTACTGGAGCAAACCAGAACGATGTTCCGGTTCATGAAAGTATGGAAAATATTGTTCCGTTTCGAGGAATTATTAAAAAATATTATTACAGTTTGGTAGATATCGTCTACTATGCTCTCTGTAACATTTTTGTTCTAATTATTTAGAATCTTGAATACATTTTTTAAAATTGGTTTTTCTACGGTTAAATATAAATTTGCTATAAAGTCCCGATTATCCGAGTTAATATGGCCCAAGCTCACCTTGGATAAGCAAAAAACTCGTATAAACCAGATTTACATAAATCGTCATCAACTAAGGAGATGAAATATAAATTTTCACTTAATTCATTCATTTTTAGGGTACTAGTAACATTTCTTTGATGTACATTTCCATTACTTTTAAGAAAAACGGGGAATGAAATTGTTTATTTGAAAAAACCCTTGATAGTTTTTTGTTTGTTGAATGTCAAATTTGCCGCAATATTACGCTACTGCATAGTTACCAATTTCTAAGATTTTTTTCTTACCTCTAAAACATACCAGTAAATTTTGCCTAATTCAATAGCCGAAATCTAAAAATTGTCAACGATTAAATATGGTAAAAATTTGTATGCTATTTTAGAGGTAACAAAACCATACAAATTGGCAGCTATATGATTCTATTAGTGTTATAAAAATTGCAGGTGTAGCCTCTTCTTTCTGCTCAAAGTATTAAATTTTTTTTTTAATCGAATTTGTACCTTTGAAATGGATCATTTTCTTCTGATGGCTTCTGTTATTATGAAACAGTTATTTTAAATGAGGTGTTAGGTGAAGATGAAAGAGCAGTCATAAAAAGTTAGAACTCTGATTTTCTGGTCAGAATGGGGAAAAAATGGCCATAATCCCCCCCCCCCCATTCTGACCAGAAATTCAGAGTTCTAACTATTTACGACAGCTCTTTCACCTTCACCTAACACTTCATTTATAATGGCTGTTTCATAATAACAGAAGCTATCAGTCCATCAGAAGAAAATAACTTGGTTAAGTGGGACTCGGATATTCAGTCAGTAAAAAAAAAAAAATAATAATAATAAAAATAGCCTACAAATCAGGCCTACAAAAGAAAGCTTTTTTACATAAGAGTGGCGATATTTGCACAGGCATGCACTGATCTATGGAGGGAAGGGTGCGATCGCCACCTACCCCAAAATATAGTTTTTAGGTACTATTGTATTTTCTGCATACTTTTAAGCTTTTTCTTATCCCTTTGTTACATTGAAAAAAAAATAGAGCATTTTTTAACACTTTCCAACATAGTTTAAAAGTGTTTATGAATTTGTTTGTCTATCCGTTTGTCCGTGCTCTCTCTAACTTGCGTAAATATGCTCAGATTGTCATGCAATTGATATACATTACCGAGGTTTACTGTAGCGTATTCGGTATTGAAAATGAAGTGTGTAGCACTTATAGTTCCTTTACAAGGATACTCAAAATAATTCCATTACATTATGGCCTATTGGAAAAATTATTTGCGGTTTATTTTAATGATGTTACACTATGTTAAACATATTGAAGCTGATATATATCACCGAGGTGCACTACAAGGGGCTTAGTATAGAATATGGTGTGCATAGCACCTATAGTTACATTACATGGACACTCAAAAGAATTCCGTTACATTACAGTTTATGAGGAAAAGTAGTTTGTGGTTTATTTTAATGTTTTAGTATTATTTCAAACACATTGAAATTGATATAAATCACTGAGATGCATTACAAGAGACTTACTATAGAATATTGTGTGTATAGCATTCATCCTTCATTTGCAAGGACACACAACAGAACTCTGTTAATTTACTGTCCATTAACAATAATTGCTGGATATGCATTTTTCAATTTAGCTAATTTTTTGCATTTAACTTGCCGTGTATAAATTCTATAGATCATATACAAGGCAGCACAAAAGATCTTAAGTGCATTTCCATTTACTGACAGAAATTCTAGAAGGGGAATTTTAAACTGTGCTATGCGTTTCCTAAGGGGCTGTGCATGTATAACGTTATCATTTTAGGGGGAAGGGGGGGGGGGTGTTTTTGATATCGTTATCATTTTTTATCTAACAAAACCTTTCTTTTTTTAGTCACTTTTTCTTTACACCCAAACAGTCTGTTACCTTTTTTATTATTACTATTTTTGTATGTTTTTATGAAAATACAAAGCTATTATTAAAGCCATTAAATATTTATAAAATCATTTCATTCCAAAATTTGGAATTCCCCAACGTTTGGCATTCCTGTTCTTCTGTTTTATGTGCATTATAATTTGCTGAGTGAAATCAGGAGCATAATATCTAGGAAGTGATACTTGCGTTTACCAGTAAAGAAAGGCAAAGAATATTGTCGACTGTTTTGTTGATAAGTTCTGCTTTTAACCTCCCCGTGCAGGGGACAAGTGCAGGAAGACAATATTACTTTTGAATGCATTATATAACAATATGCTATTATTAAATAATTTTAAATAGTAACCAACTCTTTTAGGTATTATTTGATATAAATTTATTTCATGCATTTATATTTTATTGACTTCTTCAATCCGTAAAGTATGTGACTAATAAATGTATAATCATATGTGTATATCACTACAAGCACATGAAAAGCAAGAAAAAGAATCTAAAAATAAAAGAATTTTTAGACATTGATAACAATATCATCGGGTGGTGGTATGAGTGTGTGTGTGTGTGGGGGGGGGTCGATGAATGATAACATAAGGGGGGAGGGGGTCCACAAATTAGCAAAATGTTGATAAAGTTATATATGCACAACCCCTAACTGAACTAATTTAGAATTCTATATATACAAATCATATACAAGTTGCACAAAGGAATACAATCATATACAAGCTGCACAAGGACAGCACAAAATAATTCAGATATTTTTACGAATATTGTTGGTTATTCCTGAAGTTGGCTTTTTAAATGTGTTATGCGTTTTGCAAATTGTTTAGTTAGACATCATCTTTCCCTTTATTAAATGGTAAAGTTCTGTAAAAGTATTTTGGAAGTGTTGGAAAGTGTTACATAATCTATGCTTGACGCATGATTTTCTGCTCTTATTTTTCATAAAAGATATCAGAGGAAAAAATTAGGGAATTTTTACTATCTAAAATGAATTGAATGAAAAGTAAATCTATTTTCAGTAAAACTAGCATTAAATTAATGCAAAATTTAAAGTCTTGAAACCTGCACCTGCAAGTAATAAACTATTAAATCTGCAGATCAGGGACCTCAACGTCAGCTCAGAAAATCATTATTTTTTAATCTGCCTTTGCATAATATTTAATATCCTATAAATTGCAATATGAATTTTATACATTACATAAATATTTATAAGAATATAAAATTCTTCGGAGGTTCCAGAAATTAGAATTGTTGAATTCAACATGGTATTATGCAATGATATTCTAAAATTCTGACGAACTGCTCATTCTTTTAATTTTTTAGATAAAAAAAGAAAAGGGGAAATATGTATCATGTCAAATAAGTAAAGTGATAAAACAAAATTTTTTATTTTATTCGAACAAATGTATAAAATTTTACCAAATATTATACACCTAGTTAAAAAAAATTTCACAAATGTATTACCAAAATTTCAAGTTATTTGGAATAATTTAGGACCCTCATTGGAAAATTTTAGCATCAATAACTTACCATTTAAATCCATTAATGAAATGCGCCATTTTCTTATCAATGAATCTAAAATTTGACAATCGTCTGAAATGCCATAGGAATGCATTATGACAAGAAATGTTCTACATTTTCGAACAATTGAAAGAAAATTAACCAAAAACTATATAGCTAAACCCCGGAACATCTACCTGAATGTCAATCTAATCCGTCACTTTTTATGGCAGTTTTCGTGGAACAAGCAGTCAAACGGAAACCAAAAAGTTTTTGGGTGTCAATGGCAAGTCTCACTGTTATTTCAGCAATTAATGAACCGAAAAGGATTTGTCCTGTCAAAAGGCAATATAGCGCTGTAATTTGTGATGCTATGGGTTCAGGTCTGAATCCAAACAGAACATTTAAGATGTGACAGGCAGCAGAAATGCTTAAAGCAGGGGTCGGCCAGTAATTTTAAGTGGGGTCCGAATGTTGAAAATGTTATCAAGGTCCAAAGACAAAAAAACACATAAGTAATTTAAGTACTTATTACTTTTAATTTTTTATTTTTACATATTCATACATACATATAATACAAAATAGAAAAGTCAGGCATTCGTTCTGAAAAATCATTACATACACAGGTATACATTCCGAAAATGTTTACATTCAGATAATAAAATAAAAAAGCCAGGTTTTCGTTGAAAAATTACACTTGCGGTCTTGATCCAGTTTTTTATAGTTTGGTTCACATGGTGAATAGATAATGCGAAGAGTATCTTCACAGTGGGCATCCATTAATCTCGAACTATATTTGTTCTTCACAAATTAATTTTGGAGAAAGGTGTTTTACATACATAAGTGGAGCCATCACGCTGCTCTCCAACACAGTATTTTACATTTTACATCATAGCAGCTATGCATCAATATTAAAAGATCAAATTAACCAGTTGTAAAATATAAGAAACATTATTAAGGCTATCGTTCAAACGTATCTATTATATGTAAATTTTAATAAATTATTTATTCAAATCAAGGTTGCAAAAAAGCTGGCATAAATCTTTTTAAAAAAGCCATGCCGGTTCCTTTTATATATTTTAACCGGCTTTCATGGGCTAAAATTGGCTTTTATACAGAGAAGCATTTTAATTATAAATGGCACATTTTTATGTGTTTTTAGGTGCACTCGTAATTATATAAATACATAGCACCTATAGTCGTCATTCAGTCCATCTGTCCGCATATAACAGAGCAAAAACTACCCGACCGAATGGTCTGAAATTTTAAATATATAATTGTTGCAAAATTTTGTCGAGTCATTTCAAATGTTTACGGCCAATGGAAATAAATTATTGCAAGTGCATTTTAATGATGTTACAGCCTTCCGAATGGTCTGAAATTTTAAATATATAATTGTTGCAAAATTTTATTGAGCCATATCAAATTTTATGAAAATCGGATGCATAGTTTAATGACAGGGACAGTCAAAAGTTTTCCGTAAACATGACGGCCAATGGGGAAAAAAAATATTTCAAGTGCATTTTAATGATATTACAGGCTTTCGAACAGAATGAAATGGATATGCACTTATTGAAGTGCACTAAAATATACATTCAGTACAATATGCGATCAAAAATATTTATAAAACTAGTTATAAAACAAACACACCTCATTTGCTACATTTGACGAGCAATTTCTAACTTGTTTAATTAGTTTTAAAGACAATTAATTGAGGTAAAAATCAATAACCAAATTTATCAATAATGAAGACATTAATATTGGAATAAAAGGCCATACTAATTGCGTTCTCTGGTTTACACTGACCTTAACACCCTTTTTTTCATTTTTAGTGATTTACATAATTAAAGAGGACAATGGTTGCTCAGTTATATTATTTTATTAACTAATTTTAAGGGATACAAGTCTTATTTTATTTGTCATAAACATTCATTTAAAATGACACAGTCATTTAATTAAAAACATCATTTCTCTCTATTAAAACATTATTATGAATAACATATGTATTAATTTATGCATGAATATGCACTATTTTAAATAGCAACTAGCTTTTCAAAATTCAACAAGTTTTATTCGGAGAATTTTTTTTTAAAAACTGTTCTCTTTATTTCATGCACTTACATGTACTAAAATTTCCTCAAATGTTATATCCTTCATAATTTCTCTTTCAACATTGTTTATTCTACGATTTTAATCTGTCTGAATGGCCATATCTGGAATAAGTCACATAACAGCTTAGTAGCAGAAAAACTTTTTACATATATCACATTTATAAGCTAGAATATCAATTGCTTATTACTGGGTGTTCTCGTGTATATAAGATAATTTCAGTTATTAAATAAATATGCTATTTAGTTTTAAACAGTTTTAAAAGTAAATATCAGTATGTAAGAATGATTCTGTTTTGATGAGTGACATTTTCTTATTCTTTCATATAATCTTTAAAATGTGTGGTACGTATAGAGCTATAATAAAGAATTCAAAACCAATACTTTAGAGTGTAATTTAATGTATTCCTCTGAATATTTATAATTTTTTTTTCTGACATAATGCCTTGACAGTTGCATTCTAGCAGTTATAAGGACTTAAAGCTGGCTTTTTAAAAGTGGTTAAAACCAAAAAAAACAAAAACGGCCGACTTTTTTTGGCCTGACTAGAAGGCGGCAACCCTGATTCAAATTGAAATTTTTTGACGGTCCAGGCTTCGATCTTCTACGGTCCGGATGTGAACTGCTGTCCGCCAGTGCTGACCGTGGGCTTAAAGGTTTATTGCAGAACCTCATTTTTAAATTGCAGAGCAATATATTTTTAGGTGCATTCATAATTATATAAATACATAGCACCTATAGTCGTTGTTCGGTCCGTCGACATATAACAGAGCAAAAACTACCCAACCAAATAGTCTGAAATTTTAAATATATAATTGTTGCAAAATTTTGTTCAATTTTGCAAATTTTATGAAAATCGGATGTATAGTTTTATTACAGGGGCAGTCAAAAGTTTTCCATTACATTAGGGCAAAAAAAATATATATATATATATATTTCAAGTACATTTTAATGATGGTACAGCCTTTTGAATAGAATGAAATTGATATGCATTTATAAAGTGCACTAAAATATACGTTCAGTACAATATGCGGTGCAATAAAAAATATTTATAAAACTAGTTATAGTATGAGCGCACCTCATTTGCCACATTTGATGTGCAATTTCCAACTTGTTTCGTTTTTATGAGTTAATTCATATTTTTAAATCGAATTGCTGGACTTGAGCTAATAAATACAAATAGCAGTTAAATAAAACATGGAAGAACTGTCAAGAAAATGGATAACGAGACTATACATATACTATAAATTAAATTGGTGGGGGAATGCAAAATTTAGCAGTATTCTGCATAGTTTTAAAGTGTGATAATTTATGTAAGAAACACCATTTATTGTGACGACTGGGACTGAAACAATTAACAAGATATTTTAAATACCATTTTTTTCACAATATTTAATGAAACAGAAACTAATACTTTTAAAAAATACTTTTTTTTTCATGTTTACAGAAAGAAATACTATTGGAAAGCAGATTGATAAAAATAAATTAATTTTTCCCAAGGGAGCAACAATTTTTAAAGATGTTTTTACAAAAGATCTTAAACACAAAGGGGGGGGGGTGATTTTTCCTATTTATAATGAGCAATTAAAAAAAAAAAATTACTGGAAAACTTAATTTTATAATTATAAGTTGAAAATTCAGTTTTTTTCTTTTTTGTCATTAAAATGCCATTCAAAAATTATAAAACTAACAATCACAGAGTTATTCCAATTTTTAAACATTTTTGTAGTATTAACATTGCATTGAAAAATAGTAAAACTAATGAGACAGTACTGCACTTATCGAGAATTTAAATAACATTTTCACGACAATTTTTCTTGAATTGAAAATGCAGGTAAATTTAAACATGAAAAATAGTGGAACCCAAGAGACATTTTTGAATTTATTACATCATCAAACAACATTATTTTAAAAAAATGCATTGTCATTTTTCCAATTTTAAAAACAAAACAGTACTACTGGGGTAGTTAAATGTTTATTGAGGAAAAAAAAATACAAGAAACTTGTTAGAGGCATTAAATTTATAAAATTTTTTAAAGAACTACTAATTAAACGCTCACCAATCAGGCAGAGTAGCTACCCTAATTTCCTGCCTATAATCCGCGGATTATACATTAAAAAACTTTATTTTTCTTATAATGCGGATTATCTGCGATTTTTTTTCCTACACGATACCTTCTTAAATGTCAAGAAATATAATTTTTTTAAGCAAATTTACAAATATCTTTCTTAAGAATCAACAGATGGCGCTACCTGATTCGTATTCATCGGATAAATTCTTTTGTGTGATGAGAATAATCCCTTTCAGTCAAGTATGCACGGATAATTTGAGTACAAAACCTTTATCCTGGATAGCATTTGGATTAGATTGGTTTAGATTTGGGAAGAAATCCCTGTTCAGGGAAAAGTAGGGAATCATTTTCACATGCTCCTACAGTTTCTTCGCTAAGAGAAGCACGTTGTTGTCTGCCATTTTCTTTCCTGACTGTGACTGATTAAATACGTGCTTCTTAAGTAGAGCAAAATGTCTGGTGCTGCAAAACGTAAACGTGTTAGTTACACATCCGAATTAAAACTTAAAAGAGAAAGCCGAGGAAATCGGTAATAGGGAAGCAGGAAGGATTTTTAACGTTGATGAATCCAACATAAGACTTTGGCAGAAAAATAAAGAGAGACTTCAAAATATGGACAGAAAGTGTCGAGCAGATAGAAGAGGTCACGCGGCGTGGCCCGATCTTGAAAATGAACTGCACTCATGGATTTTGAGTCAACGTGAGATGGGCCTATCAGTGTCAACTGTTAAAATACGATGCAAAGCTCGGATTATGGCCAGAGAGATGAATATTGATAATTTTGAGCCACATGGTGCTACCGCTTCATGAAACGGAAGAAACATTCAGTTCGGGCTCGTACAACCGTGGGGCAAGAATTGCTAGTAAATTGGGAAGAGAAGACTGGTGATTTCCTAAACTATGTAAAAAAATCATCGAAGAAAAAAAATTCACTCCAAAGGAAGTAATTAATATGGATGAAGTTCCGTTGTGTTTCGATTGTCCTCCGAACTATACCGTTGATTCTCGAGGAAAGGACAGCATTTCAATAACAACAACGGGACATGAAAAAGCAGCTTTCACCGTAGTATTATGTTGTGCGGCAGAAGGAACAAAACTAACCCCAATGATAATATTTAAAAGAAAGACAATACCTAAAGAAAATTTTCCAAAAGGAGTGGAAATTCGAGCCGTTGAAAAAGGCTGGATGAACGAAGATATGATGATATCCTGGATAAGTACTATTTATAGAAAAAGAAAGGGCGCCTTTTTCAATCCAGGGGCTTTATTGATTATGGATTCTATGCGTGCACACATTAATGACAAAGTAAAAAATGCATGCAAATCTGCTAAAGCGGAACTGGCTATTATTCCAGGTGGTCTTACGAAGATTTTACAACCCCTCGATGTAACAAATCATTGAAAAGTAAAGTGCGAAATTTATGGGAGAAATGGATGGCCGAAGGACAACATACCTATACTAAAAGCGGAAAAATGCGTTGTGCATCGTATGCAGACATATGTGAGTGGGTGAAAAGAGCATGGGATGAAATTTCCGACAAAACTATTAAAAATGCCTTCAGAAAAGCTAAAATAATCGAAGAAATGGACTGTGACTATTCTAGTGACGATGATTCTGTAAATGATAATGCTAATAACTTACCAGAAGAATTGTTAAGATTGTTTGAATCGGATTCTGATTCTTCTGATTTTGATGGATTTAATTAAATTATTTTATTATTAAGAGTATCCGATTTTTTACGTCTATTTAATAAATTATTAAGTATTGTTTATATTTTTGCCGTACAAGTTTCTGATGTTACGTAATGGGTAAGTTTATTTTTTTTCCATACAAGTTTGTGATGTAATGCAATGGGTAAGTTTTTATTTTCATTATTATAATTTTTGAATAAATATTAAAAACAGTGCAACTTATTAAAATCTGCATTAATTTTCAAATGAAGTCCTTTGATTAAATTAAAACATCTTTTCTTTTCATGTTTTTTATTTATTTTTTTATCGGGAAATATGTTAGTGTATATTGCAGTAATGCTTGCTTGATTTCAATATTTTTCTTGTAGTTCGGTAGATGGCGCCATCACTGCAGATGCTAAAATCATATAGACTCATTAAGACCAAATCATATTAAAATAAAAATAACACATAAAAAAAAAACTAGTTTAAGGAATTTATATTTCACTTAAATAAATTATTAAGTATTGTTTATGTTTTTGCCGTACAAGTTTGTGATGTAACGTAATGGGCAAGTTTCTATTTTCATTATTATAAATTTTACCTCAATTTAAACATTAATAAAAGTGCAACTTATTAAATCTGTGTTAGGGTTTAAATGAAGTCCTTTGATTAAATTAAAGCATCTTTTCATTTCATATGCTTTTTATTTATTTCTTATCAGGAAATATATGTATTATGGGATAATGCTTGTTTGATTTTCAATATTTTTCTCGTTGTTCGGTAGATGGCGCCATCACTGCAGATGTTAAAAGCATATAGACTCATTAAGGCCGAATTATATTAAAATAAAAAGAAAAACAAAACAAAACTAGTTTAAGGAATTTAGATTTCATTTAAACATATGTAATTAACATAAATTATAATTTTTATACTAAGTAGTAACGTAATCCTTCCAAATTTATTCCTACTTGTGTGTACCTAATAGAATTGCAAATATGTTTGTACTGAATTTTCTATTTTTTATTTATTTATTTATCAAGTGTTATATTAAATACAAACATTAAAAATGAAAATATTTTACCCTAGATTCAATATTTTTTCCCTTGTGGCTCAATGTTAGCCCTGTGGATCTAGTGATTTTTTTTAAAGTGAGAATTTTACTTGCGGATTATACGCCGCTGCCGGTTATACAATGGTTTTTTTTTCAAAATACCATGAAATTGTCACCTGCGGATTATACGCTGCCGCGGATTATAGGCAGGAAATTAGGGTATTTGTCTTCGGTGATAAAATTTAAAAATCTTTTCCAGATAATCTATAGAGATACTGCCATTGAATTTAACAGTTTTATTCTGAGCATATGCGAGTTATTTTCAACATTTTTCTACTTAAAAACTTTTGATAAAGTGCTTTAGCCTGTGAGTACAACACGTGCAGGGGATAACATACCTAGGTTGTGTGCAGCTTTTATTTTGCCACTAAAAGTTGCAAATAATTGTTGACATATTCAATAACAGACAATCATTAAAATTATTTGACAGAATAAGTCAAAGATTACTTTTAGTAAAATGGTGATGACAAATGTAAAAATCAGATGCACAAAGGGTGTGTCATATTCTTTATGCATGCTCCTGCATTAAGAAAACTTACCTTGTAAGTTCAAAGGTAAGTAAATTCGAAAATAAAGTTATAAAAATTTTATTAATTAAAATCAAGAGCAAAGAAAACAGTAAAAATTTTTAAAAATGTTCAGCTGTTTTATGAAATTCAATAAAAGAAAATAGATTTTATATGACATAGAGTGTCAATGATGCAGCTCAATATGTTATGGGAGATAATGCTTATTGATATTCAGGTTAAACATACATTTCTCATGCTGTCATTTTAGAATTCTCGATTGCCCAGTTGATATTCGACACAACTTTAAAAAGTTTTCTCTTCAGTATGGAGAAAGAATGTTGCTTAAAGTTTGTTTCATTAAAAAAGATTTTTGGCACACAATGGTTTCACTTCAGTATGAATTAGAAAATATCCTTCTAATACAAATGATTTTTGGCATACTTAACATTTATAAAATATTTCTCCTGTATGACAAAAGGGATGCTGTTTCAACTTCAGTTTAGTTTAAAAATTCACTGCTAGATTCAGGATAATTATATCACCCATTTCCTTCTAGAGTATGCATAAGGAGATGTTGTTTTAATCCTTGCTTCAGCCGAAATACTTTTTGACATATTTCACAGTGATAAGGTTTTTCTCCTGTATGGATAAGCAAATGTTGGTTCAAACTTTGTTTTGTTGAAAAATTTTTTTCACATTCAGAGCAAACATGTGCTTTCTCTCCAGTGTGTTTTAAAAGATGTTTTTCTAGATCTTTTGAACTTAAAAATGCCTTTGGACATGTTTCACATTTATATGGTTTATTTTTTATATGGGTACGCAGATGATAGTCAAAACTTTTTTTCATTGAATAAGCTTTCTGACACTCTGGACAAACATATGGCTTCTCTCCAGTGTGTTTTAAAAGATGTTTCTTTAGACTGTTTGAGAATAAAAATGACTTTGGACACATTTCACATTTATAAGGCTTATTTCCTATATGGATACTATGGGACGTATCTTTTTCTAAAGTATGCATAAGGAGATGATGCTCTTTTAATTTTTGCTTTAAACGAAATAATTTTTTACATATTTCGCAGTGATATGGTTTTTCTCCCGTATGGATCAGCAAATGTTGGTTCAAACTTTGTTTTGTTGAAAACTTTTTGTTACATTCAGTGCAAACGTGTACTTTCTCTCCATTGTGTTTTAAAAGATGTTTTTTTAAATCGTTTGCACTTAAAAAAGCCTTTGGACACATTTCACATTCATATGGTTTATTTTCTATATGGGTACTGATATGATAGTCCAAACTTTTTTTTAATGAATAAGCTTTCTGACACTCTGGGCAAACATATGGCTTCTCTCCTGTGTGTTTTAAAAGATGGTTTTTGAGGTCGTTCGACGTTAAAAAGGCTTTTGGACACATTTCACATTTATGAGGTTTATTTGCTATATGGATACGGAGATGGCAGTCCAAACTTTCTTTCCTTGAATATGCTTTTTGACACTCTGGACAAACATATGGCTTTTCTCCTGTGTGTTTTAGATAATGAAATTTTAGTTTTTCCATAGACACAAATGACTCGTGACATATTTCACATTTAAAATTTTTTTCTCTTCTATGTATAAGGAGATGCTTGTTCAAATTTGCTTTTTTCGGAAAAGCTTCCTCACACTCAGAGCAAGCATACGGTTTTTCTCCAGTGTGTATTAAGCAATGTCGTTTTAAATTTTCTGCACGTGAAAAAGATTTTGAACATATTTCACATTTATGGAGTTTCTCTTCTGTGTGAACGATGAGATGCTTTTCCAATGCATTCTTGATTGAAAATGCTTTCTGACATTTAGGACAAACATATGGTTTCTCTCCAGTATGTATTAGATAATGAATTTTTAGATGGCTAGGCTGCACAAATGATTTTTCACACATTTCACATTTATAAGGTTTTGTTCCTGTATGGTTATAGAGATGATGGTTCAAATTCGTTTTTGATGTAAATGCTTTTTGACATTCAGGACAAACATATGGTTTCTCTCTAGTATGTACTAAAATATGCATTCTTAAGACATGCGCATACATAAATGATTTTTTACAAATTTCACATTCATAAGGTTTTATTCCAGAATGGATACGCAGATGTTGATTCAAACTTTGTTTTGTTGTAAATGCTTTTGGACATTTAGGACAAACATGTGGTGTTTCTCCATTGTTTACTAGATGCTGCTGTTTTAGATGCTCTTTTCGAACAAATGATTTTGGACGCATATCACATTTAAAAGGTTTCTCACCCACGAGGATAAGGGAATGCTCACTCACGTTTTGTTTCATTGAAAGTGTTTTTTAAAATTCAGCCTAAACACATAGTTTATCTTCAATCCATGTAAGAAGATGTGTTTTTAAGTATTGTATCACTATTGTAAGTTAAGTATCACTTATTTGTAAAATTGATTCTAAAATAAATTGACAATTGCATAATTGAAATCCATTTTTGTCTTAAAAGCTTTTTCACAAAACTGACATTTTTATATTTTTCCACACTTTTTTTATATAAGATACAAATATTATTTTATTAATGTTACTTAATAACATTAATTAGTTTTTAAATACAATTACTTTATAAAATTAGAGACTACAAATTTATATTTATATGGTTCCTCCATAAAATAAACTCTGCAGTTATCGTGTTACATATATTTTTATGAATGTGACTGTGTTAATATAAATCACCATTCAGAGAAAGTACTTTAGAGTTGCAACAAGGTGCAAATCAGTTTAACTTACTTAAGACTATTGTTCAATATTTTCGTTTGTTTTTATTACAGTACATTTTGCTGCACCTTCAGAGTGACTATAAGAGATTTATGTAAACTAATTAGAAAGCAGTTATACATATATTTCACACAACTTTAGAATTTTGCATGAAGACTAACATGACAGGCAATAATTCATTTAATAAGGTTCCCTTTTGTAGTCTTACTGTCAGTTGGTAATAAAGTTTTCCTATAAAGTCTCTGGAAAAAACAAAAATACTGTGTGCATTTCTTAAGAGGCGAACTAACAGAGATTATAGCTTTCTTTGCATGCTCCTCTAGTGCACTAATTTTCAGTTTCCCTTCTCATGAACATCTTTTATCTAGCTAAAGAGAGGATGAGGATTACTGGCGATGGTACGGAATTAAAAACTTATTTCTGATTTTGTAATCAAAATCTGATTGAGAAATATCATCTTTTAATTGATACTATTTAATGATTAAGATGAATTGGCCAGACGTATTATATTCCAGTATATTCTGTCTGCGATTCTCTGGTGCACTAGTTTTCCGTTCTGCTTCTCCACGAGTATCATTCATTCAGCTAAAAAGAGGATGAAGATTACTGGCAGTGACATAGAATCAAAAACTTATTAGATTTTGTAATCAAACTTAGGTTGAGAAATATTTTCTGTTAATTAAATGAATAAGTATCAAATGGTGTATTTAATAATAAAGTTGCAATGTTTGATTTTGTTATTGTTACTATTACTTTTGGTATTAGAGAAATTGATACTATTTAATGATTAAGATGAAGCCAGATGTATAATATTCCAGTATATTCTGTCAGTTGTATGTGCTCCTTTGGTGCACTAGTTTTCCGTTCTGCTTCTCCTCGAGTATCTTTCATTCAGCTAAAAAGAGGATGAAGATTATTGGCAGTGATATAGAATCAAAAACTTATTAGATTTTGTAATCAAACTTAGGTTGAGAAATATTTTCTGTTAATTAAATGAATAAGTATCAAATGGTGTATTTAATAATAAAGTTGCAATGTTTGATTTTGTTATTGTTACTATTACTTTTGGTATTAGAGAAATTGATACTATTTAATGATTAAGATGAAGCCAGATGTATAATATTCCAGTATATTCTGTCAGTTGTATGTGCTCCTTTGGTGCACTAGTTTTCCGTTCTGCTTCTCCTCGAGTATCTTTCATTCAGCTAAAAAGAGGATGAAGATTATTGGCAGTGATATAGAATCAAAAACTTATTAGATTTTGTAATCAAACTTAGGTTGAGAAATATTTTCTGTTAATTAAATGAATAAGTATCAAATTGTGTATTTAATAATAAAGTTGCAATGATAGATTTTGTTATTGTTACTATTACTTTCGGTATTAGAGAAATTTATACTAATTAATGATTAAGATGAATTGGCCATACGTATTATATTCCAGTATATTCTGTCATCTGTATATGCTCCTCTGGTGCACTAGTTTACCGTTCTGCTTCTCCACAAGTATCTTTCATTCAGCTAAAAAGAGGATGAAGATTACTGGCAGTGATATAGAATTAAAAACTTATTAGATTTTGTAATAAAACTTAGGCTGAGAAATATTTCCTGTTAGCCAAATGAATAAGCATCAAATGGTGTATGCAATAATAAAGTTACAATGTTTTATTTTGTTATCTTTACTTCAGAATAATTACTCTTTAGAGTTTTTAAATGATTCATAATCTTATTTATTAAAACGTTAGCATAATAATTATTATTTTTTAAATGCTCTTGATATTTCTCTACCAGGGATGAAAGTGCACTAAAGCGATTTTGGAGCAGCTTTGGAGCAGCAAAAATCTGATTTTGGAGCAGTAAAATACATTTTTGGAGCAGCAAAAACCTGATTTTGGAGCAGTAAAATCCATTTTTGGAGCAGCAAACATCCGATTTTGGAGCAGTAAAATCGATTTTTGGAGCAGTAAAAATCTAATTTTCTAGCATTTACAGCTGTTTTTGGAGCAGATCTAAACTCTAATGCTAACAAACTTCTAAAAATTAAAATGATTGCTATCTTGAGAATATTTTGACATCTGAGAGAATAATTACTCGGATAAAATTTCTTCACACTTTTTGCTAACTCTGAACATTCTAAACGACAGTTGGGTACTGATTAGAAAGAATAATAATGAAAAATTAGCCGCAAGAAGAAAAAAAATGTTTACTTGGGTTTAAAAAATATTATTTTAGAGCAATTTTAACTAATCAAAGAAACGTATATGAATAAAACATAACTAACCTGAATTAGAAACATACTGCAGACCAATCCTTTTTAGAATGTATTATCCACTATTATTCAGATTTCTACTTTCAAAATTAAACAAACTAACAAAAATGGAAGGACAACTTGCTCAGTAAGATTTAAATTTATTTAAAATACAATGCAGTGAATAATATTCCTTCATACACAGAAAAGCATAATTACAAATAAGAATTTCATGACATAAGTCAATATAAAGTTCCCCCCCCCCTTTACAATTCTCAAATAACTTGCTACTTTTGAATGAATGAATGGATGGATCAATATACAAGTTTGTGACAAACTTTTTATTACACGAAAAAGTAATCATATGGATGTTTCACCCTTTTTTACCTTTCATTTATTTAGAGCCAAGTTTTTAATTCAGATATTTAAAAATACTGAGCATTAAAACCAATAAAGCAACAATTTATATCATTAAAAAAATGAGATTTTAGCTCAGTGAAAATAATTTTGATAAATATAATTATGAAATATTAAATTTTACATTAAATAAAAATTCGGACCAAAATATCAACTGAATATTTTAACTGAAACTATTTCATGAAGGCACAAATTTAGCACACTTAAAACCAATGTTGAATTCACAATAAAATATAGACAAAATGAGAAATTTAAAAACCAAAAAGAAAATGATGAAAGAAAAAATACCCCCCCCCCCCCCCCCAATTGCTTTCCAAGTAAGTTGGAAAGCATTAAATTTTCTTCTTCTTGGAGAGAGCCCCTTGCTCCTGTCTATTTTTTTCTAAATCTTCAAGAATACATTTAATCTTGCTTGAGGATTCATTTAATAAAACTTGCCCAGATTCTATATCGGGAAAATTCTTTCTTTTCAGTCCATTTTTGATCAAATTTTCTGCATTCTCAAGCATCTTTTGGGAAGCTTCCAGTCTGCAGTTAAGCTCTTTTTCTTCTTCTTTCAGTTTAATTTCATTATTTTCTTTTTCTTTTTTCTGTTCATCTAATACTTTTTCTTGTCTCTCTGTCTCTAAACGACGATTATAATTCTTGTAAGCATTTTTAACTGATCGTAATAGATCATTCGATAAATCAACATGAGTGACACTATCATAGTCCTCAAGATGAGATTTCACATTTCTCAATCCACTGATTGTGTGAAGAGATAGATTACTTCGGTTGCTCAATAGTCGATTATTTACACTGAAACCTCTTTCGCAATCAGAGTTACCATGAGGTATAGACAATAATGCTTTTATAAGAGTTTGAATGTGCTGGAATTTAGCACTGCCATCTGGTTTTGTCACCGAAAATACTGAGTTCCAGAAACATTGAATGTCTGAGCCTTCAGTTGATGATCCTTCACTAGAAATATTTTCACTTAGGAGTATAATCCATTCATCGGCCAAAGAAGAAATTGATGATATCGGAATTACATTGGGCAACTCTTTAGCAATTTTTTTTATACATGAAACCGCGCTCCTTTGACTAAATTCGCGTTTTTTAGGTATCCTTTGACGAAATTCGCGTTTTTTTCGCGATCCTTTGACGAAATTCGCGTTTTTCTGTGATTTTTTGACGAAATTCGCATTTTACCCTCACGATCCTTTGACAGAATTCGCGTTTTCCCGCAAACTTTTGACGAAATTCTCGGTTTTTTCGCGATCTTTTGAAAAATTTCGGAGTTTTTCCGCGATCCTTTGAAGAAATTCACGTTTTTCTGTGACCTTTTGACGAAATTCGCACTTTACCCTCATGATCCTTTGACAGAATTCGCGTTTTCCCGCAAACTTTTGACGAAATTCGCGGTTTTTCCTCGATCTTTTGAAGAAATTCGGAGTTTTTCCACGATCCTTTGAAGAAATTCACGTTTTTCTGTGACCTTTTGATGAAATTCGCATTTTACACTCATGATCCTTTGACAGAATTCGCGTTTTCCCGCAATCTTTTGACGAAATTCGCGGTTTTTCAGCGAACTTTTGAAGAAATTCGGAGTTTTTCCGCGATTCTTTGACGAAATTTGCATTGTTTCGCAGCCCTTTGAAGAAATTTACGTTTCTTTTGCGATACTTTAACGAAATTTGCTTTTTTTCTGCGATTCTTTTCGAAATTGACTATTTTTGCAAACGATTAACGAATTTTTTTTTCGGCGGCCATTTTTTGAAATTAGTATTTTTTTTATGTCGAATTTTCGGACCGATTTTTAAATTTTTGGAACAAATCACCCCTGCGAGAAGCAAACGACAAAAAATCGGAAAAAAGCGAAAAATAGTGGATCCTCGGAAGAAAGCGCAAGCCCCCCCCCCCCTTCCGTCGCCACCAACACTACAAATGAACGTTGTTTTTGTCAAATATTTAACATTTTTACAAAATTATACTTTCATTTTAACACATTTAGAGATTAAACTGCATCAAATTTTCGAATGAAAACGGCGCAGAAAAATGAAAAAGTTGTAAAATCGCGAATACGCGGACGACCCTCATGCAGATTTTTAATATATATATATAAACGTAGCAAGGCTTTTTTTTTTTTTTCCCCGAAAGATCACCATCCATATGGGCGCGAAGGGTTCAGGGTCCCGTATGTATTATGATCGCGCCGCTTTATAACAATCGCCGTATTAACTATTTATGGACGCTCACGATGTACATACGCTTTGCGAACAGTAAATTATAAAATAATATAGAAAACAGTTATGTTAAATGAATAAAAAGAACATCTGAAGTATGAAAAGAATATCTCAAAAACAGAACACCAACGCGTACGGCGACTAAATAATAAAAATCTGCAAGAATTTTCATGCAGAGGAAAAGAAATCGAACGGTGTTTTCTTTTTTATTGTTAAAGTGAATTATTTTTCTGAAAATACTATAAAATTCTTATTTTGCCATATTATTCTCATCCTAACCAAACTCCTATTTTACATATTACATTGAATAAATTATTATATTAAGCTTGCTCTGAACATTTTTTTTTTAAGTTTTCTAATAACTCACATCATAAAACTATTAAATTTGCTGTAAAAATAATTAGACTTACCTGATTGCTTGCCATGTAAAGACATCGCAGCTTCGGTTTTGGTTTTTAAATCACAGATAGAATCTCATTGTTCGACTAAGATTAGTAGGATTCCACACATGCGCCGCCAAGAGGTGTGACGTCGGATACGTAGAGAGAATCCCATTGTTCTTTCCGGCAGAAGACAATTCCAACACGTTTCCTTTTTCACCGTCAAGAGGGTGTCGTTTTTTGGCGGCGATCGCTTAATTGGCAACTTTCAGATTTCTTTCTCTCATCCGGAGTGAAATTCCGAGATTTTAGCTGGAGAAAAATCGGGAAGTCTGCGGGTGCGACCGACTCTCCCATACCGAGAGTACGCCAAGCAAATCCGCCGCCAACTTTTTGCCGAAGAGAGGAAGAAAAAAATCACATAAAGGCCCGGATTTTAATGTATTTCTAGGGGGAAATTTACCACCTGGAAAAAGTTAAAAATGGAATTTGTTTTTGTTTCTCGGATCGACGAAATCGTGCTAAATTTCATTTTGGTACTTAACTACGTTTTGGCGCAGGTTTGGCGCAAATTTAAGGAAAAACGCTATTTCGGCGCAGACATGCGCAGCAATTGTATTTCTGCGCAGATATGCGCAAAATGCGCAGCACTTGCATCCCTGCTCTACACTCTATTTTCAGAATAATTTTCCACTTGGTGTCTCATTGAGAAATTATTTCATAATTTTAGATGATATTATGATGCTATAGAATAAATATCATAGGAAACAATATTTCACACTATTTACTTCAGAATGACTTCATAGTCGGCAAACAAATTATTATTTAAACATTGATTTTTTTTTTTTTGCACATATTCAAAAACTTGCAAAGTTAAACCAAATATTTGAGAAAAAAAGTTATTTAAGCTTTTCTCAAATAATTTGTCTCTTGCAGTCTGCATCTATTTCATACTAATGTTGATAGTATGAGGATAAAGAACAAATATTGAAAGAAACAATACTTTGCACTATTTATGTTGGAACAATTTCATTTTTTGGTAAAAAATTTATCCTTTACATAGATAAAATTCAACTTGATTTTCTTCATGCATATGCATACTCAAAAACTTAACCTGAAAAAAAAAGGAAAAGTTTTAAAAATTTCATAACAGTGTATTTATTACAGTAGACTCCCTTAAATCCGCGTATTTTTTCAGATGTAAACAATAAAATCTACAGTTAAGTTGCAGGAACAAAATTCAAGATGGCGCCGAAATCAGCGACTACCGCAATGTTTTTTTTTCACTAAATTTTTTGTTAATCATTCTCTTTTGGCTATTACAGCTGATTTATTACTAAATAAATTTACATTACTTTTGATTTTGATATAAATTAGCATATCTATATCAAAAATTCCACGGTTCGAAATGGAAAAATCCATGAACCGGAACGCTACTTTAAAATTATTGTTCGCGGAATTTTTTTTTTTAATTATAGACAAATTTATTTCTAAACATACAAAGTAGTATAAGAAAAGCATCCAAGAATAAATAACAATGAAAAAAGTTACTAATGTTAAAAGTGCTAAGAACGAATAATAACGTATCGATCTTACGATCGCTCTACCACTAGATGGCAGCATAGGACTTTTGGAATCGAATTGAATCGATTTTATCGGTAATAATTTAATATTTTTCTAAATTTTTATTTTACATATTTATTTTAATAATGACTTACTTTTAAACTAATAAATTATTTTAATATTTTACTTATTTTAATGTTTTACTTTATTGTAAGCATTTATTATAATTTCCCTTGCTTAACTACCAATCAAATTAATGTTTCAAAAATGTAAACAAATCAGTGACCAGAAATCCGCAAAATTCTAAAATCCGCACAACCCTGGTCCCAAAGTGTGCGGATTTGAGGGAGTCTACTGTATAACACAATAATATATTTTTTTTTGAAGTGATGCTCTTTTTTACTGAACTAGTGGCTTTTTTTCTTCCTTTATTAGAGATTGCTACCCAGTCTTTTTGGTTTCTAGAGTGAATGCTATATATATTCCTTAAGACAGTTGTTCGCATATCTTTATTTTTAGTATGCATAAAAAAATATCTCATGAAGTGTTTCATTTCAGAATGATGTCCAAAATGAATGTTATGATGTAAAAATAACAGCTTTAGAAAGAAAATTTGAGCACATGGAAAACAAGTTAAAACTGGTATATTTTTTTCGTCAAAATAATTTTCCTATCTAGATTAAATACAGTAGACTCCCTCAAATCTGCACTGCTTGGGACCAGAGAGGTTGTGCGGATTTTAGAATTTTGTAGATTTCTGGTCATTGATTTGTATACATTTTTTAAACATAATTTGAGTGTTATACTGTAATAGAAATTATAATGAATACTTACAATATAATAGAATATTAAAATAATTAAGTAATAAACTAAAATAATAAAAATTAAGATGATTTTAAGGATGCTTAAAATCTAAATGTCAAGTAAATCATTAATAATGTATAATTAAATATGCACCACAAAGATACATTTTTCTTGAATTTTTCAATGCAATTTCCTCATAAAGGTACCCTACTAATTCATATCAAAATCATAAAATAAGAAAGTTTTATTTCAGGTTTAGCCAGACTTAATAATAAAAAAAGCTTGATTAATACATAAATATATTTGGTAAAAAGATTGTGATAACCAAAAATATCAGCAATATCTTGATTTATTTTCAGATTTTTTTTTTATTTCTTTCATAAAGAAGCATGAGTTCAGTCATATTAATGAGAATTGCATTTAAAATATGTATAGAATGATACAAAACTAAAAAAGTCTCTAATTTTGACCCTAATCCGAACTGAAATTTGCATTGTTTACATCTGTGATGATATGCGGATTTTAGGCGTTTGTGGATTTTAGGGTTGCGGATTTGAGGGAGTCTACTGTAGTGCAATAATTTCCATAAAATCGGCACAGCTTATAATATACAGCATAACTTAAAAAATCCTGCATAATTGGGCCCGAGACTATGCCAGATTTTTGAAGGAATATCAAAAGTAGTACTACATTCTTAATGGTGCCTTTAGCCATAATTTAATTCATTATTAAGTGATAATTATGTCAGAAAATGAGAAAATTAAATAAAAGTATTAATTTAATTGATATTTTCTATAATATAAAACTAGTATGTTGTGGCCATCACAAAACTTTCTTCTATCTCATGCATGTCAATACTTCAAAATTCACTATCTCAGTGCCAAATTAAATGGCAATCTGTGTTCATCATGAGAATTCTAAAAATATGAAATTCCGTGTATTAGTTCTCGAGATATGACCATCACTGAAATCGTGTAAATCCAGTAAAATGCAGCATAGCAGCGCCACCTATTGGGTTATTTATACCAGAACCTAATTATCACCAACTTATGTCAACGTCTAACTGAATATGAAGTTTGAGGAAAATTCGTGCATTAGTTTTTGAGATAGAGATATTGCGCAAATCATGCAAATGCAGCATAGAAGCGCCACCTTTTGAGCGATTTGCAACAACACATAATCAGCAGCAATATTAATAAAGTTATACTTAAATCTGAAGTTTGATGAAAATTCATGCATTAGTGCTTGAGATAGAGCTATTGAGGAAATAGTTCAAAATGCAGCACAGCAGTGCCATCTATTGGGCGATTTACACCAACACGTAGTCAGCATCATTTCATATGAAGGACTAACTAAATCCGAAGTTTGATGAAAATGTGTGCATTAGTTCTTGAGATAGAGCTACTGCGAAAATAGTGTAAATCCTTCAAAATGCAGCATAGCAGCGCCATCTGTTGGGCAGTTTACACCAAAACGTAAACAGCATCCATTCATGTCAAGGACTAACGGAATCTGAAGTTTTATAAAAATCCGTGCATTAGTTCTTGAGATAGAGCTTTTGCAGAAATCCTGCAAAATGCTACATAGCAGCGCCACCTGCTGGGCGATTTACACCAAAAACTAATCAGCACCAATCTATATCAGGGACTACCTGAATATAAATTTTTATTAAATTCCGTTTATTAGTTCTTGAGATAGAGCACCCACAAAATTTGTGTCACATACAGACAGACAGACTCACAAACAGACATTTTGTAAAAACATGTTTTTTGGAATATCTGACCCATAAAACGTGTAAATCGAACTGGAATTCGAAAATTTTCATGAAACCAATACTTTCTTCTTGTAAAGATAGAAGAAAGTAAAAAATGTAATAAGCAGGGAAATTTTTTCTTCTCTTGTAAATTCAGAAACATTGATATCAATTTCGTTTGCTTCATTTTTTTTGTCTGTTCTTTAATAAGGTAATTTTTTTTTCATTTTTTAAAAATGAAGGATGGCTATTTCGAAAATAGTCTTGTTTCTCTAAAGCAGCCATACTCAACCTTTTTTTCTCGCGGGCAACACTTAAAACAGTTATAAAAAAAAAGGGCATAATTAAAACAGGCCCTGATCGTGACTAATTGGGGCCCTGGGCAAAGATAAATTAGGGCGCCCCATTCAAATCGTTGCAACTTTATCAAATAAAACTGATGCTCACTCTTATGTGTAATGCATAAACAATATTTTCGCACCTTGGATTTTAAATTGAAGAAATTTCTCAGCTCTGTCAGTTTGATAAAAATACTCTTTTTTTCCCCTTAGTACATAAGAAAACTTTTTTATATAACTTTAGCAACTTATTATATTACTTTAATATGAATTTAATAACTTCAACTTATGGAAGAATGCCAAATACTCTTAACATGTAAATATGTGTTAATCAAGTTACTTTCATTTACATCTTTTTAAATTGTACTACATACAAAATAATATCAAATCAAATACATTCTACTTCATAAGTGGAAAGTATTTTTTTTTTTTTTCAATAAATCTAAAATGATAGCAATTTTGGGTTTGTTTTCATATTTAACTCTAAGTTAAAAGAAAAAAAAATTGCGGAAGGAAATTTGTCTAATGACATTTAGAACTGATTATTTTCAACCACTAAATTTTAGCTATGATTTAATTTCATTGCTAATACAATTCATTAAAATCAAAATATTTTATCTTATTTCATAGTGGTTGAGGTTAGCTTTGCGAACGCATTGAGTTTTTTAACCACATCACCGGCAACAGGTATGGAGAAACAGTGCTTTTACCCCCAACTTAACTCGGGGCAGCCGGTGAAGTGGTTAAGTTCAAAATGAAATTTATTTTTAAGAAAGTTTAATAGAATCTTTTAAAGATGAAATTTGTATTTTGCATTTGAAAATTAGAAATAAATGTAAATATTTTATAAATTAATGTATGGATTTGGGGGCCTCTTGAGGTCTGGGGCCCCTGGGCAAAGTCCTGATTTGCCCATGTGATAATAAGGGCCTGAATTAAAATAGTAAGATAACACAAGTAGTATAACAAAGAAATATACAAAGTTAATATTATCAGTTGATTTGAAAGTTTCTCGTAGAAGAAATGTTACCAAAAAATTTTAACCCCACTGTTTCCAAACAATAAACTTCCTGGGAGATTTCTATTGAAAATGCTGTGGAAATGTAAAAATATGCCGAGAAGATTGTTGTTTGTAAATGGTAGCACAGAAATTTTTGGTGCTAATTTAATTTCTGCGATGAATATTTAACCCTGAAATGCATTATTAGTAAATATAAGACATAATAATATAAAAATACAGAATTTCCAAGTTCTAAAGAAAGAAAATCAAGAAATTTTCTCTAATAAATCAACTTTTTGCTAAATGCAAACACTTTTTTTTAATTGTAGAAATATATAGTGCAAATTTAATTAATTTGGAAGATTGTTTGATTAGCAATGAATATAATAAATGCATACCGTATTGCACGAACAAATAGGCCTATATGTAAAAAATAACTTTTGACCACGAAATTGGCATTTAAGATGCTTTAATATAATTTTAAATTTATAAATAACAGAACATATTTTGTCTTCCCACGAAAATATACAGGGTGTTTATAAAGTCCCGGACCCATTTTGAGCCCAATCCATCTTCCTGGAAAATGGTCATTCAAAGAAGTTTGAACGATGGCCACCCAGATCACCTGATATAATGCCACTGGACTTTTTTCCTTTGGGGATTTGTAAAGGACAATGTTTACAGGAGGAGAGTGACAAACATTGATGACTTAAAAGCCAGAATTACAACCACAATAGCCTCTGTGGATGCCAACATGCTTGCCGCTACCTGGCGTGAAATTGACTATCGATTTGATATTCTCCGTGCGATGAAGGGGGCACACGTGGAAGTTCATTGACAAGGGTCACGGAACTTTTTGAGTCTATCTAACCATTTATGTTATTAATTTTAATCTAACTTTATTATTTTATGAGTTATTAAACATCAATGGGTCCAGGACTTTATAAACACCCTGTATAAAACAACAGTGAATGTCTTAAATACAATGCATGCATATCTCAATTTTTAAATCTCGATTAATGATTATGTGTCTTGGGCCGCACATAAATGGGTGCCGGGCCACATGCGGCTCGCGGGCCGCAGGTTGAGTATGGCAGCTCTAAAGCATATATTAATTCTCCAGTCAAATTTATGCGTTTTTCTAGTGACATCCTTTCTTTTGCCGGTTGCGCATCCTCGTCTTCTGAACTGCTACTAGCATTATCGGCAGCTCTATTTAGCACAGTGTCAGTGATCTTGCAGCCCTTTAAATTGTTAGTTGTTGATGCATTTTCGTCAATGCTTAGCCAATCATCTATATCCCTTTTTACAACTCTTTCAGATTTTGCGCGTTCAATGAGCTCATAAATTGCGATTTTCTCATGGGAAATGTGGAAGCCTAAAAATTCTTTCTCGTCATTGATGTCACTGTCGCCGAAAATTCGTTCCGGCCATATATTGTGCCATGCATTCGCCAAAGTTGTTCTCGTTGTTAATCAACAGAAAATTTATTCAGAAAATAGTCACTTCTGACAAATGAAAAAATATCAAATATTCTTTTTTTACATTATTTCGACCTTGAAGCCCAGTGGCAAAAAATTTACCAACTGTCTGCAACAGATACTTCTGGGGCAGAAAATAATCTGCAGGTAAAATATTTTAGACTTGAAGCATTAATTAATCAAACAGGGTTCGTTGATATATATCATGATATATATCCGATATTTATTTTTAAAATATCAAGATTTTTGATATTTTCAAATTCTTGATATTTATTTTCAAAATATTAAGATGTTTGTTATTTTGTATATTTGATATTAATTTTCAAAATATTACTGTGCAAGATAATTTTGATATTTTTTACAGTCAAAGCAAGTGCAAGTGAAATTTCCAACTGTTATTGACCACATATTGTCATTCTGTAGATAATGAACTTTTGCCTCTGGCAGTAACTTTTTAAGAAAAGAAGAAAACAAATCTTTTCCAAGCTTTATGTTTGACACTTTTATTTTTAATTTTAGAACTAATAATTATGCTAGGCAGTTAATTCAGAACAACCTTTGAAAGATAAAATGTAATTTAGATAATCATTTATGTACAGCCAAAGTTCGTTAATATATACCAATGGATATATATCAGATATTTATTTTCAAAATATCAAGATTTTTGATATTTTCATATATACTTGATATTTATTTATCAATTTATCAAGACGTTTCATATTTTCTGCATTTGATATTTATTTTCAAAATATGAATGCGTGCAAGATATTTTTCATATTTTCAGTCGTAATTCATAATATTTCAGTGTAAATTAAATAAATTTTCAACTGTTATTGACTGTGTGAATCTGTAGATAAAAAACTTTTGTCTTTTCTTTATGTGATTTTTTAGCCAAAATAGGAAACAAATATATTTTTCAAGCTTTAGATTTGAAGCTTTTATTTTTAAATGTTGAACTAATAATTATGTGCGACGTAATTAATTCAGAACAACCATTAAGTGTATAAAGCAAATTGTTACTGTTTTCAATTAGTTCATCTTCAATTTTGTTCTAAGTGAAAAAAAAAAAAAGAAAAAGAAAAATGCATTTTTAGAATATTCTTTGATTAAGTTTTCATGTTAAGTGCAATATATTTTAGTTTCTAATCTATATTATGCTTGAAAACATTTATTATCAGCGGTAAGTTGGCTGCTTTGAAAATATCGGATATATATCGAAAATATCGGATATTTTTGATATTTTCGAAAATATCATGATATTTACGAACCCTGTAATCAAACGATCACTTACCTTTGTTATTATGCATTTTATTAATTTTACTAATAATAATCTTAAGTTTTTGTATTAAGTAATAAAGAGTTAAACATAATATAAAACGAAATAAAGGTTTAATAGAAAAATAATCTGCAAACGAGAAAAGGAAATCTGCGCCTCCCGTCTCGAAATTTCTGCTACTGGGTCTTGAGGTTTTTAATTCATAGTCTATTTTTCTTCTCCCATAACATGAAAGTGTCAAAGAAAAAGGAAGGGAAAAGATGGTTTTGATAACGGATTTTGAAGTCACACTGTATTCCTTAAGGCAGTTGTTTGCATATCTTTATTTTTAGTACCATAAAAAAATATCTCATGAAGTTAATCATTTCAAAATGATGTCCAAAGGGAATGCCAAGGTGAAAAAATAACATTTTTAGAAAGAAAACTTGAGCACATAGAAAACAAGTTAAAACTGGTAAGTTTTTCTTGCCAAAATAATTTTCCTACCTAGATTAAATATAATCATTTCTATAAAATTGGCACAGCTTGAGATCAAAAGTTTGGTAAATTATAGAATTTGGTAGATTATAAATCATTGTTTTGTTTGTATATTTTACTTTTTAGTCTTACAAATCCTCCACATTAGAAATATTTGCATGAAAATGTAAATATAGTGGAAGAGTAACTTATTTAAAACAGAATTTTATGTAAATTTTAATACCTGTTATTGAATTTTTAATTCGTAGTACAATTTAGGTAATAAAAGTTTTGATTTATGATTTTTACTTTCTTCTATCTTTACAAGAAAGTATTGGATTCGTGAAAAATTTCGACTTCCGATTTTCGACGGATTTATACGTTTTAGAATGCCCAGAACACGATTTGATGGTTTTTAGAAAATGTCTGTCTGTGAGTCTGTATGTGACAAAAAATTTGTGGGCGCTCTATCTCAAGAACTAATGCACGGAATTTCACAAAACATTATATTTAGTTAGACCTTCATATAAACTGGACCTGATTAGTTTTTGGTGTAAATCGCCCAACAGGTGGCGCTGCTGTGCTGCATTTTTCATGATTCCTGCAAGAGCTGTATTTCAAGAACTATTGCACAGATTTTCATCAAACTTCAGATTTATTTAGTCCTTGACATGAATTGACGTATAAATTAGTGCTGTTTAATTTTTGGTGCAAATCGCTCAACAGGTGGCGCTGCTATGCTGTATTTTTGCGATTTCCGCAATAGCTTTATCTCAAGAACTAATGCTTGGATTTTCAACAAACTTCAGATTCAGGTATACCTTGATATCATTTAGTGCTGCTTATTTTTGGTGTAAATCGCACAATAGGTGGCACTGCTATGCTACATTTTTCAGAATTTCCGCTATAGCTCTATCTCAAGAACTAATGCACGAATTTTCATCCAACTTCAAATTCAGATATACTTTAATATGAATTGATGCTAAATCGTTGTTATTTCTTGTACTATTTAAATGATTTAATTGACGTGATTTATATAGAAGAAAGTTTTGTGATGACCACAACATACTAGTTTCTTTTATGTTCTAAAGCTGGCTGTTATTTCTATTCTGTGATAAAATGGAAATTAAATCATCTGCATGTATACAGATTACAAGAACATTATAAATGAAACTCTATTTAGAATAATTCAATTATTGTTAAATTATATTTCTCCAACTATCTGTTTTCATTCATTCTTGGCTTGAAACTTTATATATTTTTTTAATATTTGGATTTGGTTATTCTTTTCCTTTAGAAAAATTATTTTAGTACACAATATGTGAAATACATCAGAGTCCTTAAAACTAAATTTTTTCTTAGAACTTGAATGCCAACTGTGATTTACATTGTTTAGACCCAAAATAGATGGATATAGTGCCAAACAATTGCCTTTAAAACTTAAAACTTATTAAATAAAGGGTAAAGTTATTTATATATTATCCATGACAGAAAGATATGCAGTCAATAATGGCTCCCATAAAATTGATTATAGTAACCCTTAGCAGCAATTGCTTATTTACTACTGTTGCATAGTATGTAATATGTATTGTAAGCTGTATTTATTGAAAGTATGTATCCATGTTGTGTGCAGTGTGAGATATAAGCATGTAATATCAGGATTTTCAATAGAGTACAAAACTGCAAGAATCTCTCATGCTTTAAAAAAACTCGAGAAGAATTTTTCAGTGTGAGATATTCTTGCGCTATGAAGTGAATTGGCCATGAATGATATTTTCACTTAGTGTTATCATTTTCATCAGTCATGTCCAGTAGGGCTGGATTATTTATCAATATATCGGCAGATATTGATATTTCTTAACTATCGCAATAACAATATCTAAACATTGACTCTGTTGATATATCCCAGTAATATAACAGTGTTAACGAACACTGCAATTACGAACACGAGCACCGAAAAAAATATCGCCAAATAACACAGAACTCAATAAAATAATAATATTTTGCGCTCACCGCCAGAGAACATGAAAAAAAAAAAAATTCTATTCCATTGTCTTCAACCTCCTTTCTCATCCAAAACAGAAAATCTACATCGATAATCTTCCTTTCCGTTGATTATCTGCAATAGAAACTATCCCAATCATTGCAATACACCTATTCCTTCTCAATAAACTTAAAGTTCGTTCGACTCTCTGCGTAATACTGAATAACACTTATCATCCTTTCTCATCTCAACTGTGATTAGTCTCTACACCTATTCCAATAACTCCAGATAATTGATACATTATGAATAATAACGCATGAGCATTGGTTATTCATTGTGCGTTTGATAAGGGTGATCATTGAGTCTATACCTCAGAAGGTAGAATTCTTGGCTTGAAAGCAACCAATGAGAGTCCGCTAAAGTTTCCCCTTATTGCAAAGTTGCAATGAAAGTTGGCGAAAAGCCCAAGGTCAAAGCACTCTTTCACAGTGGTGATTGGTTGTTTTTAAAAAGAGCTTCCTAGTCAGTAATGATTATTCATATTAACTTCTTCTTTGTCGTATTTTTGTTAGAGCGAAGTTTTCTGGAGTGAATTTAATATCTTCTGTATTGATATTTTTCAGCTATGAATATTTATAAAAAAAACAAAACAAAATTTAAATTAGTATAAAACTATTCTCAAGTGTGATTTAAGTATTTATATATTTTATAAAAAGGTTTCAATGTTGTTTTCTTGTAGTAAATAGGTAGAAAGATATAAATACAGGGAACTGCTCTGCTCAACAAACGCAAAACGTTGT
The DNA here is from genome assembly GCA_963932465.1 of Maratus speciosus. Taxonomy (NCBI): domain Eukaryota; kingdom Metazoa; phylum Arthropoda; class Arachnida; order Araneae; family Salticidae; genus Maratus; species Maratus speciosus. Next base: position 143,106,543 of record OZ010798.1, on the reverse strand, counting down.
GACACATTTACAAATTCATTTTTAAACGTAAAGGCACGAAATTGGAAGGCCTTGATTTTGGAAGCGATTTAGAAACGAACTGTGTTTTCCATTTTTTGATAAATAAATTACCTATCGAGTTAAGCAATTTTGATCACGTGAAAAAGACATTTTTCACCCTTTCTTGAGTGGTTATTCTTCTTTCGCGCGGAAATTTCGTTCAAAACGCGCCCTTTGACACTATTTTCTGAAAGATCTATTGCGCTTGCAAAAAAAAAAAAAAAAAAAAAAAAAAAAAAAAAATGGAAAAAACTGAAAAGAAAACCAGTTTGATTACATAGTTTCTGAACAACACCTGCTAGTTTCATGCATTTCCTAACAAAAATAAATTAAAACTTATGTCATAAAGTTGCCCTTTTGTATTTAAGAACAGCCAAGAATGAATTGATTCTTTAGAGAAAGATTGAAGAGCAACATTTCTGTTGCATCTATCATCCACTGAAACCTATTTAATAACAAGTATATTAGCACCACATGTGTCATTAAATTAATTTTAGTTTTTTCTAGAGTTTCCTCTTTTCCTGTTTAATTAAAATAAAATCGTCAACGTCCTAAATTTAAGAATGTTCTATTTTAGTTTGTATTTTATAATTTTGTCAGTTATTCGCAAAGTACTTCAATACTTAAAATGTCGCTGATAAATAATGCATAGAGTAGGAAGAATAGGAAACATACTGTTTTTGAAGGAAAATACTTTGCAACAAATGGTATACGTGTAAACAGATATCAAACATTGGTTTCATTTCTAAAATATTTTTTTTAAAAAATATATATACTTATTTTAATGTTGCTGCGTGAACATATAGGTATAAGACATTGAGTTGTTGTTCCCTACATCTGTTTTTACTTAAATTGCTGCTATTATACCATTTATGTTTCGAAATTAGCAAAATTTCTATTATTGTACAATTTAAGGTAGTTATCGCGATATATCACAAATATCAATATTAACTCGTTGATATATTGCGATATTAAATTTCTTATATCGTCCAGCCCTAATGTCCAGTCAAACTACTAATAACGAGTTCACGAATTTTCACCACTCTGCAAATTCCCTTTACAGATATTATATAACTTAAGTACATACTGTTAATTCACTTTTACTGCTTAACCAACTGGCACTTTTAACTCTATTCTTCTAGATAGGGTAGGAATCAATTTCTATGAGTCTTATTATTTTATGAGATAGTCAAAGTCGAGCAATAACACACAAAGGCAAATATACAAGAAAAGTTATTTAAAGTTTCTTCAGGCATAATGTTTGCAGAAAGTTTTATTGAAAAAGAAGTTACAAAAGTCAATCTTCTTGCAGTGGCATAGTTTTTTTCTGACAAAATATGCTGAGTCTTATCCTAGCACTGCCACTGTTTAAATATCTTGAGCACCCAAAACAGAATATAAATAAATATACTAACTGACACAAGAAAAAGCATAGAGAAAAACGGAAAAAAAAATCAGGGATATTTCTTTTTATAGATAAGCAGGACTTTATTTCTGCTCAGGTCCATATAAAGCTTGGACCTAGGGCTTCACAATTTCAGAGGCACCAAATTGCCTTATCACACTTTAAAATCGGCCATATTAGATCTATTATAATTATTATTTCCAAACTGAAAGATTTATTATAAACTTTTTATTAAATATTATTTATAAATTTCTAAACTGCGTAGAAATGTGAGAAAGTTATTATCTTTAATATGTACGGTATTGTACAACTGGTAAGTAGATGAGAATGGGAAAATTCATATTGGGCCTTAAATAAATAAGCTGACTTTTGGAACGTTGAGAGAAAGGAGAATCTTAGTAGTGATTTTGAAAGAGTAAGGTAAAAGTGACAAAATAATAACACTTACTGAAGGATAATTAGCTGTAGCAGAGCAAAAGAAATCTGAAAATTATGGCTTGAACTTTTGCTCAACCCAATACTTTTTTGAATATTGTCTTTTGTGTGATGTATATACATATTCACAAATTAGTGCGTTATTGAATGGTATTTCATTTAGGTTATTGCTGAACTACAGCAAGTAAAAGAAGAATGAGCTCATGATAAAATAAATTTTGAGACAGAAAAATGTGAACTGGAATCTAAAATTGACAAATATAAAGAACAATGTACTGAACTTCAGAGTGAAAATAAAAGACTTCAGGGGGAATATGAAAAACACGAGAGTGAAAACGAAAAACTTCAGAGTGAAAATAAAAGACTTCAGAAGTATTTTCAAGAATTTGAGTCAGAAAATATAAATGTAGAAGAAAGGAGTCAGATAAAATCTTTATAACACTGACTTAGAGTCAAATAACTGAGGTAAGAGAATTAGTACTATTTCTGCTTAACAGATTTTTTCTAATAGATTTTTATTTACAAAAAGAATATTGGTAAAAAAGTATCAAATCAGACATTCCTTTTTAATACAGTGAAGGTATTTATAAAATATCACGTGTATGCAAAAATTCTTTGTTTTTTAAAATTTAGAAATTTTATTATTTCTAATTAAGTCCCCTTAATGCAAATAATGTAATCTACAATGACTAAAAACTTTTATTTTATTTTACTTATACAGTAGAGTGCCGATTATCGGAACTCCAATTAACCGAACTTCCAATTATCCAAACAGCCTATTTCTCTCAAAAAAAAATTTAACCGAACTTCCATTTATCCGAACAGCCTATTTCTCTCAAACCATTTTTTTTTTCCTGATGATGAGATTGTGGATGAGATTTAAGAGGAAAAAAAAAATTGATGAAATGAAAACGAATGCTCTGAAAATAACCCAGGTCCACACACAACGAAGCCTTTGAATATGTTTGGAAACAGCTATGAAATGGCTCGAACGGCAGAAGAACTCTGATCCTATTCAAATAACGTACTTAAGAAAAATGAGAGATATGGCAGGATTGGAAAGACGTCTTCTTTGAAGCAAGCAACAATCAAAAGCTTTTTTGCTTAAATTATAATCTCTGGAGTAGGGATTGACCGAATACTGAATAGTCGATTCGGTGATTCGGCATGTAAACCGAATATTCGGCTTCGGCCGAATACTTAAAAGCATTCGGCCGAATAGTTGCAGATAAGTATTTTATTAGAAGTAGAAGAATTCTCTTTTACTTAAAAGTAGAATAAGCTAAATGATGAGTTTCAATATTACGCGCGTGAGTTCAGAGTTCAGCTGCACTACAAAAAACAAGTCAAAGGCCATTTTTAATTAAAAAAAAACTTTTTCCTTCCTAAAATAGTCGGCATAAGGATGAAATCAAAACAACTGTCTACAATAGAGGGGAAAAAAAGAAAGGAAGATGGAGATTTTTCCCTTATCATTTAATTTTAATTACTTCTACATTAGTTTCTTTCAAATTTATTTAATGTGTACTTTCTTTAATATACTTATACAGTAGACTCCCTTAAATCCGCGACCCTAAAATCCGCGAACGCCTAAAATCCGCGTATTTTTTTCAGATGTAAACAATGAAATTTACAGTTAAGTTGCAGGAACAAAATTCAAGATGGTGCCGAAATCAGCGCCTACCGCAGTTTTTTTTTTTTACTAAATTTTTTGTTAATCATTCTCTTTTGGCTATTACAGCTTGTTTATTACTAAAAAAATTTACATTAATTTGGATTTTGATATAAATTAGCATATCTATATCAAAACTTCCAGGGTTCGAAATGGAAAAATCCACGAACCGGAACGCTATTTTAAAATTATTTTTCGCGGAATTTTTTTTTTTTTTAAATTATAAACAAATTGATTTCTAAACATACAAAGCAGTATAAGAAAAGCATTCAAGACTCTAAATAACAATGAAAAAAGTTACAGTGAGTGCAATAAGCTATATATACTGATAATAGCATTAACACTGTTCTCCTTGCTATCACTAGATGGCAGCATAGGACTTTTGGAATCCAATTTAATCGATTTCATTCGTAATAATTTAATATATTTTTTAATTTTTATTAATTACTTACCTTTAAACTAATAAATTTATTATTTTACTTATTTGAATGTTTCACTTTATTGTAAGCATTCATTATAATTTCCCTTGCTTAACTACCAATGAAATTAATGTTTCAAAAATGTAAACAAATCAATGACCAGAAATCCGCACAACCTCTGGTCCCAAGCTGTGCGGATTTGAGGGAGTCTACTGTACTACACACATGAAATAAGCATATCAGCAGGGGCGGATTTATGAAGTGAGGGGCCCCTGTCACTGGAACTTTTTGGGGCCCTTCGATCTTACAAAATTGGGTATATTTATGAGTTGAAAATAATAGATATCCAAAACTTAATAGCAATAATTACTTACAAATTAATTAAAATATATTGAAATCGTTAAGGATTAATTACACAAAATTCATTTTATATTCAAATTACATCAGATTATTTTACATGAACTTAAATGCTGTGACGGATAAATGTGTTAAAATTATGTATCTTATTTTCCTTTCCATTTTTTAAAAACATAAAATGATAATTCAAACCAAGGTAAATCAGAAACTAAGGAAACAGTATTTTAGTATATGCTGAGCTATAACTAAAAACATCTTTTTTCTGATTTTCATTTTTGGTTCATGTTTTAATAAAATAATTTCAGAAATCAAATAAATTTATCAATTATATTCAAATTAAATTATATTTTTCTCCTTTTCGTTACACAACTGGTTTCAAAGAATGTCAAATGCTTTATGGAATTAAAAAGAATTCGAAGCTCCACGAGTTGTTTTATAATCATCTGCACTGAATTTTTATATGTAAATATATTTTTAAAACACCAATTTAATTAACTAATCTGTATATAGGTTTGTAATTGCGTGTGCCTTAATAGAGAATGCTATAAAAAATGGCCCCAAAAATGTAAAAGTGGCACTTCCACAACTGCGATTAGCGAAACAGAAACATCTGCTAAAATAGAAAAAATTCCTGCCGGTTCGGCCTACAGGCACAGGTAGATTTCGAAGTTAAGTACTAATTTCACCAACAAAAACTAAATCAAAATTAGAGATAAACCCAGTTTAACAATTTTATCTGGCCGCTTTTGACGAGTTTTTAATTCCATTTAATATAATTTTTTCTTCAACCCCTATTTTTTTTTGTCTTTTGCTGTAAGAGTTGGTCCTATCAAAAAGTTGTCAATGTAAAGGTTGTAGATAAGGTTAAGAAGATTTATAATAAATTTAAGTGGATTTGATATCTTGTGAATTGACGAAGTTATGATTTTCTTTTCTTCCTAAAACCCTATTTTTTTCGCCCTTTGAGCCCATTTTTTATGATATCAAAACTCTGTCATATACATAAATTTTTGGTCCTTTTCCTAGAAGTAATACTAACTTTAAACTGATTTGATATATACAATTAAGAAGTTATGGGGTTTTTTCGGTTTTCACAAAACTCCTCCCTATTTCCATCCCCTTGATCCGATTTTGCTCATTAACGAACTTGACCGAGATTTTCTGCCGCTTGATTTTATGTAAAAGTTTGGAAGAGATTTGTGCAGAATTATGCAAGCTATCGAGTCCACAAAAAAGTGATATATATATAATTTTGAACTGTGGGTGGTTTGGGGTTCTAGGAATCATGATCGGCATAGATCTGCAAAAATGTTTCAGAAATTTCAACATAGGGGAGAATGTAATAGGTAGTATTTCTTACGAAACCTACCTAAAATTCATATTGAGGAAAATTATGGGGACATTGTCTTTGACAATCTTGATATATTTGATTGTCGGGTGTCATTTTTTATCTCGATATAGAGAATTTGTTGAGAGGAAAAAAATATGAAAACTTACGATGTAATAATAAACTATTTATTACTACCTGACTCGCTCGGCGTTGCCCAGGCCGTAAAAAAAACTTAAATAAAAATCAAATTTGTATGATTTTATATCTTCAGAAAATTGGGACCCCCAATGCCTACAGCATCATAGAGTGTTTCAAAAGAACTTAGTTTCCGGGGATCCAATACCTTCGGCAGTGTCTAGTGCATTCCCAACAAACCTCTTTCTGAACGAACCTGTGACCTGGTCCCCCCCTTGCCTACAGCAGCGTGTAGCGGGACTGCTCCGCATGCGCCGAAGATAATCAAAAAACAAGTTGAAAGAGCCAAACTTCGTATTAATTGGGCCCAAAGAACCCGATCTGAGAATACCTCCCCTGGCGGTGGAAGATGGAACTAAAATCTGAAAAACTAAATTGAATGAACCAATTTCTGTTGAAATCGAACTCATAGAAACCGAGAAAAGACTGTGCCGCTAATGTTCGAAAATTGTGGTAACAGAAGTCCAAGATAAACTTTCATAATGCAGAAAGTAGCAGAATTGTAAACTAAGCTGAATGAACCAATTCCCGTTGAAATCGGGGCGATAGAACCTGAGGAAGGAATGCGCTCCCAAATGGTGGAAAGTCCTCCCTCTTCGATAAATTTAACGAATTACCTACGAGGGTTGGCGAAAAACCGGGTTTAAAAACCTAAACCAAAACAGGCTTTTTTGTTTAAACTGGGTTTTTTTTTTAAATATCCTTTTCCTATAACATATACATGCATATTTATTAATAAAAAAAAAACATTGTTGGATATATAAGTAATATAACATCATTTAAAATAATTTAAATTAAATAATTACAGTCAGTTATGTAGAAAATTGAAATCATTTCAAATTTAAACATTATTAGTAAAGTAACAGCTATGTCTTATGTTCCAAGAATAAAATGCTCTACATAGTGATACACTGATACCTTGAAAATCTTAATAAACAATCTTTTGATTACTATTACCAATAAATAAATAAATGATGTAGTTTCATGAATATAATACACTTTCCCATGGCTATTCACAAAAAATTTCTTTGAAATACTTGTTATCAGGGATGTCCGATTTTTCTGTTTTCTGTCTACATGGGCAATTATAATCTTTTATTGAAAATAAAGAATTTTATAAGGAATTCCTAAAATGATTTGACATTTAGCAGTTGAGTCTTTACATCTTTCAAGAAGTTTTGTGTATTGTCATTTGACACTTCTCTTCTGAAACTCCCAGTAAAAAAAAAAAAAAAAAAAAAAAAAAAAGACAGTAAAATAAGCAGAAACACCTATTTACTAGCTGTTCACATACTGAAAATATTGATCTTAAAATGAACAGTAGTTTTATAAAAGTTGTCATCCAATACAACATTTAAACAGCCGCTAGGATTTTTTTTTCTAAGTTATAATACACATTACTTTCAAATCACAAACTAAAAATAAATAATGTATATTTTTAGGCATTTTTCATGAAACTTTCCTTTGTTACATCTCAAGCAAGCCTTATTTCAATCCCCCCCCCCCCCATTTTCTTGTTAGATTCAAAGTGATGGTTTTGATTCTATTATAGAGGATTTAAATGGATTTTGTTGCATATTTTATTTAAAAGTAAACTGCTGCATATTCAATAGAATTTGAATTTAAAAATTTTAAATCAGAAACTAACTTATTTTCCTTTTTTTTTTTGCTATCCAATTTTTTTGTGTAATTATGATTATAGGAGCCAAGACCAATAAAGGATTTTCACTATCTAGACTGTAGTTTTTTTTTTTTTTTTTTTTTTTTTTTCAGTGAAACTAGTTTGCTGAACATTTAATATTTTTTTTTCTTGAGCCAATCATTACTTCACAAACATAAATAAATTCATCTGCAAGAAAGTATCTCTAGTATGGTTAACTTTTTTACATAATATTAATAATATGAGGTTGTTGAAGAATTTTTTCTATTCAAATACTTCTTGTAATTTTGCTTTTTGTGTGATAACTCCGAATCAACATTTTTGGACATTAGATTTAGCAAGTAACGGAAAAAATCGAATTTTAATATTGAAATATTATAACTAGCACCCAATTTTTCAGTGCTCTCTTAATTTGACTTCATATCTTCAGTTTCTTTTTTATTCTTAAAGGATAATCTCCCCAATCAGGAAAATTTTCTTTTACAGCTTGACTGAAATCTTAAAGATCATTTTATATTATTAATTGCTGTAAATAATCAACATTTTCTCAAATGAAAATATTTTATGCTAAATATTGAATATTTTAAATCTATTTTATGTTTACTAAATTCACATGCTTTAAGTTATCTTTTTAGAGCCCCAGATATGTTCATCAACACATGCAAATTTTCATTCTACATGCATACAAACATGACCTAGACTCACTATATCTCATGTTGACTGCTGAGATATTGTTAAAAGTAGAAATTGTTTATAACCAACAATTTGAAACATTTAAATTATGAAAATAAGAAGAAAATATTATAGTATTAGATTTACTCTAAAAAAGCCAATTGATTTTTTAGAGAAAAAAATCAGTAAAAAAAAACACGGTTTAAACCACGGTTAAAACCAATTGGTTTAAACCATGCCAAACCTGTGCAACATTAAACCAATATTTAATTTACGTATGAAATTCCCTCCCCCTCTCTCAACAGTTAACCACTTACCTTTAACAATAGCGCTATTTTTAATCTGTGGCTGTAGTGAGTAAACGTAAGTTGATGCAGAAAAAGAAAATTAATATTCGAAATAGCTGGTAGCAAGGGTATAAGGAAATATTTTAGTAGTTTATAAAGTAGCCGGAGGGTCCTAGAACTATGTTAAATAAAACTATAAGAGAATCGGATAATTTTTAAAGAAGCTGCATCAAGGGCCCCAAGAAGGCGATTAATATTTACAATTGATCGTAGCTGAAGTCTGATAAATTTTTTTGACCTTCATGTATTAGCTGAAGCACCTAAGAAGTTGTTAACAAAAAAAGTTAGTGAATTGGACTCTTTTTAAGGGAGCTATAATAGGGAGCCAAAAGGTGTCAATTGATAGTTGAAAGCAGAGTCCTAAGATGAAAACATTTTAAAAGGCCCTAGTACTTAGCTCGTTAATCTTCAATTAATCGAAATTAAGCATAGGGTATGAATTAATCATTAGAATAAAAATTTAAAGAATAGCACAAAAAATAGGGGAAAATTCCTTAAAAAGGGCACTAGAGCCCTAATAAAAATATGAGGGTAGCTGGAGGTCCTCAGAAATTGTTAGAAAAAAAGCTAGTAAATTAGATTATTTTCAAGGGTGCCATAATAGGGGGCTCAAAAGGGTCCAACTGATAGTTGAGAGCAGTGCCCTGAGATAAAAACATGTTAAAAGGTTCTATTAGTTAGCCCTTTAGATCTGTAATTAGTCAAAATTTCGCATAGGGTATGAATTAATCATTTGAATAAAACTTTAAAGAAATGCGAAAAAATTGGGGAAATGCTTAAAAAAGGGCCGCAGTGCTCCAATAAATATATGAGCATGTTGACTCGGAGAGAGGAGTCCAAGACTCAATTGGAAAGTTATGTATTGAGAGGGTGACATAATTAGCGGGTGAATAATGCATGGGGCTCGGCACCAGGCCCTGGGAAGTCAGGGCCTTAACTGGAATGTAGAAACGGTGTAATAACTAAATGGATAAAGTTCCCCCAAAACAAAGATCGAATTAAAAGGAGCAATTTATTAACAATGTAGGGCACAAAAACTTCAAGAGACCATGTACCAGGTCCCAGGGGACCAGGGTCTTATCTGGGATTTAGTTGGGTATAAGAAACATTTTTAGTACTTTATAAAGTAGCCGCAGGATCCAAGAACTATGTAAACAAAAAGTTCAAGCGAATTGGACTATTTTTAAAGAAGATGCATGAAGGGCCCCAAGAAGGCAATTAATATTCAAAATTGGTGGTAGCTGAAGTCTAAGAATTTTTTTCGTCGTTCATGTAGTAGCTGGAGGACCTAAGAAGTTATTAGAATAAAAAAAAAAAAATCTGGTGAATTGGACAGTTTTTAAAGAAGCTATAATAGGAAACCCAAAAGAGGACATATGATAGTTGAGAACAAGGCTCTAAAATGAAAACATGTTTAAAGGTCCTATTACTTAGATCTTCGATTCGGCGAAATTAATCACAGGGTTTGAAATTATCATTAGAATCAGGGGCGTAGCTACCGTGGAGCAGTTGGAGCAAACTGCTCCAGGCGCACGAATCCAAGGGCGCAAAATTAGAAAAAGTGAAATAAAGATTTCTTAAAATATTTGCATATTTTTTCATTATTAAGTCAGACATTGTAGATGAATCTTGTTACAATCAGCGTATTCTTATGATATTTTACCTTGTGTTTAACCTCAACTTTTTCAATTTAAAACATGTTTTCATACACAGTTGAAAGAAATGACTTCTATTCAGGAAGTTTTAATTTTAATTCGTACCATATTGCAGCCTCAAGTAACTTCTCCAACACCGTTTCAGCTTGCCTGATTTTTTTCTGTAATTTTTCCATAGACGACTGTTGAAGATTTCAGATCTTAAAGTAACCAATACTTATTTAATAGGGCTCTCATCGGTCACTTTACTGGCTACCACTATTTCCAAACAATAATCTTTCTGATACATTTCTATTAAAAATGGTTTGGAAATTTATCATGATGATTACTATACGGAAATAATGGTAGACAAAGAATTCACCGCTGAGAAACCTATATGTACGATGTAACAGTAGTAATTTACGACAATTATTTTAGGATTTGGAGAAAAAAAATAGTCTGACAAGTTCAAAAAAATTATTGACCATTTTGCAGACAAAAACCAAAAAAACAAAAATTTTGAAGGTTTTTTTTTTTTTTTTTTTTTGTGGAAACTAAACATGCATCAATACAGATTACAAAACAATAATAAGAGCCGGATTTAAACATATTCCACATCAGCCCACGGCGACAAAATTTAGACCGGGGGGGGGGGGGGGGGGGGATAAGGGAGAAGCAGCAACTTAAATTTTGTGCGTATTATTTTTAGATTTATATTGCAACAAATATTGCAAATATATTGCAAAATATAGAGAGAAAATATTGAAAATGTTAAGGGTGTTCTCAAATCCAAAAGGGCAACTTTCTGACATAAGTTTTAATTTATTTTTGTTCGAAAATGCATGAAACTAGCTGGTGTTGTTGTTCAGAAACTATGTCATTGAGCTGTTTCTTCCATTTTTTTGCAAACGCAATAGCTCTTTCAGAAAATAGTGTCAAAATGGGCGTTTTGAACCGAATTTCGGCGCGAAGGAGAAAAGTGACTCAAGAGCGGGTGAAAAACGTGTTTGTCACGTGATCAAAATTCCTTATAACTCAATAGGTAATTGATGGATCAAAAAATGGGAAAAACAGTTCAATTCTAAATCGCTTCCAAGGCCATGCTTTCCAATTTTATACCTTTCCGTTAAGTAATGAATTTGTAAATGTGTCAAAACGTTTTTCGCTTGTTGAGCAGAGCAGTTAAGAACAGCCTTAAATGCAGAATCGATAAGCTTCAAAAAGAGAGAAAAGTTATGTACCAAATTCAGTGTTCCTTAGGGCCTGATTATAGCTTATGCAAAATTACACCACCTTTTTTCTAACAGTATTTTCCCGCATTAAACCTTATTTAATCGCAGAATTTTTGGATTAAATAAGGCAGACTGGCCCGTCGGTGCGCCCTAAACCAGGTAAAGCTGCTCCCTCCCTCAGGTGAAGGTAATAGTTTTAAAATTTGCTATAAGCATTAGATATAAAAAGTCTTAAATCATTTAATAATTTTAAAAAATCACTTTTTGAAGCATTTTACATTAATGATTTTTATTTCCCTTTGCAAGGCAAAATAAGTTATTGTTTTTCCTTGCTTCAGAGGACCATTTAAATCTTTTAAAACCTAACGTATATATTCTGTAATTTTCTCTGTGACCAATAGCACTAAGCACTAGAACCTTTTAACATGTTTGCATCTTAGGGCCCTGCTCTCAACTATCATTTGGCCCCTTTCGGACCTCCTGTTATATCTCCCTTAAAATTGGTCTGATTCACTAACTTTTCTTTCTAACAACATCTTAGGAAATCCAGCTACTACACGAACGACGAAAATATTTTTTATGCTACTACCAAATTTGAATATTAATCGACTTCTTGGGGCCCTTGGTGCAGCTTCTTTAAAAATGATCCGATTCTCTTGCAAATTTCTTTAACGTAGTTCTAGCGTACTTTGGCTACTATATAAAATACTAAACAATTTCCTTATGCCCAGGTACATTCCAGTTGAGACCCTGGAACACTGGGGCTTGGTACAGGGCCATTTGAAGTTTTTGTGCCCTAAATTGTTATTGCCTCCTTTTAATCCGATCTTCGTTTTAGGAGCTCTTTTTCCATTTAGTTTTTCTTCCGTTTCTACATTTCAATTAAGACACTGGCTCCCTAGGGTAATTTTTTGTGCGCCATGCATTTTTCACCACCTAATTGTGTCACACTCTCATTGCATAACTTCAAAATTGAGTCTTGGACTTCTCTTCCCGAGCTAACACTTTCACACTTTTATATTGACCCTAGGGCTCTTTTTTTAAGAATTTCTTAGAAAAAAAATTCTAATGATTAATTCTTATACCCTATACTTAATTTCGTTTAATTGAAAATCTAAAGCGCTAAGTACTAGAAATTTTTAACTTGTTATCATCTTAGGTCTTGCTCTCAATTATCAGTTGGCTCCTTTTGATCCTCTTATTATAGCTCCCTTACAAATAGTCCGATTCACTAGGAGTTTTTTACCTAACAACTTCTTAGGTCCTCCAGCTACTACATGAATAACAAAAAAACTACTCACATTTCAGCTACTACCAATTTTGAATATTAATCGCCTTCTTAGGGTCCTTGGTACAGTTTCTTTAAAAATTATCTGATTGTCTTGCAATTTTCTTTAGAACTTACTTTATAAAGTACTAAAAAATTTTCTTATACTCCAGCTACCACCTTTTTCGACTATTAATCTTCTTTTTCGTCATCAACTTACGTTTACTCACCACAGTCGTGAATTAAAATTCGCGCTACTGTTAAAGGTAAGTGGTTAACTTTAGAGGGGGTGGGATTTCATCCATAAATTAAATAACGCGTTAATGTTAAAGGTAATTCGTTAAATTCGTAAAACAGGGGGTCGTTCGTAAAACAGGGGGTGGGGACGACAAGCACCTTCCACTGCTTGGGGGTGCAATCTTTCATCGGGCTCTAGGGACTTGATTTGAACGGGAATTGATTCATTAAACCTAGATTACGATTCAGCTACTTTCTGTATTATGAAAGTTTGTCTTAAGACTTCGGTTACCAACATTTTCGAACATTAATGGTGCATTCTTTTCTCGGGTTTAATGTGCCCGATTTCAACGGTAATTGTATAATTAAACTTAGCTTACTATTCAGCTACTTTCTGCATTATGAACGTTTATCTTAGACTTCTATTACCACCATTTTCGAATATTAACGGCGCATTCTTTTCTCGGTTGTTATGGACTATATTTCAACGGAAATTGGTCCATTCAACTTAGCTAACGATTTTTTTAAAGATCCAGCGCCAGGATTCGCATTATTATCTCGGGTTCTATGGGCTCGATTACTACGGTGTTTGACTCACTCATCTTGGATTTGATTGTCTCCGACGCGTACGGAACACTCCTGGTATACACTGCCTTTAGTAGCGGGGATCCAGGCCACAGGTTTGTTCAGAAAGAGGTTTGTCGGAAACACACTAGACGCTGCCAAAGGCAGTGGGCCACCCCTAAAACCAGGTTCATTTGAACTACTTTCAGAACTTATAAAATCATACAAACTCGAGTTTTGCTTACGTTATTATAATGGGACCAGGGAACGCCGGGCGGGTCAGCTAGTTACATATATATATATAAGTAACTTCAAAACAAAATTACGCAGAACTTTTTTTGAGAGAGAAGAGGGCGCACAAACTTTATTTGCTCCAGGGCGCTGAATATGTAGCTACGCCACTGATTAGAATACAATTTTAAAGAAATGTGCAAAAAATGGGGGGGGGGGGTGCTTTAAAAAGGGCCTTAGGGTCCCAGTCCCAATAAAAATATGAGAGTGTTGGCCCAGGGGCAGGAGCCAAGAATCAACTTTAAAGCTATGCATTGAGAGGGTGACACAATTAGAGAGTGAAAAATGCATGGCGTAATAAATAAATTTGAAAATAAGTAAATTTAAAAAGGGAACCAAAAACGAATGTATTAAAAGTGGCAATTTATTAACAATTTAGTGCCAAAAACTTCCAGAGCTTTGTACCAGGTCCAGGAGCTTACCTGAAATGTGGAAAGGGGGGATAACTAAATGGAGAAAGGGCCCCAAAAACGAAGAAGATCGGGTAAAAAAGAGGCATTAAAAATTTGAAAGGCCCAGGGGCCCGGGTCTTAAAAAAATAAAAAATCTTATCCTTGGTGCATCAGGAAATGGCTTAGATTAGCCTCACCCAAATTTTCAGACATCTAGATTAGGTGGCATTACAGGCGTGGTAGATTTTGCCAGGCGTCACACACAACAGAGCGAAACTTTCTTTTATTAGTATAAATAATCAGTAACAAAGGAAAATACATTTAAAATATCAGCTTTATGAAAGCTGCAGATCAAGTGTGGGGGCCCCCAAAATTAGGGGCCCCAGGTTGTGGCCCATGATTTAATCAGGCCCTCAATCTGTATAATTAAATCGTCATAGAATGTCTCTAACAGGGTTCCTTTTGGCTCAGACCCAAGTTTCCTTTGAATCACACCTCATCCCTCCACAACCGATCTTTGTCCTGATAATAAATAACGGAAAAATAATAATAAATAGCTAAAGCAATTCTGGTAGTAACAAATAATAGAAAAATTTCTATTTATTACATGAAAATGATGTAATATTAACTGAAAAATTAAAAAAAGACACATTTCTCGTTGAACTCAAAAAAAGATTTGGGGGCCCTTGTGATGCGGGGCCCCTCGCGATTGCGACCCCTTAAATCCGCCCCTGCACATCAGAGTTCATCTCTGTATGTCTAAGGTGTATATTAAAGAAAATACACACATCAAATAAGTATAAGTATACCCCATGCCTATCTTATAGCTTTTATAACCATTAAATTAAAATCTCTCAAATTTGTTATCTTCATCACCACAATGTTAAAATATTAATCAAAATATAAATATCTATCAATAATTTGACAGAAAATGGTTAAATGTACAATTTGATATACCTTTTGTATTTGAGAACATTCCTATTCAATATGTTTATAATTAGACTTAGGCAATCAGTAAATCAGCTTAATAACAACATTGTTTCTTTTTATTTGAATGAACTTTTGTTTTTCTGACAATTCTTATTCTTAATAATAGCCTGTATAATTTAATACTTTCAGAGGTTACTTCTGGTACTGACTAGTGATAAAATAATAAAAAAAATAAGTGATGGTTTAATGAATTTATGAGAACTGAATTAAATTATTCAGAATTTAATTTTAGTTTATTAAAAAAGCTAATATATGCAAAAATATGTATTAAATTTTTTTAAGTATTCGGTTGCCGAATACCGAATATTCGGTGTACACTTCGATCGAAGCTTCGGTATTCGGCAATATTGCTGCTTCGGTCAATCCCTACTCTGCAGTACAGAAAAGGATAAAAGAAAAAAAAAATTAAATGATAAAAAAGTAAAAAAACTGTTTTTAAACACGCTAGCTCTAACTAGTGCTATCAGTCCTAAGCCTGGATAAAGTGTGAAGGTTTTAGAATAGTCAAGAACATCCCTTAAATTGTCAGTCCATTTATCCGAACTAGCGCCGGCCCCGATTCGTTTGGATAATCGGCGCTCTACTGTAATATTGTTTTCATTATTCTAATCCCTATGACAGAAAATTATACTTTCGGTGACAAACTTCATTAACATCAAACTCTTTCTGGATGAATGATATTCAAAATCAAGAATGAGAAGGAACAAATTGCGAAAAAAGACACAAATATTTGTTTTCCTTTTGCACTTTTTCCCAATATTTAGAAATTTCTCTTTCTCAGAGGAAGCAAAAATTTCAAATTTTAAATAAGTAACATAGAAATGAAAGAAATTGCTTTTTTATATAAAAAAAAACTATATTCAACACAGTAGACTCCCTTAAATCCGCAACACTAAAATCCGCGTATTTTTTCAGATGTAAACAATGAAATTTACAGTTAAGTTGCAGGAACAAAATCCAAGATGGCGCCGAAATCGGCGACTACCGCAATGTGTTTTGTACTAAATTTTTTGTTAATCATTCTCTTTTGGCTATTACAGCTGATTTATTACTGAATAAATTTACATTACTTTTAATTTTGATATAAATTAGCATATCTATATAAAAAATTCCAGGGTTTGAAAGGGAAAAATCCACGAACCGGAATGCAATTTTAAAATTATTGTTTGCGGATTTTTTTTTTTTTTTAATTATAGACAAATTTATTTCTAAGCATACAAAGCAGTATAAGAAAAGCATTCAAGACTCTAAATAACAATGAAAAAAGTTACAGAGAGTGCAATAAGCTACGTATCGATTTTACAATCGCTTGACCACTAGATGGCAGCACAGGATGTTTGGAATCGAATTGAATCGATTTCATCCCTAATAATTTGATATTTTTCTAAATTTTTATTTTCAGGGATGAGAATTGCAAAAAAGCAAAAAGACTGAAACCACACGCAAACAAAAAATTGTACCACATTTTGTCCATGAAAGATACTTTGAGAAATAAAACCAGGGTCTGATTTCTGGGCAAATGGAGACAAGCGCACAAGCCTGTATACTACATTACAGGAGTGAAAATAGCCAAATTACACACAGCTCTTAAAACACTGAGTGTAGGTCATATGAAATGCTCGACTTATCAGAATCATGACCGCTCCTGAAAATGAAATAATTTAATTAAGAATAGAGTTTTTGTGTGTAATAATTTTAATAAATGTTTTAGCAACAAATATGAAAAACTTAGTGAAAATCACAATGGTTAATTATTTTTGGTCACACGGGCTAATTGGAACAGGACCTACAGCCAGCTTAATGTGAATTCTGAATCTTGATGCTTTTCCGCAACCTTTTGACGAAATTTGCCATTTTTATAGCGATCTTTGGACGAAATTTGCCGTTTATTTGCGATCTTCTGACGATATTTGTAGTTTTTTGCGATCTTTTGGTGACATTTACCGCTTTTTTGCGATCTTTTGGTGACATTTACCGCTTTTTTGCGATCTTTTGACGAAATTTGCCGTTTTTACATCACCTTTGAATGTTCCTTCGAAAAACGGAATCGATAGAAAAGTGAAAATTTCGGAAAATAACAAAATTTTGCAGGAGAAAAAATACAGAATCCTCGGAAAAAAAGCGGAAATTCCCTGAAATAACAAAAAAGCGGAAATCCGCCAAAAGACGGAAAATTCTCATCCCTGTATTTTACATAATTATTTTAGTAATTACTTACTATTAAACTAATAAATTATTTTAATATTTTACTTATTTTAATGTTTGCCTTTATTATAAGTATTCATTATAATTTCCCTTGCTTAACTACCAATCAAATTAATGTTTCAAAAATGTAAACAAATCAATGACCAGAAATCCACAAAATTCTAAAATCCGCATAACCTCTGGTCTCAAGCTGTGCGGGTTTGAGGGAGTCTACTGTACAGGGTTGGCAAGTTTCTGCCAGAGTGGTTAAAACCAGCAGTTATAACCAGTTAGAAACTCCAGCAGAAACTAGTTTCTGCCAGTAAGTGGCAAAAACTGGTAGAAACTAAGAAATAATATTAATAAGAACTTTAATGTACAAAGATTCATAATTCACACATGTATTTGATATGTAAACAATTAACTTAAAAATTAAAATTAAAGATTATGAATGTTATTCAAAGTTGTAAAAGAGTTTCAAAATGATCATATAAATATACTTTGTTTATATAATAATAGGCACTAATTTTCTTTCACTTGAAAAACAGAAATTTTCAATGGTAGCCTGATGCTGTACAAGTTTAACTATTTTATATTGTTGTTTAGAGTTGAATTTTTATTTATAAGTAAAAAAAGAAATTTACAAAAAAATCTGTGATATTTTAACAAATGTATTTTTCAGAGTATTTTTAAATAAATAATGCAATGCAATAACTTAAAGATTACGATTCTTGTGAAAATATATAAGTAAATAATTGAAACACAATAAATAACAGAAAAGAAAATTAATGAAATATCTTGTACAATTATTTTACAATATTGAAAGAACAAAATTGCCACTCAAATAT
Organism: Maratus speciosus; assembly: GCA_963932465.1. Classification (NCBI taxonomy): domain Eukaryota; kingdom Metazoa; phylum Arthropoda; class Arachnida; order Araneae; family Salticidae; genus Maratus; species Maratus speciosus. The sequence continues at coordinate 143,088,373 of OZ010798.1, read as the reverse complement.
ACTATTATTACTTTTTCCACAGAACATTCCATAGCATAGGACAAAATTTTGCTAATCTTCCCGAACACACTGTTTCTTAATTTGTTTTGAATGAAAGAAAAGTTTGAAAATATTCTTTCAAGACTATCATTACTTGCTGGCAATGTCATTTTTGAGGATGCAAAATTTGAAAAATCCTCATTTTCACCAGTATTCGTTTTTAAAGACGACCACCACACAGGCAAGGGTAAAACATTTTCTAGGGCTTCCTTGGAGAAATATGTTTCTGGGATAGGAGTCGATTTGCTTCAATGGATATTATATATGGCACAAAATTGGGATTAATATCAGAAAGCAATTTCGTTGCCTTTTCTTTATGCTCATATGCAGGGTTGCCGGCTTTTGAATGAAAAAAATCCCATGTTATCGTTTTTTGTCATGTCTGTACGTTATTTGTGCGTAAAATCATTGTTAAAGATTTTAGCTTTTCTACTAAAATTCCCACAAAGTTTGATCTATGCTTATAAGTCTTAAATTAAAAAAACAAAACAAAGAAAAGTCAGATTTGTTCCTTTGAATACTGTATTTAAATGAAATGTTTACTACAAACATTTCTATGAGAAATAATTTATAGTGTTATTATTAAATTATTACGTTAAATTACAGAAAAGCATTTTGAGCAAGTATTGAATATTTTTCTTTTCTTTTCATTGTTTCATTTAAAATAAGTATTGGATATAGTTTTGTATTTGATTTTTAAACTGAAATTTTATCTGTTACATTACTCATTTTTTCTAATACAAATCTATTTATTTTTTAATTAAAACTACTCACAATATTTCATTTGTTATTTAAACGGAATAAAATGTACTTAAGGAATTTAATACTAGTAAAAAAACCTCAAATTATGTCACGAAATGTGTTTATGCCAGTTGTTGCCAGTTTCTGCCGGTTAAAACCACTTTCTGCCACTGGCACGACAAAAACCCTTTTTTGCCGGCAAATTGCCAGCCCTGCTACTGTATTAATATATTTAGCAACTACATACATATATATATTTTCACTATTTAAAAATATACTTCTTAATTATTTTAAGGTCATTAACAGAATTAAAAAACTCAATAAAAAAGGTAAAAAATGAAATACAGTAGACTCTCTCAAATCCGCATAGCTTCAGGGCTTAATTTGCACCGGAGCCCGGCTACTCTGTTTTTAGTAAATGTTGGTCAGAATTCACCAGAGCTCATAAATACAGAGCTCTGTAATCCAGTGCAACAGCGCTTCCAAAAAACCAGGGTTGGTAAAAAACCAGTTTTTTTTTTGTTCGTTTGTTTAAACCAGGTTTTTTTAAAATATATTTTCCTATTACATATACATGCATATTTATTGATAAAAATAAATATTGTTGAATATATAAGTCATATAACTTCATTTAAAAATAATTTAAATTAAATAATTACAGTAATTATGTAGAAAATTGAAATAATTTAAACATTTTTAATAAAAGCTATGTCTTACATTCCATGAATAAAATGTGCGACATGATGAAACAGTGATACCTTTAAAATCTTAATAAACAATCTTTTGTTTACTATAACTGTGGAGCAAACATTCAAACCGTGTTTTCTCACAAAAAAATAAAAAATGAGTTATTGTTATTTTTATGAACTCTGTGTTAAATTGCACAGAAATAAATGGTATTTTTTACTAAAAAAAATTTTTCTCCGATTATAAATCAATTTTAAAACTTGACGTTTCAATCAAAGAGTGTTTCCTCCAAAGCCTGCATTCAATTAAGCAGTGATTTCTCCAGTCTGCCAATCACAGTTGTCACTTAATGTGTACTTTCGAAACCTACCATACATATCACAATTGAAACGGATTGTTTTAGAAAAAAATAAGAGAACTGTTAAAGTTAAAGGCTTCCAGAATTATAGATTTCAAGATCTAAATGAAGAATATGATGTAAATCTTCTTAAAAAGGGAGTTACTGTTGCCTTGTTCAAAGGGTTGTTTTGGAATATCTTCCTCTTAGCCACGCCATACCAGTTGAAAAGAACAAAGATGTTAAAAAACTTTTGAAGGTAATGTATAGTGAACAGTGGCAAAATCAACCTGATGATATATTCAAATGATACAACCACATTATCCATGATTGATAAGCCTGCAATAAAGAAGAGGGATATGTGTATAACTGTCTAGATGAAGATATTGGTTTTAAAATTTGAAGTGGATTTCTGGCAAACGAGTATTTATTTAGTAAATATTTAATGAATACTACTAGGTACCATAATCTGTCATTTTACTTTAACAATAATCAACTGAAATTCGGTATTTATTCAAATAAAATAATGCTATTGTATTATTTGTGAGTTAGAACTTATTTCATTCAAAAAGCGTTTTATCCACTTGTCAAACAATCAAAACATGTTTCCTCCTCTGAATTCGGTCAAAACGTGATTTCTCCAAATATTAAATGCATTTTATTAATTTGTTTTATGTTTAATATCTTAGGTATGCTTGCAATTCTTTCTAATAAACAGTAATAAAAATACACAATAAAAATGAGAATTAAATACAAGTTATTTTCTTATTTATCAGTTTTTTGTGTTTTTTGAAAATTTGTATCTGAAGGAGAAAGCATGGTTTGCATGTTTGCTCCACAACTATAGTACTATAAATAAATATAAGGTGTAGTTTCATAAATACAATATACTTTCCCATGGCTATTCAAAATAATTTCTTTGAAATATCTGCAATCTGAGATATCTGATTTTTCTGTTAGAATACTACATGAACAATTATTATCTTTTATTGAAAGTAAAGCTTTTAATAAAGAATTCCTGGAATGATTTGGATTTAGTAGTAGAGTCTTTACAGTAAAATAAACAGAAATACCTATTTACCAGCTTTTTAGACTACTGAAAACATTGATCTTAAAATGGAATTTATGGATTTATAAAAGTTGTCATCCACTAAAACATTTAAATAGCCATCAGACTTAATATACAGGCTTTTTTTCTAAGCTATGTTATAATGCATATTGCTTTTAAATGTCTAAACTAAACATTAAAAATATACCTTTTTAAGCATTTTTATGAGACTTTTTTCTATTATGTCTCAAGTGAACCTAAATCTAAGTAGTAAAAGTGTATTTTTAGCTCAAATCTGCCATTTTGGTTATTTTTAAAAATAAAAGGCTTGAAAATGAAGAAGAAAGAAAACTAACTACTTTTTTCCCCAGCTAATTTTACATAAATTAGTTAGTCTGCCATGTAGATTTAAAGCTTATAAGAAAAGTTTGATTGACTAAAAATATTTGTCACTTTACAAGTTTATTAATTCATCATTTTTCTAAAGTTTTGCTTGTAGCTTCTGCATAACTTGGATTTTGCATTTTTCAATAACGTGCAAAATAAATGAAAACATTAGGAAAAATGAGAAAAAAACCAGATGAAAAAACCAGCATGGTTAAAAAAAAAAACCATTTGGTTTAAACCAAACAACCCTGCGTAAAACCGAAGCCTAAATTACATTTGTCTTTCCTTCCCATCTCCAAGCTTTTGCATTATTTTTTACCAAAACACTTATATGTGACGTAATGTGTCGCACACGTAGGGGATGGAGATAAAACAGACTCAATTTTTATATCAGTTTTTGGGCTTGGACTGGTTCGAGCTCAATCTGTATTACAATTAAAATTCCTTCTATTTATTCATGTATAGTAAAAAAAAACTTTTCCTCCTTTAAAATTATGTATTATATTCTATTTCAAATAATTTTAATGCTATTTTGATCAGAATGAAGAGGAAAAAGAAATCGTGTTTTTCTATTTCAAATTTATGTCGGCGACGACGTGTTGATAGCGCCCACTCAAGAGATAGAACAATATTTTGCTTTCAGTTCAATTTTCTTTTGTGACAGTAGGATAATTTTTTATTGGCTGTTTTTTTTTTTTGTTGTTGTTTTGTTTTGTTTATTTAGATAACCAACCGGAAAAGAATATTTTCTGTTTTAGCCAACGAGCATCAGCTTGAGGTTTTTTGTCTTCTATTGCGTACAAGTATAAAAATCACATTAGTGATTTTTCTATTTATTTTGTATCATGAACGGTACCCATGCTAAGGCTCTTCTTTGCACATTTACGAAGTCACTTTCATTTGTAAATAGATGTGATTGCCATGCATTGTTATTCTGATAGAAAGCAATCGAGCAGTGTTTCCCCTTTTTCTATAAAAGCATGGATTCTTTCTGATAACGGTGTCAATTTCTAATTTAACCTGATTTTCAGAGACTCACCACAAAAGATTGTTATGCGGAAGGAATCGATTATAGTTTAAGATATGCACCTTTTATGGGAAATTGTAAAACATTGTTCCATTCGTCAGCATATAAATATTAATTTATGTAAATTTCATTTGCAATGTAATTAATAAATTTCATTTGTTATATAAATAATTTATGTACATTTCATAAATTATAAAATAAATTATAATTCATAATTCATATATTATAAAATATCAATTTATGTAAATTTCATTTGTTATGTAAATAAATTTCATTTGTTATGTAAATTTCATATGTACCCTATGCTTAATTTTGAATAATTGAAGATCGAAAACATTCAGTACTAAAACATTTTAACATGTTTACATATTAGGGTCCTTATCTCAACTATCAGTTGGCCCCTTTTAGACCCTCTATTATAGCTCCCTTTAACAGGGTTCCTACACAATTCTGATAAAGAATTCCCTGACTTCATTCAAATATTTCCCTGACCTTTCTCAGTCAAAATTCAGCTTATACATTGTTGTAAAACCTTCCACAATGGACTTTAATTTAGATAAATGCTAGAGAATGCTATGGGCTGTATGAAATCCTGATTTTTTAATTATTTTTCATATTGTTATATGAATTTCATATAGTTTGCACAAATTTCATATACAAATTTTTGATTGGATGAATAATTAATTCAAAATTTCTTCATTTATGAAGATAATAATCCAATGGAAGTAGTTATTAAAAATTCCCTGACTTTTCAAATATTTAAAAAATTTCCGGACATTTCGCCTGAAATTTTCGAATTCCCTGACTTTTCAATGACCCGTAGGAGCCCAGCTTTAAAATTGTCCGATTCACTAGTTTTTTTTTTTTTTTTCTAACAACTTTTTAGGTTCTCCATCTGTGATATAAACACAAAAAAAAAAAAAAAAAAAAAATTCAGACTTCAGCTACCACCAATTTTGAATATGAAATCGCCTTCTTGGGGTCCTTGGTGCAGCTTCTTTAAAAATGATCCAAAATGCTTGCAATTTCTTTAATATTGTTCTAGCGTCCTCTGATTACTTTAAAAACTACCTTCATACCCAACTACATGCCACTTCAAGTCCCTGGCCCGTTAAAATTTTTGCACCATAAATTGTTAATAAATTGCCCTCTCTTAATCCGATCTTCATTTTTGGAACCCTTTTTCCATTTAGTTATCGTCCCATTTCTATATTCCAGTTATAATCCTGGATACCCTAAGGTTCCTTAGGGCCCGAACCGGGGTCCCTTGAACTTTCACCTTCTAATTTTCTTGCATTCTCAATGCAAAATTTTAAAGTTAAGTCTTGGACTCCTCACTCCAGGTCAACACCCTGTAAAGTTTTAGTGGGATCCTAAGGCTCTGTTTCCCCCCCCCCCCCATTTTTTATGCATTTCTTTAAAATTTTATTGCAATGATTAATTCATACCCTATGCTTAATTTTAACTAATTGAAGGTCTAAAGTGCTAAGAAGTTAGACCTTTTAACAAGTTTTCATGTTAGGACCCAGCTATTAACTATCAGTTGGCTTTCTTTCGGCCCTTTGTTATCGCTCCTTTAAAAATGGTCCAATTCCATAGCTTCTCTACTATTTTCTCTAACATATATATAACATAGTTTTAGCGCCCTTCAGCTACTTTAAAACTACTAAAAAAATTTCTTATTTCCAACTACATTCCAGAACCCTTGCCACCCAGGATTCGATCTTTCTTTATACCTCAGCTACCACCTTTTTCAGCATCAACTCACGTTTACTCACTACAGCCGTAAATTAAAAACTGCGTTACTTTAAAGGTAACTTTAGATAAGGGATTTCATCCATTTATTAAATATCGTGTTTATGTTAAAAGTAATTCATGAAATTTACAAGGGGAGGGGACACCTTCCACCGCTTGGGTGTGCATTCTTAACTCGGGTTCTAAGGGCCCTATTTCAACGGGATTTGGTTCATTCAACTTAGATTATAATTTAGTTACTTTCTATATTGTGAAATTTTATCTTAGACATCAGTTACCAACATTTTCTAACATTATTGGTGCATTCTTTATCAGATTCTATGGGCTTGATTACTATGAGGATTGGCTCACTCAACTTGGTTTTTGATTGTCTCCAGCACATACGAAGCACTTCCGGTACATGCTACCTTAGGTAGCGGGGACCCAGGTCATGTTCGTTCGTAAAGATGTTTGTTGGGAACATACTAGATGCTGCGGAAGGCATTGGGCCTCTGAAATTAGGTTCATTTAAAAGAATTTCAAAAGATATAAAATCATAAACTGGAGTTTTGTTTAAGGTTATTATAATGAAACCCGGGCAACGGCAGGAGAGCCTGCTAGTTCACATAAAAATCATAAAATAAGCAAGCTTTATTTCAGGTTTAGCCAGTCTTAATACCCAAAAAAGCTTGTTTAATACATAAATATTTAGTAAAAAGATTGTGATTATCAGTGATATCAGCAATATTTTGATTTTTTTCAGAAAAAAAATTATACTTCCTTCATGAAAAATTAACTTTAGTCATATTATCAAGAAATACACATTAACCCTTTTATGGGTGGTCATATGTTTATGAAACCACTTAATTTTAATTCCCAAATGCGACAATGGCACCAGAATTTTTGTAACACAATTTTTGATTTATTATGTGAGCAAAATATAGCATTTTCTTATTTACAAATAAATTTGTTTGTAAATTCCAGTTAGAGTATAGTTGAATTGTTTTGATTTTTGAAATTTGGTTTATCAAATATGGCTTATTTAAGCAAAAGTAGTAAAAAAGATGATTTACAGAAAGTAGCGATTGAGCTTGGAGTTGAGGATGTCAAACATTTAAAAGTTGCAGAACTGGAAAAGACTACGCCAAAAGTAGAGGGATATGATAAGAATTTGTTAGAGATTTTTGAGGTCTGTAATTGAGGATAGGAAAAAGAATGAAGAAAGGCAGAGGGAAGAAAAAATACGTCAAGAAAAGAGAGAAAAAAAAGACGTCAAGAAGAGAGGGAAGAAAAGAAATGTCAGGAAGAGAGGGGAGAAAATATACGTCAAGAACAAAGGGAGGAAAGAATAGCCAGGAAAGCAAAAGAACACGAATTGGAAAGGAAAAAATAGGAACAATTACAAAAATTTCCAGAGCAAAGTGATAAATCAAAAGTTAAGATAGCTCCAAAAATTCAATTAGCACAGATTGTCCAGAAGTTTGATAAAAATGTGATGAGATGCAATTATTTTTGATAAATTTTGAAAGAAGAGCGGCAATGGCACAAGTACCAAAGAAGAACTGGATAGTCTACCTGTTGGCAGTTTTATCAGTGGAAATTGCAAATATGCTAGCTAGAGAATCCCCAGAAGATGCAGTTAATTATGCTTTTGTGAAAACTCTTATTTTAAAGCGATACAAGTTAAACAGTGAAAAATTAAAACAGTGTTTCTACAGACACCACAAAACACCTGAAAAATCATGGAGGAATTATACACAAGAGCTTTCAAGTTACTTCACTGAATGGATCATAGAATTCAATATTAATATTTTCCAGCAATTAAAAGACTTAATAGTAACCGAACAATTAAAATATGGTAGGGCTGTAGAAATAAGAGAACATTTCTTAGAAAATTGGCTCACATTTACCATTCGGTTAGAACTAGCAGAAAAACTTGATGATTATGAGAGCATTACAGACAGTTTTAAAAGAAAAGAACTTCCATCCAAAAAATTTATCTAACTCTAGGAATCAAAGTTGGAATAATTATAGTTTGGATTATTAAAAAGATACGGGAGATAGTAAACCGAAATTTGAACCCAAGATTGAAGCATCTCTCGGAGAGCAATGAGATAAAAAAGAATTGCACACAAAATATGCCTACTTTGCGTGTGGCAAGGAAAGACATTTGAAGAAGGTCTGTCTCAACTGAATACAGTAGGTGAGATTTGGAAAGTGGAGGAAAAACTTCCAAAATCGATCTTGAGAAAAAGGGTCTAAATGAAATTTGTTCGAATATGAATATTCTGGTTCAAGAAACAAATTGGAGACTCCTTAACCCTTTGGGGATGAGCAACCAGTATTCGTGCCACATAAGGTGCTCAGAATTGGGGATTATTCTCACAAGTAAATTTTTATTGTAAATTTTGTCTTATTTAATTAGAGTATTTTCCCGATTCAATTAGGCAAAAATTTCTGTTTTAAAAAACCGGTGATGAAAGATTAAAAATTCTGTAAAAGATGTTCGTCCCCAAGGGGTTAAGGTAAATCTAGGAATCGGTAACCAGAAGTTTCAGGGAATCATCGATAGTGGTGCAGAGATTACAGTGCTGTGGGAGTCGGTAGTGCCAGAAAAATATTTACAGTCATGTGGAAAGGTATTCTGGAGACTCGCCAAAGGGAGTCCTGTAGAGGCAAAGCTTGTTTCCGTTCCACTCACTCTTCGGATAGAAGATGAGGTCATTCCGTATGTACGAGTACAGGTTGTGGTAGTAGAAGGATTACACAAGGAAGCTTTGATCACTCCCAAGGTTAAAAAGGACTTTTGGTTAAGCTGATTTTCGGATAATCAGGGTTCTACTGTATTAGCAAATTTACACTGCCTTAATATTAGGTATTTTGCAGGATATTTTCTTGTAAAGGAGTATCAATTTGCAAATTATTTAAGTCTTAGGTGCTGGTAGGAATAAAAGACCTCCTCCCCCGAATTTTTATTTTGTAATTAATTTGAGGTTTATATTAATTTCTATATTTTTAAAATAATGCTGCCTTTTTTATGGACTTAGTTTGAATGTTTTTATAAATCATAAACACATAATATTCTTATCCACATTTTTGCTATCTGAACAATATCCCCTTTAAAGTTGTTATATGATAATCCTTTTACATGCTTTACATTTATGATTATTTTTTACGTACAATTATAGCTTTTGGCATAGATGCCGTATGTTCCCTCAGCCGTTGTTGTTTTGAATTGTTTGCCGATTTTTTGTTGGCATGTTGGCGGTGTTTACGGATATGACAAACTCGATATGGAAACCCCGTGTGACGTATGTGTTGTGACGTGTCGTGTTCTGGCAACCCCTGAGAAACTTAGATTTTATGGATGTATTTTCATTTTGATATCGTGTTCTATGGTTGTCTTTTTATTTTTGTTAAATTTATTGGATGTATTTCATTGACTATAGTTTCTGTAGTCCGTTTAAACGCTCTTGCTGAAGTAATTAACCCCTTGGGGACGAGCGACACGTATACGTGCCGGAAATAGGCCTAAGGATCGTTGTTTATCCTCACCAGTAAAATTTTACTGTAAAATTTGCCTTATTTAATCCGAGCATTTTCCCGATTTGAATAGGCACAAACTTCTGTTTTTTAAAACCGGTAGCAAAGTAATAAACATTTCGTAAAAGGCTCCCGTCGCGAAGGGGTTAAGAAATATGAGGAAATTTTGACAAGAAAGGGAGGTTTGTTTATAGCGTGTCAATGCGTATTAAGCCTATTTTGGAAAATGACGCCAATATTATATTTTGTGCTGTAGGTTTCAAGAAAGCAGATGTCTGTTAAGGGGTCTGAGGACTCTTAAAATTGGAAAAAAGGAAAAAAAAAAAGACCATTTTCAACATTTAATATCTTAAAATGTATTTGATTTTAAGGCACAATTTTAATTGGGAATGAAAGATACAAGTATATACTTTCATTTCATGTATTTAAAAAATTATAAGATGCAGAATTAGCATTTACTGGGGGCTCCAAACTGTTAGACATTTGACGAGCAAAAAATCGGCATAACAGCTTGCGCGCACGATTACAAAATAAGTATTGCAACTAGAATGAAAATTTTGGTGCCTACTTATACTTCAGATTATAATAATTACCCTGAACCTAAATAAATGTGTATGTAAAGCTTTTTTATGTTTTTAATACAAAGTTGTATTTAGCTAATGCAAAATTAAGAAAATTTCAACAGTATAATCACCTAAAAAATATTGTTTTTGGCAATAAAAAGGAAATTTCAGGTTCACTTTATACAGACTAACATGAAACATATGTTTTGAAAATTTCATGAAAAAATATTCATAAGTTTTTGAGATATCGTGCACGTTATGTCCAAAAACGTCATTTGGAGAAAATGGCTTCAAAGTTTCCAAAACGACGCTTCAGCTATTGAACGTGTATAAATGTAAAAGCCATAACTTCATTTCTAATAGGAATTTCAAGGAAACAATTATATCAAAATGTTCAGAAAAGATAGGAGTTTAACATCAGAAAAAATTAAAATTTCGAAAATTTTAAAGCTTTAAGAGTCCTGAGACCTCTTAAGGTATGTTGATAATTTTATGTATATTTTGTTGCTTTAAGAGTTTTTTACATTTTGAGATTGCTACAAAACGAGAACTGCTGAATTTTGAGAATGCTATACCGCGAAAAATACTGAATTCGGTGATGTTTTTTTTCGGTAAATGAGCGCAAAGCGCTCATACAACTATTGCTGATTGCCACTTTAGCGAGTTTCATTTTTTAGGTATATTTTGCTGCTTTAAGAGTTTTTTACATTTTGAGATTGCTACAAGACGAGAACTGCTGAATTTTGAGAATGCTATATCGTGAGAAATGCTGAATTCGGCGATTTTTTTTTTTTTTTGGTAAATGTGCACGAAGCGCTCATACAAGGATTACTGATTGCCAGTTTAGTGAATTTTGTTTATTATTTACATTTTATTTTCATTAAGCCAAACATGCATAAAAACCGGTGCTTGGCGACATTTACTACTTGGCGGAAAAGGAGTTTTCACGCCAAGAAGAATTCCAAGATGGCGGCGGGGGGGGGGGGGGGAACTTATGAAATCTGTTCCTAGCTTTTAAATCTTAAATATCTAAACATATAAATTTCACTATATTTATAATATAATTATTATTTTAATTTTGCAAAATGAAAGTACTACTTACGAACTTATACATTTTTATGCTTTAGAAAAGTATTGAATTCAGACATTTATCTATTGTAGAGAATTTTGCAGCTCTGGAGGCAACAGTATGAGACTTCGAAGCAAGGGGAAGTGCACAGTATTCAGTTTTAATAGATTACCATGCATCAATTCACAAATCGAAGACAGTTTGATGCTCTATGGAGAAAATTTTCCACTTAGACCACTCCCTGAATTCACCACTGCTTAGAAATCTGGAGTTTTGAAGAATACTTGTTTGAAAAAAATAAGAAATTATTTTATTTAGTATTTAAAATATCCAACTCACAATATCATTCCTTTCATATTTGTAATATTAATTATTACAAGTAATATATCAAATAGTCTCTGGAAGTGTAATTGTTAAAAATAGTGAGATGAAACTATACACTAATACTAAAAAGAAATTTTTTTTTAATGATTACCTTTTAAATCTTCCACTGTCTCAATAATTTGATAGCTGTAATTGCCGGATATTTAGTAATTTAAACTAATTATCTAAAATAATTAAAATATCAATCTTCTGATAATTACAATAATTGATACAAACAGTGAATGATTATCACAAATATTTTATTAATTACTGGTATCCTAATTGTTAAATTTATTTGAAAAGAACTATTTTGTTTCATTAGTATACTTTCATTAAATTCTGGTTCTAAATACAGTCATAAAAACAATTATATTTAGTAATTTTTATGGGATGTCCATAACTAGCACAGAAGGTGTCCATGGAAAAAAGAGTGTCCTTTACTGGCATTTTAGGTGTTTTGATATATTTCTGTTATTTACAATAAAATTTTGATTCATATTGAGAAATGAGACTATGAGAAAGGGTAGTTGGGTATTGTTGGTATTAGGTATAGGGTATAGGGTTGGTATTAGGTATAGGGTTGGTATAGGGTATTGTTGATAAATTATTATAATACTGAAAAAACTGGAAAATAATAACTATTATTTAAAAACAATTTTTAAAGAAATTCCTTAAGGATATCCATTACTGGCACATCTACCCTATTGTCAATGTTATAATTAATATATTACGCTCTAAAAATATTTACATATTAGCAATTTACATTCATCTTATTAAAAAAAAACAAATGGACTTGTCCCATTCCCACCCCACTACCTTCTTTTAGGTTAAACTTTTTGTATACACGAAAATGCTGTTTTTAGTCTTAGTTTAAATTATGGATATACTATCATACAGTGTAATGTTCTATAAATTGGGAAACTATTACATCTATGCATAAGCAAGTCATTAATATACAGAAAGCATAAAAATTATATGAAGCAAATTTACTTTTAATTCTTGAAATAATCTTTTTCTTTATAAAATTGTAAACTTATGAAGATCAGCAACTTTTTTCAACAGAAGATTGGGCTACCATTGCTTCATCTAGTGTGCGATTCACGATAGGTTTAGAGTGATACATAAAGAGAAAATCCTACTGTTCCATTCCACCCCACTCTCCCCTACCTACTTTAAATAACGTTCTGAAGGTTTCAAAATAATTAACAATTCATTCAAATAACTTGACAGACATTTTTGAGAAATCAGAGTCATTTAAAACAAACTGAATGTAAAACAAACTAAAAAATATTAATATAAACAAACATATATCAAATTATTTTAAGGAATTATAATAAATAAATCATGATTATAAAGAGCGCCATTATACATACCAAACGCTATTTTGAATTTGAAATGTTGAATGATTCACGAATCTTTATACGCTTTTGAGTCATTCCACGCAAAGATTCATTTACTCTGTTTCAAAAAATCACAGGACTTCGTATTTTGCAACGTTATCGGGGGGGGGGGGGGGGCAGGGGAGAGGGTGAAATATCCATGATGCCGGTTTCTGATTTTCGAAAATCAATTCTCGATTCATTAATCTACTTAAAAATTTCTTGAGCTAACTATTACAGTGGCATCTATTGAGGCGATTATGAACCATTATTATTTATCCATCAGGGCTCTAATTTTTTTGTCAGGTCAAGTGTGTCCATATTTAAAAATCCCTTTACATTAACATTATTTTAGAATTGTAAAAAAACTACCAGGACTGATAAAAAAAAAAAAAAAACTTTTTTTATTCAGCATTCCTATTGATCTTTCAAAAATTTTTAGTAAGTATTTTTAAGACAACATATTATAGAATTTTATTAAAAAAGTATTTTTACTTAATAAGGCACATCTATACCATGAAAAGAAATTCCCTGCATCATAAGAACATACAGCTTTATCTTTTTTTCATTAGAGGCAAAATAAGACGCGACATCACTAGAAGCGCGGATGTAATACCTCAAAGACAGTTTTTTTATATTGCAGTTTAATCATTAATTAAAGATTTGCTTGTAAAGAACATTACTTCAAAATTAAAAATGAGCTTATCCGTATTTGACACTATTGATACTTACCATTTATCATAATACATTTTGTACTTACAACCTACAATTAGCTAAGATAACACTTAAAAAAAAAAAAAAAAGTCAAATAATTTTATTCAAAACGATTTTCTGTCACTTACCACCAAAAAATGCTGATTGATGAAAAATGCCACACAAATGAAATGTGAAGGCCAAATTTAATTCATAAATTTAAGGACTATTATGACATTTTTCAAATTTTCTGATTATTACCTGATTTAACTGATTACAGCAGACTCCCTCAAATCCGCACAGCTTGGGATCAGAGGTTGTGCGGATTTTAGAATTTTGCGGATTTCTGGTCATTGATTTGTTTACATTTTTGAAACATTAATTTCATTGGTAGTTAAGCAAGGGAAATTATAATGAATGCTTACAATAAAGTGAAACATCAAATAATAAAATAATTTATTAGTTTAAAAGTAAGTAATTAATAAAAATTTAGAAAAATATTAAATTATTACGAATGAAAGCGATTAAATTCGATTCCAAAAGTCCTATGCTGCCATCTAGTGATAGCAAGGAGAACAGTGTTAATGCTATTATCAGTATATATAGCTTATTGCAGTCACTGTAACTTTTTTCATTGTTATTTAGAGTCTTGAATGCTTTTCTTATACTGCTTTGTATGTTTAGAAATCAATTTGTCTATAATTTAAAAAAAAAAAATTCCGCGAAAAATAATTTTAAAATAGCGTTCCGGTTCGTGGATTTTTTCATTTCGAACCCTGGAAGTTTAGATATAGATATGCTAATTTATATCAAAATCAAAAGTAATGTAAATTTATTTAGTAATAAACAAGCTGTAATAGCCAAAAGAGAATGATTAACAAAAAATGTAGTAAAAAAAAAAACACCGGTAGTCGCTGATTTCGGCGCCATCTTGAATTTTGTTCCTGCAACTTAACTGTAAATTTCATTGTTTGCATCTGAAAATATACGCGGATTTTAGGGTCGCGGATTTAAGGGAGTCTACTGTATTTAAATTTGAAATATCCTTACAGAAATCCAAATTATTTATTAATTATATACTCATTATATCTTTCACTTTTCTATAGATTAAATATTATCCAATACATTTTTATCAAGTTTTTCTTACAAACTACTACTTTTTCTAAATATAAAGTAACATTACTGTTACGATTTTCAGTAGATTGATTTCAAAATTTCAGGAGGAAGAAGCTATTAAAATCAGCCAAATTTGAATAGTTTTTAAATAATCAGTAGTTGTGCTACAACTAATTATTTGAGTCATTTATAGAATAAAATGTGAATATTTAGAAATTGTTTAATTTTGTACAGATGTATTGTTTGTTAAAAGAAACAAATAACACAAAAAAGTGTGTTTTTGAATTTGTAGATATTTAGAAATTTGTTATCTGATAGAGCTTTGTTTAAAAAACCTAGATATGATTTGTGTATTTTTCTATATCAACCAGAAATCTAAATATTAATAACTCATTCAGCTAAAAACTTATTCTAAAACCTAATTAAAGTCTATTATTAATATTCTAAGTCTTAAACTATATATTAACTTTGCAAAAATAATGAAACACCATTTTTCCATTTAAAAAAAATTACATAAGCAGTGATTTGCTGAACAGTAGCAGTTTTAAACATTTAACTGAAAGTAAGAAAATTTAGATTTGTATGTTGAGGGAAAAATAAAAATTCTAATTTCCAAGTAAGTACAGTAGAACCTCGATTATCCAAAGTTAATGGGACCGACCCTCTTTCGGAAAATCAAAATCTTCGGATAATCGAGAATGCTTCAATTTTAAGATTAAGGAGAAATGTATATAATGTTTCTTATTATGGTAACAAGTGCTTAATAAAAATAAAGCAATAGCAAAATAGAAACAAGAATAAATTACCTGAATTTTAATTTTGAAATTAAGTACCTTTTACGAATATCACAAAGGTTTGAAAAAATGCTCTGTTTGTCGCAGTTTCGATTGCCTTTGCTTTGAAACTCTATCACGGAGTTTTTAATATTATTAGTTCACCAGTGTCACAGTCTTTCTGCTGCTCCAGCCATAACAAACCTTTTGCAAAACATAAGCTTCAAAATTGCTAATTTGTTTGTTTTCTTCGTTCCACTCTGCAGCTTACGGGAGCTCAAGTTAAATTCAAAGGAACTCTAAGAAAGGGGTTCGAAAATATTTATATGTATGCGTAGTTTGGAAAGGACCGCTTGCACACAATGAATATGATAGTTTTAAAAAAAAATCTTTCAAAATGGATTTTGCACACAAGGAATGAGATAGTAAAAAAAAAAAAGCTTTAAAAATGTTTTTTGGTTAACAGATTTTCGGATAAATGAGGTTCTACTGTAATAAGAATCTCGGCAGAAATTATAAAATTTTGGCCAATTTTATTAATTTTACTTTATTCTTTGAAAATGTAATTTTTATCCTCTTCATACACTTGGCGACATATGTGGACATTTAGTTTTTATTATTATAATTACGTTCAAATAATAAAAATGACAAAAATTTGATAACTGATTCACTACAGAATCCCTCAAAAAAGAAGTAAAAATTTTATGGTTTGGCTGCATCAATGTACAGTTAGAGATTTAAAAAAAAGGTGTAAAGTAATATTTCGACTGTCAGTGTTGTTGGATTATTTGAACAAATCATTAATATTTGCTAAAAATAATACTACCTATTAACTATATTAAGTTTTAATAATTTATAGAAATTTAATATTAGTGGTTTTTTATTTTATAAGAAGTCATTTCACTCATAAATTACAATTATCATAGTGGCCACAAATGTGAATGCTATTTTTTGTGAATTTCTATATATATATATATATATTTTTTTTTTTAATCCTCTAAGTGTATAGCTGCCACCTACTGTGTCTTTTATATTACTTTTATACTGCTATTTCAAAATAGCAATTTTCGTCATATGTTTAAACCTGGAATATGACAACAGTAACTGTTTTAAAATAGTGGTATAAAATAAGTATAAAAATGTGTAGTAGTTGGCAACTATGTAAGTGTAATTGTGCATTTCATTGTTTTTAGTTGCATTTTAAACCATAAAACATTGTTTTTAAACATTTTTTTTTTTTAATTTCAACAATTGTACATATTGACAGATAAAATTCTTTTTGAAACAAGTACAGGAAATTTAATATTTATGAAAATAAAATTGATATGATATGCTTTACATATGCTACATTGTTTGTTCTTCATTATATAAACAATGTCCATTGATTAATCCAGGGTAAATTGAATTTTACTAAAAGGTATCTTTACACAAATTGATAACCTACAAATAGTCTTATTAAAAACTTTATAAAAATATTTAAATGTATCCACACATATATCTAATAATATTTTTCAAAAAATAAGGAGGGTAAGACTTTGTGCTCTCCCTGTATATTCATCGATTCTGACTACAGAATAACCCAGAAGAATCTTCCACATTTGACAAGATAATATAAAACAAAAAGAATTAGAAAGAGAAACTTAAAATATACAATGAGTATGACAAGAGTTTAAAATGACTATGTTTTAGAAATGTTGTTTGGTAAGTGTTATCTATTGCAAGCAATATACACTTCAAGACAGTATCTGAAATCTATCATTACCACAGACTTCTAATATAAGTAGACTCCCAATTCCATTGTTCTTTCGGGAAGTTTTGACTCCAACATCTTTTGCTTGCATCGCGGTGCCGTATTTTGCAATAATCCCTTTATTGGCAAAGCAAAAGTACGGTCAACTCAAGACCAACGCAGACAGACGATGGATGTTTCGGCGGGAATCTGGAGAGAGATTACGAGGAGAAAAACCGGTTTGGCGCGCTAAATCTGCTTTCCATCACATGATGTAGGGCAGAGATGTAGGAATCAAGAAAAGGTTGCCGATTTGGAGTCTACTTATATTAGAAGTCGGTGATCATTACCTGACATATCGTGTCTTGTAGAAGCTGCTACCTCAGCTTGAATTACTCTTGAGACATAAGACCTACACTCTTTATGACTACAAGCAAAGAAATGGAATAGTACAAGAAACGCAACTTCGAAAAGTCGTAACCAGTGGTGGGATTCAACCGGTTCGGTAGAACCGGTTGTTAATTTGTGTTGAGTTCAGCGAACCGGTTGTTAAAAGGATACTTCAAAACATTAATTTGCTTTCTTTAAATGTTTATCTGCACAACATTGTTTTCTAAGCATAACTCTGTGATGAGTCCTGATTAATTTCAGTTAATAAAATAATATTTTATTTGGAACAATAGTATATTTTTTCTTCATCAATCCTGTAAGAGAAAATTCAACTTAAAAAAACGAAATTTTGAAGAATTTTGGAAACTAAATTGATAGCCCTAGGCTAATTCTAGTTATATGGCAAGGTTATTAAAAATTACACTAACTACTTATCTATACTAATTAAAGAAAGTTTTGCTCTGTCTGTGTGTGTGCGATGGCTAGCAAAATCTACAGAAGTCTACAAGACTGAAAATTTTTGTGAGGTTAGCTCAAAATGTCTCCTGATGCACCTGAAACACAGAATTTTAAAATTCTAATAATTAGTTGAGTTATTAATTATAAATTGCAACTCACTCTCATTAAAAACTCAACTCATTCCTTGCGAGTAAGAAAAAACTCTGGCGCATGCACAGAAGCCTTATTTACGCATGAGTTGAAAATGAAGAACGAAAAGAAGAAATTTCGGGGGTATTTTGTCATTATTTATTAACTTACATCGGCCAAATAGTTTTGTAAAGTTAAAAATGAAAGACATATTCTGAAAAATCTACGTCCGAAATGCCACAATCAATTAAAAAAAATCGCAGCTAACCGCTTGTAAAACAATTTTCAAAAGGAGTCGTTTTTCCGAAAAACTTTTTATCCCTTAATGCAACGCCCCTCTAGGGTGCAATTTTGGAGGTACCGACAAAAGCCAAAATATGTTCATTAAGTAAGAACCTCTTCGTATCGATGGTTTAATTGGTTTAAAACAAATATGAATTTTAACCCTTTCAAATACACCGGTAAACATAGGTCACTCCGCGCCTCACGCAGACGATATTTTTCCTACGCTAAAAATAACTAAACATCCATATTCTTTACACACTTAATCACACTCTTTTTAGAGCATCTCAATAGACCAGATTTAGATCACCTGCAAAAATTTTGAAACGTTCGTACGGGTAGAAATATTTCTCACAAAATAAAATGTGTGAAAATTTCGACGAAATCAGGAAAAATCTGAGTCTTTCGTCGGCATTTCGCTCCTCCAGGGCGAAATTTTAGAGGTACTGACAAACCAATAATATGTTCGTAAATCTGAAACCACCTTCTTATTTATGGGACATTCAGTTTAAAAAAAAAAAAAATTAACCCTTACAAATACACCGGCAAATGCAAATTTCGCGCCTCACGGAGACGATACTTTTCTATGCTAAAAATAATTAAACGACCATATTTTAACACAAACTTTTAAAGAGTATCTCAAATTGAGATGGTATTGAGATTCTCAATAGATCAGATTTACATCATCTACAAAACTTTTGAAACATTTGGACGGGTAGAAATATTTTTTACAAAATAAAATGTGTGAAATTTCGACGAAATCCGTGAAAACTTGAGTATTTTTTTGTGGTTTTGCTTGCTTTTGGTACCAAATAGCATATACTTTCAATTCAGTATTTTTTCATTTAAAAATATAAATTCAGATAAAATAGATTTAAAGATGTAAAATCATACAAATTTCCAGTTAATTTAAGGGTCATTCTTCACGGGCCTGGTTGTTTGAATAAACAGTACTTCGCTTTGGGCACGGAATCTTCCCTGTTATCTCTGATCTATAGCTAATACTTAAATCGTCAGATTTAGATACATACTTCCAACTGCATATTTTTAAATATTGTTCATATCTTAGGAGTTATTTAAATGAAAGAAGATATTTTTGTAAATGTAACAAATTCAAAATTTTGATAAGTTCCTCGAGTCCCATAAGTTATATTTACAAAAATATTTTTCCAGCTCTAACAAATGAAAAGACATTGTATGATCTAAACTTGCCGAATCATGATACTTTGTATTTTACGAATTTATTAGCATTGTCTGGCCTGGTTTTTTGTACTAAGAAATGGTAAAAAAATCCTAAAATTTTCAAATGTCATAACTTGAGAAGTTTTGGTCGTGCAAAAATTTGTCTCACTTGCTATAGCATGGATATTTTTCTAAATATGTTATATACAACTTTAGGTCATGAACAATGGTTAATTCTTAAACTCACATTTCTGCTATTTTTATATTATATTGTTTTCAGGGCTTATTTTGCGCCAGAGCCCACCGGAGCTTATCTCCGGTATTTCTCTGGTTTTAGTAAATATTTAAACATTGGTCGGAATTCACAGGAGCTCATAAATATAGTGCTCCGGAGCCCAGTGCAGTAGCGCTTCCGAAAAACCGAAGCCTAAATTCCCCTTTCCTTTCCATCTCCAAGTTTTCGCATTCTTTTTATTAAAACACTTATAAGGAGATGTTTCAACTCAATTTTTATATCAATATTTGGGCTTGGGCTAGCTCAAGCTCAATCTGAATTACATTCAAAATTTTATTCATTCATGCATATGGGAAAAAATCCTCCTTAAAAATTACGTGTTCTATTTTATTTCAAATCATTTTAATGCTATTTTGGTCATAATAAAGGGAAACAGGAATCGTATTGTTCTATTCCATTTGCAAATTTATGTCTGGTATTGATGGCGACGATGTGTTGATATGCCGCCAATCAAGAGACTGAACAATGAATTTGCTTACAGTTCAATTTTCTTTTGTGACATTACGATAATTTTTAAATTGGCTGGTTTATTTTATTTTTTGATTTAGATATTGAACCTGAAAAGAATATTTTCTGTTTTTAGTCAGTGGTCATCAGCTTGAGGTTTTAAGTCTTCAATTTTGTACGCGTATAATTTTGTAACATGAACGAAGTCCATGCTAAGGCTCTGCTCTGCAGATTTACAAAGTTTGCTTTCATTTGTAAGTAGATATAATTGCCATGTATCGTTATTCTGATAGAGAGCAATCGAGCAGTGTTACCTCTTTTCCTATAAAAGCATAGAATCTTTCCCATAACGGCATCAAAATTTTCATTTAATCTGATTTTCAGGAACTCACCACGAAAGATTGTTATGCGGAAGGAATCGATTGTAGTTTAACACTTAAATGCCTAATTTTTCAAAAATCATTGTAATAATCTTTTTCGGGCTAAAAAACAGTTTGTTACTAATTGGCAATACTGGTCTTTAATTGAAAAAATAATTTTCCTTGATAAAATTCTATAATATTAAACACACAAGAATTTTAGGAACTATAAATAAGAAATAAATTTTACTTGCTCACTGCAGAACAAAATAGTATATTTCGCAAGCTTCCAAACAAAACAAAAAGAAAGTAGCAACAATTGAAAAAATAAATCTATCTTTATTCTTAAACAGCACAAATGTTGCCATCTACATGTTGAAAATCGATTTAATAATATTTTCAGAATGTATTTTATTTGCAACATTAGGCATTATAGCTTCAATGTTATTCTAATAGTATTTTAGAGCCTAAATTGGGTATGTTGGCGAAAAGCAACACCCGGCAGAGTTAAGGTAAGCATATTCTATAGGAAATTGAAAAACGCTGTTCCATTCTTCAGCATATAAATATTAATTTCTATAAATTTCATTCATTTTTTTATAAAAACGCACAGCTGCGAACTATTCCTTTTTTATGTTAACACTATTTCTGAATCATAATCCTTATCATATTTATTCGCAGAATTATTCAATTAATTAACTTTAAAATTAGACAAAGATTTCTATTCGGAAGGAATGATAACTAAAACCAGAAATACTTGACAACTAAGTATATGCGGATAGATATATTTAAAATTTTTATTTTGCTAAAGAAAAAAAAATGCTTTAAATTTTTACAAATAATGTATGAAATATGAATGTGCAGATTGGAATGATGAGGGGAAGCATGCTACTGTTGTTAGCATTGCAGAATATTAGGGCTCCGGTACTTTTGTTTGTTGAAATTAAGCCCTGATTATTTTGATGCATTTTCTGATAGGAGTTATGATCAGGGTTTCATGATTGTCCAATATTTATTAACACCCTTTTATAGGGTAACATGTTTCAGGATTTTTTTCACTGTACCAAAGGATCAAAGTTTTTTTTTAACAAAGTTCTTAGAATGTTGGAAAGTGTTTCATAATCTATGTGTGATGCTTCATTTTTGTACATCAAAAATCATTCGGGCGGCAAACCGGTTGTTAAATTATTTGAACCCCACCACTGGTTGTAACTGTGCCATCTGGAGGCTGCCTTGTAAGTTCGCGGCGCTTTCAACATAGGAGTAAAGCAAACATTACAGGATGAAGCATGAAGTGGCGCTGAGAGGAGCACGCCAAGAATGAAATACAGTAAACTCTGTCTAAGGTGGAATCGGTCGGGACCGAGAAAATTTTCCGTGGTAGACAATATTCCGGCTTATGCAAAAGATCGTGATTTATTGGAATGAAGCATACGTCAGTCGAATAGCGTTTTATGTTTTCGATAAAAAGATTGGATCTTGAGTTATAATGAACTGCTCGCGATCTTTCATTGATTGTCCTTGCTCGAAAATCTGTCGAAAACTGAAATTCTGACGATTCTTTGTCTTTATAAATAAATGAGAAATGCTATTTAATTTCTTAGTACCGCTGTAATACCTACAAATTTGAAGTTTACACAAAATAATAATAATAACTTCGGGAATGAGACATCAGAAAAGCCATCACTTTGAATTTGAGTACAACCTTAAAGCACTTATATTGTACACAATACATATTTTCATAAATGTGCACTCAACTAATAATAATAACTTTTAAATGCATATTTATATAGGAAAAAATGACATAAGCAAGAATTCCTTAAAATTTAAACAGTTTCTGTTCCTTTGAATTAACTTTTTAAAAGTATTACGGAATTTAATTTTTATGCTCGACATTGAGTATTTGACGTATATATATCAGTTTTAAAGTTTCATAAACGAAATGCCTTTTATTTTTAAAATATCCTATTTTCCGCCTTATGCAAAATTTTGTTTTCGGAGGGACCTTAAAACTCTTTCCGTTTCCGCGTTAGGCAGATTCCGGCTTATGCAGCAATAATTAATGTTATTTTCTATGGGTTCGCCGGGACTTTAGAAATTTTCCGCGGTAGACAAATTTCCGGCTTACACAGAGTCCGCCTTAGACAGAATTTACTGTACTGTCGAGTTGATATGCACATGCATTCTAGATGAAAACAACCGGGGAAGAACACGTTTTTCCACCGAGAATTCAACCTTGTTCGTTTGGCGTTTGGCAGTCATCTTCCTTCGCTATACGCAGCAAGTAGCAATGGATAATATTCAAATCTTTAATGATTTTCAGCCTTCTTATTTAAAACATGGTAAGTGACAGATGCTTATGTATATGTTGTTTATTTAAATGTTCCCATAAGTTTCCATTTTACTTTAAAGAACTGTCAAAAAGAACATTATTGTACTATTGTGTGATAAAAAAAAGGGGGGAATATACCATATATTGTTAATACATTATTATCACATTTTTATATTAGTGTGCTTTTATATTATTATTATGTTGATAGTACTATTATGTATAATAATTACAGTATCAGTAATCTGAATTTCACAAAATTCAGTCTCAGAAAAGTGGACACTTCACAAATCCGAAACCTTTATTTCCACTTTTTTAATAAATTCATTTAAAATTATTTCCCAGATTTCACTCACCGCTTTTCCTTTTCTCATCTTAGAGAGTGAGTAAATAAATAATAATAATAATATGATTATTAAATAGTTAAATATTGCTGTAAAGCATAAAAATGCAAATTAATAAAAAGTTGTTTTTATACTAAATAGCTGTGAGAATATTATGTCATTTAGGAATTATGTACTGTAAAGTAAAATTGTAAAGTTTTTTTTTTTACACATATGTACCATACTTTATCAACAGCTGGAAAGGTGCTGAATAAAATCTATATGCACGAGAATATTCTTATTATTCTCGTGCAATGTTCTCTATTAACACAATTAATAAAGTAATATTTTTTACGAAAAGTTAAAATTTTAAACT
The DNA here is from genome assembly GCA_963932465.1 of Maratus speciosus. Taxonomy (NCBI): domain Eukaryota; kingdom Metazoa; phylum Arthropoda; class Arachnida; order Araneae; family Salticidae; genus Maratus; species Maratus speciosus. The sequence continues at coordinate 143,064,574 of OZ010798.1, read as the reverse complement.
CTGTGTGATAGGTGTGTGTTTGGGGGGGGGCGGAGGGGGCGTATTTGGAGTATTATTATTAATGATTGAGAAACATTTTAAATCACTGGGTTTTGCAGTATTAAAATTGTAGCATGAGGAAAGGAAATGCAGTGACTGAAATCTGGAAAATTATTTAAAATGAATTTAATAAGAAAGTGGAAGTCTAGGTTTTAAGAGTAGTGAAGGGTCCATTTTTCTGACATCAGATCTTGTGGAAGACAGATCGCTAATAATGTTGTATATATAACAACGTAATAATAATATATTATTATTCCTCTTTTATTAAACATTAAAATGTTCTTTTTAAAGTTTTTTTTTTTTTTTTTAATCAAAACGGAAACTTATGTGAATATTTAAATGGAATATAAATGCATAAAAATCTGTCACTTATATCTTAAAATGAGGAGACTGAAAATGATTAATTGCAAAGAATCTATTGCTATCACAAATGAAGTTTTTAAAAAAAAACTAGAATAAAATGAAAAGATTTTATTTTATTCTATTTGCAAAAGAGTTAAAACAATGTCTCAAAAGTAAACAACATTTTTCATTCTTTTAAAACATAATGCAAGATCAGCTATTTCATATATATACATATATTTTCCTTTAACAGAAACACAAAAAACTAATTGCAACTCATTAAAAAAAAGTCTTAACTTATATATATAATTAAAATTTTAAAAAAAAACTATAAATAAAAGTTATTCTTTAATCTTTCTTTACATGTCTGAAGACAAAAGCAGGAATTTCAAAATATTAAAGGGTCAAAAGGGCCGGACCTTTTTTTTTCTGTTTTGGAGAAAAGTGAGCGCAGTGTGCGCCTCGCTGTGCTTCATCCCTGTAAAGTTTATTTTGCAGCGCTGCTCAAAGCACCGTCATGACGTAGATTGCAGTTTACATTGGCCCTATGAGAGCTTTCTATCTTTATCCGTTCAAGATCTTTGCTACAAGAAAGTAATATTTAGGTGGAAGTAGTAGCTATTCCACGAAACGGTGCGTTGGTGGTGATAGATTTCAGACATAGTTTTGAATTGTGTATTGCTCGCAATGGATAGCACTTACCAGACATTATTTCTGAAAGGTAGTCATTTTAAACTCTCGTCATACCTATCGTATATTTTTGAACAAACAAGTTTTTCTCTGCAGTCCTTTTTGTTTTTTATTCTGTCAAATGTGGGAGGTTTTTTGGGTCATCCTGTATTTTTACGGTATATATACGATAAATTTCATCTATGGTACATATACCACACATGTAATTTACGGTGTATATGCTGTATAAATATTTTTTATGGTATATAACTGTATATTTAACATACGGTATATATGCTGTATAAATAATTTTTACGTTACATATACTTTCAATATTTTACGGTATATACACATATATATATATATACCGTCCAGTTAAATTACAGTACATATACTGGTCACAAAGTTGCCAGTATATGCACTGTAATTTTTGATGAAAATTTTTTACAGTGTGGGACAGCAGAGCAAAACATGAGCATTATATCAAAAAGAAGTGGCCAGAGTGTAAACAATATATTGCAGGGACAAAAAAAATCCCAAAATGTTCCTCTAATCAATAAAAAGAAAGTTATTCTCTCACCTTTACACATAATGTTGGGGTTGATGAAGAATTTCACTAATGCAGTGAATAAAGGATGGTGTGGATTTCAATATCTGTAAGAACAATTTACATCGCTAAGCTACGCAAAAGTTAAGGAGGGTATTTTTGTTGGCCCACAAATTAGGCACCTTATGAAAGACAAAAATTTTGAAGATACATTAAGTGATTTAGAAAAAGCAGCATAGATTGATTTTTAAAATGTTGTGACACATTTCTTAGGAAATACTTGAAGTCCTAACTGTGAAAAATTAATTAAAGACATGTTAGAAAGTGACAAAAATTTAGGAAGTTTAATGTCACTGAAAATTCGCTTTTTAGCGTGTCATTTAAATTTTACCCTTGAAAGTATGGGAGATGTGAGCGATGAACATAGAGACCGCTTCCACCAGCACATCTCTGCAATGGAAACCAGATATCAAGGAAGGTGGACCCCTATTATGTTAAGAGATTATTGTTGGAATCTTATTAGAGAAGCTAGTGATTGTGTCTATAAGAGAGCGTCCACAGTTAAGACATTTACCGCTACATAAAGTATGAAATTTTGGAAATTTCTTACGAATATCATTTCTTTTCAAAAAAAAAATTCTTCCATTTTCCTGAAAATTTATAAACACTGTTTATTTTTTGGTATATTTTATAGGGTAAAATCACCTATGATGGCCCATTTAACATTTCGGCGATGTTAAAGGCAAAACATGCAACATTCAAATTGAACGAAAATAAGAGAGTGATATAATGGCCTTTCGACTGCTAGATTATGCTTTTGTTTCGACAAATCATTGCACAACATGTGAGCAATCGCTCTTCTCATGAAAGCTTGTCTTTTTCTCTTTCTTTCGCAGTGATTTGCTAGCAAGATTTTTAAATAGCAAAGTTCGACTTCATGAGGTGGGAGAAAGTTTTAAGGAAAGTTCACAAAAGCAAGTGAGTTGTAATGACTTCTATAAAGTATAAGGAACATGTAAACATATTGGTATTATCAAAGTAAGCTTTATTAAACCAGCTAGTAGGGTGGGCCACTACTGGTGCCGCATTTTTATGGTCGCAGCAGTGATGGCCCACAATTATTTTTAATACATTATTGCTGTGTGTTGCCATTAAAAGAAGTAATTGTTATCGAGTACATCTATTTCATTCACACATTTGAACTAAATTACTTCAGTACAAATTTATATTAACCTATATCTGTTGTTATAATTCACATTACGCTATACTCTATATACTCATGACATTCAGTTCTAAACAAATAGCATATTTGACTACTTTTTTAGCTAAAAAAGCATTTGTTCGTATTGAGCATAGTAAAATTCTGGTAGGTAAACAAAATATTGATATACCGACTGTTTTATAAGATTCCTTAAATTGACGCATCAAATGATATAGTTTGTTTACATTATAAATGCTCAAACAGGTGTAGCAAGTTTGTCCAGTAAACTATACACACGACCACATACTCCTTTAGTTTGCCATTCCGACATTTTGCACAGACGACCTTTAAGGTCCAAACAGACTACTTTTCTTCAAGTCTGAACTTTTTATGTGGTTAGGTGCTTCCTTTCATAATTTACGTCTTTCGTAGGATGTTTAGAAGTCCAATGTCACCTGTGGGCATCGTTGACATCTCCACCTCTGCCTTTTGTTGAGAATCCTTTTGTTAAAGACCTCAGAACGCTTGGAAGAGAAAGGCCAGGTGAAATATTTATGGGTTTTCCTTGGGTAAAGTAAATAAACGGAACCTTATGGTGATCATCGGCATGACACATCTCACTGTTCATAGTGCATATCAGATGGCGCTGCATGGATGCGTCAAATTTGCTATATCTTTATATCTGTTCGAGCTTTCCGAACTCATGCAAAAGGTCGTGCACACTATTTGCCCTCCAACTGCATCAAGTGTGGGATAAAAAATTAAAACATTCCGGAAAAAGAAAGTTTTCCTCACCACTACCATGATGTTCTAGGCAGTGGCAGTGTCAAGGCGTTTTCTAGAGAAACGACCTGAAGTAAAAACAAGTTTTACCAAATGTAAGGTTTTAATCATTTCAGATTTTATTTTTAGTTTCTAAAAGTTGTACATGTTAAAAAGAGCTATTTTATGGTTGAAATATAGATGTAAAACTGCTAATTAACACTGTGTGCATTTGTGTTGTGTACTGTTCTCGAAAATTCTCTCACCTCTATTTTTCTGCTAGCCCATGGAATAGGATAAGGGATGTTCATAGAAAATTGTAACTTGTATTTTTTTTACGCCGACAACCTGAGATCGGACAGCGACTACCGGAAGTCATTACAAAAGCCAGTGGTAATGACAGTGAAAAGGACATTTGTAAATGGCTTCAGGGCATTATTGAATTGCTTAAGAAAGATAACTTTTTCGGAGCTTTACTGGATTCAAACAGTCTTCAACACTGATGAGATGAACTCCACTTTTGACCTGAAATGTCCAGGGTTTTGGCAGGGAAGGTAAAGGTCAAAATTAGCACTGGCCACCGGCCACAGGGCCAGTAAATGAGAAAAAGTGGCCAGTCAAAAATTGTCTATCAGCGGCCACCTTCCGGCCACTTTTTTACAAGGAGAGAATAAAATTTTCTTGCATTTCATCAAGGATTCTGCTTTTTTTTTGGTTCCAATATATTTACATTAACATATTTATTTGGGCTATTCAGTTTTAGATGAATACTTATAGAAATTTTACTGTTTAGTATTTTTAAATAAAAAAGTGGCCACTAGTTTTTAAAAAGTGGCCACTTAAAAAACTAGTTCTACCGGCCAGTGGCCGCTAATGAAATTTCCCAGTTTTGACCTATAAGGGAAGGTGTCAGGTTTCTGATGCTAATGAGCAGATAACTAATTAAGATTACTGTTATCTGATATTATCTTTTACTTGTTTATTGTATTTCATATGTATCACTTTCTGCATACAAGTTTTAAAGTAATATTTTTCCTTATCTTGAAGTTGATCCGAGCTGTTTTTAGTTAGATAGGATTGTATAAACAAGTTCATTGCATCAATGCATTCCAGCTTCCCTTGCTATTCAAGAACTGGGAATTAATACTACCACAGATAAGGCGACCAAAGAAATTCCTTATCTCATAAATAGTGAAGGCCATCTGAGGGAGAAGTTTTTAGATAAGAGAAGGGGTCCTTGTTCACAGTAGAAGATTCCCATAAGCTGGGTTTGGAAGGCATCGCTGAGAGAGAGAGAAAGCAGTTCTGGCATAGACCTCAACAAAGTAGGTTGATGCTTCCTGAGTGGAGTTTTCGGGAAAGAGTTTGAGTCTCTTGTGGAGATAGCCAGCACAACGGGGAGATCAAAGGGTGATGCTCTGATAAAAATTCCTGAGATACCATAGTGTGAGTGAGAAATAGAGTATTTTAATAAGTTAACCCAGTGTGCATAAGTACTTGCTATATGTAGTTTACCCTCATAGCATGCATGGTCACATTGACGTCATTGTGACGTCACTGTAAGTCACTGTGGTCACGTCACAACTGTGACCAAAATGCCACCACTCAGCGATGTCACACTGTGACTGATATGTGAACTTCTTAGAAAACTTTTAAAAATTATAAAAATTCTTCAAAACATGTTATTTACTGTAAAAGATATTTTTCTGTCAATTAAAAAAAATTGTGACGTCACTGTTATGTCATTACATGTAACGTACTTCTCATTATATGACAAAAAAACCCTACCATATACTCACAGTGTAACTCGCAGTGTAAACTCGCAGTAAAACAAAACATATGTTAAGATTAAAAGTTTCCACATCAAACAATAAAAATAATTCAGTGTTTGTTTCCGACTAATATTTCACAACAAAATTAAAAACTTCACCAAAAAATGTACATAAATAAAACACACAAATTTAATAGACATGTAATCAAACTGCTCGCTTAGACTACTAAAACTTTTTGAATTATAAAAACTGTTGTAGATAGTAAAATATTTTACGATATTTACGACTATTAACTCTTGGAATGTTGCTAATATGAAAGTATCGCTATTGAATTTTAAAACTTTATTTGAATACATAATTGATATTTTTCATATAAAAATGTTTTTTGGTGTTATTAGTGGTCAATCTAGAAAAATGTATTAACTGTAGAGATTTCAATAATAAGAAAATGTTTTCTTCCTGTATTCTATAATCCGGGAAAATGGTTTTTATTTATAAATTATTGTGTGTATAAATTGTGTGTGGGTATGGGAAGGGACGGAGTTTTGTAATAAAGCAATGCTTTATTATAAGAAATAAAAACACTTGCATATTTTCAGTAATAAATTTTTCTGCTAGTGTTTAATTATTTTAAGTTATTCTTAAAAAATAAATTTGGCTACTTGTTTCACATTTTTTAAATAAATTTAACTTTTTCCGAATATAAAATAAAATACAGTAAAACCAATTTAAAGCGACCACGTTCCGTTCAAATAAAAATTGGTCGCTCCGGGAGGTGGTCTCTTAATAGAGGTCACGTTTAAATATAGATTTTAATTGTTAAAAAAATTGTTAAAATATATGAAAATTTAGGTTTCAAAACAAAAGTTAATTACATAAGTTAATTACATAAGTTAATTACTGCAGAGTATAAAAAATGAATATAATGACGTTTGTTGTGATTTTACGGTTTTATCTTTTATAGCTTTTATTTCCAAGTCCTTTCGAAGTTCAGCAAATGAATGCATTTGTTTTTCTTTTTTTGGACGAGAACACATAATGACGATTTCATTAATTTATCTATTTCTTTGAGAGTTTCCTGACAGAATAGTGCACGGCAGTTTATTGACCGCCATTCTTAATTTGTCATCAGAGTTAAATTCATTGCCTAAAGAGGCACAAAGGTGTTTAAACACTTAAAAGTTATCGGAATAAAATATTAAAAAAAAAAAAAATTCTAAACTAACTTTAGAAGTTTGATGAATAATGCGCTCTCAGGAATTAATTTTCTAATAAAACTTTCTTCAAGCGACCAGGAAAAAGCGGAATTTATTTCATTTTCTTCAAAGAAATTGGTCGCTCATGGAGGGAGTTCAACTTAAATGGTCTCTGAATGGAGGTAAAATTAGTATTGAGCCTATGGGAATAAATTTCGTTCTATGACAAAATGGTCGTTGAGGGAGGTGGTCGCTTAATGGAGGTGGTTGCACAGGGAGGTTTCACTGTATACAAAATATATGTAAAATTCATGGCGTAATTAATTATTCATATTTTTTTTTGTTTTGCAAAACTTAAATAGCTTTACAAAACTTAAAACTTGAACTATTTTGAAACACATAAAAAAAAGTTAAATGCATCAAAAAATTCTTAGAACAAGAAATTTTAATTGGAAGTAAGTTTATAAAAATATTATGTCATATAAATGTATAAGAACGGAAAAGCCATCTGTTCTTGCTTTGATAAACAAATCAGTGCGAAAAACCCGCAGACGATAAAACTATTAAAAACAACATATCGCGTTTAATCTTTGGAACAGGCAGATGGAGTTTTTTTGCTGGACAATAGGTAGCGTTATGAACATGCAGTCTGTCAGATAGAAACATTTAACCTAAAAAATTCATAGGAATAATCATCCCAAGGTCATACTTTAGACGAAAATATGAGTTCGAGATATTTACACTAGCTTTGGTGTGGTTTAAATGATTCCCATCATTGCTAGTGTATGTATTATTGACATATATTCTACTTCCAAAATTTGTTCTTCCTAAAACATGGATTACATCGGAATTTAAAGAATGACGTTAAGGGAAAAAAAAGGTATGGAAAAATATTTTATTCCAGAGTTTGCTTTTCTTTAAATTATAACGCTTTTAGTATTTTCTTATAAACATTTCATTAACCTAATACAGTTTAGTAGATTTATTATTTAATTTATTGAAATAAATAACTGTCTATCAACAATTTTAATCAGATGATTAATATCAATTATATAAATTTATTTTAATCAGATTTGTTTTCTTTTAAAATATTATAGGTTAAAATCACATGTTTTCTCAAACTTTAAAATGACATATAAAAATATTATAATCAAAGTTTAACATAATTAGCAAATATTTAAATGTATTTAACGTACTAAATAAAAAGGCCTTTTTATAGAATAAAATTTTTTGATTGTCTCAAACAATTTGCGTTGCACATTTTTATTTAAAAATTAATATATGTTCGGAAGAAAAGAAGATTGTTTATTCTATTTAGAAGAAATAGGAATTTTTTTACATAATGGAGAAGTACTATTTAAAGGATATCATACATATGTAGTATTAAGAGGGAGAAATCAGTGTCAATAAGTATTATTCGATGTGAAAAAAGTTATAAAAAATTATAAAGAGATATCCTTAGCTGGTAAGAACTTTTCAGTTAGACATTATGAACGAAAAGCTTTGAAAGTAAACCGGTATCTCAATTTGTTGACAAATATAGAAATTATGCAACCCACTGAGAATTTAAATGTGGTTTTATTGAAAGATTTTAATTTTTAAAACACATATCCATTTACTTGAATGAATGAAACTAAAATGTAAAATATGTTTCATTATTTTTTTTCTGGATAATTTTAATATTTTACTTCCTGAATGATTTTATACGCATAAACTTCAAAATATCTATACTATACACTCTATTAGAAAACAGACGGATTAAAGGGGGCTTGTTATTTATGATTATCATCTAATCCTGTAAATAAAATAATAATAGTAATAATGAACCAATGTGTGCTTCTATTTTGTGCTTATGGTTTGAATTTTTATACTTTATTCACATAAAAATGACTAACTATTTTCATTATATTTTATTTTACTGTGTCATATAAAAGTAAATATGATTACCCGCATTTGTAACAGACTGTATATATAAAATTTTCACCACACGTTATTCTAAAACCTTTATAATAAATTAAAAACGTCATCAAAAATTGTTCATAAATAAAACACAAATTTAATAAACATGTAATCGAACTGCTCGCTTAAACTACTAAAACTATTAGAATAATAATAATAATTAAAAAAAACTGCTGTAGGTAGTAAAATCTTTGGCGATTTCTTCGACTATTAACTCTTGGATTGTTGCTTATATGAAAGTATCGCTATTGAATTTCAAAACTTTATTTGAATAAATAATTGATATTTTTCATATAAAAATGCTTTTGGTGTTATTAGTCAAATGCATTAAAAAGAGATGCTAGTTCAGTAAAAACAGAGCATGATGACAGAGCTTCATGAGTAAATGTAATATAGTAATGTGTTTCGTAATGCCATAAGAAAAAGTATATAATTTGTTAATATGATAAATAAAGTGACATTAATTTTTAAGGATTTTATGAATTACAAATTGAAAAATGCAATTAAATAACGACCTGATTTAACAATATCTTGTATTTTCTGAAGAAATAAAGTTCTATAATTTTTGCAAGGTCTTGGACACACTGATTTAGGAATACTGTTGTATGAGGTAGTTTTTTAGAAGAAATTTCTGATTGCAACTAAAGGTGAATTTCACTTTTAAAAAAAAGGATGTATTTCGCCCATTTTAAAAAGAGCAGGGTGCTGCAACTTTAAAAAATGGCCTAGATTGAACAGTAAGTAATTGCAGAATTAATAAAAACAGCAAATAAATATAATTTAAGGTTGTATTCCGATCCAAACTGCTTATTTTCTAATTCATTTTAAAATTCATTTTTGCTCTCAAACGCATCAAACTGGGAAATTCTCTTATTTAGAAACTACATAATGTGCCGTGCTTCTCAATTTTTTGATAAATGCAGAAAATACTGTATTAAACGCTGTCAAAGTTAGTGTTTTGAACCGAATTTTCCGAAGCGTGCAATCTGGGAATGAAAAAAAGGGTCATACTGAGAAAATAATTGTTTAAAAATCAAATTCTAATTAATTGAGCTGAAAATGAAATCACACGACACGTTAAACATGTCTTCAAAAATCACTCCTAGCAAGTTTCATGTTTTTACTTTTAAGAATGAGTCTGAAAATGTCTCAGAAAATTTCGAGCTGTTGAGGGTGGAAAAACATTTTTTCGAATACACCCTTAATTAGTGGCACAAACAACAAAACAAGCAAATATGGTTTGCAGCTCATCTTGCATTTGTACAAAGGAATATTACTATTAATCTCCGACGCTTTGGACGGAAGCGAAGATGACATTTTATGGAATGACGGAGATTCTTCATACACCGATTCATATTACAATAGTGGTACTGCTACCTTCAGCGAAAGTGATTTATTATGAGAATTTTTTGTCAAAATTTTCACAAAGATTATTTGTAAATTTTACGTCTATAAAAATATTACTATAACAAGAAAAATGGTATTTAATAAACAGCACATAGTTTGGAAACATTTGATAAGTTACTAATTTTATTATAATGTGTTTTTTTATACCAGTAAAGTTTTAGCATTAGAGTGTACAATATTGTGTAGTAGATTTTCTCGCATAATAGTCGCACTTAGACTTTCACAATGAAAAATTGGCAAAAAAGTGCGACTATTACGCGAGTAAATACTGTAGTTGTTGAGCAGATATAATTCTTTCCTTCTTCTTTAGCTCCAATTTACTGTAAATTTATTATTGCAAAAGCAGAATGAGAAAATATTACCTAATTATTCTTTTACTCTCAAAAGTTTTTAATACTTGCTGTGATGTTTATAGAAAAGAAAGAATAACTTGATTGGTTAAAGATGAATTTCGTAAAAGCATCGCGAAAAAATGCAAATTTCGTCAAAAGATCATGAAAAAAAGGCGAATTTAATCTAAGATTAGCAAATTTTGTCAAAATATTGTAGAAAAAACGCGAATTTCGTCAATGGACCGCATAAAAGGTGAAATTTTAAAAATAAATCGCGCAAATAAGGTGAATTTTGTCAAACGATCGCGAAAAAAAATTCTAAATTTCTTCAAAAGGTCGTGGAAAAAAACGTGAATTTCATCTAAGAATCGCAATTTCGTCAAGAGATTGAAAAAAACGGGAATTTCGTCAAAGGATCGCGAAAAAATGCAAATTTCGTCAAAAGATCGTGGAAAAAAACGAATTTCATCTAAGAATAGCAAATTTTGTCAAAAGATTGTAGAAAAAACGCGAATTTCATCAATGGACCGCAAAAAAGGCGAAATTTTGTAAATAAATCGCGCAAATAAGGCAAATTTTGTCAAATGATCGCGAAAAAAATCTAAATATCTTCAAAAGGTGGTGGGAAAAAAAACGTAAATTTCATCTAAGAATCGCACTTTCGTCAAGAGATTGAAGAAAAACGTGAATTTCGTCAAAGGATCGCGAAAAAATGCAAATTTCGTCAAAAGATCGAGGAAAAAAAGCGAATTTTATCAATCAAATTTTGTCAGAAGATTGTAGAAAAAATACGAATTTCATCAATAGACCACATAAAAGGCGAAATTTTGTAAATAAATCGCGCAAAAAGGCGAATTTTGTCAAACGATCGCAAAAAAAAATCTAAATTTCTTGAAATGGTCGTAGAAAAAAAACGTGAATTTCATCTAAGAATCGCAATTTCGTCAAGAGATTGAAGAAAGACGTGAATTTTGTGAATTTCAAAGCATAGTGAAAAAAAGCGGATTTCGTCAAATGATAGTGAAAAAACATAAAATTTTGTCAATAAATCGTACAAATAAGGTGAATTTCGCCGAAGGATTTCGAAAAAAAACGTACATTTCAATAAAGTATCGTGAAAAAAACATTCTGAAATTTTTCTGTGAACTTCAGAATTTTCTTTTACTCATAATCACTCATGCTTCCATTGTCATGGCGCATTGATTGAACTCGAATAGCGATTTCATATTTCAATAAATATATTGCATCTTAACGCTGTCACAACATTGTCATTGTAGTCACATATTCGTCACAAAGTTAATGACAAAATCGTCAAAAATTACACAATTTTCACAAAATTGTCACAATGTGACTTCACAACATTGTCACTGTCGTCACAGAATCATCACAGTGTTAATGACAATTTCGTCACAAATGACACATATTTCACAAATTGGTCTCACCGTGACTTCACAAATTGGTCACAATGTGACGTCACAAATGAGCTCTAAAACGGCCATAACGACCTCACATTCTAGTCACTGTGACTTCACATCGACGTCGCGTGACGTCACATCGACGGTCACAGAGTCACAGTGTGACTTCACAACGACGTCGCCGTAACGTCACCATGCCTTACGGGTAGTATCGGGCTGGATCGTATCCGAGTTCTTAAAAGTAAACAATGTTTTATTTATGTGTTACAAATAAATTGTTTGTTAATTTTAATTGAATAAGTTTAGCATTCTTTTTGATAATCCTTCTCACAATGTGCCCGATATCATCTATATATATATATCGGTGGTGGCAGATATAGGGCATTCTCACAATCTTTTGACTTTCGTGAATAAAAATCTAGTGAAATTAAACTTGCTAAAATAAAATTTTAATCTGATTGATGAATACCTTAATGATTCAAAATAAAGAAAAAATGGTCAGCAGCGAAAATTATTTTATTAAACTGAGGTTTAAGTTAAACTTGTGAGTTCAATTTTCGTTATCATTTTACCACTATGACTTTTTATTTTCTTCTAAATTTTTACTTATAATGAATTTGCATAGTACCCACAGGACATTCAAATAAGAAATAATAAAAATGTAGTACTTTTAATACAGAATTTTTGTATAACATTGTCTTAAAGGAGTGTTAAGGAAGGGATGGTAAGGTAAAAAAGGGAATGGTATAGGAAAAAAGGGACGGTAAGGATGGAACGTAAGGAAAATTACCACCTATTTTTAGGAAAATCATGTTAAGACTAAGTGATAGGCACAATGTTCATGGATTTTTAGAAACAGTTATTAACATTGGATTAAATTATTATTTTTTTTTAATTTATCTCGAAAAGTGCAGGAATAAACCTTGGGGATGCTAATACTACCAATAAAGCCAGAATCTTGAAATTGATGTTTAAATGCTGATTTAAATTCTGCAGTAAATTTCCTATCAAAGAATTTTAAACATTCTTTCTCTGGCATACTTCTGCATGGGAAAAAACTTCAAAAAATTCTGTGGCTGTATCTGAAGTGATTTTCTGCATAAGTTTAGCAGGAGGGACAGTAAGGATGAAAAACTCAGGGACAGAGTTAAAAAAATAATATCAACCGTAAAAATGTGTGCAGGTTAATTTTTTGCTACATATTTATATAAAACAATTATCCCAGTTTCGAAAAAAAATGACATTGAATTACTTTTACTGAAACAATTTTATACAGATAGCTCCAAACTTAAAAATCAGCATCAGGGACACAGGACGGTATAGGAGTTTTCCTGGTATTTGGACGCCCAACATCGTCCAAAGCTTGTTTACCTCGTTAATATTGTTATGCAATCATGCAATGGATGTTCCCCAGTATAGACGGGTTGCACATGACGTCACATGTTTGAAATCGCTTCGTATGGCGCCCAAATATAAGACAAAATAGTGCTCTCCATTTGATTTATTAGACTTATTTGCACTATAATAATAAATATAAGGAAGATATAAATAAAACAGAAAGATAACACGTGCTTTTAACGGCAAAAATGTAGTTCTGTGCTCCACGTGTGTGCTCCAGCTGCCATAGCATCAGTCGTTGCTAATAGCAACGTGACGTCAATGCAAGGGGTCTATATGAAATTTTAAAAAATGCAAAAAAATGTATTAAAATAAAAATTATTATTCAGGGACATAAAAGTCAAAAGATTGTGAGAATGCCTTATATATCAAAATAAAAGAGATTTTTTTTTAAAGTCTGTGTGAGTGGTGATCGTGGGTCTAGGAAAATTCATCAGTATGTGGACTAAGAAAGAGTGCAACAAAAGAGTACCAGAAATGTTTATGAAATCGATGCTTCTGGAATATTTGTGAAACCTATTATCATCTAAAAATTTCCTCCTAAAAAAGAACTCCTACACAAGGGATTCAGAGCATTCTGCGATCATGGGGCTTGCTAGAAAGAGCGACCTTTGGATGGCTACACAAACATAAGCTATAGGAAAAGCCTTCGCTTTTTTTTCTAAAGAAGCATGATGTTCAACTGCCTGAAATTTTTGCTTGCGGAAGGACAAAATGCATTTTAATTGTGAAACAAGAGAACTTTGTAAACCTTTACAGATAATTTCATCTTTTTATACCAAAATGCTATCCACATTCTATAAACCTGTGTTGGTTCGGTGCTGCTTTTTGTCCGCTAAAAACTCAGTGGTACAAGGCCCTTCTTCGCTGGCTCAAAAACCATCTACATGAAGCTGTAACTAAAATGAGCATCCTCCAGTTACAAAAATCGCCCAAGAAAATGACATGATGAAGGCAGTAAAAATGGTTTCAGGGTGACAAGACTTTATTTGTTCGATGCAAAACTCTGTAGGCTACTCGAAGAACAAGGGTTGCATCATACATTTGTAATAAGTATTTCAATGCCGCGAAATCTGCAAAATCTATTGATTGAAGATTTCCATTAATAGTCCAAGAGCTGACAGCATAAAAACCTATGTCATCAAGCACAAGAAAAAAACCTTTATTTTATGGTAGAGTAGAAGTAGGGGAATCTAATGATCCATGTCTGCCGGAAATGAAGTGGTGCATAAGCCAAAAATTAATACCACCAGTGGATGATTCGTAGGTTTATGATTGTGTTTGCCGTACAAACAAATGTAAGAAAACATGGAGGATAGTTATACGCAAACACCATGATAAACCTATGAGTCAACCACTGGTGGTATTAATTTTTGGCTTATGCACCACTTCACTTCCGGCAGACATGGATCATTAGATTCCCCTACTTCTACTCTACCATAAAATAAAGGTTTTTTTCTTGTGCTTGTTGACATAGGTTTTTGTGCTGTCGGCTCTTGGACTATAAGCTTTCGATGAGAATGTGGTGAAGATAGTCGGAAATACTCAATAACTGCCAAGTGAAGAGGTGAAAGCTTTATGCCACGCCATTTGGGTAAGCGTCTGGAGTAAGAAGCAAACGTCCAAACCAGGTTTACAGAAAAGGCAACAGACTCCAGGGAAGAAGATGATATATACCCAGGGAATATCAGAACATTCAAGACAAGTACGAGCTCCAGAAATGACATCTTTGAAAATATTCTTGTGAATCTCAAAATTATTCATTAGGAGTCAAAAACTACCAACCGAAAGAGTTTTTGAAAGGCCGAAAATTCATAGCCTTCCCGCTCTACACCTGAAAACTGATCTCATTGGTTGGTCCAATAGAATGCTTTTCATCATGACATCGCAAAGATGGCATGATCTGCAAAACAAAAGTTTTGCATCTCAGAAGTCTATCAAAGAGAAGCAAAACAGTAAAAAGATTGGCAAAACAGGAGTAAAATAAACTGAAAAGGCCAACAGAGAAGCTAAGAAGGCTAATAAAAGGCCAAGGACCAAAGCCAACCAAAAATGATAACAAAAAAAGGAACGATTTCTGTGGGCCATCACCAGTGCATTGACGGACCATTACTTGTGCGAGGTGGGACATAATTGGTGTTTTTAGACTTTTTTGTAAAACGAATCGCGCCAATTAATATATTTTTATTTTCTTGATTCTAAAGTATTCTTCCTTCTTATATTTTGACCATCGCTATGAAATAATTTGCTTGCCTTAGTAACTACAGTACAGGACCTATTATCCGGAATCTTTCCAGATTTTGGAATTTTCCGGATTTCAGGTCCTCCCAAATTCCATCAAAAAATCGTGGGGAAAATGCAAACTTCGTCAAAGAATCGGGAAAAAACACAAATTTCTTCTAAGGACCACAAAAAAAAAAAAAAAAAAAAAAAAAAAAAAAAAAAATGCACATTGCGTCAAAATGTAGAAAAAAAAATTTTGTCAAAAGATCGCGAAAAAACCTGCAAATTTCATCAAAAGATTCCAAAAAAAATGAAATTTCGAAAAGGATCGTGA
This sequence comes from Maratus speciosus, assembly GCA_963932465.1. NCBI lineage: Eukaryota > Metazoa > Arthropoda > Arachnida > Araneae > Salticidae > Maratus > Maratus speciosus. The sequence continues at coordinate 143,048,978 of OZ010798.1, read as the reverse complement.
AAGACACGTAAATTTAGTCAAAGGATCGGGAGGGGGGGGGGGGATGCAAATTTCGTCAAAAGATTGCGTAAAAACGCGAATTTAGTTAAAGGATCGAGGGAAAAAATGCATAATTAGTGTCGAGGTGTCCCCCCCTCTTCTGTAAACTTTCAAAAAATTTGCTGTGAATTTCAGATTTTTTAAACTATTTGGAAAAATGGTAATTGTTCTCTGTCAGGGTAGGAAATCAAAAAGCATATCTGAAGCGTTTTATTGGTTGAATCCACATTTTATTTGTTTTCTGATTGGTCTGTACAGTAATCTGTATTTTCCCTTTACTTTCAACAGAGATGGATACTTCTGTTGCCATTATGACAAAAAAGTAATAAAAACTGCAAAAAAAAAATTAACTCAAACAAATTGAGATACAGCTTTCAAACAAATTACATTTAAAAGTACATTTTTTGTTACTCAGAATCACCCCTGATTCAAGTAACACAATTGTGTAGCCATAATATTTTGTCAAAGTGAAATATCTGACGATTTAAAAAAAAACAAATCGTAATATAAATTAATTTTAAACTGAATTTTTGACAGAAAAATGACTTTTTTCTATTTTTTGGGGGGGGGGGGAGGGGGGGGACCGTGTTTCCCCCATCGCTGATGTAACATATTTTAGTGGTAACATCGCAACACAATAGACAAAAAAATAAAATAAAAATAGGAATCTGTAAAATTTTCGAACATTTTCAGGAATTGCAAAAATTTTGTAAAAATTTACAAATTTAGAAAATTTTCAAATTTTTTCTCCCGGATTTCGGGTCCTTCCGGATTTAGGAATTCCGGATAATGGGTCCTGTACTGTATATACTAAAAGCCAAAACTACATCCTTAAACTGGCCATCACTGGTGGTTTTACTCTATATTTTCAGTGTTTTAAATATTAGTTTTAAGCTCTATAAGTGTTTATTTAACCATTTATTATTACTAAAATACCAAATGACAAAGTTTATGAGGTACATGTAATGAATAAATACTACAAAATTGAGATTTTCAAGATTTTTAATTTTTTAAAAATCTGTGGGTGATGGTATATTTTTAATGACACATTCTTTTTCAACACTGCCTAAAATATAAAAGTCACCACTTACTTGAACAAAAACATTGTTAATCAGTGCTTTTATTATTGATGGCATAATCGCTAATTAGTGTCCAAAGGTGCCAACTTTATAAACGTGACAGAGGCAATCAAGCATACTTAAAGCACTAATTTTAAGTTTTTGTCCTTGTCACTGTAATTTATTAAGTCAAAAACAACATTTTGAAATTAGAGATGGAAGTTTGTCCCAGTTAATTCGGCACCTATATTAGTGTCATTGTTGCAATTTTTAGCATTAAAGTAGGGATTGACCGAAGCAGCAATTTTGCCGAATACCGAAGCTTCGGTTGAAGTGTACACAGAATATTCGGTATTCGGCAACGGAATACTTGAAAATTTTTAATACGCATTTTTGCATATACTAGCTTTTTTAATAAACTTTAATTGAAATGAAATTCTCAATAATTTAATGCAGTTACATTTTTATTCTTAAATCTAATTAACAAAAAAATTAATCACTTCTTTCCACTCACAAATTTATTAACCCATCACTTATTTTTTATTATTTTATCACTAGTCAATACCCAAAAATAACCTATGAAAGTATTAAACTATGCAGGCTATTATTAAGGATAAGGACTGCCAGAAAAACAAAAGTTTATTCAAATAAAAAGAAACAATGTTGTTAAAGCTGATTTACTGATTGTCTAATTATAAACATATTGAATAGGAATGTTCTCAAAATACAAAAGGTATCATATCAATTTGTACATTTAACTATTTTCTATCAAATTATTGATAGATATTTATATTTTGATTAATATTTTAACGCTGTGGTGATGAAGATTACAAATTTGAGCGATTTTGATATAACAGTTATAAAAGCTATAGGATAAGCATTGGGGTATACTTATTGGATGTGTGTATTTTCTTTAATAACCTTAGATATACAGATATGAACTCCAATATACTTATTTGATGTGTATATTAAAGAAAATACATATTAAATAAATTTAAATTAAAAAAAAACTAATGTAGAAGTAATTAAAATTAAATGATACGGGAAAGATGTGCATCTTCCTTACTTTTTTTTTTCTCTAGTTGGCAGTTGTTTTGATTTCACCCCTATGTAGACTATTTGAGGAAGGAAAAAGTTTTTTTTAAACTAGTAAATCTGCAGATCAGGAGCCTCAACGTCATCTTTGCAAGTCATTGTTTTTTAACACTCATTGCGTAATATTCATCTTCCTACAAATCGCTTTTTAAAGTTTTCAAATTACATAAATATTTATAAGAATACAAAATACTTCGTAAAGTTTCAGAAATTAAATGTGTTAAACCAGTGGTTATACACTGATGTTCTGAAATTCTGATGAGCTGCTTATTCTGGTAACTTTTTAAATCAAAAATTGCATTTCTTCAGGGGGGCTCTGCCCCCCTGAACCCCCCGTACTCTATTTAAATTTACATTCGTAATTTTTTATTGAATGTGCGGATGGTTATAGTATATCATAGATTTTTTTTTTACGCTGTGATTTATAAGGATAAGCATAAGTTTTTTTTTTATAAATTAATAAATTTAAAATAAAATCCTTATGTTAACCGTACGCAAACAATAAATCTTGAAGTGACGCCAAAAATGTAACCTTAAAATCTGCTACATTCGACCCAAACACAACGGCATGCTTAGAAAAAGAAAGAAAGAAACGAAAAATATTTTTAGTAATACAGTTTTTAATTCATAACACGATGAAATGCTACTTTAGAATGCTTAAATATAAGCAGATCATTTTCATTTTACAGAAAAAATGCACGGATGAAGTCAAAGAATTCGGTCCCTGTTCACGTGCTTGTTTTGTTTGGGCCGAATGAAGGCATTTAAATCCGAGCGATAACGCACATCATATTGCAAACTGTTTTTACGGCATACTGCATCTCCATCTATCTCTTTCCTCCGCGAATAATAGTTAATTTTATTTTAGCCAAGATCTTTTTATTCCAACATCTTTTTTTTTTTTTTTTATAAATGACGTCTAATTCACCTGATATTCGTACTTACTCAAAACCTTTCATCTTGTTATATTAAGAAATACTTGAGAGTTTTCTTTTTATTCCCAATATGTCGCCATATTAATTTTTTTATTCTTAATTTTTTTTTTCATTTTCCTGTTTCACGTCAAAATCTTTCAATTGAAAATTGTTTAAGAGAAAATATTATTCAGGGTTTTGATTTTCTTGGCAACGATTAAAGAAACATTGATAAATTTTCTGAAAAAATGTCACATTATTCTCTATGAAAATAATGAACTTTTGTATTTTAAAGTAAAATATTTGAATAAAATAAATAAAATATTGCCTATTTTTATTTCTGGGGCTAAAATCCATCTATATGCAAAAATACAAATGCATTAATTCATCCGTTTTGACGTTGGCTTTACTGAAACATTATAGACGCATTTATACTAATATTATTAAGACCAAATACGTTGCTAGGCAACTGATGAAAGAAAAGGTAAAAAATGAAATATGTATTATGTCAAATTGATAAAACAAAATGCTTTATATTATTGGAAAACATGCATAAAGTTCCCCAAAAATTATAAACCTAATTTAAAAAATCTCGCAAATATATTGACATAATTTCAAACTAATTGGAATAATTTAATAAACTTATTTAAAAATTTCAGCATCCAAAATTTACCATTTAAATCCATTTTTTATATGAGCCATTTCTTTCAACAAATGAAAATTTGAAAATCGTCTGACTTGCCATAGAAAAGCATTACAGAGCAAAATAAAATGTTCTATATTTCCCGAATGAATGAACCAAATTTAACCAAAAACTATACAGCTAAGTCCGAGTACCTCATCAACATGCCCAATTAATTTCAAGCCGATCGGATGCTTTTTGCGGCAGTTATCGCGGAACAGACAGACAGACAGACAAACGGAAATCAAAACTTTTCGTGTCTCCACAGTAAGCCTTCACTGACGTTTCGGCAATAAAAAATGGCCTTTGATTTGTTTTTTGTAGTGCAAGTTGAATTCTGAACTCATGCACATAATATTAAAACTCATTGTTTAGCCTATTCTACTGCTAAGTAAAAGAGAATTCTTCTAATTCTAAAAAAATACTTATCTGCAATTATTCGGCCGAATACTTAAAAGTATTCGGCCGGAGCCGAATATTCGGTTTACATGCCGAACCACCGAACACCGAATCAACTATTCGGTAAATCCCTACATTAAAGTTACTAAAAACCAACTCCAAGGAAGACAAAAAAAAAAAAAAAAAAAAAAAAAAAAAAAAGTATCTGCAAGTAGCAAAATATTACTTGTAGGAGCAGTTTTTCTTTTTTATTTTTCTAAATATGTTGCATCTAGCATTTTTAAATTGAATACATATTTTCGGGCCCAGCAAGAGAGAAATAAGTAATAACCTTGAAAACAGAAAAACTCTGCGTATCTTTTTTTCTATGAGCTTATTAAAAATTCACTTTTTTATTATTTTTAACTCAATTACACTACAGTACAGAACCATTTATCCGGAATGCTTGGGGTCAGATGTATTCTGGATAACTGGTTTTTCTGGTTAACTGGTTGTGCATGAAAGCAGCATCCATTTGATAAAGTTTTGTGGAATATATGTGGTTGTGGCATTATTTCTCATATTAAATTATTAGATTACTTGGATTAAAAATCAATGCAACAAAGATCAAAAGTTAACCAGAGTTTAAAAAAAGTAAATTATGGGAATCCCTTAGGAACAAAAATTCTTCTGTTTTCTCTGCATGAAAATTAAAACTTTTAAAATAGTGCAACTAAATATGTTTTCATTTCAAATACTAGATGTTGTCACCAAATTATACGATTGTTTAAACAAAGCCTATGTCAAACTGGCAGTGTGTGATACCTTTTTCTGCACACATTCTGAAATCTGTCTATCAGAAATATCATTCCGGATAATTGGTTTTCTGGTTAACTGGTTTCCGGATAAATGGTTCCATACTGTAATTAGTAAAGATATAAAAGCTGTATAGACCGGCCAGCAGCTGCACAAACCATTGCCTTATCGAGTTAAAGGCAGGATTAGTTAAAGCTTCATTAGCATATTAAAATGCAACTGGTAAGCCAAGTCAGATCTTGGTGGTAAACACCTGCAGGCCTAATTTTAGTGGTCCATTGGTAGATTTACCATTGTGCTTTCCCGCACCCAAAGGTACGAAAACATGGAGAACTGGTGGGTGCAGGAAAACACAATGGTAAACCTACCAATCAGCCACTAAAATTGGGTCTGCAGGTGGTTTCCACCAAGATATGACTTGGCAGACCAGTTGCATTTTAATATGCTAACTGAGCTTTGACTAATCCTAAAATTTCAGCCTTTAACTCGATGAGGTGATGGCTTGTGCAGTTGTCGCCTGGTCTTATAGAGTTCAGACACCAGAGAAGAATAAAATCCAAGGAGTCAAGAAAAAGTCTAAGGAGTACAAGAATTTTAAAGGGCTTAAGGCAGCTGGTTACTCAGCTTCCGAATTCCCCTCAGTAATGTTAAGTTTATGGGTGTTTGATGCATTTTTATATTCAAAATATTTCCTCGGGGAATTATTTTTTTTACTTCTTTTTTCTGTGTACTCTTCTTTCAAGAATGTCACTTTTTTTTGTTAGTTGCCAAAATATTTCTAAAATCTATGCTTAATTTAAAATTTTATGTTTTAAAAATGGACGAACTGGGAGTAAAATTCTAAAACTTCATATAAAATTAAGCGCAGATTTTAGAAATATTTTAAAAACCACGAAAAAAAAGAGACATCCTGTAAGAAGAGAACAAAAGAAGTTAAAAATATTAATTTCCTGAGGAGATATTTTGAATATAAAAATGCATCAAACGCCCATAGACATAACATTACTGATGGGAATTCAAAAACTGTGTGACTAGCAACCTCAGCCATATTTTTTCCATAGAAGTACCAATAACGAGAAGGAAGACAAGAAACCGGATTAGCTCTGAAGCACGCAAGGGCTGATGGGATTTAACGAAGACGAATTGCTTGCAACCCCCCTAACGCTTCACCTTATTATCCAATGGGCTTTGTTACTATCACCCCTTTAGCTGCAAGTGCTCATGGGGATTAACGAAAGAGAAATTATCCGGTGGCAAACAGCAGGCAGGGAAGATGCAATGCAAAGATATGCTTGCCTTCCTTCTTGTTGTTTGTAATTCTATGATTTTTTTCATGTATGCCATACCATTGTGTAAGGCACCCACCCATCCTAATTTTTAATATCTCACTTAACCCTTTATTTCCCAAATTATAAATCCGAAATTTGTTCCTTTCCAATAATTACACTGATCTGCATATTGAAACTTTTTTTTTGATGATTAAAAATGAATAGGTGATTTTAGATCAATTTTTTAAGCTGATTTCAAAAGTAAAGTCGAAATTTGCGTATCACGTCAGGATTTTTTACAAATTAACAATTTGTAAATTTATAAAAACATATGATTTTTTAACTTTCACTTATATAAATTTATAAAAAAAAATTATTATTCAAAGGTAAATAATTAATACAGACTAGGATATGTATTAAAAAATTAATGTATGAAAAATTAAAGTATAGACATAATAATTATACTTACAATATATTTAAATATGGACAAATTTGATTAATATTAAAAAAATCAATTAGTTTGAGAAAAATTCCTTTTAGTTGCTTTTCGTCCACTAGCACAAAGATCTCTCTTTAACATCCAGCAGTAATCTGCCATCATATTTTTATTCCACTTGCCTTGGTACCGTTTTTCCATATCTTTGATGTCTTGGTGAAACCTTTCACCGTGTTCCTCACTCACTGCTCCGAGATTTTCGGGAAAGAATTCGATATGTGCATGTAAAAAGTGTATTTTTATACTCATGTTGCAACCAAGTAATCTCAATTTTTCTAACATATCTGCAACTATAATTTTGTAATTTGGGTCTTTCTTATTTCCTAAAAAGTTCTCCACTACACATTTAAAGCTCAGCCATGCTTCCTTTTCACAATCATTCATTGTTTTTTCAAATTCACTATCTGTCAGTAATTTTCGTATCTGAGGCCCAACAAAAATACCTTCTTTAAGCTTAGCATCAGTAATAGAAGGGAATTTGCTGCAAATATATTTAAAACATCCATTTTCTTTATTTAGGGCTTTCACAAATTGTTTCATTATCCCTAATTTGATATGCAGGGGTGGAAGCAAAACATTTTTAGGATTGACTAAGGGATCTTTAATTACATTTTTTGTTCCAGGGGATAATGATATTCTTGATGGCCAATCTTTCTTTTCCCAATGATTTTTTTTATCCCGGCTGTCCCACTCACACAGAAAACATGGGAATTTTGTGTATCCTGATTGTTGTCCAAGTAGCATTCCAATCACTTTTAAATCACCATATAACAACCATTCATGATCTTTATATTTGACCTGGTCTAGCAAAAGTTCAAGATTTCATATGTTTCCTTTAAATGAACTGAGTAGGCTATAGGTATTGATGCATATTGGTTTCCATTATGCAACAAAACCCCTTTTAAACTTGTCTTGGAGGAATCAATAAAAAATCTCCATTCTGATGCATTATAAAGGATACCGTAAAAATTCATTATTTCCTTTATGTTATTGCAATGTACTAAATTATCCTTTTCAGAAAAGTATGGAACAAGTTCTTTTTCACGATGCCTGTACTAAGAGAATTGTGTCTCTGGTAATAATAAGTTCTTAAATTTAAGCCGAGAACCAAGAAGTTCAGCTTTTATTTTTGGCAAATTTAAATCGCGCACCAAATCATTGAGTTCATGCTGATTAAATAAAATTGGAGCTTTATCATTTACTTCTAGTTTATAGACATCTTGTTCTTGATTTTCATCATCTTCTGAATTATTTGGTTCATTTATGCTTTCCAAATTGGTTGGAGGAGAAGGAACAGGAAGACTTTCATTATGCAATATAGGTCTTATTGCAGAAGGCAAGTTAGGATATATAATTCCTTTTTTATTTTTCGAACTATACCCATGAACATTAGCTAAGCAAAAATAACAATCGTCATGATGATTTCTAGGTTCTCTCCATACCATGGGAATAGCAAAAGGCATACATTTCTTTTTGCCTTTCAACCAAAGTCGTAATCCTTCAACACATGTTCTACACACTTTATGAGGGGCCCATGTCTTATCTTGGTCACCCAGTCTCACACCAAAATAAGCATAATAAGCATTTTTAACAAAATCTGTAATATCCTGCCTTTGTTTTACTACAGTATAATTTCCACAAATGTAACAAAATATATCTGTATCATTTACACATTTACGTGAAGCCATTATTCAATTAAAGAAGATGTGAAATATATCACATATTTCAAATCGAAAGAAACAGACGTGAATAAACAAAGAAATTTATTGTTGTTAAAACCTATGCATTAGATCAAACATTGTTTGGTGCTGCCACCTAGCAAGTATTAATTTAGATATTTTTTACAAAATTAAATTTATGGATTTCGCTTTTTCTTTTTAATTTTACATAAATAATTTTTTTTATTATTATTAAATCATATTAATAAATAATTTCAGCTTCCTAAATACAGTTTCTCATTTATTTAAATTAATGTAATGTATATACATATGGAATCAATTCCTAAAAAATTTGGTGGCGCCATCTAGTATTACTATTATAAAGTAATTTATGATTTAAGAATAAAATTAATTAAAAATAATATTTGTAAAAAAAGTGTACGTGGTGTGCAAAAATGCTTTACATTTTTGAAATCAGCATAAAAAACACTTTCAGAAAAATATATATTTATATGATCATCAAAATGCATGCTGATCAGTGTTATCTTTGTTGTCTGAAGATATCCAAAGCAACTTATATAATAACAATTTGATTTTTAGATAGATTTTTAAATGAAGCTGATTTAATAAATTCGTAGTTAAAAGGGGTTTTTTTTTGCAAAATATTTACAAGAATAATTACATTAATTAACAAAAAATACTGTTATGGAAATCTCACAATTCTTACAAGAACAATGTAGTAAATAAATGTATTATGACCCTATCAGTAACTGAGAAGAGTTTTGTAGTTGCAAATTTTTCATAAAACATTTTTTTAATAGGACAAAAGCTAAATCCATGTAAATGGTTGAAAAAATAATCACATTCAAAAATATTTAGCTTCAACTGTTTAGCAGTGCTTACTGAATGTGAACCAATAAAGTATTTTGTACGAAAAGTACCATCTACTTTTATTAGTAGACAAATTAAATAAATTTTATATTGCATTTTCTTTAATGGGACTTAAAAGGGAACAGATGTTATATATTCCCGCGGCCGCCATCTTGGATTTGCATTTTCTTTAATGGGACTTAAAAGGGAACAGATGTTATATATTCCCGCGGCCGCCATCTTGGATTTTTTCTTGTCCTGAAAACCCTTTTCCCGTCAAGTAAATGTCACCAAGCAGATTCATGCGCATGTTAGGCTTAACGGGGTTGCCAGAACGTCGGGGTGGCCTTATCGATAAAGGTCAGCAAAACATCGCCGAGAAATCCGAGATGGCGGCCGCGGGAATATATAGCATCTAAGCCGACATTTCTATAAGAAGTTTCAGAACAGATGTTATATATTCCCGCAGCCGCCATCTTGGATTTTTTCTTGGCGTGAAAATCCCTTTTGCTCCAAGTAATAAATATCGCCAAGCAGCGATTTATACCCACGTTAGGCTTCACGGTGTTGCCAGAACACATCACTCATTGGGGCTGCCTTTTCGGTAAATGCCAACAAAAAATCGCCAAGAAATCCAACATGGCGGCCGCGGGAATATATAACATCTAAGCCCTTAAGAGTCCCCTCAGAGCATAAAGTGTTACACAGAAAACATATTTTATTCCATTAAAATTAAAATCTAATAGCGTGTGCTAAAATTGCACAGTATTCACAACATACTGTTTACCGGTTTTGTAAATTTGAGTACAAAATCATTAGTGGATTTATTTTATGCAGTAACCAATGGTCATATACACAGATCACGAGCACTTACCTTTTCAAAGGTAAATTTTACATGTTTTTGATTAATTTTACATGAATTTTTATGATTTATTTATTTTTTGTTTAGAATGACAGTAATGACATAAACTTTACCATTTTAAAAAGGAACAGATTTACATTTTACTTTCTTTAAAGATTAATTTCTTCCACCCCATACATGCTTAATAAAGATGCAGTATTATTCATCATGTAAAATAGAAGTTTCCATTTACTATCATTATATATAAAATTAAATGAATTTCGTAGATTAAGGGCTGTGATCTCTACAGTCTGCAATAGATGCACATCTGACGTCCAAATAAAACATTTAAGAGGTGACAGGCAGCAGCAATGCCTATAGATTTATTACAGAAGCCTTATTTAAAAATTAAATGCCAATATATACTTTTCGTTTTTTGAGTGTTAATTCATATTTTTAAATCAAATTGCTGGACTTAAGCTAATAAATAAAAATAGCGGTTAAATAAAACATGGAAGAACAGTAACTGAAAAACGAGACTATAGATAAATATACTATAAATTAAGTGGATGAGGAAATGCAAAATTTAGCAGTATTTTGCGTAGTTTTAAAGTGTGATAATTTACGTGAGAAACACCATTGATTGTGACGACTCGAACAATTACTTAACAAGATAGTTTAAATACCATTTTTTTTTCATAATATTTAATGACAGAATGAAACAGAAACTAATACTTAAAAAAAAACTTTTTTTTATGTTTACAGAAAAAAATACCATTGGAAAGCAGATTGATAAAAATAAATTAATTTTTTCCAAAGGAGCAACAATTGTCAAAGATGTTTTTACAAAAGATCTTAAAAAAAGGGAGGAGCGGGGATGATTTTTGCTATTTATAATTAGCAATTTAAAAAAATTCACAGGAAAAGCTAATGTTATATTAATAAGTTGAAAATTCAGTTTTTTTCTTTTTTTGTGATTAAAATGCCATTGAAAAATTATAAAACTAACAAGATAGTATCACAGAGTCATTTCTATTTTTAAACCGGGAGAACTCGCTGCATGAGATTTTCTCTCACAGTCGTACTTTTTTAAGACTCTTATTTAAATCATTTTTCATTTTAATTAAAATTTCAAAATGTTTTTCAGTTATTTTACCTATTTTGTGAATAAAAGTGCTAAGCCAAAAAAGTTGATATTATATGAATGTAAAGTAAAAGAAAAGCAATTGGGCCTTCTCACTAGCGAGTTCTCCTGGGTTAAACATTTTTGTAGCATTAACATTGCATTGAAAAATAGTAAAACTAATGAGACAGTACTGCACTTATCAAGACTTTATATAGCGTTTTAATGACAATTTTTCTTGAATTGAAAATGCAGGTAAATTTAAACATGAAAAATAGTGAAACCCAAGAGACATTTTTGAATTTATTCCATCACCAAACAACTCTATTTTAACAAAATGCATTGTCATTTTTAAGGATCAAACGAAACAGGTTTTTAAGGCCAAAACCAAACTTCGATGATCTTTCTTATATTTTGCTGAAAACGAAAATGCCCAAAAGTTTTTAAAATAATTAATACATACATAATAGGGTGGAGCGAAAAAAATGAATTTTTTTTAATCAAAAATGGGTAGGTGCCAAAAGTTACCTTTATACTAGTACATCATCTGCGTGCAATATTACCGCTGAAAAAAAGTGGCTTGAGTCTGCGCTTTTGGTCCAAAAATCGAAATTTTGGGTAAAATTTGACATTTTTTCAAAAAATTAAAAAAATTCTGTAGACCTGGCTATTATTTAAACCTTTATTATTAATGACTTAACATATTTAATTGATTAAACGATATCTTTGTTCTGTATAACAGGAGCAAAACTGACAACTTTTGGTAAAAAAAGGCGTTTCCACTCTGTTGTGTCATACAACTAATTATTGCTTGGAATATGCTTTCAAATCTACCCAGAAAGTATCACGTGGAGGTGGCTGCATTTTATGACACAACAGTGCACAGCTTGACCATCCTTCCATCTGAACACAATGTTTTATTTATATATTGAATTGTGATTTTTTATCAAAGACTGGCATAAGTTTTCTATGTATCAACCTAGTCCATCTCTTCTCTGTATCCACAGACGTTGGGTGATGCTGCTGTGACACTACTTCACGTATATTTCTACTGCTGGTGTATGATAATGTAAGCAGAATAATGCAGTGGAATTAATAGAATCTATTCAGCCCTCTAGTATCTTCACCAAAATTGCATCCAGTTACTGCATAGTGATTGGGAGTTCTGTTCCAACAACATTTTACAACATTTAGGTATTTCATCTTTGAGTATGCCATCATTTACTCTACCTCTTGCATTTTTTATATGCTGATAAGCTTGTTATTTAATGTGATGCCGATCGTCATCAAAATTGCAATAAGAATTTGCTCTCGATGTGAAAAGCTACCATTGTCCTAAATAATTTTTTTTAGTATTTGTTTTCTGCTGTTTTCTGTGATGTTTAGTAGCCGAGTAATTTCCCATAAGTTTTCAGACCAATTTTTTAGATGTGAATTATATTTGGTGTAAACCATCCTGAGGTATAAACTTGGATTACATACTTTGTGAGTGAACCAGACTCTGATAATCTATCAGTGCATACTTAATGGCGAATAATTTTATATGCTTTTGTGAGCGATCTTGCATAGGACAAGTTTCTTGGATTCCTATTCGCTAGTTCTTCTGAGCCATATCTTGATGAAATAACTTTGCAAATGTCTAGCAGGTATGTGATGAGTACACTTTTCTCGAATTCAGGCAATAATGTTTGAAAATTACTCTCTATGGCTTCAAAAATTGAAATAAGAAGGGAATAAACATGTGGACAAAGATTTTCCTATTGGTCCGGCGAATCCCTGTGGGTTAGAATATAATTTTTGCCAACGACCTTGTCTAATAAATGATGCAGAGGAAATTCGCTGGACTTGGAGGTGGCATATGATCAATTGTAATGGTTCATTCAAAACATGTCCCTTGCAGAATGGATGACAATGACTAACAGAATTATCCGCCTTCGATGGGCATTCACTGCCCATCAGAGACTCTACGTTCACTCAAAAAATACTAAGTTATCCAAGTTTGGCCCCAGGATAGTTTACAATCAAATGTAATCCACAGATAAAGAAGGGATCTAAAAAGTCATGGGAAATTACTCGGCTAATAAACAACACACAAAACGGAATAAAACAAATACTAAAAAGGGTTATTTAGGACAATGGTTGCTTTGCATACGCAAAGGAAATTCTTATTTCAATGCTCTCTGACGATTGCCATCATATTAAACAGCTAGCTGCTCAGCACATAATAGTTGAAAGATGAGAGTAAATGATGGCATACGCAAATCTGAAATATCGACAATCAACCTTGAAGCGGATAATTATATAAAACTAATTCATTGGAAAAGTTTTTGTAACAGAGCCTCTAATCAATATGCATTTATCAGGTGCAATCTTGGCAAAGATAATAGACGGCTGAATAGATTACATTAATATCATCCGAACTGAATTGCACTGTTTGTCTTCTCTTACACAAACAGTAGAAAAATATGTAAAGGAGATCACAGCAGCAGCATCCAAAGTCTGTGGATTCAAAGAAGAAATGTACTAGGTCGATAAATAGAAAACTCATGCCAGTCTTTGATAAAAAATTACAATTCAATGTATAAATAAAACATTGAGTTCAGATGGTAGGGTGGTCGAGCTATGCACTGTTCTGACATGCAATGCAGTCACCTCCACGTGGTACCTCCTGGGTAGTTTTGAAAGCAACTAGGTAAGAGCTGTATTCTAAACAACAATTAGTTGCATGACACAATAGAGTGGCAACACCTTTTTTTCACCAAAAGTTGTCAGTTTTGTTCCAGTTATACAGAACAAAGATATCGTTTAAATATGTTAAGTCAATAATAAAGGTTTAAATAACACTTTTAACTAATAACCATCTCTATAGAATTTTTTTAAATTTTTTGAAAAAATGTCAAATTTTACCCCACAGACTCGAGCCATTTTTTTTCAGCGGTAATATTGCATGCAGATGATGTACTAGTATAAAGGCAACTTTTGGCACCTACCTGTTTTTGATTTTAAAAAATTAATTTTTTTTTGCTCCACCCTAATACATAATTATTAATTATACATATTTATTAAATATGCATAATTATTAATTAATTATATGTATTTATTAAATTTTATAATTATTAATTAATTATACATGCGGCCCAAGTTGGATCTCTGTGCCTTAAACCCAAAACTTTTTATTTTCCTATAAAATAAAATGTAATTAATTCATCAACGACATAGAAATATTTTCTAATTATATGAATTTCATTTGATTAAAAAATATTTTACTTTTAGATATACACCTCGATTTATCTTTTATAATGATTTTTGTAAAGGATCATCTGTTATACTAGAACTTTCTCAAAGAAAGGGTATTAGAAACACTTCTGCATTTTCAAACAAAAAAAAATTCTATTACCGTTAAGTTACGGCATTTAATGAGTACGTTGAAAGTGTCTTTAAAGTTTAGTCATATATACATTACTTGCTTTATAATTTGCATTCACATCTTGAGTCAGACATGACTGATAATTAAACAATGATGTCCATAGCAATAAACACTCTCATTTGAAGTGATACAGCTCAAATCGATGAGTAATGTTGAAAATTTCCGAATTTTGGCATACAGATAGTTTCGGCTGAATTCTCAGCAGCATTTTTGCCGAAAACGAAATTTTTGGCGAAACTCAGATACTGAGCCAAAAACGAAACCGAATTTTTGGTAGATCTCTAGTCATTTTTCCAATTTTAAAACAAAACAGTACTACTAGATAGTTAAACGTTTGAGAAAAAAAATTACAAAAAACTTGTTTGTTCACCAAACAATTTCAAAAGGCATTAAATTTATAAATATTTTGTGAGAGTTACTACTTGAATGCTCACCAAGAATGTAGAGTATCTACAGTATGGAACCATTTAACCGGAAAGCCAGTTATCCGGAATGATATTTCTGATAGACTGATTTCAGAATCTTTGCAGATAAAGGTGTCATACACTGCCAGTTTGACACAGGCATTGCTTGAAACAATTGTACAATTTGATGGCAACATCTAGTATTTGAAATGAAAACATATTTAGTTGTATTTTAGATGTTTTAATTTTTATGCAGAGGAAACAGAAGAATTTTTGTTCCTAAGGGATTCCATAAATTACCTTTTTTAAAACCATGGTTAACTGTTGATCTTTCTTGCATAGATTTTTAATCCAAGTAATCTAATAATTTAAAATCAGAAATAATGCCACAACCACGCATATCCTACAAAACTTATCAAATGGATGCTGCTTTAATGCACAACCAGTTAACTGGAAAAACCAGTTATCCGGAATACATTTGACCCCAAGCATTCCGGATGAATGGTTCTGTATTGTATTTGTCTTTGGTGATAAAATTAAAAAATCTTTTCTAGATAATCCATAAAGATACTGTCATGCAAGTTATTTTCAACATTTTCTCCATAAAAATGGTTGGTAAAGTACTTTAGCCTGTGAGTACACGTGCAGGAGATGATATACTTAAGCTGTGGGTAGCTTTTATTTTGCCACTAAAAGTTGCAAATAATTGTTGACATATTTAATAACAGACAATCATTAAAAGTTCAATGATAAAATAAGTCAAAGATTACGTTTTGTAAAATGGTGACAACAAATGTAAAAATCAGATGCAAAGGGTGTGTCATATCCTTTATGTATGCTCCTGCATTAAGAAAACTTACCTTGTAAGTTCAAAGATAAGTAAATTCGAAAATAAAGTTATTAAACTTAAAAAAATTTTATTCATTAAAATCAAAAGCAAAAAAAAACAGTAACAATTTTAAAAAATGTTCAGCTGTTTTATGAAATTCAATAAAAGAAATTAGATTTTATATGGCATAGAGTGTCAATGATGCAGCTCAATTTGTTATGGGAGATAATGCTTACTGATATTCAGGTTAAACATACGTTTCTCATGCTGTCATTTTAGAATTCTCAATTGCCCAATTGATATTCGTCACAACTTTAAAAAGTTTTCTCTTCAGTATGGAGAAAGAATGTTGCTTAAAATTTGTTTCATTGAAAAAGACTTTTAGCACACAATATGAACATGTTTTCACTTCAGTATGAATTAGAAAGTATCCTTCTGATACAAATGATTTTTGGCATACTTAACATTTATAAAGTATTTCTCCTGTATGACAAAAGGGATGCTGTTTCAACTTCAGTTTAGTTGAAAAGTTCATTGTGAGATTCAGGATAATTATATTTATATCACTCATCTCCTTCTTGAGTATGCATAAGGAGATGTTGTTTTAATCCTTGCTTCAGCCGAAATACTTTTTGACATACTTCACAGTGATAAGGTTTTTCTCCTGTATGGATAAGCAAATGTTGGTTCAAACTTTGTTTTGTTGAAAATTTTTTTTCACATTCAGAGCAAACATGTGCTTTCTCACCAGTGTGTTTTAAAAGATGTTTTTCTAGATCTTTTGAACTTAAAAATGCCTTTGGACATGTTTCACATTTATACGGTTTATTTTTTATATGGGTACGTAGATGATAGTCAAAACTTTTTTTCAGTGAATAAGCTTTCTGACACTCTGGACAAACATATGGCTTCTCTCCAGTGTGTTTTAAAAGATGTTTCTTTAGATCGTTTGAGAATAAAAATGACTTTGGACACATTTCACATTTATAAGGCTTATTTCCTATATGGATACTATGGGACGTATCTTTTTCTAGAGTATGCATAAGGAGATGATGCTCTTTTAATTTTTGCTTTAAACGAAATAATTTTTTACATATTTCGCAGTGATATGGTTTTTCTCCTGTATGGATCAGCAAATGTTGGTTCAAACTTTGTTTTGTTGAAAAATTTTTGTTACATTCAGTGCAAACATGTGCTCTTTCTCCATTTTGTTTTAAAAGATGTTTTTTTAAATCATTTGAACTTAAAAAAGCCTTTGGACACATTTCACATTCATACGGTTTATTTTCTATATGGGTACTGATATGATAGTCCAAACTTTTTTTTAATGAATAAGCTTTCTGACACTCTGGACAAGCATATGGCTTCTGTCCTGTGTGTTTTAAAAGGTGTTTTTTTAGATCGTTCGACCTTAAAAATGCTTTTGGACACATTTCACATTTATAAGGTTTATTTGCTATATGGATACGGAGATGGTAGTCCAAACTTTCTTTCCTTGAATATGCTTTTTGACACTCTGGACAAACATATGGCTTCTCTCCTGTGTGTTTTAGATGGTGAAATTTTAATTTTTCCATAGATAAAAATGACTTGTGACATATTTCACATTTAAATTTTTTTTCTCCTGTATGCGTAAGGAGATGCTTGTTCAAACTTGTTTTTTTCGAAAAAGCTTTCTGACACTCAGAGCAAGCATACGGTTTTTCTCCAGTGTGTATTAGGCAATGTCGTTTTAAATTTTCTGCACATGAAAAAGATTTTGAACATATTTCACATTTGTAGAGTTTCTCTTCTGTGTGAATGATGAGATGCTTTTCCAATGCATTCTTGATTGAAAATGCTTTCTGACATTCAGGACAAACATATGGTTTCTCTCCAGTATGCGTTAGATAATGCAGTTTTAGACGGCTAGGCTGTCCAAATGATTTTTCACACATTTCACATTTATAAGGTTTTGTTCCTGTATGGGTATAGAGATGAAGGTTCAAATTTGTTTTTGATGTAAATGCTTTCTGACATTCAGGACAAACATATGGTTTCTCTCCAGTATGTATTAGAATATGCGCTTTTAAGACAGATGCCAGCGTAAATGATTTTTCACAAATTTCACATTCATAAGGTTTTTCTCCTGTATGGATACGCAGATGTCGTTTTAAACTTGCTTTCACTGTATATGCTTTTGGACATTTGGGACAAACATGTGGTGTCCGTGCCCCTCCATTGTGTGCTAGATGGTGTTGTTTTAGATGATCTTTTCGAACAAATGATTTTGGACACATTTCACATTTAAATGGCTTCTCTTCTGCATGGATATGGAGATGCAGGTTTAAACTTTTTTTTAGTGAAAATGCTTTTTGACATTCAGGACAAACATGAGGCTTATCACCACTGTGTATTAACAGATGCTGTTTCAGTGTACATGAACTTAAAAAGGCTTTTGGACATACTTCACATTTAAAAGATTTTTTACCCACTAGGGTAAGGGAATGCTGTCTCATGTTTTGTTTCATTGAAAGTGCTTTTTCAAATTCAGTCCAAACACCTAGTTTATCTTCAATACATATAAGAAGATCTGTTTTTAAACATACTATTTGTAAAATTGATTCTGAATTAAATTAACAATTGCATAATTGAAATCTATTTCAGTTATAAAAGCTTTTTTACATAAATAACACTTATGTTTTTAAGTTAATTACAAACATTATTTTATTAACATTACTTAATAACATTAATTAGTTTTTACAACACAATTATTTTCTAAAATTTGAGACTACAAATTTATATTAATATTTTTCTCCCATAAAATAAATTTTGCAGTTATCGTGTTACATATATTTTTATGAATACGACTGTGTTAATATAAGTCACCAATTCATGAAAGTATTTTTCAGTTGCAACAAGGTGTGAATCAGTTCAACTTATTTAAAATTATTGTTTAATATTTTAGATTTTTCTTTATTACAGTACATTTTGCTTCACCTTTAGAGTAACTGTAAGAGATTTATGTAAATTAGAAAGCAGTTATACATACATTTCAACAACGTTAGCATTTTGCATGAAGACTAACATGGCAAGCAATAATTCTTATGGTTACGCTTCAGTTTTTAAATGACTTATAATCTGAACTATTAAACTGTTAGCATAAATATTATTTTTTTTTTAATGCACTTGATATTTCCTTACAATTTTTTTTCCTGAATAATTTTCAAGCTTCATGTCGCATTGAGTAATTATTTCATAATCTTGGTGTATGATACTACGATCCTACAGAACAAATATTGAATGAAACGATATTTCACACTATTTATTTTGGAATGACTTCATAGTCGGCATCATTTACGCATTGTACATTTCAACTTTGCTTTGCTTGCAAATATTAAAAAAATTGCAAGGTTGACCGAAATATTTTAGAAAAAAAAATTATTTGAACCTTTTCTCAAATAATTTGTCACTTGGGAGTCTTATTCCGTATCTATTTGACACTAATGTTGATAGTATGAGGATAAAAAACAAATATTGTTTACATTGGAACAATTTCATTAGTTGGTAAAAAAATGTATCCTTTTCCTAGATAAAATTCAACTTGATTTTATTCATGCATATTCAAAAACTTGCTAACATAGTATTAAATAACCTATAAAAAAAAAAAAAAAAAAAAAAAGAAACATTTTAAAAATTGCATAACTGTATATTAATTATTTATGTATATATTTAACAACTACATACATATATACATTACACATATAAAAACAAATATTGTTTACATGGAACAATTTCATTAGTTGGTAAAAAAAAAAAAAAAAATGTATCCTTTTCCTAGATAAAATTCAACTTGATTTAATTCATGCATACTCAAAAACTTGCTCAGATAATATTAAAAAAATCTCAAAAGAAACATTTTAAAAATTGCATAACTGTATATTAAATATTTATGTATATATTTAACAACTACAATCTACATACATTATACATATGTTTAACAATTAAAAATATATTTCTTAATTATTTTAAGGTCATTATAGCAGAATAAAAAATTCAATAAAAAGGGTAAAAAATAAAATTACTATCAAAGCAATCCAATGTAATTTTTTTTCATCACACACTTTAACTTATTTTAATGGTTTAAATATAAGATTTACTTTTCTAGTAACCACCTAGTAGGTTTTCTAGTAGGTAGTCTAGTTGCTACCTTTGACTTCAACTTTTTTTGTTGTGGATCGGGTTGGCTTTTTTACTCTTGCGAGTCGGTTTCGAATTGACCCGATTTTTTAAAAGAATGTCCAAAATATTTTATCATGTTAATAGTCTATTAAACTGCAGATCAAAGCCCAGTAGCAGAAAGTTTGAGATGGGAGACGGGCATCGCAGATTTTCTTTTCTCTTTTGCAGATTCTTTTTCATCGAACTTTCATTTTGCTTCATATTATGTTTAGCTCTTTATTACTTGAAACAAAAAATTAAGATCATTATTAATAAAAGTTTATAAAATGCCTAAAAACTCTACAGGTTAAGTGATTGTTTGATTAATTAATGCTTCAGTTATAAAAATATTTCATCTGCAGATAATTTTTTGTCCCTGAAGTATCTGTCGCAGACAATTGGAGAATTTTCTGCTACTGGGGATCAAAATTTCATGAAAGCAAAATGAGTCTAGTCTTAGAATAAGTTTCTGGAAGTTAATATAAACATACTTTTTCTATTAATGGTACAATAAGGATTATAATGAATGCTATCTGCATTGTTAAAGCATTTTTGCTCATTAGTTACAATTCTTATGTTCTAGTCCTTATACTTCTAACGTAACAAAAATCTGTGTGACAGACAGGCAGAATCATTTAGCGTTTTGCTGCATATTGTATTCTTAAAGGACGATAAGGTAGAATGCTAATTATGTAATACAAGTTGTACCTTTATAAGTTGAACTTTTGAAACCGCAATAAATTTTAAAGCATAGTTAAAGATTAGATTTTTAATTTTATACTGTTACATATAGATTGAAACAATTTTTCTACTTTCTGTGTTTTCATTGTATCAAAGTTCGAGTATAATTTATCATACATGTGATATTCATTTAAATTAAGTCGTATATGGGGCATGGCTCGGGTACAACCCGACCCGTACAGGACTCTAATTCAAATATTTATTTTCATCTGAAACATATTTGTGCTCAAACTTTTTGTGAAAATCCCAACAATCTGCATGGCAAAAACCTTGTAATGACCCGCAAGAATTTTTCTAGTGTGAACCCGACTTGCAGAAAGAAAATTAAATTCATTCTGAGCCAAAAAAACAAAATAAAGGATAACCCGATCTGATGTTTTACTCTATTCAACGATCCCGAGGCATCTATTCAGTGGTTTTACTATATTTGAATATTAAAGAATATGGATTTATTAATTCTTCTATGAAAAATATAAAAATGTTATTAGCGATACAATTGTAGAATTATTTTCATAATGGCATTAAAACAGTATTTACTTTTCTTTCATTGCAGGTTTGGGTCGGGTTGAAATGCCTTGGATTCGGGTTGAGTTGACTTAAAATGGAATTTGCAGGTTCAGGTCGGAGGACTCTACCTACTTATTTAAAACATTTTTTTTATTTGGGTCCAGAGTTTCCAGCGGGCTACTCTTTTTTGATATGGTAAAATTCCCCTTGTTTTCACTTTAATTGATATGTCATTAAATATAGCGAATTCTACAATTTCGAAAAAGTGGAGCCATTCAAGAAATCTGATTTTTTTTAAAAAGCAGCCCACTGGTAACACTGTTTGGGTTCAAGCAACCCTTAGTTACAATACTTCTAGTGAACTTTTTAAAAAAAATTAAAAACAACAGAAGAAAATGTCATATTTCATAACAAACATGAGAAAAGAAACTAACTTTGAGAAAAGAAGGAAATATACAAAAAAATGAATTACTTCATTATACATTTAAACAAAAACACTCATCAAAACATTATTTAAAACAAAAGACCTACTTATAAATGTCACTTTTTTCCTAACTCTCAATATAAGTAAAATTATTTTCACACGAAAAAGAAAAGAAAGATTTTTCATGAAATTCATGTAGAAAAGTTTCTTTGATTCATTGTGAATTATTCCTTAGACAGGGTTAGGTTTTTCCAGGACAGTGGAAGAAATGGAAAAAACTGGAAGTAATGGAAGAAACCAACAGAAATTAAAACAGATGCTCAAAATTAAAGTATATTAACTGTACAAAAGAAATAAACTCAAAGTATAATTATATGATATCTAAATTTAAAAATTTAATTGACATTAAAAATATTATTTCTTGAAAAATATGTTATTTTTTAATAATAAACTTCAGGTTCAGCAAACATTTACAGGTGATGGATTTTACAACTTCAGAGGTAGAGGGAATTTTTTTTTCATTAATTATGTCATTTATGTAAAAAGAGAAGAAAAAACTACCTACAAATTCTTTATTTTTCATATAAAAATGCATTATTTTAAGCTGCGCAAACACAGTAAATAAAGAAATTTGTGATTATTTATACTATTATCTAGCATGTATATCTCAATGCTGATTTTAAAAGACTAATGTTCTAAAAATGTCTATGGGTATGTTAATGCTTTTAAACTCTTCTGAAGTTCTGTGGTGTTCCCGCCAATCGCTCTTTCTCAAATAATCACTGCACACAACTCACAATAAAATAAAACTAGCGGACTGTATTACTAATTAAATTTTTAATTCACAAACAATAAATTGATCGAGAGCCGATATTTACACTACTCCTCTGATCGGCGTCTCGAACCCAACTCACAAGTTTCAAAACAAACCACATAGATGGCGCTTCTAGCGGCAACATACCGCCGGGCCTTGAATGTTTCAAACATTCAATACTATAAATACAACATCAATTTAAATTACAATCTCAATAATACAATTTTTTTTCAGCATATACACTAAATGAAATGTTAAATTTATAAATATAAACAAAAAAATATAATAATACACTACACTACAAAATTTTTGTTTAATTAAAATAAAATGTGTGAATTCAAGTAGTTAATGTGGTTTCATTCACATGAGGCAAAACAACAATTTTTGTTAGTGGCCTTTTATATGTGCCATTCTTATCCTTTAATGTTACAACTCTAATTATACCATCTTGGCCTGGATGGATTTTAACAATTCTTGCCAAATGCCATTTTAAAGGACTATAATTATCAGAATTTTTTATTAAAACTAAATCTCCCTCTTTTATCTCTACTCTTCCTTTATGCCATTTGGGCCTATTTAAGAGCTTATTTAGATAGTCTGATGACCATTTTTTCCAAAGATGTTGTGTCAATTTTTGAACTAATTGCCACCTGCTCAACCTATTCATAGGGATTTCAGTATAATTCGGTTCAGGTAAGGCCATTAAAGATGAGCCAATAAGAAAATGAGCAGGTGTCAAGGCTTCAACATCATTTGGATCATTTGAAAGAGGGCAGAGGGGACGAAAATTAAGAACAGCTTCGATTTGAATAATGAGAGTCAAGAGTTCCTCATAACTTAAAATAGTTTTACCTACAACACACTTTAAATGATATTTAAGTGATTTAACACTTGCCTCCCATAAACCTCCAAAGTGAGGGGTTGAAGGGGGATTAAAATGCCACTTGATTCCTTCATTAGCTAAATAATTTTGAATTTCCTCCTCACTTTTATCCTTAAATAAAGATCTGAGAATTGCTCTTAATTCTTTATTGGCACCAACAAAATTTCGACCATTATCACTAAAGATATCAGAAGGTTTGCCTCGCCTCGCAATAAAGCGTTTAAGTGCTGCTAAAAAAGCTGCACTTGTTAAATCACTGACAATTTCAAAGTGCAAGGCCTTTGTAGTAAAACATACAAAAATACAAATAAAAACCTTTTTTACCTGTTTACTCCTACCTGTGGAGTTTTTTACCTGAAAAGGACCGCAGTAGTCTAATCCAGTGCGCGTAAATACTCTGGATACCGTTACTCTTGTTGCTGGCAAATCAGCCATCTGTTGCTGCGAAATTTTAGAATTAATTTTCTTACAAATAATACAATTAAAAATAATTTTTCTAACTACATTTCTGCCAGCTAAAATCCAAAATTGAGTTCGGATGAGAGACATTGTGGTTTCTGAACCTGCATGGAAATATAAAACATGAAAATAATTAATAACACAAAATGTAAAATTATGTTTTGCAGGAATAATCATAGGAAATTTTTGGTGATCGGATAAGTTACTGTTTTTTAGTCTGCCACCAACACGAATGCAGCCATCACTGTCTAAAAATGGACACAAGTTTATCAGTTTGCTATTGTTAGGGATAGCAGTACCCCTTTCTAAACACTGGATTTCTTTCACGAATGAAGTCCTTTGAATGTTCTTTACAATGCACAATAAGGACTGAGAGAGTTCACTGCTAGATAAAGTTCCAGCTGTAGGATATAAAGGGTTTCTACAGTTATATATGAATCGTTTACACCATGCTACTACTCTTTGTAGTTTGATGAACGAAGAACAGTTATTAATTATGTCTAAAGGTTCAAGAGTGTTAACTAAGGCACATACTTGAGTCACTGATGGTGATTTCAATTCACGCAAAAACAGCTCATTGGTTTCAGCAGGATTGCTATCGGGACACTCGACCACCTCAGGCTGTTGTAGGAATGCTGAACCGAACCACCACAGTTCACACTGTTGAATCTTGATGGGATCTATACCTCTAGAAATAAGGTCAGCAGGATTTTGCTTAGAGGGTACGTAATGCCACTGTTCAACCGAAGTTAAACTTTGTATAATTGATATCCTGTTTGCTACGAATGTCTTAAGATCATTGGATTCTTTTTTAACCATGCAAGTACAATGGTGCTGTCTCTCCAAAAATAAGTTTTAGAAACTTCTAATTTTAAGGCACTTAACACCTTCTTCATTAACTTGGATAGCAGGACTGCAGCAGAAAGTTCAAGACGCGGAATAGTGACATGCTTTAGAGGAGCTACTCTGGACTTACTAGTGAGTAGCTTAACAGCAGAATCACCACAAAAATTAGTAGATTTCACGTAAATGACCGCTCCATAAGCAATCTTAGATGCATCAGAAAATCCATGTAGTTCTACACAAATAGACTGATCAATAAGAATACATCTAGGGATACTGATCAGATTTACACATTTTAAGGACGTAAGAAATTCATTCCACTCCTTATTTTCTTTCACTGGGAGATAATCACACCAATCTATTTTCAGCAACCATAATTTTTGCAGAAACACCTTGGCCCTTATAATTATTGGACCTATCAAACCCAAAGGGTCAAATATTCTAGCAATTTGTGATAAGACTGATCGTTTCGTATATAATTCACTTTGCTCGATAATTAAGTTAAACCCAAAACAATCTGGTTGAGGCTTCCACAATATTCCCAAAGTTTTTGTCTCATTAGAAAAAGAATATTCAGATTCTGAAGTATTACATAAAAGAGCAAAATTATTTACTGCCCATTTATGGAGATCCATGCCTCCTCTATTTAACAAAGATATCAGTTGTTGCTGAATCTCCTTCGCTGTGCCTAAATCATCTGCTCCTGTTAGGGTGTCATCCATGTACACATCCTGCAACAACACATTCGCAGCTAAAGGAAATTCATTTCCTTCGTCTCTGGATAATTGCATTAAGGTTCTTGTAGCTAAAAAAGGAGCACTAGTTGTGCCATAAGAAACAGTACATAACCTGTACACTTTTACTGGCTCATTCACCTCAGGTTTAAATACTATTCGTAATAAATCACGTTGACTCGGATGTATTAATATCATACGATACATTTTTTAAATATCAGCTACAAAAACAAACTGATGCTTTCGAAATCGCAACATTATAGAAAATAACTCATCCTGGATTGTTCCTCCGTTAAACTGCAAACCGTTTAATGATTTTCCTGTAGAAGTTAAGGAACTGGCATTATACACGACTCGTAATGGTGTACTACTTGATTCTGTACGGAATACGCAATGATGTGGAATATAATAAGTGACTTCTGGCTCTTCAGATTCTATCACTTCTTCCATGTGACCCATACTTAGATATTCTTCCATAAATGCTTTATAAAGATCATTAACTTTAGGTTCTCTAACTAAGCGCTTCCATAATGAATTTAAAATATTCATTGCCTTTTGTTTTGATTCGCCAAGACAAGATGGATCTTCATTTAGCGGCATTTTCACCATATATTGTCCATTTTCAGTTCTAGAATAATTTTTCCGAAAATGTTCTTCACAAATTTCTGCTTCCTTAGTTTTAGAAATCTCAGACTCTCTCTCTATGTTTTCTATTTCCCAAAACTCTTTAATTATTTTTTCTAATTCCAAATTATCTGTAATTAACCCACAATGTATACTACTTTCACCCTTAGCCGTGAGGCTTCCACTGACAATATACCCGAATACACTGTTTTGTAACACAATTTTAGTATTTAATGTTTGCGGATAAATTTGACCTGGTCTTAAAAATTCATAGAAATTTTCTGCACCTAAAAGCAAATCAATCGGGCCTGGGACATTAAATTTTTCATCGGCTAATTTGATGTTAATTAATAATGGGGTAGAAGTCTCAAGCGGCCTAGACGGCGTAAATTCTGTAATTTTCGGAACGACTAAAAAGTCTAATTTTAAATGAAAATCCTTATCTCTATTTGAAACAGTTGTGTTAACCCTAGATCTAACATTCAACGATAAATTATTTATGCCTGAAATAGAAATGTTAGTCTTTTCCCTTTTCAAATTAAGTTTATCTACTAATCTTTTACTCATAAAGTTAGAGTTTGTCCAACGTCTAATAGACCTCGAACCTCATGAAAATTACCTAATTCATCTTTTATTAAACAAACAAATGTACTAAGTAACACAGCTTTTAATTCATTAGCCAAATTACATGTCGTTGAAAATAAACTGTTTTGATTATTAGCTGGGAAAGGCTGAAATACTGGAGCCGAAACATCCAAATTAGATTTATTACCTCCTTTGTTTATATGACTCATTTCCTGTGAAATTACCTCTTGGTTTTCAACTTTATTTACTTTTTGTTCCCGAGGAAAATGCAAAGTTACATTGTGCCTTTTCCTACAAATAATACACGAGAATTTAGATTTACAATCGACTACTTTATGATTCATAAGACAGTTAAAACAAAGATTTTTTGCCTTTACCAGCTCAACTCTATCACTCACTGACATATTTTTATAAACAGGACATTTATGCAAAGGATGATTTTCATTACATGACAATATACATTTAGAATTTTTTACATCAGTTAGAAAAACTTTAGAAACTGGCCTGGAATAATTATTTTTATTATTCGACCTAGAATTATCAACCACAGGTTTTCCCTTTGATGTGTAATATAAATCTATCTCCCTAGATAACTCAATTGGGTGAAACCAAGAATCTCCTTGTCTAACATTTATAAAACACGTAACATCCTTATCCAGCGTCTGACAAATTTTATCAGAAATCACTAACTTTTTTAAAGTTTCAAAATCGGTCACATTTCTCAATTTTAAATAATAATCCCAACTCGTTGTTAATCGGGATGCAAATTGTACATACGTTTCATTGGGTTGACGTTGTGCTTTTCTAAAATGTTCTAAACAAGTTTGGGGAGTTGGCTCAAATTCTCTAAGTACTATAGCTTTCACCTTTGAATAATCTTCTAATTCCCCATCCTTAATGTATGTAATAACATTTGTTGCCCTTTCCCCTAACAGATTTAGAAGAATTTCCGATTTATACTTTTCTGGGACATTTTTTGAAATGAAGGCCCTTTCTAAAGACGAGAAAAAATACCCCCAATCTAGACGGTATTTTGATTGTAAGCGTTTTTATGCTTTTAATGAGAGAGTCTAAAGATTCTATGCTTTCTACCTTCTCGAAATCATTTAATTTTTCACTTTTGGTTTCTACACGGGCCTTCGCCAACTCGAGCTCTAATTTTGTACGTTCAATTTTTAATTTTTCAAGTTCTAATACCTTCGCTTCCTCATTTTTTCTCTCCTCTATAATATTATTGGCCATTTCTTCGACCAATTTAGAATCTACTTTTAATTTGAAATTAAATTGAAATTTTTAATTCACAAACAATAAATTGATCGAGAGCCGATATTTACACTACTCCTCTGATCGGCGTCTCGAACCCAACTCACAAGTTTCAAAACAAACCACATAGATGGCGCTTCTAGCGGCAACATGTGGGATTTGAAAGAATTTTTTTCATCTTTAGCATTCATCCATTCTAAGTTGAGAAACTGATTGCAGCATCCTGCTGCTAAAAAATTTGTTTTGTTACACCATGCTGCATTGTAGTAAGGAAAAAGAGGATTTAAATGAAATTTTTTAATACAGTAAATATTGTATATTACTTACCTTAATGAAATTGACGGAAATTAAAAACATTGTCCTTTATTTAAATGAGTTTCACTGTACAGTTGGTATAATCCGTACTATTTACTACTAGTTTCAAAAGTTTAAATAATTAAAAAATAGGCTGGTTAAATTGATATAGATTAACTTTTAATTGATTTTGTGTATTTTGGATAAAATCTCTTTCCTTCATGTAGACAACGGTTGAAAAGCTTTACACAGCTATGTAATCTTGGCTAAAAAACGATTTAATATTTAGCATCCATATATAATTAAATGTGTATAGGTCTAATGAAATTAATTTACTTGAGGTTATAAGAAGACATTTAATTGTATCTTACAAAGTTTAAACTTATATGGAAAATTTTTAAAGAATAACAGTTTCTTCCACTTGGAAGAAACCTATTTCTCCCAGCCGTTTTTTTCCACTTTGGAAGAAACTTGCCAACCCTGCCTTTAGATGGCTTTCATAGCAAATGATTTATTAAATAATAAATGATATGAAAATGATTTCATCTTCACATTGGTTATAAGAAATTGTTTAAGAAAACCTCTGGCCTAAAGTATCACATGTGTCATACATAATAACTGAGTAATCTATTTTGAAAACAGAGATAATTACTATATATACTTGCATATAAGCCAAAAAATTTTTACTTAAAATTGCCTTATGAGAAGGGGGAGTCGGCTTATACACAGGTCAGATTTGGGAGAAAAGTTCTCAGCTATAGAGCTTTCTGACTGGCGCATGAGGGAAAAAAGTGGGGGTCGGTGTTATCACTTCTTAGATTAAAGAGCCTTGGGTGTCAGTTCCAAATGAGATGATTGTGAAATCATTTAAAAAGTGCTGTATTAGCAATGCCATGGATGGCACAGAGGAGGATTTTATTCATGAATGTACTGACGAAAATTCATCAGATCCTGAGTCTGATTTTTATCGATCTTCATTGAACTTTTTAGTCATTCAGATAGCGATTCCGAATTTGAAGGAATCATTTTATGTTTCTTAATTTTTTATATACTGTATATAAGCCGAATATACAACTTTTCAGTGAAAAATCGTCCAAAATCGGAAACCTTAAGCCGGTGTTAAAAAAGGTGATGAAAAATTCAGAGGACGAAAACTAATAGAAAAGCTAAAACAACATGTATAATAATCACCAGTGACCCGCAGCCGAACAATTTTTGAAGCTCAAGCTCTGCTCCTAGATAAAATACTGTGGCTCCAGCTTCGTGCTTTTGAGTTGCAGATTTTAATTTACACATTTAATTTTTTACTCACAAATTCTTTCTTCCTTTACCTTCATTAAAGATCTGACAAAATGCATTTTTCTTCTCATCAAACTTGAAATGCTTGTTCAGAAAATATAGCATCTTTCAGCTTTTGCTTTTAAAATAGAAAGTTTGGTGGAATTTTAAAGACAAAAAACTTAAATTTCTTCTACACTTTTCAAACAACTAAAATTGTACAACTACACATGTAACCAATAGGAGGCCATATTTGTTTTCAAATAGTGTTGTCACTTAGCTTAAGTAGAAAGTAGAAGTAAAGTAGTGTTACTATTAGGGATTGACCGAATACCGAATAGTTGATTCGGTATTCGGTGGTTCGGCATGTAAACCGAATATTCGGTTTACATGCCGAATATTCGGTTTACTTATATATACTTCGGAATATACTTTTAAGTATTCGGCCGAATAATTGCAGATTAGTATTTTCTTAGAAATAGAAGAATTCTCTTTTACTTAGCAGAAGAATAGGCTAAACAATGAATTTCAATATTATGTGCATGAGTTCAGAGTTCAGCTGCACTGCAAAAAACAAGTTAAAGGCCATTTTTAATTTAAAAAAAAAACGTTTTCCTTCCTAAAATAGTCTACATAGGTGTGAAATCAAAACAACTGTCTACAACAGAGAAAAAAAAAAGTAAGGAAGATGAGCATCTTTCCCTTATCATTTAATTTACTTCTACATTAGTTTTTTTTGTTTTATTTAAATTTATTTAATGTGTATTTCCTTTAATGTACACATCAAATAAGTATATTAGATTTCATATCTGTATATATAAGGTGCATATTAAAGAAAATACACACATCAAATAAGTATACCCCTATGCCTATCCTATAGCTTTTATAACCATTATATCAAAATCGCTCAGATTTCTTATCTTCATCACCACAATGTTAAAATATTAATCAAAATTATAAATATTCTATCAAAAATTAATTTGACAGAAAATATAGTTAAATGTACAAATTGATATGATACCTTTTGTATTTTGAGAACATTCCTATTCAATATGTTTATAATTAGACAGACAATCAGTAAAATCAGTTTAATGACAACATTGTTTCTTTGTATTTGAATGAACTTTTGTTTTTCTGACAATCCTTATCCTTAATAATACCCTGTATAGTTTAATACTTTCCTAGATTATTTTTGGGTATTGACTAGTGATAAAATAATAAAAAATAAGTGATGAGTTAATAAATTTGTGAGTGGAAAGAAGTCATTAAATTTTTTGTGTCATTAGATTTAAGAATAAAAATGCAACTGAATTAAATTATTGAGAATTTAATTTCAATTAAAGCTTATTAAAAGAGCTAATATATGCAAAAATGCGTATTAAAAAATTTAAAGTATTCGGTGCCGAATACCGAAGCTTCGGTGCACACTTCGACCGAAGCTTCGGTATTCGGCAAAATTGCTGCTTCGGTCAATCCCTAGTTGCTATGTTTTGAGAATTCCCATCTCTAATTAAAAAAAATAATAAACTTAAAAAATGATATAATTAAAATACTGAATAATGATGTAATTAAAATATTTTAAGCCTGGAAATTTAAAAGACTGGAAAAAAAAAAAAAGATTTAAAAGAATATTAAAAACTAAAGGAGCCCTGCAGCAAAGGAAAATTTAGAGCTCCATCTCCAAGGAAAACACAGCTCTGGAGCACTCTGGCTCCGGGCCTCTGATAATCACTTATAAACAGAATAAGATAAATAATGCTATAAAAAGTGATAAAACATCTTTATTTAGATTGATGAACGTTTTATCACACAAATGACGACAGTTTCAAAATCATTCATGATAGAAATATTTTTTTAATATTTCTATTGTGAATGATTTTGAAAATGTCACTATTTGTGCAGTGAAAAGTTCTTCAATCTAAATAAAGATATTTTATCACTTTTTGTAGCATTATTTAGCTTAATCAGAAAAGCAAAATAGAAAAAATGCCCTCTCCGAAATTAATGATCGCTCCTATTCTGTTTTTGCATGCTGCCAAATCTGTTTAATTGGGTTCCGCTGGACGTTTGTCTAAATAAGCCATTCAAAGACAAGCTCCATTTAAAATGGACTGAATGTATGCCATCTGGGGATGCAGCTGTGACAAATGGCAGTAATTGAAAAAAGTTGACATTGTCTCTATCTTTGAATGAGTAAAAAAATCTTGGCTTGAATTACCACCAGAAATGATTGACCAATCTTTCAAAAAATGTTGCATCAATAAATAAATTAAATGGAACTGAGGATAATGTCATTTTTAAAGAAGAAGGTGATGATGAATTAGACACTGAAGATATTCATCCTGATGTGCCAATAAAAGAAAGTGATTTTAAGGAGTTGCTTGAAAATTCTGATGATGACTTAGTTATAGAATATGATGATTGGTGACTTTTTTATTTTAAATGAATGGAATATTAAAGCAATAGAAAAATTATTATTAGTTAAAAAAAATTATTTTAATTATTAATTAGAAATTTGTAAGTATTTTTTTATATTTACCATACTTTTTATTTTAGAATATCAATTTTTGAAATTTTCTTAGACTCATGTATAACTCCCCCTCCCCCCCCCACACACACACACACTTTGAAGCCAAAAAAATGCCCAAAAATACTCGGCTTATACAGTAATTATTTTTGCTTGTTTAATATTTTGTTAAAAATGTTAATTTTTGTCTGAAAACATTTGGAATTTTTTTGTCTTTGTAATTTTTTAGAGTCAGCTTATATGCGGGCAAACAATTTTACCAATATTTTAAAATTCAAAATAAGGGGGGGGGGGGGTCGGCTCATGCTGGAGTACATACGGTAAAGTAAGCATCTTTTAAAATAAGTGCTCAGAAAAAAAAATTATTGTGTTCTGCATTCAATGGTTGGATCAGCATCCTACAAAAATCGAAACTAGGGATTGTAACAAATATCCGGCCCTTTTGCAAAAGATTTGTTTGGCCAAATATTGTTTAATAGTTAGACAAGTGCAATTCATCTGTTTTCGTTTTCTTCTTTTTTTTTTTTATGAAAGGCTTTTTTTCTCAAATCCAAATTGGGTTCTTTCTGACGCATTCATAAAGCCATTTTCATTCTTAAATATACAAAATTTTCAACTATTCTAATTCAGATACTAAGAAATGAAGTAAAATTTTCTGTAGAGGCTTTAACAGGGATGAGATTTCCGACTTTTTGCATACCAGTATAATCTTAGAGAAAATGTTATTTTATTTAGTCTGAACAGTTTTGCGATTTGACAGAACAACATTTTCTCAAAGATTATACTGGTATTCAAAAAGTCGGAAATCTCATCCCTGTTTTAAGAAAATTCCTTATTTTTAAGAAAAAGGTGCCAAAACTATAGGTTTAAATTAATTTTATAGACACAGCAGTCTGGGAAGATCTTCATTGGAAACAACCAATTATAGCTGAAGATGCAATACATTTATCAAAAAAGGAAAAATA
Organism: Maratus speciosus; assembly: GCA_963932465.1. NCBI lineage: Eukaryota > Metazoa > Arthropoda > Arachnida > Araneae > Salticidae > Maratus > Maratus speciosus. The sequence continues at coordinate 143,015,939 of OZ010798.1, read as the reverse complement.
CTATTTGATTCCAAAACATTGCAGAAAAAAATCCAAGGTTATCTACACTATCGGTCTCAGTTTCTATGTTCTTTAAATACAGTCAACTCTGTGAAATCCGCCGATGTATAATCCGCAAATGTCTATTATCTGCACTAGATGTTGGAATGTAAACAATGAAAATTAAGTGTTAAACTCATAAAGTTAAATTTGGTATGTATATTTTTTCAGTAATCAATTTTACAGTGAATAAATATTTAAATATACATTGCATATAATATTTAAATTTCTGCAAGTAACAAAATTTTATCTCGGTGCAAGAAGTACTAATGAGTGTTCTGTTCATAAACTACAGAAAAAAATTATTGTCAACAAACCAAAACTGACACTACCATTGTGTTGTGTCAATGTTTAAAATTTCTATTGCATATAATTTAAATTTTCTTTAATCTTAGTTATTAAATAGGGATGCAACGGATATCCGGCAAATATCCGATATCCGGCTGATTTTTCAATATCCGAAATATCATCGGATATCCGAATCTCAATCACCGGATATCCGACTTCTGTGCCGGATATCCGGCAGAGCGCAGCAAAGCGAACATATAAGGATAAGAGAAATCGTTTGACCCAAACAATACCGAACAACTTTTGTTTATAATGCAAAATATGAAAGTAAGTTCACTATTCATGAGTAAAAGATAATTCTCAAAAGTTTAAAGAATCGCCAGCTTTCCTAACATTAATATTTGAACTCTTTATAATAAATTTAAGAATTTATGTTTATATCTTTTATAAAACTGTACCTTTACTTTCAGAATATAAAACAAAATTTGAAGTTGTTTATTAAAGTATGACTTTATTAATTTTCTTTCTTTCTTTTAAGTTTAACTGTCTGTCCGTGTGTGGCCATCGTACCATCAAAACTTGTATGAATTTATGCATAGAATTGCACCAAATTTTTTGTGAATGTTTTTGGCTATAGCCAGCTGACCCTCCTTTAATATGAGAACATTCCACTGGAAGGGGGCGTTGTAATTGCGATTTTTGTGCCATTTTCATTATTGTAACATTGAAAAGTGTATGAAGCTAAGCATACAATTGAACCAATTTTTTGTGTATATTTTTGGCTATGGCCAGCAGTTTCTCCTTGAATTTGGACATATTCCACCATAAGATGACATTGTAACAGCGATTTTTGTAAAATTTTCTCAATTTTTGCAGTTTTTTTTTTTTTTTTTTTGTACTGTATATTAGCGGCTCATGAAGCGACGAGAACTTTGCATCCTACTAAGCTGGCTATTCACAAACAGCTGATGTACAACAGAATAACGAAAAAGTTATTGATTTTAATAAATATCATGATCGAGATTAACTTATTGTTATTCTGATTAATTGACTGGAGCAGAAATTTTAGATCAAAATCAAAGTTGGCATAATATTGAACTAATAATATTGAAGTATTAACATTTGGAACTACTTTTTGAAATATTAAGATGTATGAGATAGAAGAAAGTTTTGGGATTGGCATATCCAATTAGTTAGTTTTGCAACTTCATTATAAATATTTAAAATGAAAAGTAATTTTCTTTTTACTTATAAATATCAAAGTAATTTAATTTAAAATAAAACTAAATGTCACTTAAAGTAAAACAGTATTAAATAATTAAAACAGAAAATCGGCATCAACTAAACCTATGTTTGAAGAAAATAACTCTTTAATCATGGGTATATTAGTAGCTATGTTATGTTTAAATTAAAAAACGAAAGTATGTATTTCTTTGTGAAAATACTCTACAATTATATAGACATATTAATTGGCTAAAATTTGTTATACAAAATTATCAGCATTTCATTGTACAAATTAATTATTAGCAATTATCAATATAGTCAATCCCATATCCAAATCCAATAGCAATTATCAGCATTTCATTGTAAAAATAAACAAAATATTTTAATGTTTAAATTACATTTTTTATACAATATTATTAATATACATTACAGGGTTTGAATAGCAGATACAGGGCTTGAATTTCGAGACAGGATGGCAGGATTCGTGCCCTAAAGAATATTGGGGCGGGAGACTCCTGTTTCCAAAAATGTTTCTTTGTTAAACGACGATCAAGTCTCATGACCGACTGACAAATTTCGTGATATTTTCCGCTATTGGCAGATTTCACAGTTTATTCTTACAACAAATTGACAAAATTCATGTTTGTTTTTCTGCATCTGACTGAAAAATTTTGCAATTTTTCTCCACGACCTATTGACGAATTTCACGATTATTTCTGGAATTTCATAATTTTTTTTCTCGCGATCAGTTGATAAATTTAGCAATTTTATTCTGTGACCGATTGGGAAATTTTCCTGCTTGTTCTAGGGACATGAAAGTAACGATTGTTTTTCTGCATCCGATTGAAAAATTTCGCGTTTTTTTTCTCTGCAATCAGCTGAGAAATTTCACGATATTTGCTTGTGACGGACTGGCAAATTTCACGATGTTTTTCCGTGATCTATTGACGAATTTCGTGATTTTCTGTTTCCGATTTCCCACGAACTTCAGTTGTTTTCTCGCGATCAGTTAACTTTTTAATTTATTTTCTCCATGATTGACAAAATCAGCGATATTTTTTTCTACGACTGATTTATGTATTTTGCTATGTTTTTTCTGTGTGCCCAAAATAGGAAATAACTAAAAGGGCAGTAACGACCACTGGAGACTGAGCTCTACAAAATTGGCCAATAGTCAGCACTAAACAAAATGAGATTACACTTTGTGGTACACATGAAAAAAAAAAAAACTTTGGCGAACTTTATAAAAAAAAAAAAAAAAAAAATTAGAAACAACAAACTACAGTGAAACCTCCCTGTGCGACCACCTCTCTGGATGATCATTTTTCCATGGAACGAAATTTATTCCCATAGCCTCAATACTAATTTTACCTCCATTCAGAAACCATCCCAGTTGAACTCCCTCCATGAGCGACCAATTTCTTTGAAGAAAATGAAACAAATTTTGTTTTTTCCTGGTGGCTTGAAGAAGGTTGTATTAGAAAAATAATTCCGAAGAGTGCATTATTCATCAAACTTCTAAACTAAGTTTAGAATCTTTTTTTTTATTCCGGTAACTTTTAAGTGCTTAAAACCCTTTGTGCCTTTTTAGGCAATGAATTTAACTCTGATGTCAAATAAATAATGACGCTCAATGAACTTCCCTGCCCTATTCTGTCAGGAAACTCTCATAGAATTAGATACATTTTAATGAAATCGTCATTATTTGTTCCCGTCCAAGAAAAAAATTACATTTATCTACTGAACTTCGAAAGGACTTGGAAATAAAAATTATAAAAGATATAACCATAAAATCAAAGCAAACGTTAATGTACTCATTTTTTAAACTCTGCAGTAATTAACTTATGCAATTAACTTTTGTTTTGATACTTAAATTTCATATTTTTCTTAATGTGAAAAATAAATTTTAGTAGCATTAATAGTTACCTTTTTTCAACAATTAAAATTTCGATTTAAACATGACCTCCATTAAGAGACCACCTCTCGGAGCGACCAATTTTTATTGGAACGGAACGTGGTCGCTTCAGGGAGGTTTTACTGCGGTTGATTCTCGCAATTGAATTTAAGAATGAGATGAAATTAAGACATGGCTTTTTGAAATCAACCTTTTCTCGTGTAATAGAAGAAATCAATTGACTATTCCCTTTTCAAGCTTTTGATATGGATTTAAAATTCCAATGCATAGAACATAGTTCAATTAACGAAAATACCAAGGATTACAGTTCTGACATAATTCCATTAAGGATATAATAAAACAAGTTTGTTCAGAAGTATGATATTGACACTGCTTCATCACTGTATTACCACTGTAGGATATTGACAGTACAATCACCGATATGCATTATTTAGCAAGTAAGTTAAAAATGAATGCACATCACATTTTGCAAAGTTTTTAAAAGAGCATAACCATGTGTTTCCAATAATTTCTAAAGTTATAAAAGTTGCTCTGTGCTGTTTGGCAAAACTGTAACTTGTGAAAGAGGCTGAAGCATGCGAAATGGAATAAAATCTAAATTAAGAAATTCATTTTGCAACCCAATTGTTAATTGCCTATAACATTAGATGAAAGTTGAAAAATAGACATGGTATATATAAAGCTTGATTCTGTTCCTTTGTTTTAATAAAATAAAAATTTTGAATAATTATCTTGAATTGTTAATTTAAATTATTTCAATGGTATTTTCTCATGTCTGTATTTCTTTAAGTGACACATAAAAAATAACAGGGTTTAAAGATTTTTCCCCCCCTTTCTAACAGTTCAACTCTCCTCCATTTATAAATATTGGGTAGGAAACTCCCCCCATGGGAAAACTTAAATTTCAAGCCCTGAATATTAAAAGAGATATAGTTTTTGTAAATTATATTTCAATGCATTTAAAATGTTTCAATGATGTGTGAAGCATGTTTGTAATTTATTGTTCTGAGATGGCATTATATAAAGAAATAATTCCCCATATAACTGAAAACATATCTAGTGCCGGATATCCGAATCCGGCAGACAAAGGAGCTTCGGATATCCGGCAAAATCAATATCCGGTGCATCCCTACTATTAAATATAATCAACCAATGTTGCATTATGTTTTTTCTTTTCTATTGTAATTTTTGTGCAGTTATTGTTATTCCTAATTTGTAGTGAGACTTTAAAAAATAAACTGCAAACAAAGGGATGATAAATAAACTGTAAACAAAAGGATGATCTATAATCCGCAAAACCCTCGGCCCCCTAAGTGTGCAGTTTTCACAGAGTTGACTGTATATACATTTTTAGTAAGTTGTAGAACTTTCTGTTGTACGCCATGGGTTCATTAAAAGTCTGGAGTCTCAGAAAAAATGCCAGTTTTTGAAACCAAAAAACAGTATAACTATAAAATGGTAACTTCATTGCTTGTAAATTGTAATAGTAAATTACTTTTAACTTATTACTATAGTCCTTTAAGAATAATTTCAAATTATATTTTCTTACACAGGTTAAGTAAAAAATGTAAAACATTTACAATTACCCAAATTTAATATTTTTACTATAAATATATAATAATAATAATTTGATGATCATCCTTTTAAATTAAATTAATATTAATAGTTTGTATATTTGAGGGAAAAAAATGGGAAAATGCACAACTTTTATGTTTTTTCTCAATATTCAATAACCTTGGAGCAGTATTAAATATTTTTCAAAGATATTTTTTATTCAGAATAATATATGATAGAGCAACTTTCCCACACCGCCCCATTTTGATTTGGAGAAGAAAATTTTTTTCTACAGGTGAGCGCTTTGTTTTTTCTCAATATTCAATGACCTTGGGGCAGTATTTAATATTATTATTTTTCAAAGATATTTTATATTCAAAATGAGGATCTGATAGAGCAACTTTCCCAACCCGCCAAATTTCGATTTGAAGGGAAGATTTTTTTTCCATGGGTGAGCGTTCCACTTTAATGTGCATGTACATGTTTTAAGAAATTATTGGTTAAATCGCAGTTTACTCTCCTTCGATAACTGCGCCAAGATGGCAACCCCAGTTTGTCTGGCTGCTCCTCGGACGTCAATAAATATGGCAACCCTAAGATGAGAGCTCCGTTTTAAAATCCTTGCTTTGTAAGCCGTTTTCTGATTGGACGCTTTTAATTTGTTAAAGGATTTTTTATTGGATGTAAGAGGAGAGTCGAAGATTGAGTGATGCTTTTGAATGACACCCTAGAGTACAAGGTAAAATTATGAATTTAAAAAATGGGGGGTTCAGAGGGGCTACCGCCCCTCTGATTAAAAATAACAACAACATTGTTTTGCTCACCTTACTGTTTACAAACGTTCTTTTTTAATAATTTGGGTAAGTGAAAATTTTGTTTTTTGGTAATTTTGACATACTGTATTCCTTTAAAAAATGTATTTTGAATAATTTGAAATTTTATGTATTTTTTGTTTATTTTCACTTTTAAAGCATTTGTCCAGATAGGTACTTGTTTCAAAATATACGAGGAGAGAAAACAAATAATAATTTTGCGTACTGTCTCCTGGATGTTGCAGCTCCGGGAAATAGTATGCAAAAACACGCCACTTTGGCGACTTTTGAAAATCACGCCAAGAAGGAGAGTAAACTGCGATCGCACACAAAAAAAATTTTCCATAGGTGAGCACTCCACTCTAATGTGCATGTACATGTTTTAAGAAATTATTTTTAAAAAAAACCTTGTTTAAATCCAAAATAACCCAGTTTAAAAAAAGAAAGCAGATATTTTAATGTTTTTCTTTTAAACACTAAAAAATCTGGTTGTTTGCGCACTCTGCTTGCATCTGAAGAATTTTCTAAATATTTTTATAAAATTTTGTATTTAACATTGCCAATGTTCAATTAAACAATTAATATTACATGAAATGCTGCTGAAAGAATAAAATTATATGTACAAAAATACTAGCGATTGGGATCAAAATGGTCTACTTATAGAAATTTTAACCATTACAGTTAATCCAAATAAATACCTATCTAAAAATCTTTAAAATCACAACTCACTGTTATGCAGGTTTCAAAATAATTAACAAAAAATTTAAATCTTGACAGGCATTTTTGAGAAATCACAGTCATTTAAAACAGACTGAATATAATAAACAAAGATTAAAGTTAACAAACATATATTCCATTATTTTAAGGAATTATAATCAACAAATCATAATCATAAAGCGCGCCATTTACATACGAAACGCTATAATGGTGAATGAATCTTTATACGCTTTTGAGTCATTCCACGCGAAAATTCATTAGCTCTGTTTCAAAAACTCACAACTAGATCCAGATTCCAAAATGCACATACGCCAGCATACTCACATGAGAGAAAATTTCAACAAAATTTTAATAGAATTAACCATGACAATTTTTTACCAAATTTTCAATATTTTTTCTATTTAAAATTCAGATGAATTTTTGATTATGAATCTTTGCATGGAATGATTCATGACTGTTAAAAGGATCCTTCAATGTCTTACAGTTGCAATCGCGTTTGGTAATAAATAAATGCCGTTTTTTATTATTATTAACGATTGTAATTCTTTTTTTAAATGTATATATATAATTTAATCTTTTGTTCTGTCTTACAGTTAGTTTGTTTTAGATAATTGTGAATTCTGAAATATAAATTTGCCCTTTTATGCGAGTTAGATGTTTATTACTTCGATACTTACAAAACTTTAAGGTTTAAAAATTTTAAATCATTCAGTATCATTCAATTCATAGTATTGATTTGATTAACTCTAATCGGTGAAATTTCTTTTTGACATTTTTCATTCCCGTTCAAATTTAACAGAGTATTGCCGCTTGTCTGTTTGTCTTGCATTTTATTTTACTGCCGAGATTTTTTTTTCTTTCTGAGTTTGAGAATAAGGGTGGGTGTTTCATTCTGGTGCATTTGTTGAAATCGGAGGGCTGATAATTTCTCCTTATGGTAACACTTCATTCAATTATGTTTATTGGGGCTAAGCCTGGTTAGTAGACTGAGAATTAGTAATGCTAAATGCAAAATTTTACAAATATGCTTAAGGAATCATTCAAATGCAAATGATTAAGAAATTTGAATTTTTTTCTTATTTGCTGAATGACAAAGATAGGGTGAAGAGAGAATGGATACAATGGGGAGGTATAATTTGCTTATAATTAATGTGAATGCAATTCGTTGTGTTGAGTTATGAAGCACCAGGACCTGCCTTGCTCTAGTCTGCCCAGCCACCGATGCCCCACGCATGATTTAAAAAAAATTATTATTCACTTAGACAGGTGGGAAAAAGTATTTATTGATTAGAATGAAGTTAATAGTAATTTTATTTAATTACAGTACAGAACCACTTATCTGGAATGGTTAAAGTCAGATGTATTCCGGATAACTGGTTAGGTATTGAAGCAACATCAATTTAATCAGATTCGTAGAATATATATGGCTTTGTGGCATTGATTCTGATTTCAAATTTACTATTAGATTACACAAATTAAAATTCAGCCCAAACAAGATCAAAAATTAATTGGAGTTTGAAAGAAGACAATTTATGGGAATATCTTGGAAACAGAAATTCTTATGTTTCCTTTGCATAAAAATCAAAATGTCAAATATCTAACTAAATATGTTTTTATTGTTAAAATATAGTTTTTGTTTTATGTTAATTCATATTTTGTCTCACGTGAACTTATGACATTATGCATTGATGAGTTGTTCATTAGTAACAGACAACTAAACTCGTTGTATCTGATAGAAAATATAATAGATGAAATGGCTGTTCTGTTATCCATATTGATGTTATTAAAATTCATTTCGTAAGTTTCTTTTCTAAATAATGCGTTCCTTTCTTTCTTATTAATGTGTACTTAATTTAATTATCAATCGACTCAACGCTATCATACTCTGCATATAAGAATACTAATAATTTTTAATAAGTTATGGGCTTTTCAGCTCGCTTTGAATTGCGCTAGTTAGCTCAAGTCTGATTGACTAGAGTTAGATATAGATAAATTAGGTTTTGCTCATAGCAAGTGAAGTAAAACATTAGTTTATTTTAGTAGAGAAAATTACCATTAAAAGATTTTGAAATCGCAGTAAAGTTTAAGAAGAAATGGATTTAACAAAGCAAGTTAAATTATTGACTGGTGCAGTAGACTGGCCAATATGGAAATGCAAGATTAGAGATTTACTTGATTATCACGAAGGAGCACTTGATGTTATAGATGGTAAATTAAAGAAACCTGAACCATTAAGTAGCACTGCTGAAGATAGAGAAATCAAGGAACATAAAGTAAGTTCTGATTTGTATCGTGAAGCTAATAGTTACGTAAAATCCGTGATAGCAAGTACCGTAACTGATGTAGTTTATCAAAAGATTATAGATAAAGAAACAGCACATGAAATGTGGGAAGCGTTAAAGCATCATTTTGAAGCAACGTCAAAAGATCAGTTATTTAAGATATGTACAGAATTTTTTGCATTTAACTGGGCGTTAGGCGATGATGTATCAACTCACATAGCTAAGTTAAGAACCATTTGGAGCGAATTAACGGACTTAAAGATATTGGTGTAAATAAGTTACCTGATTTAATGTTAGTTTGTAAAGTATTGCAAATTTTACTGCGAAAATTTGAAACCTTTAAGTCTAGCTGGATGTTGTTGTCTAAAAACGAAGACAGAACATTTGATGAATTAACAGAGCAACTTTGTATGTTTGAGAGAAATTTCATCAAAGTTGAAAACGGCGATATTGCTGTTCAGGAAGCACTAGCAGCTTCAAGATTAGAAAAACAGAATAAAGATAAAAATTCTAAATTTATCAAGAAGTCATATAGAGCTGACATTTGTAACTATTGTAACCGCAAGGTCACTGGGTAAGAAATTGTAGAAAATGGATTTCCGATGGAAAACCAGCCAAAAAGTCGCCAAGTACTGATACTAAATATATAAAGAAAGCCGCTAGTGGTGCAGCGATGTCTATTTCTGTCGAAACGTATACTTTGGAAGCAGATTCAACAGCGTTTTGGATTGATAATGGAGCAACTCAACATATCGCGAACTGTTCAGAGTACTTTACTGATTTCACGCAATTTCTTAGTCCTTGTAGCATTAAGGCTGCTGGAAAGGAAAGATTGGCTGCAATCGGAAAAGGAACTATTCGTTTCAAATCTTTTGCTGGAGGAAAGTGTCAAGAAATTCAGCTGAAGGATGTCTGGTATGTACCCGAAGTCAACAAAAATTTATTTTCAGTGTTGGCTGCTCAAGACAGTGAATTTCGATCGACATCTACTGAATGTTGGTTAAAGATAAATGATCAAGTGGTACTGTATAGAACACGCAATGTATCTGGATCTTTGTTTAAGGCAATAATTGAGCCAATCATGCCAAAGCAAATTTTAGAAATAAACAATACTGAGAAAAATGATTCTTTATTACAACTTTATCATGAAAGATGGGATCATCAAGATAAATGTCACGTCAAACAAAAGCTTGAAAAAGAGTTGGGAATCAAAGTTCAACTGGAAAATAAGTTATGTGAACCATGCATTTATGGAAAAGCACATCGATTACCTTTTGGAAACAGAAAGAACGCAAAAGAACCAGGTGAGCTTATTTCGGCTGATGTCTGTGGCCCGTTTCCTGAATCTTTTCAAAAGAAACGATACTTAGTTGTATTTAAAGATAGCTTCACAAAGTTTAGGTATGGTTACATGATAAGAGAGAAGTCAGAAGTCAATACAATGTTAAAACATATGCTAGCTCATGCCAAAACTATGGGATACAAAATTAAAGAATTTTTGAGCGATAATGGTGGAGAATTTGACAATAAAGAAATTGAAGCAATTCTACGTGAAGAAGGAATTACAAAAAGACCTACCGCACCTTTTACACCACAACAGAATGGATCAAGTGAAAGAGAGAACAGAACAATTGTAGAAATGGCAAGAACATTCAAATATTCGAATCCTGAAATTAGTTTTCCGGATGCAATGTGGGCCGAACTAGTATCTTCTGCGATATATATCCTAAACAGAACGGGAAAATCTTCAGTAGAGGGAGTTAGTCCTTATGAATTGTGGATCAAGAAGAAACCTAGAATAAAGCACTTACGTGTAATAGGTTCTACATATTATGCTCATATTCCTGTACAAAAGCGAAGAAAAATGGAGAAGAAAGCTATCAAAGGTTATCTTGTAGGCTACGATTCTGATGAGCATTACAGAATTTGGATTAAAGAAGAAAACAGGATGATTTTTTCTAGAGAACTCATTTTTCATGAAAAATTGAATAAATGTGATAATTCAGTTCATTTACCATTCAACGACAATAAGCAAGAAAATACAAGTAATCTTTCTAATCAAGGAAAGTATGAAGATGAACAATTTGAAGAAGATGAAAAGCAAGATGATTTAAGTGACAGCGATGTTGATAGTGATGAAGAAGTTAAACCATCACATGATATGCAATTGAGAGAACGTGACAAGATTCGAAAGCCTGCACGGTTTGATGATTATATAATGGAAGCTGAGTCATTAATTTATGAAAATGAAAATCCTGAAACATACATAGAAGCAATCAACAGCAAAGAAAGTTCTAATTGGAAGAAAGCTATGGAGAATGAAATTAAATTTTTAAAAGAAAATGAGACCTAGGAATTAGTTAATTTACCAGAAGGTGCCAAAGCTATACCATGTAAGTGGGTTTATAGAATCAAAACAAATCCAGAAAATCCAGATGGCAGTATTAACAAGTATAAAGCCAGGCTTGTTATAAAAGGTTATAGTCAACGTCAAGGCATTGATTATACTGAAACTTTTAGTCCAGTAGCAAAATTAGAAACAGTACGAGCCGTATTGAGTATAGCTGCAGAAGAAAAAATGTATTTATCACAATTTGATGTATCTACAGCATTTTTGTATGGAGAATTAGAAGAAACAATTTACATGCAACAACCAGATGGATATGAGGACGGCACAAAGAGAGTATGGTTTAAAACAAGCTCCACGTTGTTGGAATAAGTGTTTTGGTCAATTTTTATTAAAACTTGATTTCAAAGTGAGTGATGCCGATCCATGTCTATACATTCGAGAGAAGAATGGCAAAAAGTTAATTATAGCATTGTACGTAGATGATGGATTAATTGCTGCAAATGATCAAGAAGAGTGCGAAATCTTCATTGAAAAGTTAAAGGCCAGATTCAAGATAGTTACTGGCAGAGTCAGATAATATAGACGAACACGCAAACGCCGTTCGCAGAAATTTTTCAAAGTTTGCAGACAGTTTTGATGTTTTTTCTTTCCTTTTTTTTATTTTATATAAAAAAATTATAAAGACCCCGGGCGGAGAATCGGTGCGATGCACGTCACAGTCTCTTGAAAAGGTCTGCAGACTATTTTTCAACAGGAAAAAAAAAAAAAAGTTTTTAATTTTTAAGAGTCACAATATTAAGGAATGGTTTGTCTCAAAAACAGTAGATAAACTGATGAGTAAGAGTTAATCTCTTCCATTCATAGACTAATAACTTTTTTATTTTAACATTCATTTATTCATGTTTCAGTTATTTTATAGATTAATAAAATAATAGTTTTGTTGAGCAATCATAAATGGATATCTTTATATAAGTTGATGATTAAAATATTTCACATTTTCATAAATATATATATATTTTTATTAGTTTTTCTTTCATTCATTAGTTGTCTGTATTAAGCATATCATTCAATACTACATTTCTTGACTGAGTTTTAATAGTGCTTGTAAATGAATATTTTTCTTTTAGTGGTGTTGCTTAGTGGCACTTCACTCGCATATAACTTTTCATTTTTGCTATTAGCGGCCGTATAGGACTCGGGAGGGGTGCAGCTTTTTTTTTTTTTTTTTGCAGAAATTTTTTAAGAAATTATTTGAGTTCACAGACAGTTTTACATTTCATGTAGGTCCGGTTACTGGAAAAGTTTCTTGTTTTCTAGGGCTTTAATTGAATATCAGAAAAACGGAGCCAAGAACGTATGCCAAGAAAATTCTTAAGATATTTGGATTTGAAAATTGCAAACCAGTAGCAACACCGATGTTAAAGGAATCAAGATCGCAAAATACTGAAGAATCTAAGAAAGTTATTTTTCCGTATAGACAAGCAGTTGGAGCTCTAATGTACCTAATGGTAGGAACGAGACCAGATCTAGCTTACAGCGTAGGAGTTTTATCAAGAATGCTAGAAAACCCATCTGCTGAAGATATAGTGAGAGTAAAGAGAGTTTTTCGCTACATATCAAAAACAAGAAATTTTGGTATTACTTATCGCGCAACAAATTCAAATAGAGTATTAAAGTGTTACAGTTATGCAGATTTTGGAGGATGCATAAAAACTGGAAGATCAACATCTGGGTCAGTGATAGGGGAGAGTTGGGAGGAATGGGACAGCAGCATTTATGTCCAAAATAATTGTTAGAATTTAGTTCTAGTTTGTCCACTAAATGGGGCATCTATAGCCTCATGTTTGATTCTAATTGTTACACCAGCTGTATTATTGTTTGTATTTAAAATGGAAAATTTTATTTTTATACCTCAGAAGTAAGTACAAATTCTTATTCTTTCAATGATTTTTTTCAATTATATTATATTTAAAATAAAAATATTATAATTGTATAATAAACTTAAAGATATAGTGTTTGTAAACTAGCACTCAAAGCCTAAATGTAGCATGCTATATATGATAAGCCTTTTAAAAAAATATTCAGCAGAAGGAGGAATGGGACAGCATCAATGAGGGAGGAATGGAACATGTTCTCAAATACCTTTGAGTCCTTCCGATTTGCGCCCATATCCCAATGCATCACCACAAAAACTATAAATAAAGACAGAAAAAAGGAAAGATCAAAAATCATCACTGACACAACAGAAAAAGAAGAAATTGAAAAAATAGCTGCTCACAAAAAGCAGAAGAGATTGTGTAAAAAGAAAACTCTTAAGGTGAAAAGGAAGAAACAGAAAACAGTGAATGAATTATCTGATGATTCCATTGATGGAAAATCTTTGTTGCATGACTCTACAGATGAAGACTTTCGATTTGATTACTCACAATATAATGAAATTGCTGAAGAATTTGATTTGTTAACTGATGATCCAAAATTAGGATAAATGACTTTGCACTTGTTAAATTTTTGACGAAGAAGACAGTTGTTTATTATATTGGCAGAGTTGAGGATATAGACAGTGGTAAAGAGTTTATCATATTCAAAAATGATGAAAAAGAAAAATTGCACTTCCCACAAGAAAATGACTTCATTGAAGTAGAGAAAAAGGATATCATAATGAAATTGCCTCAATCACAAATAATTTGTGGTATCAGCCAAGCCTAGTCCTAATTTGCTTTCAGTGTTGACTGATCAAAATACAATATGCGTTAATTTAATTTTTTTCAAACAATGTCCCATTCCTCCCTTATGTGCGTCCCATACCTCCCTCATGTGAGGGAGGTGTGGGACAAAAATGTTAACATTTTAAAACATGAAAATAAAAGCCAGTTGTTTGTATTTTTTAAACATAGTTTAAGTAGCATACTATTAGATTTTTATAAGGTGTACTCTTGGCAAAGCATAAGTAGTGAATTAAAAAATAAATTGTGAAATCTGTCCCACTCCTCCCAACTCTCCCCTAATATATGCTGGAGGTGCAATCTCATGGCACAGTCAAAGACAAACCATCGTGGCTACTTCAACAACAGAGGCTGAAGTTATAGCAGCATCTGAAACAACTAAAGAAATTCTTTGGCTCAGAAGATTGTATGAAGGAATAGTAAAACTAAAAGAAATACCTATTCTTCAAGTAGACAATAGTGCAGCTGTAAAACTTGCCCATAATCCAGAATATCACAGGAGAACAAAACATATAGAAATAAAGCATTTCTTCATTCGTGAGAAGGTGTTAGAAGGAAAGTTAGTTGTAGAGCAAATTTCAACTGAGAAACAGATTGCAGATATTATGACCAAGCCATTAGCCAAAACTCGATTACTAATATTGTGTGATCAAATGGGATTATCAGGCTAAAGACTAAATATGTAATTAACAAGGAAAAGTGTTAAAATATAGTTTTTGTTTTATGTTAATTCATATTTTGTCTCACATGAACTTATGACATTATGCATTGATGAGTTGTTCATTAGTAACAGACAACGAAACTCGTTGTATCTGATAGAAAATGTAATAGATGAAATGGCTGTTCTGTTATCCATATTGATGTTATTAAAATTCATTTCGTAAGTTTCTTTTCTAAATAATGCGTTCCTTTCTTTCTTATTAATGTGTACTTAATTTAATTATCAATCGACTCAAAGCTATCATACTCTGCATATAAGAATGCTAATAATTTTTAATATTTATTTCATGTACTAGATTTTGGCATCAAGTTATACTATGCATATTGTATTATATCAAGCAATGCACATGTCAAACTGGCTCTGTATGGCACTTTTTTCTGATTTCAGTGAATAGGAAATGTCATTCTCGATAACTGGCTTTCTGGATAACTGGTTCCATACTGTAATTGCTAAGTTTTAATATTTAAAATAAAATATATTTATTAAATAATGAATGAGGCTTAAATCTGGATTCAGTATACACACTTCTTTTTTATGTGTACTAACATAATATAGCAGCATTTTAATTAGATCAGAAGTCAGTTTCTGTTATTGAAGATTATGTCTAATGAACAAAATTATGTTTATTAGTTGAGATATTACTGTATACACTTAAGGTAAATCAGTTGAATCAGAGAAACAGGTAATGTTTATATATTCAATACTCAATTTTAAATGCACTATGCAATCTTTTAATGAATGATACTCCTTTTTTGCATAAGGAACACTCAATTTTATACAGGGATGTAGTGGAAGGTATGCATTAGTGGTATCTGCTTTATACCTTCTGGATGACTCCGTATACCCTCCATAGCTTTAGCATATGCTGTCTGGATACCAGAGAGTAATGGCAGCAATTTTGGATTCTATAATGTGAATGTCCATAACTTGACAGCTAATGGCTCAAATTTTGGTACCAGTTTGAAGCTATTTGTACTAAGAGTGCATATGTAGTTATCAAAACAATAGTAAGTTTTCATTTTAAAACTTTTTACCACATGCAAACCGCAAAAATATTACCTTCAAAAAGTGGCTTGCTGTAATAGGCCATTCAAAAAATGGACCATCATTATTATTTTTAAACTTGATCAAAACACTGTACAATATGTATGCCTTGAGTAAAAAAAGGGATAAAATCTTTTGTTTAAAAAAAAAAATGGCTTTTTACACTTAGGATGCTACTTACCAAACAGTGACTAACTTAAAACACACATCTATTTCTGATTTGTTAAAACTAAAATTTTCTGGCATGTGAATTAATATGTAAAGTATTTTAATTATTAGCCTAACTCAAGAATATTCTAATTTTTTTTCTATTTTCCTATTCAAATATCATTATATTCTTTCTTTTTTCAATAAATTGTGTATATTTATTTCCATTTTGGTGTTGTGCCATTACAGGCTTCCCTTTTAATTTTCCCTTCAAATATTTTGCTGGCGGCTTTTTTCTGGAACATTCTTCCAGCTAAAAGTGAAAATGAATCATTGCAACGATTTTCTCAATCCACTCTTTCTGTTTTTGTCATTGGTTCATTGCCTTGTTGTAATGCAGATATTTCTATTCATATGCACTCACTATAAATCTTTTTTGTCCTGGTTCAGAAGAACTTTTTTCAGTGATTTTGACTGCTGAAATGTAACTGCGGCATTGGAAGATGAACATCCATTCGAATTATAATATTTTCAAACTAACAGCTTTTTTAGAGAGTTCTCCACCCTTTTGAACGATGATTATGTAAGTAAAGAAGTTGGATTACAACTGTGTGGTATTTATCGGGAAGCCCAGTGGCGTAGTGGTTAGAGCATCTGACTGCCATGCTGCAGGTTGAGATTTCGATTCCAGACTGGGCAAGGTTCACTCAGCCTTTCATCCCTTCGGGGTTGATAAAATGAGTACCAAGCTTTCTTGGGAACCAAACACTGAGGGTCTCGCGCTAGGCTGACCACCTGGCCGAGACATATGCTCTATAGCACTTCGGGGTCAAGAAAACAGAGATGAGCACTGTCCGCCCAGATCCTTTATGGATTGTATAGCCACAGAGTTTACTTTTAGTTTAGGTATTTATTTATCAAGGAGACACCATAGTTTCTA